>CM055958.1:12783520-13503233 GCA_029490685.1 Schizonepeta tenuifolia | reverse complement strand
AATCAGCCGAATACGCCCCAAAATAGTCACTTTTTCGCTTGTTTTGGACTCTCACGAAGTTCTCGTAAAGCAAAATAATAGAAAAACTTGATTTTGACCTTTTGGGGGATAGCCCTTGGAATAAGGTTTCCAACGCCACTTGAATCGGCCAAATCGGACAAATAGCCTAGAAGTTATGACAAAAATAGTGGAACTGCAACTATTTTGGCCATAACTTCTTCGTTTCTCGCTCGATTCGGTCGATCTTTATTTCCACGGAATGCTTATCTAAAGGCTCAAGACCTTTCATGATTGGAATTCCTATCCATCGTAATGAACAAAAAGCTCAAATTTTTGGGCCGGGCTCTAGGGGTACCCCTAAGGGCCTGGGCTAAAAACTATTTTGGCCATAACTTTTTCGTTACTCGCCCGATTCGGTCGATCTTTATGTCCACAGAATCCTTATCCAAAGGCCTAAGACCCCTAATGATTGGAATTCTTGTTCATCGTGCCGAACAAAGAGTTTCAATTTTCGGGCCGGGCCCTAGGGGTACCCCTAGGGGCTCGGGGGCTGAAAAATCGTCCGAAACGAAATGTTGATTTTTTTGCACATTAGCACATTCACATGTATTTATGGTATTTTAAAGCGAGCTTGCGTAATTTGAAGGCCCAAATCGCGGGTAAATCAGCCGAATACTCCCCAAAATAGTCACTTTTTCGCTTGTTTTGGACTCTCATGAAGTTCTCGTAAAGCAAAATAATAGGAAAACTTGATTTTGACTTTTTGGGGGATAGCCCTTGGAATAAGGTTTCCAACGCCACTTGAATCGGCCAAATCGGACAAATAGCCTAGAAGTTATGGCAAAAATAGTGGAACTGCGCAAAACGGGACCCGACGCAAAAACTATTTTGGCCATAACTTCTTCGTTTCTCGCCCGATTCGGTCGATCTTTATGTCCACGGAATGCTTATCTAAAGGCCCAAAACCTTTCATGATTGGAATTCCTATCCATCGTGATGAAAAAAAGAGCTCAAATTTTTGGGCCGGGCTCTAGGGGTACCCCTAGGGGCCTGGGCTAAAAACTATTTTGGCTATAACTTCTTCGTTACTCGCCCGATTCGGTCGATCTTTATGTCCACAGAATCCTTATCTAAAGGCCTCAGACCCGTAATGATTGGAATTCCTGTTCATCGTGCCGGACAAAGAGTTTCAATTTTCAGGCCGGGTACCCCTAGGGGCTCGGGGGCTGAAAAATCATCCGAAACGAAATGTTGATTTTTTTGCACATTAGCACATTCACATAATTTATGGTATTTTAAAGTGAGCGTGCGTAATTTGAAGGCCCAAATCGCGGGTAAATCAACCGAATACGCCCCAAAATAGTCACTTTTTCACTTGTTTTGGACTCTCACGAAGTTCTCGTAAAGCAAAATAATAGGAAAACTTGATTTTGACTTTTTGGGGGATAGCCCTTGGAATAAGGATTCCAACGCCACTTGAATCGGCCAAATCGAACAAATAGCCTAGAAGTTATGGCAAAAATAGTGGAACTGCGCAAAACGAGACCCGACGCAAAAACTATTTTGGCCATAACTTCTTCGTTTCTCGCCCGGTTCGGTCGAGCTTTATGTCCACGGAATGCTTATCTAAAGGCCCAAGACATTTCTTGATTGGAATTCCTATCCATCGTGATGAACAAAGAGCTCAAATTTTTGGGCCGGGCTCTAGGGGTACCCCTAGGTGCTTGGGCTAATAACTATTTTGGCCATAACTTCTGCGTTACTCGCCCGATTCGGTCGATCGTTATGTCCAATGAATCCTTATCTAAAGGCCTAAGACCCCTACTGATTGGAATTCCTGTTCATCGTGCCGAACAATGAGTTTCAATTTTCGGGCCGGGCCCTAGGGGTACCCCTAGGGGCTCGGGGGCTGAAAAATCATCCGAAACGAAATGTTGATTTTTTTGCACATTAGCACATTCACATGTATTTATGGTATTTTAAAGTGAACTTACGTAATTTGAAGGCCCAAATCGCGGGTAAATCAGCCGAATACGCCCCAAAATAGTCACTTTTTCGCTTGTTTTTGACTCTCACGAAGTTATCGTAAAGCAAAATAATAGGAAAACTTGATTTTGACTTTTTGGAGGATAGCCTTTGGAATAACGTTTCCAACGCCACTTGAATCGGCCAAATCGTACAAATAGCCTAGAAATTATGGCAAAAATAGTGGAACTGCGCAAAACGGGACCCGACGCAAAAACTATTTTGGCCATAACTTCTTCGTTTCTCGCCCGATTCGGTCGATCTTTATGTCCACGGAATGGTTATCTAAAGGCCCAAGACCTTTCATGATTGGAATTCCTATCCATCGTGATGAACAAAGAGCTCAAATTTTTGGGCCGGGCTCTAGGGGTACCCCTAGGGGCCTGGGCTAAAAACTATTTTGGCCATAACTTCTTCGTTACTCGCCCGATTCGGTCGATCTTTATGTCCACAGAATCCTTATCTAAAGGCCTAAGACCCCTAATGATTGGAATTCCTGTTCATCGTTCCGAACAAAGAGTTTCAATTTTCGGGCCGGGCCCTAAGGGTACCCCTAGGGGCTCGGGGGCTGAAAAATCATCCGAAATGAAATGTTGATTTTTTTGCACATTAGCACATTCACATGTATTTATGGTATTTTAAAGTGAGCTTACGTAATTTGAAGGCCCAAATCGCGGGTAAATCAGCCGAATACGCCCCAAAATAGTCACTTTTTCGCTTGTTTTGGACTCTCACGAAGTTCTCGTAAAGCAAAATAATAGAAAAACTTGATTTTGACCTTTTGGGGGATATCCCTTGGAATAAGGTTTCCAACGCCACTTGAATCGGCCAAATCGGACAAATAGCCTAGAAGTTATGGCAAAAATAGTGGAACTGCAACTATTTTGGCCATAACTTCTTCGTTTCTCGCTCGATTCGGTCGATCTTTATTTCCACGGAATGCTTATCTAAAGGCCCAAGACCTTTCATGATTGGAATAACTATCCATCGTAATGAACAAAGAGCTCAAATTTTTGGGCCGGGCTCTAGGGGTACCCCTAGGGGCCTGGGCTAAAAACTATTTTGGCCATAACTTCTTCGTTACTCGCCCGATTCGGTCGATCTTTATGTCCACAGAATCCTTATCTAAAGGCCTAAGACCTCTAATGATTGGAATTCCTGTTCATCGTGCCGAACAAAGAGTTTCAATTATCGGGCCGGGCCCTAGGGGTACCCCTAGGTGCTCGGGGGCTGAAAAATCATCGGAAACAAAATGTTGATTTTTTTACTCATTAGCACATTCACATGTATTTATGGTATTTTAAAGTGAGGTTGCATAATTTGAAGGCCCAAATCGCGGGTAAATCAGCCGAATACGCCCCAAAATAGTCACTTTTTCGCTTGTTTTGGACTCTCACGAAGTTCTCGTAAAGCAAAATAATAGGAAAACTTGATTTTGACTTTTTGGGGGATAGCCCTTGGAATAAGGTTTCCAACGCCACTTGAATCGGCCAAATCGGACAAATAGCCTAGAAGTTATGGCAAAAATAGTGGAACTGTGCAAAACGGGACCCGACGAAAAAACTATTTTGGCCATAACTACTTCGTTTCTCGCCCGATTCAGTCGATCTTTATGTCCACGGAATGCTTATATAAAGGCCCAAGACCTTTCATGATTGGAATTCCTATCCATCGTGATGAACAAAGAGCTCAAATTTTTGGGCCGGGCTCTAGGGGTACCCCTAGGGGCCTGGGCTAAAAACTATTTTGGCCATAACTTCTTCGTTACTCGCCCGATTCGGTCGATCTTTATGTCCACAGAATCCTTATCTAAAGGCCTAAGACCCCCAATGATTGGAATTCCTGTTCATCGTGCCGAACAAAGAGTTTTAATTTTCGGGTCGGGCCCTAGGGGTACCCAAAGGGGCTCGGGGGCTGAAAAATTATCCGAAACGAAATGTTGATTTTTTTGCACATTAGCACATTCACATGTATTTATGGTATTTTAAAGTGAGCTTGCGTAATTTGAAGGCCCAAATCGCGGGTAAATCAGCCGAATACGCCCCAAAATAGTCACTTTTTCGCTTGTTTTGGACTCTCACGAAGTTCTCGTAAAACAAAATAATAGGAAAAGTGGATTTTGACTTTTTGGGGGATAGCCCTTGGAATAAGGTTTCCAACGCCACTTGAATCGGCCAAATCGGACAAATAGCCTAGAAGTTATGGCAAAAATAGTGGAACCGCGCAAAACGGGACCCGATGCAAAAACAATTTTGGCAATAACTTCTTCGTTTCTCGCCCGATTCGGTCGATCTTTATGTCCACGGAATGCGTATCTAAAGGCCCAAGATATTTCATGATTGGAATTCCTATCCATCGTGATGAAAAAAGAGCTCAAATTTTTGGGCCGGGCTCTAGAGGTACCCCTAGGGGCCTGGGCTAAAAACTATTTTGGCCATAACTTCTTCGTTACTTGCCCGATTCGGTCGATCTTTATGTCCACGGAATCCTTATCTAAAGGCCTAAGTCCCCTAATGATTGGAATTCCTGTTTATCGCGCCGAACAAAAAGTTTCAATTTTCGGGCCGGGCCCTAGAGGTACCACTAGGGGCTCGGGGGCTGAAAAATCATCCGAAACGAAATGTTGATTTTTTTGCACATTAGCACATTCACATGTATTTATGGTATTTTAAAGTGAGCTTGCGTAATTTGAAGGCCCAGATCGCGGGTAAATCAACCGAATACTCGCCAAAATAGTCACTTTTTCGCTTGTTTTGGACTCTCATGAAGTTCTCGTAAAGCAAAATAATAGGAAAACTTGATTTTGACTTTTTGGGGGATAGCCCTTGGAATAAGGTTTCCAACGCCACTTGAATCGGCCAAATCGGACAAATAGCCTAGAAGTTATGGCAAAAATAGTGGAACTGCGCAAAACGGGACCCGACGCAAAAACTATTTTGGCCATAACTTCTTCGTTTCTCGCCCGATTCGGTCGATCTTTATGTCCACGGAAAGCTTATCTAAAGGCCCAAAACCTTTCATGAATGGAATTCCTATCCATCGTGATGAAAAAAAGAGCTCAAATTTTTGGGCCGGGCTCTAGGGGTACCCTTAGGGGCCTGGGCTAAAAACTATTTTGGCTATAACTTCTTCGTTACTCGCCCGATTCGGTCGATCTTTATGTCCACAGAATCCTTATCTAAAGGCCTCAGACCCGTAATGATTGGAATTCTTGTTCATCGTGCCGAACAAAGAGTTTCAATTTTCAGGCCGGGTAACCCTAGGGGCTCGGGGGCTGAAAAATCATCCGAAACGAAATGTTGATTTTTTTACACATTAGCACATTCACATGTACTTATGGTATTTTAAAGTGAGCTTGCATAATTTGAAGGCCCAAATCGCGGGTAAATCAACCGAATACGCCCCAAAATAGTCACTTTTTCACTTGTTTTGGACTCTCACGAAGTTCTCGTAAAGCAAAATAATAGGAAAACATGATTTTGACTTTTTGGGGGATAGCCCTTGGAATAAGGTTTCCAACGCCACTTGAATCGGCCAAATCGAACAAATAGCCTAGAAGTTATGGCAAAAATAGTGGAACTGCGCAAAACGAGACCCGACGCAAAAATTATTTTGGCCATAACTTCTTCGTTTCTCGCCCGGTTCGGTCGATCTTTATGTCCACGGAATGCTTATCTAAAGGCCCAAGACCTTTCATGATTGGAATTCCTATCCATCGTGATGAACAAAGAGCTCAAATTTTTGGGCCGGTCTCTAGGGGGTACCCCTAGGTGCTTGGGCTAATAACTATTTTGGTCATAACTTCTGCGTTACTCGCCCGATTCGGTCGATCTTTATGTCCAATAAATCCTTATCTAAAGACCTAAGACCCCTACTGATTGGAATTCCTGTTCATCGTGCCGAACAATGAGTTTCAATTTTCGGGCCGGGCCCTAGCGGTACCCCTAGGGGCTCGGGGCTGAAAAATCATCCGAAACGAAATGTTGATTTTTTTGCACATTAGCACATTCACATGTATTTATGGTATTTTAAAGTGAGCTTGCGTAATTTGAAGGCCCAAATCGCGGGTAAATCAGTTGAATACGCCCCAAAATAGTCACTTTTTCGCTTGTTTTGGACTCTCACGAAGTTCTCGTAAAGCAAAATAATAGGAAAACTTGATTTTGACCTTTTGGGGGATAGCCCTTAGAATAAGGTTTCCAACGCCACTTGAATCGGCCAAATCGGACAAATATCCTAGAAGTTATGGCAAAAATAGTGGAACTGCGCAAAACGGAACCCGACGAAAAAACTATTTTGGCAATAACTTCTTCGTTTCTCGCTCGATTCGGTCGATCTTTACGTCCACAGAATGCTTATCTAAAGGCCCAAGACCTTTCATGATTGGAATTCCTATCCATCGTGATGAACAAAGAGCTCAAATTTTTGGGCCGGGCTCTAGGGCCCAAGGGCCCTGGGCTAAAAACTATTTTGGCCATAACTTCTTCGTTACTCGCCCGATTCGGTCGATCTTTATGTCCACAGAATCCTTATCTAAAGGCCTAAGACCCCTAATGATTGGAATTCCTGTTCATCGTTCCGAACAAAGAGTTTCAATTTTCGGGCCGGGCCCTAAGGGTACCCCTAGGGGCTCGGGGGCTGAAAAATCATCCGAAACGAAATGTTGATTTTTTTGCACATTAGCACATTCACATGTATTTATGGTATTTTAAAGTGAGCTTGCGTAATTTGAAGGCCCAAATCGCGGGTAAATCAGCCGAATACGCCCCAAAATAGTCACTTTTTCGTTTGTTTTGGACTCTCAAGAAGTTCTCGTAAAGCAAAATAATAGAAAAACTTGATTTTGACTTTTTGGGGGATAGCCCTTAGAATAAGGTTTCCAACGCCACTTCAATCGGCCAAATCGGACAAATAGCCTAGAAGTTATGGCAAAAATAGTGGAACTGCAACTATTTTGGCATAACTTCTTCGTTTCTCGCCCGATTCGGTCGATCTTTATTTCCACGGAATGCTTATCTAAAGGCCCAAGTCCTTTCATGATTGGAATTCCTATCCATCGTGATGAACAAAGAGCTCAAATGTTTGGGCCGGGCTCTAGGGGTACCCCTAGGGGCCTGGGCTAAAAACTATTTTGGCCATAACTTCTTCGTTATTCGCCCGATTCGGTCGATCATTATGTCCACAGAATCCTTATCTAAAGGCCTAAGACCCCTAATCATTGGAATTCCTGTTCATCGTGCCGAACAAAGAGTTTCAATTTTCGGGCCGGGCCCTAGGTGTACCCCTAGGGGCTCGGGGGCTGAAAAATCATCGGAAACGAAATGTTGATTTTTTTGCACATTAGCACATTCACATGTATTTATGGTATTTTAAAGTGAGCTTGCGTAATTTGAAGGCCCAAATCGCGGGTAAATCAGCCGAATACGCCCCAAAATAGTCACTTTTTCGCTTGTTTTGGACTCACACGAAGTTCTCGTAAAGCAAAATAATAGGAAAACTTGATTTTGACTTTTTGGGGGATAGCCCTTAGAATAAGGTTTCCAACGCCACTTGAATCCGCCAAATCGGACAAATAGCCTAGAAGTTATGGCAAAAATAGTGGAACTGCAACTATTTTGGCCATAACTTCTTCGTTTCTCGCTCGATTCGGTCGATCTTTATTTCCACGGAATGCTTATCTAAAGGCCCAAGTCCTTTCATGATTGGAATTCCTATCCATCGTGATGAACAAAGAGCTCAAATTTTTGGGCCGGGCTCTAGGGGTACCCCCTAGGGGCCTGGGCTAAAAACTATTTTGGCCATAACTTCTTCGTTATTCGCCCGATTCGGTCGATCATTATGTCCACAGAATCCTTATCTAAAGGCCTAAGACCCCTAATCATTGGAATTCCTGTTCATCGTGCCGAACAAAGAGTTTCAATTTTCGGGCCGGGCCTTAGGTGTACCCCTAGGGGCTCGGGGGCTGAAAAATCATCGGAAACGAAATGTTGATTTTTTTGCACATTAGCACATTCACATATATTTATGGTATTTTAAAGTGAGCTTGCGTAATTTGAAGTCCTAAATCGCGGGTAAATCTGCCGAATACGCCCAAAAATAGTCACTTTTTCGCTTGTTTTGGACTCTCACGAAGTTCTCGAAAAGCAAAAAAAATAGGAAAAGTGGATTTTGACTTTTTGGGGGATAGCCCTTGGAATAAGGATTCCAACGCCACTTGAATCGGCCAAATCGGACAAATAGCCTAGAAGTTATGGCAAAAATAGTGGAACTGCGCAAAACGGGACCCAACGCAAAAACTATTTTGGCCATAACTTCTTCGTTTCTCGCCCGATTCGGTCGATCTTTATTTCCACGGAATGCTTATCTAAAGGCCCAAAACCTTTCATGATTGGAATTCCTATCCATCGTGATGAAAAAAAGAGCTCAAATTTTTGGGCCGGGCTCTAGGGGTACCTCTAGGGGCCTGGGCTAAAAACTATTTTGGCCATAACTTCTTCGTTACTCGCCCGATTCGGTCGATCTTTATGTCCACAGAATCCTTATCTAAATGCCTAAGACCCCTAATGATTGGAATTCCTGTTCATCGTGCCGAACAAAGAGTTTCAATTTTCGGGTCGGGCCCTAAGGTTACCCCTAGGGGCTCGGGGGCTGAAAAATCATCCGAAACGAAATGTTGATTTTTTTGCACATTAGCACATTCACATGTATTTATGGTATTTTAAAGTTATCTTGCGTAATTTGAAGTCCCAAATCGCGAGTAAATCAGCCGAATACACCCCAAAATAGTCACTTTTTCGCTTATTTTGGACTCTCACGAAGTTATCGTAAAGCAAAATAATAGGAAAACTTGATTTTGACTTTTTGGGGGATAGCCTTTGGAATAACGTTTCCAACGCCACTTGAATCGGCCAAATCGGACAAATAGCCTAGAAGTTATGGCAAAAATAGTGGAACTGCGCAAAACGGGACCCGACGCAAAAACTATTTTGGCCATAACTTCTTCGTTTCTCGCCCGATTCGATCGATCTTTATGTCCACGGAATGCTTATCTAAAGGCCCAAGACCTTTCATGATTGGAATTCCTATCCATCGTCATGAAAAAAGAGCTCAAATTTTTGGGCCGGGCTCTAGGGATACCCCAAGGGGCCTGGGCTAAAAACTATTTTGGCCATAACTTCTTCGTTACTCGCCCGATTCGGTCGATCTTTATGTCCACAGAATCCTTATCTAAAGGCCTAAGACCCCTAATGATTGGAATTCCTGTTCATCGTTCTGAACAAAGAGTTTCAATTTTCGGGCCGGGCCCTAAGGGTACCCCTAGGGGCTCGGGGGCTGAAAAATCATCCGAAACGAAATGTTGATTTTTTTGCACATTAGCACATTCGCATGTATTTATGGTATTTTGAAGTGAGCTTGCGTAATTTGAAGGCCCAAATCGCGGGTAAATCAGCAGAATACGCCCCAAAATAGTCACTTTTTCGCTTGTTTTGGACTCTCAAGAAGTTCTTGTAAAGCAAAATAATAGGAAAACTTGATTTTGACTTTTTGGGGTATAGCCCTTGGAATAAGGTTTCCAACGCCACTTGAATCGGCAAAATTGGACAAATAGCCTAGAAGTTATGGTAAAAATAGTGGAACTGCGCAAAACGGGACCCGACGAAAAAACTATTTTGGCCATAACTTCTTCGTTTCTCGCCCGATTCGGTCGATCTTTATGTCCACGGAATGCTTATCTAAAGGCCCAAGACCTTTCATGATTGGAATTCCTATCCATCATGATGAACAAAGAGCTCAAATTTTTGGGCCGGGCTCTAGGGGTACCCCTAGGGGCCTGGGCTAAAAACTATTTTGGCCATAACTTCTTCGTTACACGCCCGATTCGGTCGATCTTTATGTCCACAGAATCCTTATCTAAACGCCTAAGACCCCCAATGATTGGAATTCCCGTTCATCGTGCTGAACAAAGAGTTTCAATTTTCGGGCCGGGCCCTAGGGGGTACCCCTAGGGGCTCGGGGGCTGAAAAATCATCCGAAACGAAATGTTGATTTTTTTGCACATTAGCTCATTCACATGTATTTATGGTATTTTAAAGTGAGATTGCGTAATTTGAAGGCCCAAATCGCGGGTAAATTAGCCGAATACGCCCCAAAATAGTCACTTTTTCGCTTGTTTTAGACTCTCACGAAGTTCTCGTAATGCAAAATAATAGGAAAAGTGGATTTTGACTTTTAAGGGGATAGCCCTTGGAATACGGTTTCCAACGCCACTTGAATCGGCCAAATCGGACAAATAGCCTAGAAGTTATGGCAAAAATAGTGGAACCGCACAAAACGGGACCCGACGCAAAAACAATTTTGGCCATAACTTCTTCGTTTCTCGCCCGATTCGGTCGATCTTTATGTCCACGGAATGCTTATCTAAAGGCCCAAGGCATTTCATGAATGGAATTCCTATCCATCGTGATGAAAAAAGAGCTCAAATTTTTGGGCCGGGCTCTAGAGGTACCCCTAGAGGCCTGGGCTAAAAACTATTTTGATCATAACTTCTTCGTTACTCGCCTGATTCGGTCGATCTTTATGTCCACAGAATCCTTATCTAAAGGCCTAAGACCCCTAATGATTGGAATTCCTGTTTATCATGCCGAACAAAGAGTTTCAATTTTCGGGCCGGGCCCTAGGGGTACCCCTAGGGGCTCGGGGGCTGAAAAATTATCCGAAACGAAATGTTGATTTTTTTACACATTAGCACATTCACATGTATTTATGGTATTTTAAAGTGAGCTTGCGTAATTTGAAGGCCCATATTGCGGGTAAATCAGCCGAATACGCCCCAAAATAGTCACTTTTTCGCTTGTTTTGGACTCTCAGGAATTTCTCGTAAAAAAATAATAGGAAAACTTGATTTTGACTTTTTGGGAGATAGCCCTTGGAATAAGGTTTCCAACGCAACTTGAATCGGCAAAATCGGACAAATAGCCTAGAAGTTATGGCAAAAATAGTGGAACTGCGCAAAACGGGACCCGACTAAAAAACTATTTTGGCCATAACTTCTTCGTTTCTCGCCCGATTCGGTCGATCTTTATGTCCACGGAATGCTTATCTAAAGGCCTAAGACCTTTCATGATTGGAATTCCTATCCATCGTGATGAACAAAGAGCTCAAATTTTTGGGCCGGGCTCTAGGGGTACCCCTAGGGGCCTGGGCTAAAAACTATTTTTGCCATAACTTCTTCGTTACTCGCCCGATTCGGTCGATCTTTATGTCCACAGAATCCTTATCTAAAGGCCTAATACCCCCAATGATTGGAATTCTTGTTCATCGTGCCGAACAAAGTGTTTCAATTTTCGGGTCGGGCCCTAGGGGTACCCCTAGGGGCTCGGGGGCTGAAAAATCATCCGAAACGAAATGTTGATTTTTTTGCACATTAGCACATTCACATGTATTTATGGTATTTTAAAGTGAGCTTGCGTAATTTGAAGGCCCAAATCGCGGGTAAATCAGCCGAATACGCCCCAAAATAGTGACTTTTTCGCTTGTTTTATACTCTCACGAAGTTCTCGTAAAGCAAAATAATAGGAAAAGTGGATTTTGACTTTTTGGGGGATAACCCTTGGAATAAGGTTTCCAACGCCACTTGAATCGGCCAAATTGGACAAATAGCCTAGAAGTTATGGCAAAAATAGTGGAACTACAACTATTTTGGCCATAACTTCTTCGTTTCTCGCCCGATTCGGTCGATCTTTATTTCCACGGAATGCTTATCTAAAGGCCCAAGTCCTTTAATGATTGGAATTCCTATCCATCGTGATGAACAAAGAGCTCAAATTTTTGGGCCGGGCTCTAGGGGTACCCTTAGGGGCCTGGGCTAAAAACTATTTTGGCCATAACTTCTTCGTTATTCACCCGATTCGGTCGATCATTATGTCCACAGAATCATTATCTAAAGGCCTAAGACCCCTAATCATTGGAATTCCTGTTCATCGTGCCGAACAAAGAGTTTCAATTTTCGGGCCGGGCCCTTGGTGTACCCCTAGGGGCTCGGGGGCTGAAAAATCATCGGAAACGAAATGTTGATTTTTTTGCACATTAGCATATTCACATGTATTTATGGTATTTTAAAGTGAGCTTGCGTAATTTGAAGGCCCAAATCGCGGGTAAATCAGCCGAATACGCCCCAAAATAGTCACTTTTTCGCTTGTTTTGGACTCTCAAGAAGTTCTCGTAAAGCAAAATAATAGGAAAACTTGATTTTGACTTTTTGGGGGATAGCCCTTAGAATAAGGTTTCCAACGCCACTTGAATCGGCCAAATCGGACAAATAGCCTAGAAGTTATGGCAAAAATAGTGGAATTGCGCAAAACGGGACCCGACGAAAAAACTATTTTGGCCATAACTTCTTCGTTTCTCACCCGATTCGGTCGATCTTTATGTCCACGGAATGCTTATCTAAAGGCCCAAGACCTTTCATGATTGGAATTCCTATCCATCGTGATGAACAAAGAGCTCAAATTTTTGGGCCGGGCTCTAGGGGTACCCCTAGGGGCCTGGGCTAAAAACTATTTTTGCCATAACTTCTTCGTTACTCGCCCGATTCGGTCGATCTTTATGTCCACAGAATCCTTATCTAAAGGCCTAAGACCCCCAATGATTGGAATTCTTGTTCATCGTGCCGAACAAAGAGTTTCAATTTTCGGGCCGGGCCCTAGGGGTACCCCTAGGGGCTCGGGGGCTGAAAAATCATCCGAAACGAAATGTTGATTTTTTTGCACATTAGCACATTCACATGTATTTATGGTATTTTAAAGTGAGCTTGCGTAATTTGAAGGCCCAAATCGCGGGTAAATCAGTCGAATACGCCCCAAAATAGTCACTTTTTCGCTTGTTTTATACTCTCACGAAGTTCTCGTAAAGCAAAATAATAGGAAAAGTGGATTTTGACTTTTTGGGGGATAACCCTTGGAATAAGGTTTCCAACGCCACTTGAATCGGCCAAATTAGACAAATAGCATAGAAGTTATGGCAAAAATAGTGGAACTGCATCTATTTTGGCCATAACTTCTTCGTTTCTCGCCCGATTCAGTCGATCTTTATTTCCACGGAATGCTTATCTAAAGGCCCAAGTCCTTTCATGATTGGAATTCCTATCCATCGTGATGAACAAAGAGCTCAAATTTTTGGGCCGGGATGTAGGGGTACCCTTAGGGGCCTGGGCTAAAAACTATTTTGGCCATAACTTCTTCGTTATTCGCCCGATTCGGTCGATCATTATGTCCACAGAATCCTTATCTAAAGGCCTAAGACCCCTAATGATTGGAATTCCTGTTCATCGTGCCGAACAAAGAGTTTCAATTTTCGGGCCGGGCCCTAGGTGTACCCCTAGGGGCTCGGGGGCTGAAAAATCATCCGAAACGAAATTTTGATTTTTTTTCACATTAGCACATTCACATGTATTTATGGTATTTTAAAGTGAGCTTGCGTAATTTGAAGGCCCAAATCGCGGGTAAATCAGTCGAATACGCCCCAAAATAGTCACTTTTTCGCTTGTTTTGGACTCTCACGAAGTTCTCGTAAAGCAAAATAATAGGAAAACTTGATTTTGACATTTTGGGGGATAGCCCTTGGAATAAGGTTTCCAACGCCACTTGAATCGGCCAAATCGGACAAATAGCCTAGAAGTTATGGCAAAAATAGTGGAACTGCGCAAAACGGGACCCGATGAAAAAACTATTTTGGCCATAACTTCTTCGTTTCTCGCCCGATTCGGTCGATCTTTATGTCCACGGAATGCTTATCTAAAGGCCCAAGACCTTTCATGATTGGAATTCCTATCCATCGTGATGAACAAAGAGCTCAAATTTTTGGGCCGGGATCTAGGGGTACCCCTAGGGGCCTGGGCTAAAAACTATTTTTGCCATAACTTCTTCGTTACTCGCCCGATTCGGTCGATCTTTATGTCCACAGAATCCTTATCTAAAGGCCTAAGACCCCCAATGATTGGAATTCCTGTTCATCGTGCCGAACAAAGATTTTCAATTTTCGGGCCGGGCCCTAGGGGTACCCCTAGGGGCTCGGGGGCTGAAAAATCATCCGAAACGAAATGTTGATTTTTTTGCACATTAGCACATTCACATGTATTTATGGTATTTTAAAGTGAGCTTGCGTAATTTGAAGGCCCAAATCGCGGGTAAATAAGCCGAATACGCCCCAAAATAGTCACTTTTTCGCTTGTTTTAGACTCTCACGAAGTTCTCGTAATGCAAAATAATAGGAAAAGTGGATTTTGACTTTTAAGGGGATAGCCCTTGGAATAAGGTTTCCAACGCCACATGAATCGGCCAAATCGGACAAATAGCCTAGAAGTTATGGCAAAAATAGTGGAACCGCGCAAAACGGGACCCGACGCAAAAACAATTTTGGCCATAACTTCTTCGTTTCTCGCCCGATTCGGTCGAGCTTTATGTCCACGGAATGCTTATCTAAAGGCCCAAGACATTTCATGATTGGAATTCCTGTCCATCGTGATGAAAAAAGAGCTCAAATTTTTGGGCCGGGCCCTAGGGGCCTAGGCTAAAAACTATTTTGGCCATAACTTCTTCGTTACTCGTCCGATTCGGTCGATCTTTATGTCCACAGAATCCTTATCTAAAGGCCTAAGACCCCTAATGATTGGAATTCCTGTTCATCGTGTCGAACAAAGAGTTTCAATTTTCGGGCCAGGCCCTAGGGGCACCCCTAGGGGCTCGGGGCTGAAAAATCATTCGAAACGAAATGTTGATTTTTTTTTCACATTAGCACATTCACATGTATTTATGGTATTTTAAAGTGAGCTTGCGTAATTTGAAGGCCCAGATCGCGGGTAAATCACCTGAATACGCCCCAAAATAGTCATTTTTTCGCTTGTTTTAGACACTCATGAATTTTTCGTAAAGCAAAATAATAGGAAAAGTGGATTTTGACTTTTTGGGGGATAACACTTGGAATAAGGTTTCCAACGCCACTTGACTCGGCCAAATCGGAGAAATAGCCTATAAGTTATGGCAAAAATAGTGGAACTGCAACTATTTTGGCCATAACTTCTTCGTTTCTCGCCCGATTCGGTGGATCTTTATTTCCACGGAATGCTTATCTAAAGGCCCAAGACCTTTCTTGATTGGAATTTCTATCCATCGTGATGAACAAAGAGCTCAAGTTTTTGGGCTGGGCTCTAGGGGTACCCCTAGGGGCCTGGGCTAAAAACTATTTTAGCCATAACTTCTTCGTTACTCGCCCGATTCGGTCGATCCTTATGTCCACAGAATCCTTATCTAAAGGCCTAAGACCCCTAATGATTGGAATTTCTGTTCATCGTGCCGAACAAAGAGTTTCAATTTTCGGGCCGGGCCCTACGGGTACCCCTAGGGGCTCGGGGGCTGAAAAATCATCGAAAACGAAATGTTGATTTTTTTGCACATTAGCACATTCACATGTATTTATGGTATTTTAAGGTGAGCTTGCGTAATTTGAAGGCCCAAATCGCGGGTAAATCAGCCGAATACGCCCCAAAATAGTCACTTTTTTCGCTTGTTTTGGACTTTCACGAAGTTCTCGTAAAGCAAAATAATAGGAAAACTTGATTTTGACTTTTTGGGGGATAGCCCTTGTAATAAGGTTTCCAACGCCACTTGAATCAGCCAAATCGGACAAATAGCCTAGAAGTTATGGCAAAAATAGTGGAACTGCGCAAAACGGGACCCGACGCAAAAACTATTTTGGCCATAACTTCTTCGTTTCTCGCCCAATTCGGTCGATCTTTATGTCCACGGAATACTTATCTAAAGGCCCAAAACCTTTCATGATTGGAATTCCTATTTTTCGTGATGAAAAAAAGAGCTCAAATTTTTGGGCCGGGCTCTAGGGGTACCCCTAGGGGCCTGGGCTAAAAACTATTTTGGCCATAACTTCTTCGTTACTTACCCGATTCGGTCGATCTTTATGTCCACAGAATCCTTATCTAAAGGCCTAAGACCCTTAATGATTGGAATTCCTGTTTATCGTGCCGAACAAAGAGTTTCAATTTTCGAGCTCGGGGGCTGAAAAATCATCCGAAACGAAATGTTGATTTTTTGCACATTAGCACATTCACATGTATTTATGGTATTTTAAAGTGAGCTTGCGTAATATGAAGGCCCAGATCGAGGGTAAATCAGCCGAATACGCCCCAAAATAGTCACTTTTTCGCTTGTTTTGGACTCTCAAGAAGTTCTTGTAAAGCAAAATAATAGGAAAACTTGATTTTGACTTTTTGGGGTATAGCCCTTGGAATAAGGTTTCCAACGCCACTTGAATCGGCAAAATTGGACAAATAGCCTAGAAGTTATGGTAAAAATAGTGGAACTGCGCAAAACGGGACCCGACGAAAAAACTATTTTGGCCATAACTTCTTCGTTTCTCGCCCGATTCGGTCGATCTTTATGTCCACGGAATGCTTATCTAAAGGCCCAAGACCTTTCATGATTGGAATTCCTATCCATCGTGATGAACAAAGAGCTCAAATTTTTGGGCCGGGCTCTAGGGGTACCCCTAGGGGCCTGGGCTAAAAACTATTTTGGCCATAACTTCTTCGTTACACGCCCGATTCGGTCGATCTTTATGTCCACAGAATCCTTATCTAAACGCCTAAGACCCCCAATGATTGGAATTCCCGTTCATCATGCTGAACAAAGAGTTTCAATTTTCGGGCCGGGCCCTAGGGGTACCCCTAGGGGCTCGGGGGCTGAAAAATCATCCGAAACGAAATGTTGATTTTTTTGCACATTAGCTCATTCACATGTATTTATGGTATTTTAAAGTGAGATTGCGTAATTTGAAGGCCCAAATCGCGGGTAAATTAGCCGAATACGCCCCAAAATAGTCACTTTTTCGCTTGTTTTGGACTCTCACGAAGTTCTCATAAAGCAAAATAATAGGAAAAGTGGATTTTGACTTTTTGGGGGATAGCCCTTGGAATACGGTTTCCAACGCCACTTGAATCGGCCAAATCGGACAAATAGCCTAGAAGTTATGGCAAAAATAGTGGAACCGCACAAAACGGGACCCGACGCAAAAACAATTTTGGCCATAACTTCTTCGTTTCTCGCCCGATTCGGTCGATCTTTATGTCCACGGAATGCTTATCTAAAGGCCCAAGGCATTTCATGAATGGAATTCCTATCCATCGTGATGAAAAAAGAGCTCAAATTTTTGGGCCGGGCTCTAGAGGTACCCCTAGAGGCCTGGGCTAAAAACTATTTTGGCCATAACTTCTTCGTTACTCGCCTGATTCGGTCGATCTTTATGTCCACAGAATCCTTATCTAAAGGCCTAAGACCCCTAATGATTGGAATTCTTGTTTATCATGCCGAACAAAGAGTTTCAATTTTCGGGCCGGGCCCTAGGGGTACCCCTAGGGGCTCGGGGGCTGAAAAATTATCCGAAACGAAATGTTGATTTTTTTGCACATTAGCACATTCACATGTATTTATGGTATTTTAAAGTGAGCTTGCGTAATTTGAAGGCCCATATCGCGGGTAAATCAGCCGAATACGCCCCAAAATAGTCACTTTTTCGCTTGTTTTGGACTCTCAGGAATTTCTCGTAAAAAAATAATAGGAAAACTTGATTTTGACTTTTTGGGAGATAGCCCTTGGAATAAGGTTTCCAACGCCACTTGAATCGGCAAAATCGGACAAATAGCCTAGAAGTTATGGCAAAAATAGTGGAACTGCGCAAAACGGGACCCGACGAAAAAATTATTTTGGCCATAACTTCTTCGTTTCTCGCCCGATTTGGTCGATCTTTATATCCACGGAATGCTTATCTAAAGGCCTAAGACCTTTCATGATTGGAATTCCTATCCATCGTGATGAACAAAGAGCTCAAATTTTTGGGCCGGGCTCTAGGGGTATCCCTAGGGGCCTGGGCTAAAAACAATTTTGGTCATAACTTCTTCGTTACTCGCCCGATTCAGTCGATCATTATGTCCACAGAATCCTTATCTAAAGGCCTAAGACCCGTAATGATTGGAATTTCTGTTCATCAGTCCGAACAAAGAGTTTCAATTTTCGGGCCGGGCCCTAAGGGTACCCCTAGGGGCTCGGGGGCTGAAAAATCATCCGAAACGAAATGTTGATTTTTTTGCACATTAGCACATTCACATGTATTTATGGTATTTTAAAGTGAGCTTGCTTAATTTGAAGGCCCAAATCGCGGGTAAATCAGCCGAATACGCCCCAAAATAGTCACTTTTTCGCTTGTTTTAAACTCTCACGAAGTTCTCGTAAAGCAAAATAATAGGAAAAGTGCATTTTGACTTTTTGGGGGATAGCCCTTGGAATAAGGTTTCCAACGCCACTTGAATCGGCCAAATCGGACAAATAGCCTAGAAGTTATGGCAAAAATAGTGGAACTGCGCAAAACGGGACCCGATGCAAAAAATATTTTGGCCATAACTTCTTCCTTTCTCGCCCGATTCAATCGATATTTATGTCCACGGAATGCATATCTAAAGGCCCAAGACCTTTCATGACTGAAATTCCTATCCATCGTGATGAACAAAGAGCTCAAATTTTTGGGCCGGGCTCTAGGCGTACCCCTAGGGGCCTGGGCTAAAAACTATTTTGGCCATAACTTCTTCATTACTCGCCCGATTCGGTCGATCTTTATGTCCAAAGAATCTTTATCTAAAGGCCTAAGACCCATATTGATTGGAATTCCTATTCATCGTGCCGAACAAAGAGTTTCAATTTTCGGGCCGGGACCTAGGGGTACCCCTAGGGGCTCGGGGGCTGAAAAATCATCTGAAACGAAATGTTGATTTTTTTGCACATTAGCACATTTACATGTATTTATGGTATTTTAAAGTGAGCTTGCGTAATTTGAAGGCCCAGATCGCATGTAAATAAGCTGAATACGCGCCAAAATAGTCACTTTTTCGCTTGTTTTGGACTCTCATGAATTCTCGTAAAGCAAAATAATAGGAAAAGTGGATTTTGACTTTTTGAGGGATAGCCCTTGGAATAAGGTTTCCAACGCCACTTGAATCGGCCAAATCGGACAAATAGCCTAGAAGTTATTGCAAAAATAGTGGAACTGCGCAAAACGGGACCCGACGCAAAAACAATTTTGGCCATAACTTCTTCGTTTCTCGCCCGATTCGGTCGATCTCTATGTCCACGGAATGCTTATCTAAAGGCCCTAGACATTTCATGATTGGAATTCCTATCCATCGTGATGAAAAAAGAGCTCAAATTTTTGGGCCAGGCTCTAGGGGTGTACCCCTAGGGGCCTGGGCTAAAAACTATTTTGGCCATAACTTCTTCGTTACTCGCCCGATTCGGTCGATCTTTATGTCCACAGAATCCTTATCTAAAGGCCTAAGACCCGTAATGATTGGAATTCCTGTTCATCGTGCCAAACAAAGAATTTTAATTTTCGGGCCGGGTACCCCTAGGGGCTCGGGGGCTGAAAAATCATCCGAAACGAAATGTTGATTTTTTTGCACATTATCACATTCACATGTATTTATGGTATTTTAAAGTGAGCTTGTGTAATTTGAAGGCCCAGATCGCGTGTAAATCAGCTGAATACGCCCCAAAATAGTCACTTTTTCGCTTGTTTTGGACTCTCATGAATTCTCGTAAAGAAAAATAATAGGAAAAGTGGATTTTGACTTTTTGAGGGATAGCCCTTGGAATAAGGTTTCCAACGCCACTTGAATCGGCCAAATCGGACAAATAGCCTAGAAGTTATGGCAAAAATAGTGGAACTGCGCAAAATGGGACCCGACGCAAAAACAATTTTGGCCATAACTTCTTCGTTTCTCGCCCGATTCGGTCGATCTTTATGTCCACGGAATGCTTATCTAAAGGCCCAAGACATGTCATGTTTGGAATTCCTATCCATCGTGATGAAAAAAGAGCTCAAATTTTTGGGTCGGGCTCTAGAGGTACCCCCTAGTGGCCTGGGCTAAAAACTATTTCGGCATAACTTCTTCGTTACTCGCTCGATTCGGTCGATCTTTATGTCCACAGAATCCTTATCTAAAGGCCTAAGACCTCTAATGATTGGAATTCCTCTTCATCGTGTCGAACAAAGAGTTTCAATTTTCGGGCCGGGCCCTAGGGGTACCCCTAGGGGCTCGAAGGCTGAAAAATCATCCGAAACGAAATGTTGATTTTTTTTTTCACATTAGCACATTCACATGTATTTATGGTATTTTAAAGTGAGCTTGCGTAATTTGAAAGCCCAGATCGCGGGTAAATCAGCTGAATACGCCCCAAAATAGTCATTTTTCCGCTTGTTTTGGACTCTCATGAATTTCTCGTAAAGCAAAATAATAGGAAAAGTGGATTTTGACTTTTTGGAGGATAGCCCTTGGAATAAGGTTTCCAACGCCACTTGAATCGGCCAAATCGGACAAATAGCCTTGAAGTTATGGCAAAAATAGTGGAACTGCGGAAAACGGCACCCGACGCAAGAACAATTTTGGCCATAACTTCTTCGTTTCTCGCCCGATTCGGTCGATCTTTATGTCCACGGAATGCTTATCTAAAGGCCTAAGACATTTCATGATTGGATTTCCTATCCATCGTGATGAAAAAAGAGCTCAAATTTTTGGGCCGGGCTCTAGAGGTAACCCCTAGGGGCTTGGGCTAAAAACTATTTTGGCCATAACTTCTTCATTACTCGCCCGATTCGGTCGATCTTTATGTCCACAGAATCCTTATCTAATGGCCTAAGACCTCTAATGATTGGAATTCCTGTTCATCGTGTCGAACAAAGAGTTTCAATTTTCGGGCCGGGCCCTAGGGGTATCCCTAGGGGCTCGGGGGCTGAAAAATCATCCGAAACGAAATGTTGATTTTTTTTTCACATTAGCACATTCACATGTATTTATAGTATTTTAAAGTGAGCTTGCGTAATTTGAAGGCCCAGATCGCGGGTAAATCAGCTAAATACGCCCCAAAATAGTCATTTTTTCGCTTGTTTTGGACTCTCATGAATTTCTCGTAAAGCAAAATAATAGGAAAAGTGGATTTTGACTTTTAGGGGGATAGCCCTTGGAATAAGGTTTCCAACGCCACTTTAATCGGCCAAATCGCCTAGAAGTTATGGCAAAAATAGTGGAACTGCGCAAAACGGGACCCGACGCAAAAACTATTTTTGCCATAACTTCTTTATTTCTCGCCCGATTCGGTCGATCTTTATGTCCACGGAATGCTTATCTAAAGGCCTAAGACATTTCATGATTGGATTTCCTATCCATCGTGATGAAAAAAGAGCTCAAATTTTTGGGCCGGGCTCTAGAGGTAACCCCTAGGGGCTTGGGCTAAAAACTATTTTGGCCATAACTTCTTCATTACTCGCCCGATTCGGTCGATCTTTATGTCCACAGAATCCTTATCTAATGGCCTAAGACCTCTAATGATTGGAATTCCTGTTCATCGTGTCGAACAAAGAGTTTCAATTTTCGGGCCGGGCCCTAGGGGTATCCCTAGGGGCTCGGGGGCTGAAAAATCATCCGAAACGAAATGTTGATTTTTTTTTCACATTAGCACATTCACATGTATTTATAGTATTTTAAAGTGAGCTTGCGTAATTTGAAGGCCCAGATCGCGGGTAAATCAGCTAAATACGCCCCAAAATAGTCATTTTTTCGCTTGTTTTGGACTCTCATGAATTTCTCGTAAAGCAAAATAATAGGAAAAGTGGATTTTGACTTTTAGGGGGATAGCCCTTGGAATAAGGTTTCCAACGCCACTTTAATCGGCCAAATCGCCTAGAAGTTATGGCAAAAATAGTGGAACTGCGCAAAACGGGACCCGACGCAAAAACTATTTTTGCCATAACTTCTTTATTTCTCGCCCGATTCGGTCGATCTTTATGTCCACGGAATGCTTATCGAAAGGCACAAGACCTTTCATGATAGGAATTCCTATCCATCGTGATGAAAAAAAGAGCTCAAATTTTTGGGCCGGGCCCTAGGGGTACCCCTAGGGGCCTCGGCTAAAAACTATTTTGGCCATAAATTTTTCGTTACTCGCACGATTCGGTCGATCTATATGTCCACTGAATCCTTATCTAAATGCCTAAGACCCGTAATGATTGGAATTCCTGTTCATCGTGCCGAACAAAGAATTTCAATTTTCGGGCCGGGTACCCCTATGGGCTCGGGGGCTGAAAAATCATCCGAAACGAAATGTTGATTTTTTTGCACATTATCACATTCACATGTATTTATGCTATTTAAAAGTGAGCTTGAGTAATTTGAAGTCCCAGATCGCGTGTAAATCAGCTGAATACGCCCCAAAATAGTCACTTTTTCGCTTGTTTTGGAATCTCATGAATTCTCGTAAAGCAAAATAATAGGAAAAGTGGATTTTGACTGTTTGGGGGATAGCCCTTGGAATAAGGTTTCCAACGCAACTTGAATCGGCCAAATCGGACAAATAGCCTAGAAGTTATGGCAAAAATAGTGGAACTGCGCAAAACGGGACCCGACGCAAAAACTATTTTTGCCATAACATCTTCATTTCTCGCCCGATTCGGTCGATCTTTATGTCCACGGAATGCTTATCTAAAGGCCCAAGACCTTTCATGATTGGAATTCCTATCCATCGTGTTGAACAAAGAGCTCAAATTTTTGGGCCGGGCTCTAGGGTTACCCCTAGGGGCCTGGGCTAAAAACTATTTTGGCCATAACTTGTTCGTTACTCGCCCGATTCGGTCGATCTTTATGTCCACAGAATCTTTATCTAAAGGCCTAAGACCCATAATGATTGGAATTCCTGTTCATCGTGCCGAACAAAGAGTTTCAATTTTCGGGCCGGGACCTAGGGGTACCCCTAGGGGCTCGGGGGCTGAAAAATCATCCGAAACGAAATGTTGATCTTTTTGCACATTAGCACATTTACATGTATTTATGGTATTTTAAAGTGAGCTTGCGTAATTTGAAGGCCCAGATCGCATGTAAATAAGCTGAATACGCCCCAAAATAGTCACTTTTTCGCTTGTTTTGGACTCTCATGAATTCTCGTAAAGCAAAATAATAGGAAAAGTGGATTTTGACTTTTTGAGGGATAGCCCTTGGAATAAGGTTTCCAACGCCACTTGAATTGGCCAAATTGGACAAATAGCCTAGAAGTTATTGCAAAAATAGTGGAACTGCGCAAAACGGGACCCGACGCAAAAACAATTTTGGCCATAACTTCTTCGTTTCTCGCCCGATTCGGTCGATCTTTATGTCCACGGAATGCTTATCTAAAGGCCCTAGACATTTCATGATTGGAATTCCTATCCATCGTGATGAAAAAAGAGCTCAAATTTTTGGGCCGGGCTCTAGGGGTGTACCCCTAGGGGCCTGGGCTAAAAACTATTTTGGCCATAACTTCTTCGTTACTCGCCCGATTCGGTCGATCTTTATGTCCACAGAATCCTTATCTAAAGGCCTAAGACCCGTAATGATTGGAATTCCTCTTCATCGTGCCGAACAAAGAATTTTAATTTTCGGGCCGGGTACCCCTAGGGGCTCGGGGGCTGAAAAATCATCCGAAACGAAATGTTGATTTTTTTGCACATTATCACATTCACATGTATTTATGGTATTTTAGAGTGAGCTTGCGTAATTTGAAGGCCCAGATCGCGTGTAAATAAGCTGAATACGCCCCAAAATAGTCACTTTTTCGCTTGTTTTGGACTCTCATGAATTCTCGTAAAGCAAAATAATAGGAAAAGTGGATTTTTACTTTTTGGGGGATAGCCCTTGGAATAAGGTTTCCAACGCCACTTGAATCGGCCAAATCGGACAAATAGCCTAGAAGTTATGGAAAAAATAGTGGAACTGCGCAAAATGGGACCCGACGCAAAAACAATTTTGGCCATAACTTCTTCGTTTCTCGCCCGATTCGGTCGATCTTTATGTCCACGGAATGCTTATCTAAAGGCCCAAGACATTTCATGTTTGGAATTCCTATCCATCGTGATGAAAAAAGAGCTCAAATTTTTGGGTCGGGCTCTAGAGGTACCCCCTAGTGGCCTGGGCTAAAAACTATTTCGGCCATAACTTCTTCGTTACTCGCTCGATTCGGTCGATCTTTATGTCCACAGAATCCTTATCTAAAGGCCTAAGACCTCTAATGATTGGAATTCCTCTTCATCGTGTCGAACAAAGAGTTTCAATTTTCGGGCCGGGCCCTAGGGGTACCCCTAGGGGCTCGAAGGCTGAAAAATCATCCGAAACGAAATGTTGATTTTTTTTTTTCACATTAGCACATTCACATGTATTTATGGTATTTTAAAGTGAGCTTGCGTAATTTGAAAGCCCAGATCGCGGGTAAATCAGCTGAATACGCCCCAAAATAGTCATTTTTTTGCTTGTTTTGGACTCTCATGAATTTCTCGTAAAGCAAAATAATAGGAATAGTGGATTTTGACTTTTAGGGGGATAGCCCTTGGAATAAGGTTTCCAACGCCACTTTAATCGGCCTAATCGGACAAATAGCCTAGAAGTTATGGCAAAAATAATGGAACTGCGCAAAACGGGACCCGACGCAAAAACTATTTTTGCCATAACTTTTTCATTTCTCGCCCGATTCGGTCGATCTTTATGTCCACGGAATGCTTATCTAAAGGCACAAGACCTTTCATGATAGGAATTCCTATCCATCGTGATGAAAAAAAGAGCTCAAATTTTTGGGCCGG
This sequence comes from Schizonepeta tenuifolia, assembly GCA_029490685.1. Taxonomy (NCBI): domain Eukaryota; kingdom Viridiplantae; phylum Streptophyta; class Magnoliopsida; order Lamiales; family Lamiaceae; genus Schizonepeta; species Schizonepeta tenuifolia. Next base: position 13,478,492 of record CM055958.1, on the reverse strand, counting down.
GCCCTAGGGGTACCCCTAGGGGCCTGGGCTAAAAACTATTTTGGCCATAACTTCTTCGTTACTCGCCCGATTCGGTCGATCTATATGTCCACTGAATCCTTATCTAAAGGCTTAAGACCCGTAATGATTGGAATTCCTGTTCATCGTGCCGAACAAAGAATTTCAATTTTCGGGCCGGGTACCCCTAGGGGCTCGGGGGCTGAAAAATCATCCGAAACGAAATGTTGATTTTTTTGCACATTATCACATTCACATGTATTTATGGTATTTAAAAGTGAGCTTGAGTAATTTGAAGTCCCAGATCGCGTGTAAATCAGCTGAATACGCCCCAAAATAGTCACTTTTTCGCTTGTTTTGGAATCTCATGAATTCTCGTAAAGCAAAATAATAGGAAAAGTGGATTTTGACTGTTTGGGGGATAGCCCTTGGAATAAGGTTTCCAACGCAACATGAATCGGCCAAATCGGACAATTAGCCTAGAAGTTATGGCAAAAATAGTGGAACTGCGCAAAACGGGACCCGACGCAAAAACTATTTTTGCCATAACTTCTTCATTTCTCGCCCGATTCGGTCGATCTTTATGTCCACGGAATGCTTATCTAAAGGCCCAAGACCTTTCATGATTGGAATTCCTATCCATCGTGATGAAAAAAAGAGCTCAAATTTTTGGGCCGGGCTCTAGGGGTACCCCTAGGGGCCTGGGCTAAAAACTATTTTGGCCATAACTTCTTCGTTACTCGCCCGATTCGGTCGATCTTAATGTCCACAGAATCCTTATCTAAAGGCCTAAGACCCGTAATGATTGAAATTCCTGTTCATCGTGCCGAACAAAGAATTTCAATTTTCGGGCCGGGTACCCCTAGGGGCTTGGGCTAAAAACTATTTTGGCCAAAACTTCTTCGTTACTCGCCCGATTCGGTCGATCTTTATTTCCACAGAATCCTTATCTAAAGGCCTAAGACCCCTAATGATTGGAATTCCTGTTCATCGTGCCGAACAAAGAGTTTAAATTTTCGGGCCGGGCCCTAGGGGTAACCCTAGGGGCTCGGGGGCTGAAAAATCCTCCGAAACAAAATGTTGATTTTTTTGCACATTAGCACATTCACATGTATTTATGGTATTTTAAAGTGAGCTTGCGTAATTTGAAGGCCCAGATCGCGGGTAAATCAGCAGAATACGCCCCAAAATAGTCACTTTCTCGCTTGTTTTGGACTCTCATGAAGTTCTCGTAAAGCAAAATAATAGGAAAAGTGGATTTTGACTTTTTGGGGGATAGCCCTTGGAATAAGGTTTCCAACGCCACTTGAATCGGCCAAATCGGAAAAATAGCCTAGAAGTTATGGCAAAAATAGTGGAACTGCGCAAAACGGGACCCGACGCAAAAACTATTTTGGCCATAACTTCTTCTTTTCTCGCCCGATTCGGTCAATCTTTATGTCCACGGAATGCTTATCTAAAGGCCCAAGACATTTCATGATTGGAATTCCTATCCATCGTGATGAAAAAAGAGCTCAAATTTTTGGGCTGGGCTCTAGGGGTGTACCCCTAGGGGCCTGGGCTAAAAACTATTTTGGCCATAACTTCTTCGTTACTCGCCCGATTCGGTCGATCTTTATGTCCACAGAATCCTTATCTAAAGGCCTAAGACCCGTAATGATTGGAATTCCTCTTCATCGTGCCGAACAAAGAATTTTAATTTTCGGGCCGGGTACCCCTAGGGGCTCGGGGGCTGAAAAATCATCCGAAACGAAATGTTGATTTTTTTGCACATTATCACATTCACATGTATTTATGGTATTTTAGAGTGAGCTTGCGTAATTTGAAGGCCCAGATCGCGTGTAAATAAGCTGAATACGCCCCAAAATAGTCACTTTTTCGCTTGTTTTGGACTCTCATGAATTCTCGTAAAGCAAAATAATAGGAAAAGTGGATTTTTACTTTTTGGGGGATAGCCCTTGGAATAAGGTTTCCAACGCCACTTGAATCGGCCAAATCGGACAAATAGCCTAGAAGTTATGGAAAAAATAGTGGAACTGCGCAAAATGGGACCCGACGCAAAAACAATTTTGGCCATAACTTCTTCGTTTCTCGCCCGATTCGGTCGATCTTTATGTCCACGGAATGCTTATCTAAAGGCCCAAGACATTTCATGTTTGGAATTCCTATCCATCGTGATGAAAAAAGAGCTCAAATTTTTGGGTCGGGCTCTAGAGGTACCCCCTAGTGGCCTGGGCTAAAAACTATTTCGGCCATAACTTCTTCGTTACTCGCTCGATTCGGTCGATCTTTATGTCCACAGAATCCTTATCTAAAGGCCTAAGACCTCTAATGATTGGAATTCCTCTTCATCGTGTCGAACAAAGAGTTTCAATTTTCGGGCCGGGCCCTAGGGGTACCCCTAGGGGCTCGAAGGCTGAAAAATCATCCGAAACGAAATGTTGATTTTTTTTTTTCACATTAGCACATTCACATGTATTTATGGTATTTTAAAGTGAGCTTGCGTAATTTGAAAGCCCAGATCGCGGGTAAATCAGCTGAATACGCCCCAAAATAGTCATTTTTTTGCTTGTTTTGGACTCTCATGAATTTCTCGTAAAGCAAAATAATAGGAATAGTGGATTTTGACTTTTAGGGGGATAGCCCTTGGAATAAGGTTTCCAACGCCACTTTAATCGGCCTAATCGGACAAATAGCCTAGAAGTTATGGCAAAAATAATGGAACTGCGCAAAACGGGACCCGACGCAAAAACTATTTTTGCCATAACTTTTTCATTTCTCGCCCGATTCGGTCGATCTTTATGTCCACGGAATGCTTATCTAAAGGCACAAGACCTTTCATGATAGGAATTCCTATCCATCGTGATGAAAAAAAGAGCTCAAATTTTTGGGCCGGGCCCTAGGGGTACCCCTAGGGGCCTGGGCTAAAAACTATTTTGGCCATAACTTCTTCGTTACTCGCCCGATTCGGTCGATCTATATGTCCACTGAATCCTTATCTAAAGGCTTAAGACCCGTAATGATTGGAATTCCTGTTCATCGTGCCGAACAAAGAATTTCAATTTTCGGGCCGGGTACCCCTAGGGGCTCGGGGGCTGAAAAATCATCCGAAACGAAATGTTGATTTTTTTGCACATTATCACATTCACATGTATTTATGGTATTTAAAAGTGAGCTTGAGTAATTTGAAGTCCCAGATCGCGTGTAAATCAGCTGAATACGCCCCAAAATAGTCACTTTTTCGCTTGTTTTGGAATCTCATGAATTCTCGTAAAGCAAAATAATAGGAAAAGTGGATTTTGACTGTTTGGGGGATAGCCCTTGGAATAAGGTTTCCAACGCAACATGAATCGGCCAAATCGGACAATTAGCCTAGAAGTTATGGCAAAAATAGTGGAACTGCGCAAAACGGGACCCGACGCAAAAACTATTTTTGCCATAACTTCTTCATTTCTCGCCCGATTCGGTCGATCTTTATGTCCACGGAATGCTTATCTAAAGGCCCAAGACCTTTCATGATTGGAATTCCTATCCATCGTGATGAAAAAAAGAGCTCAAATTTTTGGGCCGGGCTCTAGGGGTACCCCTAGGGGCCTGGGCTAAAAACTATTTTGGCCATAACTTCTTCGTTACTCGCCCGATTCGGTCGATCTTAATGTCCACAGAATCCTTATCTAAAGGCCTAAGACCCGTAATGATTGAAATTCCTGTTCATCGTGCCGAACAAAGAATTTCAATTTTCGGGCCGGGTACCCCTAGGGGCTTGGGCTAAAAACTATTTTGGCCAAAACTTCTTCGTTACTCGCCCGATTCGGTCGATCTTTATTTCCACAGAATCCTTATCTAAAGGCCTAAGACCCCTAATGATTGGAATTCCTGTTCATCGTGCCGAACAAAGAGTTTAAATTTTCGGGCCGGGCCCTAGGGGTAACCCTAGGGGCTCGGGGGCTGAAAAATCCTCCGAAACAAAATGTTGATTTTTTTGCACATTAGCACATTCACATGTATTTATGGTATTTTAAAGTGAGCTTGCGTAATTTGAAGGCCCAGATCGCGGGTAAATCAGCAGAATACGCCCCAAAATAGTCACTTTCTCGCTTGTTTTGGACTCTCATGAAGTTCTCGTAAAGCAAAATAATAGGAAAAGTGGATTTTGACTTTTTGGGGGATAGCCCTTGGAATAAGGTTTCCAACGCCACTTGAATCGGCCAAATCTGAAAAATAGCCTAGAAGTTATGGCAAAAATAGTGGAACTGCGCAAAACGGGACCCGACGCAAAAACTATTTTGGCCATAACTTCTTCTTTTCTCGCCCGATTCGGTCAATCTTTATGTCCACGGAATGCTTATCTAAAGGCCCAAGACATTTCATGATTGGAATTCCTATCCATCGTGATGAAAAAAGAGCTCAAATTTTTGGGCTGGGCTCTAGAGGTACCCCTAGGGGCCTGGGCTAAAAACTATTTTGGCCATAACTTCTTCGTTACTCGCCCGATTCGGTCGATCTTTATGTCCACAGAATTCTTACCTAAAGGCCTAAGACCCCTAATGATTGGAATTCCTGTTCATCGTGCCGAACAAAGAGTTTCAATTTTCGGGCCGGGCCCTAGGGGAACCCCTAGGGGCTCGGGGGCTGAAAAATCATCCGAAACGAAATGTTGATTTTTTTGCACATTAGCACATTCACATGTATTTATGGTATTTTAAAGTGAGCTTGCGTAATTTAAAGGCCCAGATCGCGGGTAAATCAGCCGAATACGCCCCAAAATAGTCACTTTTTCGCTTGTTTTGGACTCTCATGAAGTTCTCGTAAAGCAAAATAATAGGAAAAGTGGATTTTGACTTTTTGGGGGATAGCCCTTGGAATAAGATTTCCAACGCCACTTGAATCGGCCAAATCGGAAAAATAGCCTAGAAGTTATGGCAAAAATAGTGGAACTGCGCAAAACGGGACCCGACGCAAAAACTATTTTGGCCATAACTTCTTCGTTTCTCGCCCGATTCGGTCGATCTTTATGTCCACGGAATGCTTATCTAAAGGCCCAAGACATTTCATGATTGGAATTCCTATCCATCGTGATGAAAAAAGAGCTCAAATTTTTGGGCTGGGCTCTAGAGGTACCCCTAGGGGCTTGGGCTAAAAACTATTTTGGCCATAACTTCTTCGTTACTCGCCCGATTCGGTCGATCTTTATGTCCACAGAATCCTTATCTAAAGGCCTAAGACCCCTAATGATTGGAATTCCGGTTCATCGTGCCGAACAAAGAGTTTAAATTTTCGGGCCGGGCCCTAGGAGTACCCCTAGGGGCTCGGGGGCTGAATAATCATCCGAAACAAAATGTTGATTTTTTTGCACATTAGGACATTCACATGTATTTATGGTATTTTAAAGTGAGCTTGCGTAATTTGAAGGCCCAGATCGCGGGTAAATCAGCAGAATACGCCCCAAAATAGTCACTTTTTCGCTTGTTTTGGACTCCCATGAAGTTCTCGTAAAGCAAAATAATAGGAAAAGTGGATTTTGACTTTTTGGGGGATAGCCCTTGGAATAAGGTTTCCAACGCCACTTGTATCGGCCAAATCGGACAAATAGCCTAGAAGTTATGGCAAAAATAGTGGAACTGCGCAAAACGGGACCCGACGCCAAAACAATTTTAGCCATAACTTCTTCGTTTCTCGCCCGATTCGGTCGATCTTTATGTCCACGGAAATCTTATCTAAAGGCCCAAGACCTTTAATGATTGGAATTCCTATCCATCGTGATGAACAAAAAGCTCAAATTTTTGGGTCGGGCTCTAGGGGTCACCCTAGGGGCCTGGGCTAAAAACTATTTTGGCCATAACTTCTTCGTTACTCGCCCGATTCGGTCGATCTTTATGTCCACAGAATCCTTATCTAAAGGTCTAAGACCCCTAATGATTGGAATTCCTGTTCATCGTGCCGAACAAAGAGTTTCAATTTTCGGGCCGGGCCCTAGGGGAACCCCTAATGGCTCGGGGGCTGAAAAATCATCCGAAACAAAATGTTGATTTTTTTGCACATTAGCACATTCACATGTATTTATGGTATTTTAAAGTGATCTTTCGTAATTTAAAGGCCCAGATCGCGTGTAAATCAGCCGAATACGACCAAAAATAGTCACTTTTTCGTTTGTTTTGGACTCTCATGAAGTTCTCGTAAAGCAAAATAATAGGAAATGTAGATTTTGACTTTTTGGGGGATAGCCCTTGGAATAAGGTTTCCAACGCCACTTGAATCGGCCAAATCGGAAAATAGCCTAGAAGTTATGGCAAAAATAGTGGAACTGCGCAAAACGGGACCCGACGCAAAAACTATTTTGGCCTTAACTTCTTCGTTTCTCGCCCGATTCGGTCGATCTTTATGTCCACGGAATGCTTATCTAAAGGCCCAAGACCTTTCATGATTGGAATTCCTATCCATCGTGATGAACAAAGAGCTCAAATTTTTGGGTCGGGCCCTAGGGGTATCCCTAGGGGCCTGGGCTAAAAACTATTTTGGTCATAACTTCTTCGTTACTCGCCCGATTCGGTCGATCTTTATGTCCACAGAATCCTTATCTAAAGGCCTAAGATCCCTAATGATTGGAATTCCTGTTCATCGTGCCGAACAAAGAGTTTCAATTTTCGGGCCGGGCCCTAGGGGTACCCCTAGGAGCTCGGGGGCTGAAAAATCATCCGAAACGAAATGTTGATTTTTTTTCACATTAGCACATTCACATGTATTTATGGTATTTTAAAGTGAGCTTGCGTAATTTGAAAGCCCAGATTGCGGGTAAATCAGCTGAATACGCCCCAAAATCGTCACTTTTTCGCTTGTTTTGGACTATCAGGATGTTCTCGTAAAGAAAAATAATAGGAAAAGTGGATTTTGACTTTTTGGGAGATAGCCCTTGGAATAAGGTTTCCAACGCCACTTGAATCGGCCAAATCGGACAAATAGCCTAGAAGTTATGGCAAAAATAGTGGAACTGCGCAAAATGGTACCCGACGCAAAAACTATTTTGGCCATAACTTCTTCGTTTCTCGCCCGATTCGGTCGATCTTTATGTCCACGGAATGCTTATCTAAAGGCCCAAGACCTTTCATGATTGGAATTCCTATCCATCGTGATGAACAAAGAGCTCAAATTTTTGGGCCGGTCTCTAGGGGTACCCCTAGGGGCCTGGGCTAAAAACTATTTTGGCCATAACTTCTTCGTTATTCGCCCGATTCGGTCGATCTTTATGTCCACAAAATCCTTATCTAAAGGCCTAAGACCCCTAATGATTGGAATTCCTGTTCATCGTGCCGAACAAAGAGTTTCAATTTTCGGGCCGGGCCCTAGCGGTACCCCTAGGGGCTTGGGGGCTGAAAAATCATCCGAAACGAAATGTTGATTTTTTTGCACATTAGCACATTTACATGTATTTATGGTATTTTAAAGTTAGCTTGCGTATTTTGAAGGCCCAGATCGCGGGTAAATCAGCTGAATACGCCCCAAAATAGTCACTTTTTCGCTTGTTTTGGACTCTCAGGAAGTTCTCGTAAAGCAAAATAATAGGAAAAGTGGATTTTGACTTTTTGGGAGATAGCCATTGGAATAAGGTTTCCAACGCCACTTGAATCGGCCAAATCGGAAAAATAGCCTAGAAGTTATGGCAAAAATAGTGGAACTGCGCAAAACGGGACCCGACGCAAAAACTATTTTGGCCATAACTTCTTCGTTTCTCGCCCGATTCGGTCGATCTTTATGTCCACGGAATGCTTATCTAAAGGCCCAAGACCTTTCATGATTGGAATTCCTATCCATCGTGATGAACAAAGAGCTCAAATTTTTGGGCCGGGCCCTAGGGGTATCCCTAGGGGCCTGGGCTAAAAACTATTTTGGCCATAACTTCTTCGTTACTCGCCCGATTCGGTCGATCTTTATGTCCACAGAATCCTTATCTAAAGGCCTAAGACCCCTAATGATTGGAATTCCTGTTCATCGTGCCGAACAAAGAGTTTCAATTTTCGGGCCGGGCCCTAGGGGTACCCCTAGGGGCTCGGGGGTTGAAAAATCAATCGAAACGAAATGTTGATTTTTTTTGCACATTAGCACATTCACATGTATTTATGGTATTTTAAAGTGAGCTTGCGTAATTTAAAGGCCCAGATCGCGAGTAAATCAGTCGAATACGACCAAAAATAGTTACTTTTTCGCTTGTTTTGGACTCTCATGAAATTCTCGTAAATCAAAATAATAGGAAATGTGGATTTTGACTTTTTAGGGTATAGCCCTTTGAATAAGGTTTCCAACGCCACTTGAATCGGCCAAATCGGAAAAATAGCCTAGAAGTTATGGCAAAAATAGTGGAACTGCGCAAAACGTGACCCGACGCAAAAACTATTTTGGCCATAACTTCTTCGTTTCTCGCCCGATTCGGTCGATCTTTATTTCCACGGAATGCTTATCTAAAGGCCCAAGACCTTTCATGATTGGAATTCCTATCCATCGTGATGAACAAAGAGCTCAAATTTTTGGGCCGGGCCCTAGGGGTACCCCTAGGGGCCTGGGCTAAAAACTATTTTGGCTATAACTTCTTCGTTACTCGCCAAATTCGGTCGATCTTTATGTCCACAGAATCCTTATCGAAAGGCCTAAGACCCCTAATGATTGGAATTCCTGTTCATCGTGCCGAACAAAGAGTTTCAATTTTCGGGCCGGGCCCTAGGGGTACCCCTAGGGGCTCGGGGGCTGAAAAATCATCCGAAACGAAATGTTGATTTTTTTGCACATTAGCACATTCACATGTATTTATGGTATTTTAAAGTGAGCTTGCGTAATTTGAAGGCCCAGATCGCGGGTAAATCAGCTGAATACACCCCAAAATAGTCACTTTTTCGCTTGTTTTGGACTCTCATGAAGTTCTCGTAAAGCAAAATAATAGGAAAAGTGGATTTTGACTTTTTTTGGGATAGCCCTTGAAATAAAGTTTCCAACGCCACTTGAATCGGCCAAATCAGACAAATAGCCTAGAAGTTATGGCAAAAATAGTGCAACTGCGCAAAACGGGACCCGACGCAAAAACTATTTTTGCCATAACTTCTTCGTTTCTCGCCTGATTCGGTCGATCTTTATTTCCACGGAATGCTTATCTAAAGGCCCAAGACCTTTCATGATTGGAATTCCTATCCATCGTGATGAACAAAGAGCTCAAATTTTTGGGCCGGGCCCTAGGGGTACCCCTAGGGGCCTGGGCTAAAAACTATTTTGGCCATAACTTCTTCGTTACTCGCCCGATTCGGTCGATCTTTATGTCCACAGAATCCTTATCGAAAGGCCTAAGACCCCTAATGATTGGAATTCCTGTTCATCGTGCCGAACAAAGAGTTTCAATTTTCGGGCCGGGCCCTAGGGGTACCCCTAGGGGCTCGGGGGTTGAAAAATCAATCGAAACGAAATGTTGATTTTTTTGCACATTAGCACATTCACATGTATTTATGGTATTTTAAAGTGAGCTTGCGTAATTTAAAGGCCCAGATCGCGAGTAAATCAGTCGAATACGACCAAAAATAGTTACTTTTTCGCTTGTTTTGGACTCTCATGAAGTTCTCGTAAAGCAAAATAATAGGAAATGTGGATTTTGACTTTTTGGGGGATAGCCCTTGGAATAAGGTTTTCAACGCCACTTGAATCGGCCAAATCGGAAAAATAGCCTAGAAGTTATGGCAAAAATAGTGGAACTGCGCAAAACGTGACCCGACGCATAAACTATTTTGGCCATAACTTCTTCGTTTCTCGCCCGATTCGGTCGATCTTTATTTCCACGGAATGCTTATCTAAAGGCCCAAGACCTTTCATGATTGGAATTCCTATCCATCGTGATGAACAAAGAGCCCAAATTTTTGGGCCGGGCCCTAGGGGTACCCCTAGGGGCCTGGGCTAAAAACTATTTTGGCCATAACTTCTTCGTTACTCGCCCGATTCGGTCGATCTTTATGTCCACAGAATCCTTATCGAAAGGCCTAAGACCCCTAATGATTGGAATTCCTGTTCATCGTGCCGAACAAAGAGTTTCAATTTTCGGGCCGGGCCCTAGGGGTACCCCTAGGGGCTCGGGGGTTGAAAAATCAATCGAAACGAAATGTTGATTTTTTTTGCACATTAGCACATTCACATGTATTTATGGTATTTTAAAGTGAGCTTGCGTAATTTAAAGGCCCAGATCGCGAGTAAATCAGTCGAATACGACCAAAAATAGTTACTTTTTCGCTTGTTTTGGACTCTCATGAAGTTCTCGTAAATCAAAATAATAGGAAATGTGGATTTTGACTTTTTAGGGGATAGCCCTTGGAATAAGGTTTCCAACGCCACTTGAATCGGCCAAATCGGAAAAATAGCCTAGAAGTTATGGCAAAAATAGTGGAACTGCGCAAAACGTGACCCGACGCAAAAACTATTTTGGCCATAACTTCTTCGTTTCTCGCCCGATTCGGTCGATCTTTATTTCCACGGAATGCTTATCTAAAGGCCCAAGACCTTTCATGATTGGAATTCCTATCCATCGTGATGAACAAAGAGCTCAAATTTTTGGGCCGGGCCCTAGGGGTATCCCTAGGGGCCTGGGCTAAAAACTATTTTGGCCATAACTTCTTCGTTACTCGCCCGATTCGGTCGATCTTTATGTCCACAGAATCCTTATCAAAAGGCTAAACATCCCTAATGATTGGAATTCCTGTTCATCGTGCCGAACAAAGAGATTCAATTTTCGGGCCGGGCCCTAGGGGTACCCCTAGGGGCTCGGGGGTTGAAAAATCAATCGAAACGAAATGTTGATTTTTTTTGCACATTAGCACATTCACATGTATTTATGGTATTTTAAAGTGAGCTTGCGTAATTTAAAGGCCCAGATCGCGAGTAAATCAGCCGAATACGACCAAAAATAGTCACTTTTTCGCTTGTTTTGGACTCTCATGACGTTCTCGTAAAGAAAAATAATAGGAAATGTGGATTTTGACTTTTTTGGGGATAGTCCTTGAAATAAGGTTTCCAACGCCACTTGAATCGGCCAAATCGGACAAATAGCCTAGAAGTTATGGCAATAATAGTGGAACTGCGCAAAACGGGACCCGACGCAAAAACTATTTTTGCCATAACTTCGTCGTTTCTCGCCTGATTCGGTCGATCTTTATTTCCACGGAATGCTTATCTAAAGGCCCAAGACCTTTCATGATTGGAATTCCTATCCATCGTGATGAACAAAGAGCTCAAATTTTTGGGCCGGGCCCTAGGGGTTCCCCTAGGGGCCTGGGCTAAAAACTATTTTGGCCATAACTTCTTCGTTACTCGCCCGATTCGGTCGATCTTTATGTCCACAGAATCCTTATCGAAAGGCCTAAGACCCCTAATGATTGGAATTCCTGTTCATCGTGCCGAACAAAGAGTTTCAATTTTCGGGCTGGGCCCTAGGGGTACCCCTTGGGGCTCGGGGGTTGAAAAATAAATCGAAACGAAATGTTGATTTTTTTGCACATTAGCACATTCACATGTATTTATGGTATTTTAAAGTGAGCTTGCATAATTTAAAGGCCCAGATCGCGAGTAAATCAGTCGAATACGACCAAAAATAGTTACTTTTTCGCATGTTTTGGACTCTCATGAAGTTCTCGTAAAGCAAAATAATAGGAAATGTGGATTTTGACTTTTTGGGGGATAGGCCTTGGAATAAGGTTTTCAACGCCACTTGAATCGGCCAAATCGGAAAAATAGCCTAGAAGTTATGGCAAAAATAGTGGAACTGCGCAAAACGTGACCCGACGCAAAAACTATTTTGGCCATAACTTCTTCGTTTCTCGCCCGATTCGGTCGATCTTTATTTCCACGGAATGCTTATCTAAAGGCCCAAGACCTTTCATGATTGGAATTCCTATCCATCGTGATGAACAAAGAGCCCAAATTTTTGGGCCGGGCCCTAGGGGTACCCCTAGGGGCCTGGGCTAAAAACTATTTTGGCCATAACTTCTTCGTTACTCGCCCGATTCGGTCGATCTTTATGTCCACAGAATCCTTATCGAAAGGCCTAAGACCCCTAATGATTGGAATTCCTGTTCATCGTGCCGAACAAAGAGTTTCAATTTTCGGGCCGGGCCCTAGGGGTACCCCTAGGGGCTCGGGGGTTGAAAAATCAATCGAAACGAAATGTTGATTTTTTTTGCACATTAGTACATTCACATGTATTCATGGTATTTTAAAGTGAGCTTGCGTAATTTAAAGGCCCAGATCGCGAGTAAATCAGTCGAATACGACCAAAAATAGTTACTTTTTCGCTTGTTTTGGACTCTCATGAAGTTCTCGTAAATCAAAATAATAGGAAATGTGGATTTTGACTTTTTAGGGGATAGCCCTTGGAATAAGGTTTTCAACGCCACTTGAATCGGCCAAATCGGAAAAATAGCCTAGAAGTTATGGCAAAAATAGTGGAACTGCGCAAAACGTGACCCGACGCAAAAACTATTTTGGCCATAACTTCTTCGTTTCTCGCCCGATTCGGTCGATCTTTATTTCCACGGAATGCTTATCAAAAGGCCCAAGACCTTTCATGATTGGAATTCCTATCCATCGTGATGAACAAAGAGCCCAAATTTTTGGGCCGGGCCCTAGGGTTACCCCTAGGGGCCTGGGCTAAAAACTATTTTGGCCATAACTTCTTCGTTACTCGCCCGATTCGGTCGATCTTTATGTCCACAGAATCCTTATCGAAAGGCCTAAGACCCCTAATGATTGGAATTCCTGTTCATCGTGCCGAACAAAGAGTTTCAATTTTCAGGCCGGGCCCTAGGGGTACCCCTAGGGGCTCGGGGGTTGAAAAATCAATCGAAACGAAATGTTGATTTTTTTTGCACATTAGCACATTCACATGTATTTATGGTATTTTAAAGTGAGCTTGCGTAATTTAAAGGCCCAGATCGCGAGTAAATCAGTCGAATACGACCAAAAATAGTTACTTTTTCGCTTGTTTTGGACTCTCATGAAGTTCTCGTAAATCAAAATAATAGGAAATGTGGATTTTGACTTTTTAGGGGATAGCCCTTGGAATAAGGTTTCCAACGCCACTTGAATCGGCCAAATCGAAAAATAGCCTAGAAGTTATGGCAAAAATAGTGGAACTGCGCAAAACGTGACCCGACGCAAAAACTATTTTGGCCATAACTTCTTCGTTTCTCGCCCGATTCGGTCGATCTTTATTTCCACGGAATGCTTATCTAAAGGCCCAAGACCTTTCATGATTGGAATTCCTATCCATCGTGATGAACAAAGAGCTCAAATTTTTGGGCCGGGCACTAGGGGTATCCCTAGGGGCCTGGGCTAAAAACTATTTTGGCCATAACTTCTTCGTTACTCGCCCGATTCGGTCGATCTTTATGTCCACAGAATCCTTATCTAAAGGCTAAAGATCCCTAATGATTGGAATTCCTCTTCATCGTGCCGAACAAAGAGTTTCAATTTTCGGGCCGGGCCCTAGGGGTACCCCTAGGGGCTCGGGGGTTGAAAAATCAATCGAAACGAAATGTTGATTTTTTTTGCACATTAGCACATTCACATGTATTTATGGTATTTTAAAGTGAGCTTGCGTAATTTAAAGGCCCAGATCGCGAGTAAATTAGCCGAATACGACCAAAAATAGTCAATTTTTCACTTGTTTTGGACTCTCATGAAGTTCTCGTAAAGAAAAATAATAGGAAATGTGGATTTTGACTTTTTTGGGGATAGTCCTTGAAATAAGGTTTCCAACGCCACTTTAATCGGCCAAATCGGACAAATAGCCTAGAAGTTATGGCAAAAATAGTGGAACTGCGCAAAACGGGACCCGACGCAAAAACTATTTTTGCCATAACTTCGTCGTTTCTCGCCTGATTCGGTCGATCTTTATTTCCACGGAATGCTTATCTAAAGACCCAAGACCTTTCATGATTGTAATTCCTATCCATCGTGATGAACAAAGAGCTCAAATTTTTGGGCCGGGCCCTAGGGGTTCCCCTAGGGGCCTGGGCTAAAAACTATTTTGGCCATAACTTCTTCGTTACTCGCCCGATTCGGTCGATCTTTATGTCCACAGAATCCTTATCAAAAGGCCTAGGACCCCTAATGATTGGAATTCCTGTTCATCGTGCCGAACAAAGAGTTTCAATTTTCGGGCCGGGCCCTAGGGGTACCCCTAGGGGCTCGGGGGCTGAAAAATCATTCGAAACGAAATGTTGATTTTTTTGCACATTAGCACATTCACATGTATTTATGGTATTTTAAAGTGAGCTTGCGTAATTTAAAGGCCCAGATCGCGAGTAAATCAGCCGAATACGACCAAAAATAGTCACTTTTTCGCTTGTTTTGGACTCTCATGAAGTTCTCGTAAAGCAAAATAATAGGAAATGTGGATTTTGACTTTTTTGGGGATAGCCCTTGAAATAAGGTTTCCAACGCCACTTGAATCGGCCAAATCGGACAAATAGCCTAGAAGTTATGGCAAAAATAGTGGAACTGCGCAAAACGGGACCCGACGCAAAAACTATTTTGGCCATAACTTCTTCGTTTCTCGCCCGATTCGGTCGATCTTTATGTCCACGGAATGCTTATCTAAAGGCCCAAGACCTGTCATGATTGGAATTCCTATCCATCGTGATGAACAAAGAGCTCAAATTTTTGGGCCGGGCCCTAGGGGTACCCCTAGGGGCCTGGGCTAAAAACTATTTTCACCATAACTTCTTCGTTACTCGCCCGATTCGGTCGATCTTTACGTCCACAGAATCCTTATCGAAAGGCCTAAGACCCCTAATGATTGGAATTCCTGTTCATCGTGCCGAACAAAGAGTTTCAATTTTCGGGCCGGGCCCTAGGTGTACCCCTATGGGCTCGGGGGCTGAAAAATCATCCGAAACGAAATGTTGATTTTTTTTCACATTAGCACATTCACATGTATTTATGGTATTTTAAAGTGAGCTTGCGTAATTTGAAAGCCCAGATTGCGGGTAAATCAGCTGAATACGCCCCAAAATCGTCACTTTTTCGCTTGTTCTGGACTCTCAGGAAGTTCTCGTAAAGCAAAATAATAGGAAAAGTGGATTTTGAGTTTTTGGGAGATAGCCCTTGGAATAAGGTTTCCAACGCCACTTGAATCGGCCAAATCGGACAAATAGCCTAGAAGTTATGGCAAAAATAGTGGAACTGCGCAAAACGGTACCCGACGCAAAAACTATTTTGGCCATAACTTCATCGTTTCTCGCCCGATTCGGTCGATCTTTATGTCCACGGAATGCTTATCTAAAGGTCTAAGACCTTTCATGATTGGAATTCCTATCCATCGTGATGAACAAAGAGCTCAAATTTTTGGGCCGGGCCCTAGGGGCCCCTAGGGGCCTGGGCTAAAAACTATTTTGACCATAACTTCTTCGTTACTCGCCCGATTCGGTCGATCTTTATGTCCACAGAATCCTTATCGAAAGGCCTAAGACCCCTAATGATTGGAATTCCTGTTCATCGTGCCGAACAAAGAGTTTCAATTTTCGGGCCGGGCCCTAGGGGTACCCTTAGGGGCTCGGGGGCTGAAAAATCATTCGAAACGAAATGTTGATTTTTTTGCACATTAGCACATTCACATGTATTTATGGTATTTTAAAGTGAGCTTGCGTAATTTAAAGGCCCAGATCGCGAGTAAATCAGCCGAATACGACCAAAAATAGTCACTTTTTCGCTTGTTTTGGACTCTCATGAAGTTCTCGTAAAGAAAAATAATAGGAAATGTGGATTTTGACTTTTTTGGGGAGAGCCCTTGAAATAAGGTTTCCAACGCCACTTGAATCGGCCAAATCGGACAAATAGCCTAGAAGTTATGGCAAAAATAGTGGAACTGCGCAAAACGGGACCCGACGCAAAAACTATTTTTGCCATAACTTCTTCGCTTCTCGCCTGATTCGGTCGATCTTTATTTCCACGGAATGCTTATCTAAAGGCCCAAGACCTTTCATGATTGGAATTCCTATCCATCGTGATGAACAAAGAGCTCAAATTTTTGGGCCGGGCCCTAGGGGTTCCCCTAGGGGCCTGGGCTAAAAACTATTTTGGCCATAACTTCTTCGTTACTCGCCCGATTCGGTCGATCTTTATGTCCACAGAATCCTTATCAAAAGGCCTAAGACCCCTAATGATTGGAATTCCTGTTCATCGTGCCGAACAAAGAGTTTCAATTTTCGGGTCGGGCCCTAGGGGTACCCCTAGGGGCTCGGGGGCTGAAAAATCATTCGAAACGAAATGTTGATTTTTTTGCACATTAGCACATTCACATGTATTTATGGTATTTTAAAGTGAGCTTGCGTAATTTAAAGGCCCAGATCGCGAGTAAATCAGCCGAATACGACCAAAAATAGTCACTTTATCGCTTGTTTTGGACTCTCATGAAGTTCTCGTAAAGCAAAATAATAGGAAATGTGGATTTTGACTTTTTTGGGGATAGCCCTTGAAATAAGGTTTCCAACGCCACTTGAATCGGCCAAATCGGACAAATAGCCTAGAAGTTATGGCAAAAATAGTGGAACTGCGCAAAACGGGACCCGACGCAAAAACTATTTTGGCCATAACTTCTTCGTTTCTCGCCCGATTCGGTCGATCTTTATGTCCACGGAATGCTTATCTAAAGGCCCAAGACCTGTCATGATTGGAATTCCTATCCATCGTGATGAACAAAGAGCTCAAATTTTTGGGCCGGGCCCTAGGGGTACCCCTAGGGGCCTGGGCTAAAAACTATTTTGACCATAACTTCTTCGTTACTCTCCCGATTCGGTCGATCTTTATGTCCACAGAATCCTTATCGAAAGGCCTAAGACCTCTAATGATTTGAATTCCTGTTCATCGTGCCGAACAAAGAGTTTCAATTTTCGGGCCGGGCCCTAGGTGTACCCCTATGGTCTCGGGGGCTGAAAAATCATCCGAAACGAAATGTTGATTTTTTTTCACATTAGCACATTCACATGTATTTATGGTATTTTAAAGTGAGCTTGCGTAATTTGAAAGCCCAGATTGCGGGTAAATCAGCTGAATACGCCCCAAAATCGTCACTTTTTCGCTTGTTCTGGACTCTCAGGAAGTTCTCGTAAAGCAAAATAATAGGAAAAGTGGATTTTGAGTTTTTGGGAGATAGCCCTTGGAATAAGGTTTCCAACGCCACTTGAATCGGCCAAATCGGACAAATAGCCTAGAAGTTATGGCAAAAATAGTGGAACTGCGCAAAACGGTACCCGACGCAAAAACTATTTTGGCCATAACTTCATCGTTTCTCGCCCGATTCGGTCGATCTTTATGTCCACGGAATGCTTATCTAAAGGTCTAAGACCTTTCATGATTAGAATTCCTATCCATCGTGATGAACAAAGAGCTCAAATTTTTGGGCCGGGCCCTAGGGGTACCCCTAGGGGCCTGGGCTAAAAACTATTTTGACCATAACTTCTTCGTTACTCGCCCGATTCGGTCGATCTTTATGTCCACAGAATCCTTATCGAAAGGCCTAAGACCCCTAATGATTGGAATTCCTGTTCATCGTGCCGAACAAAGAGTTTCAATTTTCGGGCCGGGCCCTAGGGGTACCCCTAGGGGCTCGGGGGCTGAAAAATCATTTGAAACGAAATGTTGATTTTTTTGCACATTAGCACATTCACATGTATTTATGGTATTTTAAAGTGAGCTTGCGTAATTTAAAGGCCTAGATCGCGAGTAAATCAGCCGAATACGACAAAAAATAGTCACTTTTTCGCTTGTTTTGGACTCCCATGAAGTTCTCGTAAAGAAAAATAATAGGAAATGTGGATTTTGACTTTTTTGGGGATAGCCCTTGAAATAAGGTTTCCAACGCCACTTGAATCGGCCAAATCGGACAAATAGCCTAGAAGTTATGGCAAAAATAGTGGAACTGCGCAAAACGGGACCCGACGAAAAAACTATTTTTGCCATAACTTCGTCGTTTCTCGCCTGATTCGGTCGATCTTTATTTCCACGGAATGCTTATCTAAAGGCCCAAGACCTTTCATGATTGGAATTCCTATCCATCATGATGAACAAAGAGCTCAAATTTTTGGGCCGGGCCCTAGGGGTTCCCCTAGGGGCCTGGGCTAAAAACTATTTTGGCCATAACTTCTTCGTTACTCGCCCGATTCGGTCGATCTTTATGTCCACAGAATCCTTATCGAAAGGCCTAAGACCCCTAATGATTGGAATTCCTGTTCATCGTGCCGAACAAAGAGTTTCAATTTTCGGGCCGGGCCCTAGGGGTACCCCTAGGGGCTCGGGGGCTGAAAAATCATTCGAAACGAAATGTTGAGTTTTTTGCACATTAGCACATTCACATGTATTTATGGTATTTTAAAGTGAGCTTGCGTAATTTAAAGGCCCAGATCGCGAGTAAATCAGCCGAATACGACCAAAAATAGTCACTTTTTCGCTTGTTTTGGACTCTCATGAAGTTCTCGTAAAGCAAAATAATAGGAAATGTGGATTTTGACTTTTTTGGGGATAGCCCTTGAAATAAGGTTTCCAACGCCACTTCAATCGGCCAAATCGGACAAATAGCCTAGAAGTTATGGCAAAAATAGTGGAACTGCGCAAAACGGGACCCGACGTAAAAACTATTTTGGCCATAACTTCTTCGTTTCTCGCCCTATTTGGTCGATCTTTATGTCCACGGAATGCTTATCTAAAGGCCCAAGACCTGTCATGATTGGAATTCCTATCCATAGTGATGAACAAAGAGCTCAAATTTTTGGGCCGGGCCCTAGGGGTACCCCTAGGGGCCTGGGCTAAAAACTATTTTGACCATAACTTCTTCGTTACTCGTCCGATTCGGTCGATCTTTATGTCCACAGAATCCTTATCGAAAGGCCTAAGACCCCTAATGATTGGAATTCCTGTTCATCGTGCCGAACAAAGAGTTTCAATTTTCGGGCCGGGCCCTAGGGGTACCCCTAGGGGCTCGGGGGCTGAAAAATCATTCGAAACGAAATGTTGATTTTTTTGCACATTAGCACATTCACATGTATTTATGGTATTTTAAAGTGAGCTTGCGTAATTTAAAGGCCCAGATCGCGAGTAAATCAGCCGAATACGACTAAAAATAGTCACTTTTTTGCTTGTTTTGGACTCTCATGAAGTTCTCGTAAAGCAAAATAATAGGAAATGTGGATTTTGACTTTTTTGGGGATAGCCCTTGAAATAAGGTTTCCAACGCCACTTGAATCGGCCAAATCGGACAAATAGCCTAGAAGTTATGGCAAAAATAGTGGAACTGCGCAAAATGGGACCCGACGCAAAAACTATTTTTGCCATAATTTCTTCGTTTCTCGCCTGATTCGGTCGATCTTTATTTCCACGGAATGCTTATCTAAAGGCCCAAGACCTTTCATGATTGGAATTCCTATCCATAGTGATGAACAAAGAGCTCAAATTTTTGGGCCGGGCCCTAGGGGTACGCCTAGGGGCCTGGGCTAAAAACTATTTTGGCCATAACTTCTTCGTTACTCGCCCGATTCGGTCGATCTTTATGTCCACAGAATCCTTATCGAAAGGCCTAAGACCCCTAATGATTGGAATTCCTGTTCATCGTGCCGAACAAAGAGTTTCAATTTTCGGGCCGGGCCCTAGGGGCACCCCTAGGGGCTCGGGGGCTGAAAAATCATTCGAAACGAAATGTTGATTTTTTTGCACATTAGCACATTCACATGTATATATGGTATTTTAAAGTGATTTTGCGTAATTTAAAGGCCCAGATCGCGAGTAAATCAGCCGAATACGACCAAAAATAGTCACTTTTTCGCTTGTTTTGGACTCTCATGAAGTTCTCGTAAAGCAAAATAATAGGAAATGTGGATTTTGACTTTTTGGGGGATAGCCCTTGGAATAAGGTTTCCAACGCCACTTGAATCGGCCAAATCGGAAAAATAGCCTAGAAGTTATGGCAAAAATAGTGGAAATGCGCAAAACGTGACCCGACGCAAAAACTATTTTGGCCATAACTTCTTCGTTTCTCGCCCGATTCGGTCGATCTTTATGTCCACGGAATGCTTATCTAAAGGCCCAAGACCTTTCATGATTGGAATTCCTATCCATCGTGATGAACAAAGAGCTCAAATTTTTGGGCCGGACCCTAGGGGTATCCCTAGAGGCCTGGGCTAAAAACTATTTTGGCCATAACTTCTTCGTTACTCGCTCGATTTGGTCGATCTTTATGTCCACAGAATCCTTATCTAAAGGCTAAAAACCCCTAATGATTGGAATTCCTCTTCATCGTGCCGAACAAAGAGTTTCAATTTTCGGGCCGGGCCCTAGGGGTACGTACCCCTAGGGGCTCGGGGTCTGAAAAATCATCCGAAACGAAATGTTGATTTTTTTTCACATTAGCACATTCACATGTATTTATGGTATTTTAAAGTGAGCTTGCGTAATTTGAAAGCCCAGATTGCGGGTAAATCAGCTGAATACGCCCAAAAATCGTCACTTTTTCGCTTGTTTTGGACTCTCAGGAAGTTCTCGTAAAGAAAAATAATAGGAAAAGTGGATTTTGACTTTTTGGGAGATAGCCCTTGGAATAAGGTTTCCAACGCCACTTGAATCGGCCAAATCGGACAAATAGCCTAGAAGTTATGGCAAAAATAGTGGAACTGCGCAAAACGGTACCCGACGCAAAAACTATTTTGGCCATAACTTCATCGTTTCTCGCCCGATTCGGTCGATCTTTATGTCCACGGAATGCTTATCTAAAGGTCTAAGACCTTTCATGATTGGAATTCCTATCCATCATGATGAACAAAGAGCTCAAATTTTTGGGCCGGGCCCTATGGGTACCCCCTAGGGGCCTGGGCTAAAAACTATTTTGACCATAACTTCTTCGTTACTCGCCCAATTCGGTCGATCTTTATGTCCAAAAAATCCTTATCGAAAGGCCTAAGACCCCTAATGATTGGAATTCCTGTTCATCCTGCCGAACAAAGAGTTTCAATTTTCGGGCCGGGCCCTAGGGGTACCCCTAGGGGCTCGGGGGCTGAAAAATCATTCGAAACGAAATGTTGATTTTTTTGCACATTAGCACATTCACATGTATTTATGGTATTTTAAAGTGAGCTTGCGTAATTTAAAGGCCCAGATCGCGAGTAAATCAGCCGAATACGACCAAAAATAGTCCTTTTTTCGCTTGTTTTGGACTCTCATGAAGTTCTCGTAAAGCAAAATAATAGGAAATGTGGATTTTGACTTTTTTGGGGAGAGCCCTTGAAATAAGGTTTCCAACGCCACTTGAATCGGCCAAATCGGACAAATAGCCTAGAAGTTATGGCAAAAATAGTGGAACTGCGCAAAACGGGACCCGACGCAAAAACTATTTTTGCCATAACTTCTTCGTTTCTCGCCTGATTCGGTCGATCTTTATTTCCACGGAATGCTTATCTAAAGGCCCAAGACCTTTCATGATTGGAATTCCTATCCATCGTGATGAACAAAGAGCTCAAATTTTTGGGCCGGGCCCTAGGGGTACCCCTAGGGGCCTGGGCTAAAAACAATTTTGGCCATAACTTCTTCGTTACTCGCCCGATTCGGTCGATCTTTATGTCCACAGAATCCTTATCGAAAGGCCTAAGACCCCTAATGATTGGAATTCCTGTTCATCGTGCCGAACACAGAGTTTCAATTTTCGGGCCGGGCCCTAGGGGTACCCCTAGGGGCTCGGGGGCTGAAAAATCATTCGAAATGAAATGTTGATTTTTTTGCACATTAGCACATTCACATGTATTTATGGTATTTTAAAGTGAGCTTGCATAATTTAAAGTCCCAGATCGCGAGTAAATCAGCCGAATACGACCAAAAATAGTCACTTTTTCGCTTGTTTTGGACTCTCATGAAGTTCTCGTAAAGAAAAATAATAGGAAATGTGGATTTTGACTTTTTAGGGGATAGCCCTTGAAATAAGGTTTCCAACGCCACTTGAATCGGCCAAATCGGACAAATAGCCTAGAAGTTATGGCAAAAATAGTGGAACTGCGCAAAACGGGACCTGACGCAAAAACTATTTTTGCCATAACTTCTTCGTTTCTCGCCTGATTCGGTCGATCTTTATTTCCACGGAATGCTTATCTAAAGGCCCAAGACCTTTCATGATTGGAATTCCTATCCATCGTGATGAACAAAGAGCTCAAATTTTTGGGCCGGGCCCTAGGGGTACCCCTAGGGGCCTGGGCTAAAAACTATTTTGGCCATAACTTCTTCGTTACTCGCCCGATTCGCTCGATCTTTATGTCCACAGAATCCTTATCGAAAGGCCTAAGACCCCTAATGATTGGAATTCCTGTTCATCGTGCCGAACAAAGAGTTTCAATTTTCGGGCCGGGCCCTAGGGGTACCCCTAGGGGCTCGAGGGCTGAAAAATCATTCGAAACGAAATGTTGATTTTTTTGCACATTAGCACATTCACATGTATTTATGGTATTTTAAAGTGATTTTGCGTAATTTAAAGGCCCAGATCGCGAGTAAATCAGCCGAATACGACCAAAAATAGTCACTTTTTCGCTTGTTTTGGACTCTCATGAAGTTCTCGTAAAGCAAAATAATAGGAAATGTGGATTTTGACTTTTTGGGGGATAGCCCTTGGAATAAGGTTTCCAACGCCACTTGAATCGGCCAAATCGAAAAAATAGCCTAGAATTTATGGCAAAGATAGTGGAAATGCGCAAAACGTGACCCGACGCAAAAACTATTTTTGCCATAACTTCTTCGTTTCTCGCCCGATTCGATCGATCTTTATGTCCACGGAATGCTTATCTAAAGGCTCAAGACCTTTCATGATTGGAATTCCTATCCATTGTGATGAACAAAGAGCTCAAATTTTTGGGCCGGACCCTAGGGGTATCCCTAGAGGCCTGGGCTAAAAACTATTTTGGCCATAACTTCTTCGTTACTCGCCCGATTCGGTCGATCTTTATGTCCATAGAATCCTTATCTAAAGGCTAAAGACCCCTAATGATTGGAATTCCTCTTCATCGTGCCGAACAAAGAGTTTCAATTTTCGGGCCGGGCCCAAGGGGTACGTACCCCTAGGGGCTCGGGGGCTGAAAAATCATCCGAAACGAAATGTTGATTTTTTTTCACATTAGCACATTCACATGTATTTATGGTATTTTAAAGTGAGCTTGCGTAATTTGAAAGCCCAGATTGCGGGTAAATCAGCTGAATACGCCCAAAAATCGTCACTTTTTCGCTTGTTTTGGACTCTCAGGAAGTTCTCATAAAGCAAAATAAAAGGAAAAGTGGATTTTGACTTTTTGGAAGATAGCCATTGGAATAAGGTTTCCAACGCCACTTGAATCGGCCAAATCGGACAAATAGCCTAGAAGTTATGGCAAAAATAGTGGAACTGCGCAAAACGGTACCCGACGCAAAAACTATTTTGGCCATAACTTCATCGTTTCTCGCCCGATTCGGTCGATCTTTATGTCCACGGAATGCTTATCTAAAGGTCTAAGACCTTTCATGATTGGAATTCCTATCCATCGTGATGAACAAAGAGCTCAAATTTTTGGGCCGGGCCCTATGGGTACCCCCTAGGGGCCTGGGCTAAAAACTATTTTGACCATAACTTCTTCGTTACTCGCCCGATTCGGTCGATCTTTATGTCCAAAAAATCCTTATCGAAAGGCCTAAGACCCCTAATGATTGGAATTCCTGTTCATCCTGCCGAACAAAGAGTTTCAATTTTCGGGCCGGGCCCTAGGGGTACCCCTAGGGGCTCGGGGGCTGAAAAATCATTCGAAACGAAATGTTGATTTTTTTGCACATTAGCACATTCACATGTATTTATGGTATTTTAAAGTGAGCTTGCGTAATTTAAAGGCCCAGATCGCGAGTAAATCAGCCGAATACGACCAAAAATAGTCCTTTTTTCGCTTGTTTTGGACTCTCATGAAGTTCTCGTAAAGCAAAATAATAGGAAATGTGGATTTTGACTTTTTTGGGGAGAGCCCTTGAAATAAGGTTTCCAACGCCACTTGAATCGGCCAAATCGGACAAATAGCCTAGAAGTTATGGCAAAAATAGTGGAACTGCGCAAAACGGGACCCGACGCATAAACTATTTTTGCCAGAACTTCTTCGTTTCTCGCCTGATTCGGTCGATCTTTATTTCCACGGAATGCTTATCTAAAGGCCCAAGACCTTTCATGATTGGAATTCCTATCCATCATGATGAACAAAGAGCTCAAATTTTTGGGCCGAGCCCTTGGGGTACCCCTAGGGGCCTGGGCTAAAAGCTATTTTGGCCATAACTTCTTCGTTACTCGCCCGATTCGGTCGATCTTTATGTCTACAGAATCCTTATCGAAAGGCCTAAGACCCCTAATGATTGGAATTCCTGTTCATCTTGCCGAACAAAGAGTTTCAATTTTCGGGCCGGGCCCTAGGGGTACCCCTAGGGGCTCGGGGGCTGAAAAATCATTCGAAACGAAATGTTGATTTTTTTGCACATTAGCACATTCACATGTATTTATGGTATTTTAAAGTGAGCTTGCATAATTTAAAGTCCCAGATCGCGAGTAAATCAGCCGAATACGACCAAAAATAGTCACTTTTTCGCTTGTTTTGGACTCTCATGAAGTTCTCGTAAAGAAAAATAATAGGAAATGTGGATTTTGACTATTTAGGGGATAGCCCTTGAAATAAGGTTTCCAACGCCACTTGAATCGGCCAAATCGGACAAATAGCCTAGAAGTTATGGCAAAAATAGTGGAACTGCGCAAAACGGGACCTGACGCAAAAACTATTTTTGCCATAACTTCTTCGTTTCTCGCCTGATTCGGTCGATCTTTATTTCCACGGAATGCTTATCTAAAGGCCCAAGACCTTTCATGATTGGAATTCCTATCCATCGTGATGAACAAAGAGCTCAAATTTTTGGGCCGGGCCCTAGGGGTACCCCTAGGGGCCTGGGCTAAAAACTATTTTGGCCATAACTTCTTCGTTACTCGCCCGATTCGCTCGATCTTTATGTCCACAGAATCCTTATCGAAAGGCCTAAGACCCCTAATGATTGGAATTCCTGTTCATCGTGCCGAACAAAGAGTTTCAATTTTCGGGCCGGGCCCTAGGGGTACCCCTAGGGGCTCGAGGGCTGAAAAATCATTCGAAACGAAATGTTGATTTTTTTGCACATTAGCACATTCACATGTATTTATGGTATTTTAAAGTGATTTTGCGTAATTTAAAGGCCCAGATCGCGAGTAAATCAGCCGAATACGACCAAAAATAGTCACTTTTTCGCTTGTTTTGGACTCTCATGAAGTTCTCGTAAAGCAAAATAATAGGAAATGTGGATTTTAACTTTTTGGGGGATAGCCCTTGGAATAAGGTTTCCAACGCCACTTGAATCGGCCAAATCGAAAAAATAGCCTAGAAGTTATGGCAAAGATAGTGGAAATGCGCAAAACGTGACCCGACGCAAAAACTATTTTGGCCATAACTTCTTCGTTTCTCGCCCGATTCGATCGATCTTTATGTCCACGGAATGCTTATCTAAAGGCCCAAGACCTTTCATGATTGGAATTCCTATCCATTGTGATGAACAAAGAGCTCAAATTTTTGGGCCGGACCCTAGGGGTATCCCTAGAGGCCTGGGCTAAAAACTATTTTGGCCATAACTTCTTCGTTACTCGCCCGATTCGGTCGATCTTTATGTCCATAGAATCCTTATCTAAAGGCTAAAGACCCCTAATGATTGGAATTCCTCTTCATCGTGCCGAACAAAGAGTTTCAATTTTCGGGCCGGGCCCAAGGGGTACGTACCCCTAGGGGCTCGGGGGCTGAAAAATCATCCGAAACGAAATGTTGATTTTTTTTCACATTAGCACATTCACATGTATTTATGGTATTTTAAAGTGAGCTTGCGTAATTTGAAAGCCCAGATTGCGGGTAAATCAGCTGAATACGCCCAAAAATCGTCACTTTTTCGCTTGTTTTGGACTCTCAGGAAGTTCTCGTAAAGCAAAATAAAAGGAAAAGTGGATTTTGACTTTTTGGAAGATAGCCCTTGGAATAAGGTTTCCAACGCCACTTGAATCGGCCAAATCGGACAAATAGCCTAGAAGTTATGGCAAAAATAGTGGAACTGCGCAAAACGGTACCCGACGCAAAAACTATTTTGGCCATAACTTCATCGTTTCTCGCCCGATTCGGTCGATCTTTATGTCCACGGAATGCTTATCTAAAGGTCTAAGACCTTTCATGATTGGAATTCCTATTCATCGTGATGAACAAAGAGCTCAAATTTTTGGGCCGGGCCCTATGGGTACCCCCTAGGGGCCTGGGCTAAAAACTATTTTGACCATAACTTCTTCGTTACTCGCCCGATTCGGTCGATCTTTATGTCCAAAAAATCCTTATCGAAAGGCCTAAGACCCCTAATGATTGGAATTCCTGTTCATCCTGCCGAACAAAGAGTTTCAATTTTCGGGCCGGGCCCTAGGGGTACCCCTAGGGGCTCGGGGGCTGAAAAATCATTCGAAACGAAATGTTGATTTTTTTGCACATTAGCACATTCACATGTATTTATGGTATTTTAAAGTGAGCTTGCGTAATTTAAAGGCCCAGATCGCGAGTAAATCAGCCGAATACGACCAAAAATAGTCCTTTTTTCGCTTGTTTTGGACTCTCATGAAGTTCTCGTAAAGCAAAATAATAGGAAATGTGGATTTTGACTTTTTTGGGGAGAGCCCTTGAAATAAGGTTTCCAACGCCACTTGAATCGGCCAAATCGGACAAATAGCCTAGAAGTTATGGCAAAAATAGTGGAACTGCGCAAAACGGGACCCGACGCAAAAACTATTTTTGCCATAACTTCTTCGTTTCTCGCCTGATTCGGTCGATCTTTATTTCCACGGAATGCTTATCTAAAGGCCCAAGACCTTTCATGATTGGAATTCCTATCCATCGTGATGAACAAAGAGCTCAAATTTTTGGGCCGAGCCCTTGGGGTACCCCTAGGGGCCTGGGCTAAAAACTATTTTGGCCATAACTTCTTCGTTACTCGCCCGATTCGGTCGATCTTTATGTCCACAGAATCCTTATCGAAAGGCCTAAGACCCCTAATGATTGGAATTCCTGTTCATCTTGCCGAACAAAGAGTTTCAATTTTCGGGCCGGGCCCTAGGAGTACCCCTAGGGGCTCGGGGGCTGAAAAATCATTCGAAACGAAATGTTGATTTTTTTGCACATTAGCACATTCACATGTATTTATGGTATTTTAAAGTGAGCTTGCGTAATTTAAAGGCCCAGATCGCGAGTAAATCAGCCGAATACGACCAAAAATAGTCACTTTTTCGCTTGTTTTGGACTCTCATGAAGTTCTCTTAAAGCAAAATAATAGGAAATGTGGATTTTGTCTTTTCTGGGGATAGCCCTTGAAATAAGGTTTCCAACGCCACTTTAATCGGCCAAATCGGACAAATTGCCTAGAAGTTATGGCAAAAATAGTGGAACTGCGTAAAACGGGACCCGACGCAAAAACTATTTTTGCCATAACTTCTTCGTTTCTCGCCTGATTCGGTCGATCTTTATTTCCACAGAATGCTTATCTAAAGGCCCAAGACCTTTCATGATTGGAATTCCTATCCATCGTGATGAACAAAGAGCTCAAATTTTTGGGCCGGGCCCTAGGGGTTCCCCTAGGGGCCTGGGCTAAAAACTATTTTGGCCATAACTTCTTCGTTACTCGCCCGATTCGCTCGATCTTTATAACCACAGAATCCTTATCGAAAGGCCTAAGACCCCTAATGATTGGAATTCCTGTTCATCGTGCTGAACAAAGAGTTTCAATTTTCGGGCCGGGCCCTAGGGGTACCCCTAGGGGCTCGGGGGCTGAAAAATCATTCGAAACGAAATGTTGACTTTTTTGCACATTAGCACATTCACATGTATTTATGGTATTTTAAAGTGATTTTGCGTAATTTAAAGGCCCAGATCGCTAGTAAATCAGCCGAATACGACCAAAAATAGTCACTTTTTCGCTTGTTTTGGACTCTCATGAAGTTCTCGTAAAGCAAAATAATAGGAAATGTGGATTTTGACTTTTTTGGGGATAGCCCTTGAAATAAGGTTTCCAACGCCACTTGAATCGGCCAAATCGGACAAATTGCCTAGAAGTTATGGCAAAAATAGTGGAACTGCGTAAAACGGGACCCGACGCAAAAACTATTTTTGCCATAACTTCTTCGTTTCTCGCCTGATTCGGTCGATCTTTATTTCCACAGAATGCTTATCTAAAGGCCCAAGACCTTTCATGATTGGAATTCCTATCCATCGTGATGAACAAAGAGCTCAAATTTTTGGGCCGGGCCCTAGGGGTTCCCCTAGGGGCCTGGGCTAAAAACTATTTTGGCCATAACTTCTTCGTTACTCGCCCGATTCGCTCGATCTTTATAACCACAGAATCCTTATCGAAAGGCCTAAGACCCCTAATGATTGGAATTCCTGTTCATCGTGCTGAACAAAGAGTTTCAATTTTCGGGCCGGGCCCTAGGGGTACCCCTAGGGGCTCGGGGGCTGAAAAATCATTCGAAACGAAATGTTGACTTTTTTGCACATTAGCACATTCACATGTATTTATGGTATTTTAAAGTGAGCTTGCGTAATTTAAAGGCCCAGATCGCGAGTAAATCAGCCGAATACGACCAAAAATAGTCCTTTTTTCGCTTGTTTTGGACTCTCATGAAGTTCTCGTAAAGCAAAATAATAGGAAATGTGGATTTTGACTTTTTTGGGGAGAGCCCTTGAAATAAGGTTTCCAACGCCACTTGAATCGGCCAAATCGGACAAATAGCCTAGAAGTTATGGCAAAAATAGTGGAACTGCGCAAAACGGGACCCGACGCAAAAACTATTTTTGCCATAACTTCTTCGTTTCTCGCCTGATTCGGTCGATCTTTATTTCCACGGAATGCTTATCTAAAGGCCCAAGACCTTTCATGATTGGAATTCCTATCCATCGTGATGAACAAAGAGCTCAAATTTTTGGGCCGAGCCCTTGGGGTACCCCTAGGGGCCTGGGCTAAAAACTATTTTGGCCATAACTTCTTCGTTACTCGCCCGATTCGGTCGATCTTTATGTCCACAGAATCCTTATCGAAAGGCCTAAGACCCCTAATGATTGGAATTCCTGTTCATCTTGCCGAACAAAGAGTTTCAATTTTCGGGCCGGGCCCTAGGAGTACCCCTAGGGGCTCGGGGGCTGAAAAATCATTCGAAACGAAATGTTGATTTTTTTGCACATTAGCACATTCACATGTATTTATGGTATTTTAAAGTGAGCTTGCGTAATTTAAAGGCCCAGATCGCGAGTAAATCAGCCGAATACGACCAAAAATAGTCACTTTTTCGCTTGTTTTGGACTCTCATGAAGTTCTCTTAAAGCAAAATAATAGGAAATGTGGATTTTGTCTTTTCTGGGGATAGCCCTTGAAATAAGGTTTCCAACGCCACTTGAATCGGCCAAATCGGACAAATTGCCTAGAAGTTATGGCAAAAATAGTGGAACTGCGTAAAACGGGACCCGACGCAAAAACTATTTTTGCCATAACTTCTTCGTTTCTCGCCTGATTCGGTCGATCTTTATTTCCACAGAATGCTTATCTAAAGGCCCAAGACCTTTCATGATTGGAATTCCTATCCATCGTGATGAACAAAGAGCTCAAATTTTTGGGCCGGGCCCTAGGGGTTCCCCTAGGGGCCTGGGCTAAAAACTATTTTGGCCATAACTTCTTCGTTACTCGCCCGATTCGCTCGATCTTTATAACCACAGAATCCTTATCGAAAGGCCTAAGACCCCTAATGATTGGAATTCCTGTTCATCGTGCTGAACAAAGAGTTTCAATTTTCGGGCCGGGCCCTAGGGGTACCCCTAGGGGCTCGGGGGCTGAAAAATCATTCGAAACGAAATGTTGACTTTTTTGCACATTAGCACATTCACATGTATTTATGGTATTTTAAAGTGATTTTGCGTAATTTAAAGGCCCAGATCGCTAGTAAATCAGCCGAATACGACCAAAAATAGTCACTTTTTCGCTTGTTTTGGACTCTCATGAAGTTCTCGTAAAGCAAACTAATAGGAAATGTGGATTTTGACTTTTTTGGGGATAGCCCTTGAAATAAGGTTTCCAACGCCACTTGAATCGGCCAAATCGGACAAATTGCCTAGAAGTTATGGCAAAAATAGTGGAACTGCGTAAAACGGGACCCGACGCAAAAACTATTTTTGCCATAACTTCTTCGTTTCTCGCCTGATTCGGTCGATCTTTATTTCCACAGAATGCTTATCTAAAGGCCCAAGACCTTTCATGATTGGAATTCCTATCCATCGTGATGAACAAAGAGCTCAAATTTTTGGGCCGGGCCCTAGGGGTTCCCCTAGGGGCCTGGGCTAAAAACTATTTTGGCCATAACTTCTTCGTTACTCGCCCGATTCGCTCGATCTTTATAACCACAGAATCCTTATCGAAAGGCCTAAGACCCCTAATGATTGGAATTCCTGTTCATCGTGCTGAACAAAGAGTTTCAATTTTCGGGCCGGGCCCTAGGGGTACCCCTAGGGGCTCGGGGGCTGAAAAATCATTCGAAACGAAATGTTGACTTTTTTGCACATTAGCACATTCACATGTATTTATGGTATTTTAAAGTGAGCTTGCGTAATTTAAAGGCCCAGATCGCGAGTAAATCAGCCGAATACGACCAAAAATAGTCCTTTTTTCGCTTGTTTTGGACTCTCATGAAGTTCTCGTAAAGCAAAATAATAGGAAATGTGGATTTTGACTTTTTTGGGGAGAGCCCTTGAAATAAGGTTTCCAACGCCACTTGAATCGGCCAAATCGGACAAATAGCCTAGAAGTTATGGCAAAAATAGTGGAACTGCGCAAAACGGGACCCGACGCAAAAACTATTTTTGCCATAACTTCTTCGTTTCTCGCCTGATTCGGTCGATCTTTATTTCCACAGAATGCTTATCTAAAGGCCCAAGACCTTTCATGATTGGAATTCCTATCCATCGTGATGAACAAAGAGCTCAAATTTTTGGGCCGGGCCCTAGGGGTTCCCCTAGGGGCCTGGGCTAAAAACTATTTTGGCCATAACTTCTTCGTTACTCGCCCGATTCGCTCGATCTTTATAACCACAGAATCCTTATCGAAAGGCCTAAGACCCCTAATGATTGGAATTCCTGTTCATCGTGCTGAACAAAGAGTTTCAATTTTCGGGCCGGGCCCTAGGGGTACCCCTAGGGGCTCGGGGGCTGAAAAATCATTCGAAACGAAATGTTGACTTTTTTGCACATTAGCACATTCACATGTATTTATGGTATTTTAAAGTGATTTTGCGTAATTTAAAGGCCCAGATCGCTAGTAAATCAGCCGAATACGACCAAAAATAGTCACTTTTTCGCTTGTTTTGGACTCTCATGAAGTTCTCGTAAAGCAAAATAATAGGAAATGTGGATTTTGACTTTTTGGGGGATAGCCCTTGGAATAAGGTTTCCAACGCCACTTGAATCGGCCAAATCGGAAAAATAGCCTAGAAGTTATGGCAAAAATAGTGGAAATACGCAAAACGTGACCCGACGCAAAAACTATTTTGGCCATAACTTCTTCGTTTCTCGCCCGATTCGGTCGATCTTTATGTCCACGGAATGCTTATCTAAAGGCCCAAGACCTTTCATGATTGGAATTCCTATCCATCGTGATGAACAAAGAGCTCAAATTTTTGGGCCGGGCCCTAGGGGTATCCCTAGAGGCCTGGGCAAAAAACTATTTTGGCCATAACTTCTTCGTTACTCGCCCGATTCGGTCGATCTTTATGTCCACAGAATCCTTATTTAAAGGCCTAAGACCCCTAATGATTGGAATTCCTGTTCATCGTGCCGAACAAAGAGTTTCAATTTTCGGGCCGGGCCCTAGGGGTACGTGCCCCTAGGGGCTCGGGGGCTGAAAAATCATCCGAAACGATATGTTGATTTTTTTTCACATTAGCACATTCACATGTATTTATGGTATTTTAAAGTGAGCTTGCGTAATTTGAAAGCCCAGATTGCGGGTAAATCAGCTGAATACGCCCCAAAATCGTCACTTTTTCGCTTGTTTTGGACTATCAGGATGTTCTCGTAAAGAAAAATAATAGGAAAAGTGGATTTTGACTTTTTGGGGGAGCCCTTGGAATAAGGTTTCCAACGCCACTTGAATCGGCCAAATCGGACAAATAGCCTAGATGTTATGGCAAAAATAGTGGAACTGCGCAAAACGGTACCCGACGCAAAAACTATTTTGGCCATAACTTCTTCGTTTTTCGCCCGATTCGGTCGATCTTTATGTCCACGGAATGCTTATCTAAAGGCCCAAGACCTTTCATGATTGGAATTCCTATCCATCGTTATGAACAAAGAGCTTAAATTTTTGGGCCGGGCTCTAGGGGTACCCCTAGGGGCCTGGGCTAATAACTATTTTGGCCATAACTTCTTCGTTACTCGCCCGATTCGGTCGATCTTTATGTCCACGGAATGCTTATCTAAAGGCCCAAGACCTTTCATGATTGGAATTCCTATCCATCGTGATGAACAAAGAGCTCAAATTTTTGGGCCGGGCCCTAGGGGTTCCCCTAGGGGCCTGGGCTAAAAACTATTTTGGCCATAACTTCTTCGTTACTCGCCCGATTCGCTCGATCTTTATAACCACAGAATCCTTATCGAAAGGCCTAAGACCCCTAATGATTGGAATTCCTGTTCATCGTGCTGAACAAAGAGTTTCAATTTTCGGGCCGGGCCCTAGGGGTACCCCTAGGGGCTCGGGGGCTGAAAAATCATTCGAAACGAAATGTTGACTTTTTTGCACATTAGCACATTCACATGTATTTATGGTATTTTAAAGTGAGCTTGCGTAATTTAAAGGCCCAGATCGCGAGTAAATCAGCCGAATACGACCAAAAATAGTCCTTTTTTCGCTTGTTTTGGACTCTCATGAAGTTCTCGTAAAGCAAAATAATAGGAAATGTGGATTTTGACTTTTTTGGGGAGAGCCCTTGAAATAAGGTTTCCAACGCCACTTGAATCGGCCAAATCGGACAAATAGCCTAGAAGTTATGGCAAAAATAGTGGAACTGCGCAAAACGGGACCCGACGTAAAAACTATTTTTGCCATAACTTCTTCGTTTCTCGCCTGATTCGGTCGATCTTTATTTCCACGGAATGCTTATCTAAAGGCCCAAGACCTTTCATGATTGGAATTCCTATCCATCGTGATGAACAAAGAGCTCAAATTTTTGGGCCGAGCCCTTGGGGTACCCCTAGGGGCCTGGGCTAAAAACTATTTTGGCCATAACTTCTTCGTTACTCGCCCGATTCGGTCGATCTTTATGTCCACAGAATCCTTATCGAAAGGCCTAAGACCCCTAATGATTGGAATTCCTGTTCATCTTGCCGAACAAAGAGTTTCAATTTTCGGGCCGGGCCCTAGGAGTACCCCTAGGGGCTCGGGGGCTGAAAAATCATTCGAAACGAAATGTTGATTTTTTTGCACATTAGCACATTCACATGTATTTATGGTATTTTAAAGTGAGCTTGCGTAATTTAAAGGCCCAGATCGCGAGTAAATCAGCCGAATACGACCAAAAATAGTCACTTTTTCGCTTGTTTTGGACTCTCATGAAGTTCTCTTAAAGCAAAATAATAGGAAATGTGGATTTTGTCTTTTCTGGGGATAGCCCTTGAAATAAGGTTTCCAACGCCACTTGAATCGGCCAAATCGGACAAATTGCCTAGAAGTTATGGCAAAAATAGTGGAACTGCGTAAAACGGGACCCGACGCAAAAACTATTTTTGCCATAACTTCTTCGTTTCTCGCCTGATTCGGTCGATCTTTATTTCCACAGAATGCTTATCTAAAGGCCCAAGACCTTTCATGATTGGAATTCCTATCCATCGTGATGAACAAAGAGCTCAAATTTTTGGGCCGGGCCCTAGGGGTTCCCCTAGGGGCCTGGGCTAAAAACTATTTTGGCCATAACTTCTTCGTTACTCGCCCGATTCGCTCGATCTTTATAACCACAGAATCCTTATCGAAAGGCCTAAGACCCCTAATGATTGGAATTCCTGTTCATCGTGCTGAACAAAGAGTTTCAATTTTCGGGCCGGGCCCTAGGGGTACCCCTAGGGGCTCGGGGGCTGAAAAATCATTCGAAACGAAATGTTGACTTTTTTGCACATTAGCACATTCACATGTATTTATGGTATTTTAAAGTGATTTTGCGTAATTTAAAGGCCCAGATCGCTAGTAAATCAGCCGAATACGACCAAAAATAGTCACTTTTTCGCTTGTTTTGGACTCTCATGAAGTTCTCGTAAAGCAAAATAATAGGAAATGTGGATTTTGACTTTTTGGGGGATAGCCCTTGGAATAAGGTTTCCAACGCCACTTGAATCGGCCAAATCGGAAAAATAGCCTAGAAGTTATGGCAAAAATAGTGGAAATACGCAAAACGTGACCCGACGCAAAAACTATTTTGGCCATAACTTCTTCGTTTCTCGCCCGATTCGGTCGATCTTTATGTCCACGGAATGCTTATCTAAAGGCCCAAGACCTTTCATGATTGGAATTCCTATCCATCGTGATGAACAAAGAGCTCAAATTTTTGGGCCGGGCCCTAGGGGTATCCCTAGAGGCCTGGGCAAAAAACTATTTTGGCCATAACTTCTTCGTTACTCGCCCGATTCGGTCGATCTTTATGTCCACAGAATCCTTATTTAAAGGCCTAAGACCCCTAATGATTGGAATTCCTGTTCATCGTGCCGAACAAAGAGTTTCAATTTTCGGGCCGGGCCCTAGGGGTACGTGCCCCTAGGGGCTCGGGGGCTGAAAAATCATCCGAAACGATATGTTGATTTTTTTTCACATTAGCACATTCACATGTATTTATGGTATTTTAAAGTGAGCTTGCGTAATTTGAAAGCCCAGATTGCGGGTAAATCAGCTGAATACGCCCCAAAATCGTCACTTTTTCGCTTGTTTTGGACTATCAGGATGTTCTCGTAAAGAAAAATAATAGGAAAAGTGGATTTTGACTTTTTGGGGGAGCCCTTGGAATAAGGTTTCCAACGCCACTTGAATCGGCCAAATCGGACAAATAGCCTAGATGTTATGGCAAAAATAGTGGAACTGCGCAAAACGGTACCCGACGCAAAAACTATTTTGGCCATAACTTCTTCGTTTTTCGCCCGATTCGGTCGATCTTTATGTCCACGGAATGCTTATCTAAAGGCCCAAGACCTTTCATGATTGGAATTCCTATCCATCGTTATGAACAAAGAGCTTAAATTTTTGGGCCGGGCTCTAGGGGTACCCCTAGGGGCCTGGGCTAATAACTATTTTGGCCATAACTTCTTCGTTACTCGCCCGATTCGGTCGATCTTTATGTCCACAGAATCCTTATCTAAAGGCCTAAGACCCCTAATGATTGGAATTCCTGTTCATCATGCCGAACAAAGAGTTTCAATTTTCGGGCCGGGCCCTAGGGGTACCCCTAGGGGCTCGGGGGCTGAAAAATCATCCGAAACGAAATGTTGATTTTTTTGCACATTAGCACATTTACATGTATTTATGGTATTTTAAAGTGAGTTTGCGTAATTTAAAGGCCCAGATCGCGGGTAAATCAGCCGAATACGACAAAAAATAGTCACTTTTTCGCTTGTTTTGGACTCTCATGAAGTTCTCGTAAAGCAAAATAATAGGAAATGTGGATTTTGACTTTTTTGGGGATAGCCCTTGAAATAAGGTTTCCAACGCCACTTGAATCGGCCAAATCGGACAAATAGCCTAGAAGTTATGGCAAAACTAGTGGAACTGCGCAAAACGGGACCCGACGCAAAAATTATTTTGGCCATAACTTCTTCGTTTCTCGCCCGATTCGGTCGATCTTTATGTCCACAGAATGCTTATTTAATGGCCCAAGACCTTTCATGATTGGAATTCCTATCCATCGTGATGAACAAAGAGCTAAATATTTTTGGGCCGGGCCCTAGGGACCCCTAGGGGCCTGGGCTAAAAACTATTTTGGCCATAACTTATTCGTTACTCGCCCGATTTGGTCGATCTTTATGTCCACGGAATGCTTATCTAAAGGCCCAAGACCTTTCATGATTGGTATTCCTATCCATCGTGATGAACAAAGAGATCAAATTTTTGGCCCGGGGCCCTAGGGGTACCCCTAGGGCCTGGGCTAAAGACTATTTTGGCCATAACTTCTTCGTTACTCGCCCGATTCGATCGATGTTTATGTCCACAGAATCCTTATCTAAAGGCCTATGATCCCTAATGATTGGAATTCCTGTTCATCGTGTCGAACTAAGAGTTTCAATTTTCGGGCCGGGCCCTAAGGGTACCCCTAAGGGCTCGGGGGCTGAAAAATCATCCGAAATGAAATGTTGATTTTTTTGCACATTGGCACATTCACATGTATTTATGGTATTTTTAAGTGAGCTTGCGTAATCTAAAGGCCCAGATCGCGGGTAAATCAGCTGAATACGCCCCAAAATAGTCACTTTTTCGCTTGTTTTGGACTCTCACAAAGTTCTTGTAAAGCAAAATAATAGGAAAAGTGCATTTTAACTTTTTGAGGGATAGCCCTTGGAATAAGGTTTCCAACGCCACTTGAATCGGCCAAATCGGACAAATAGCCTAGAAGTTATGGCAAAAATAGTGGAACTGCGCAAAACGGGACTCGACGCAAAAACTATTTTGGCCATAAGTTCTTCGTTTCTCGCCCGATTCGGTCGATCTTTATTTCCACGGAATGCTTATCTAAAGGCCCAAGACCTTTCATGATTGGAATTCCTATCCATCGTGATGAACAAAGAGCTCAAATTTTTGGGCCGGGCCCTAGGGGTACCCCCTAGGGGCCTGGGCTAAAAACTATTTTGACCATAACTTCTTCGTTACTCGCCCGATTCGGTCGATCTTTATGTCCACAGAATCCTTATCGAAAGGCCTAAGACCCCTAATGATTGGAATTCCTGTTCATCGTGCCGAACAAAGAGTTTCAATTTTCGGGCCGGGCCCTAGGGGTACCCCTAGGGGCTCGGGTGCTGAAAAATCATTCGAAACGAAATGTTGATTTTTTTGCACATTAGCACATTCACATGTATTTATGGTATTTTAAAGTGAGCTTGCGTAATTTAAAGGCCCAGATCGCGAGTAAATCAGCCGAATACGACCAAAAATAGTCACTTTTTCGCTTGTTTTGGACTCTCATGAAGTTCTCGTAAAGCAAAATAATAGGAAATGTGGATTTTTTATTTTTTGGGGATAGCCCTTGAAATAAGGTTTCCAACGCCACTTGAATCGGCCAAATCGGACAAATAGCCTAGAAGTTATGGCAAAAATAGTGGAACTGCGCAAAACGGGACCCGACGGAAAAACTATTTTTGCCATAACTTCTTCGCTTCTCGCCTGATTCGGTCGATCTTTATTTCCACGGAATGCTTATCTAAAGGCCCAAGACCTTTCATGATTGGAATTCCTATCCATCGTGATGAACAAAGAGCTCAAATTTTTGGGCCGGGCCCTAGGGGTACCCCTAGGGGCCTGGGCTAAAAACTATTTTGGCCATAACTTCTTCGTTACTCGCCCGATTCGGTCGATCTTTATGTCCACAGAATCCTTATCGAAAGGCCTAAGACCCCTAATGATTGGAATTCCTGTTCATCGTGCCGAACACAGAGTTTCAATTTTCGGGACGGGCCCTAGGGGTACCCCTAGGGGCTCGGGGGTTGAATAATCAATCGAAACAAAATGTTGATTTTTTTGCACATTAGCACATTCACATGTATTTATGGTATTTTAAAGTGAGCTTGCATAATTTAAAGTCCCAGATCGCGAGTAAATCAGCCGAATACGACCAAAAATAGTCACTTTTTCGCTTGTTTTTGACTCTCACGAAGTTCTCGTAAAGCAAAATAATAGGAAATGTGGATTTTGACTTTTTTGGGGATAGCCCTTGAAATAAGGTTTCCAACGCCACTTGAATCGGCCAAATCGGACAAATAGCCTAGAAGTTATGGCAAAAATAGTGGAACTGCGCAAAACGGGACCTGACGCAAAAACTATTTTTGCCATAACTTCTTCGTTTCTCGCCTGATTCGGTCGATCTTTATTTCCACGGAATGCTTATCTAAAGGCCCAAGACCTTTCATGATTGGAATTCCTATCCATCGTGATGAACAAAGAGCTCAAATTTATGGGCCGGGCCCTAGGGGTACCCCTAGGGGCCTGGGCTAAAAACTATTTTGGCCATAACTTCTTCGTTACTCGCCCGATTCGGTCGATCTTTATGTCCACAGAATCCTTATCGAAAGGCCTAAGACCCCTAATGATTGGAATTCCTGTTCATCGTGCTGAACAAAGAGTTTCAATTTTCGGGCCGGGCCCTAGGGGTACCCCTTGGGGCTCGAGGGCTGAAAAATCATTCGAAACGAAATGTTGATTTTTTTGCACATTAGCACATTCACATGTATTTATGGTATTTTAAAGTGATTTTGCGTAATTTAAAGGCCCAGATCGCGAGTAAATCAGCCGAATACGACCAAAAATAGTCACTTTTTTGCTTGTTTTGGACTCTCATGAAGTTCTCGTAAAGCAAAATAATAGGAAATGTGGATTTTGACTTTTTGGGGGATAGCCCTTGGAATAAGGTTTCCAACGCCACTTGAATCGGCCAAATCGAAAAAATAGCCTAGAAGTTATTGCAAAAATAGTGGAAATGCGCAAAACAAGACCCGACGCAAAAACTATTTTGGCCATAACTTCTTCGTTTCTCGCCCGATTCGGTCGATCTTTATGTCCACGGAATGCTTATCTAAAGGCCCAAGACCTTTCATGATTGGAATTCCTATCCATCGTGATGAACAAAGAGCTCAAATTTTTGGGCCGGACCCTAGGGGTATCCCTAGAGGCCTGGGCTAAAAACTATTTTGGCCATAACTTCTTCGTTACTCGCCCGATTCGGTCGATCTTTATGTCCACAGAATCCTTATCGAAAGGCCTAAGACCCCTAATGATTGGAATTCCTGTTCATCCTGCCGAACAAAGAGTTTCAATTTTCGGGCCGGGCCCTAGGGGTACCCCTAGGGGCTCGGGGGCTGAAAAATCATCCGAAACGAAATGTTGATTTTTTTGCACATTAGCACATTCACATGTATTTATGGTATTTTAAAGTGAGCTTGCGTAATTTAAAGGCCTAGATCGCGAGTAAATCAGCCGAATACGACCAAAAATAGTCCTTTTTTCGCTTGTTTTGGACTCTCATGAAGTTCTCGTAAAGCAAAATAATAGGAAATGTGGATTTTGACTTTTTTGGGGAGAGCCCTTGAAATAAGGTTTCCAACGCCACTTGAATCGGCCAAATCGGACAAATAGCCTAGAAGTTATGGCAAAAATAGTGGAACTGCGCAAAACGGGACCTGACGCAAAAACTATTTTTGCCATAACTTCTTCGTTTCTCGCCTGATTCGGTCGATCTTTATTTCCACGGAATGCTTATCTAAAGGCCCAAGACCTTTCATGATTGGAATTCCTATCCATCGTGATGAACAAAGAGCTCAAATTTTTGGGCCGGGCCCTTGGGGTACCCCTAGGGGCCTGGGCTAAAAACTATTTTGGCCATAACTTCTTCGTTACTCGCCCGATTCGGTCGATCTTTATGTCCACAGAATCCTTATCGAAAGGCCTAAGACCCCTAATGATTGGAATTCCTGTTCATCCTGCCGAACAAAGAGTTTCAATTTTCGGGCCGGGCCCTAGGGGTACCCCTAGGGGCTCGGGGGCTGAAAAATCATTCGAAACGAAATGTTGATTTTTTTCCACATTAGCACATTCACATGTATTTATGGTATTTTAAAGTGAGCTTGCGTAATTTAAAGGCCCAGATCGCGAGTAAATCAGCCGAATACGACCAAAAATAGTCACTTTTTCGCTTGTTTTGGACTCTCATGAAGTTCTCGTAAAGCAAAATAATAGGAAATGTGGATTTTGACTTTTTGGGGGATAGCCCTTGGAATAAGGTTTCCAACGCCACTTGAATCGGCCAAATCGAAAAAATAGCCTAGAAGTTATTGCAAAAATAGTGGAAATGCGCAAAACAAGACCCGACGCAAAAACTATTTTGGCCATAACTTCTTCGTTTCTCGCCCGATTCGGTCGATCTTTATGTCCACGGAATGCTTATCTAAAGGCCCAAGACCTTTCATGATTGGAATTCCTATCCATCGTGATGAACAAAGAGCTCAAATTTTTGGGCCGGACCCTAGGGGTATCCCTAGAGGCCTGGGCTAAAAACTATTTTGGCCATAACTTCTTAGTTACTCGCCCGATTCGGTCGATCTTTATGTCCATAGAATCCTTATCTAAAGGCTAAAGACCCCTAATGATTGGAATTCCTCTTCATCGTGCCGAACAAAGAGTTTCAATTTTCGGGCCGGGCCCAAGGGGTACGTACCCCTAGGGGCTCGGGGGCTGAAAAATCATCCGAAACGAAATGTTGATTTTTTTGCACATTAGCACATTCACATATATTTATGGTATTTTAAAGTGAGCTTGCGTAATTTAAAGGCCTAGATCGCGAGTAAATCAGCCGAATACGACCAAAAATAGTCCTTTTTTCGCTTGTTTTGGACTCTCATGAAGTTCTCGTAAA
This sequence comes from Schizonepeta tenuifolia, assembly GCA_029490685.1. Lineage (NCBI taxonomy): Eukaryota > Viridiplantae > Streptophyta > Magnoliopsida > Lamiales > Lamiaceae > Schizonepeta > Schizonepeta tenuifolia. The sequence continues at coordinate 13,437,733 of CM055958.1, read as the reverse complement.
GCAAAATAATAGGAAATGTGGATTTTGACTTTTTTGGGGAGAGCCCTTGAAATAAGGTTTCCAACGCCACTTGAATCGGCCAAATCGGACAAATAGCCTAGAAGTTATGGCAAAAATAGTGGAACTGCGCAAAACGGGACCCGACGCAAAAACTATTTTTGCCATAACTTCTTCGTTTCTCGCCTGATTCGGTCGATCTTTATTTCCACGGAATGCTTATCTAAAGGCCCAAGACCTTTCATGATTGGAATTCCTATCCATCGTGATGAACAAAGAGCTCAAATTTTTGGGCCGGGCCCTTGGGGTACCCCTAGGGGCCTGGGCTAAAAACTATTTTGGCCATAACTTCTTCGTTACTCGCCCGATTCGGTCGATCTTTATGTCCACAGAATCCTTATCGAAAGGCCTAAGACCCCTAATGATTGGAATTCCTGTTCATCGTGCCGAACAAAGAGTTTCAATTTTCGGGCCGGGCCCTAGGGGTACCCCTAGGGGCTCGGGGGCTGAAAAATCATTCGAAACGAAATGTTGATTTTTTTCCACATTAGCACATTCACATGTATTTATGGTATTTTAAAGTGAGCTTGCGTAATTTAAAGGCCCAGATCGCGAGTAAATCAGCCGAATACGACCAAAAATAGTCACTTTTTCGCTTGTTTTGGACTCTCATGAAGTTCTCGTAAAGCAAAATAATAGGAAATGTGGATTTTGACTTTTTGGGGGATAGCCCTTGGAATAAGGTTTCCAACGCCACTTGAATCGGCCAAATCGAAAAAATAGCCTAGAAGTTATGGCAAAGATAGTGGAAATGCGCAAAACGTGACCCGACGCAAAAACTATTTTGGCCATAACTTCTTCGTTTCTCGCCTGATTCGGTCGATCTTTATTTCCACGGAATGCTTATCTAAAGGCCCAAGACCTTTCATGATTGGAATTCCTATCCATCGTGATGAACAAAGAGCTCAAATTTTTGGGCCGGGCCCTAGGGGTACCCCTAGGGGCTTGGGCTAAAAACTATTTTGGCCATAACTTCTTCGTTACTCGCCCGATTCGCTCGATCTTTATGTCCACAGAATCCTTATCAAAAGGCCTAAGACCCCTAATGATTGGAATTCCTGTTCATCGTGCCGAACAAAGAGTTTCAATTTTCGGGCCGGGCCGTAGAGGTACCCCTAGGGGCTCAAGGGCTGAAAAATCATTCGAAACGAAATGTTGATTTTTTTGCACATTAGCACATTCACATGTATTTATGGTATTTTAAAGTTATTTTGCGTAATTTAAAGGCCCAGATCGCGAGTAAATCAGCCGAATACGACCAAAAATAGTCACTTTTTCGCTTGTTTTGGACTCTCATGAAGTTCTCGTAAAGCAAAATAATAGGAAATGTGGATTTTGACTTTTTGGGGGATAGCCCTTGGAATAAGGTTTCCAACGCCACTTGAATCGGCCAAATCGAAAAAATAGCCTAGAAGTTATGGCAAAAATAGTGGAAATGCGCAAAATGTGACCCGACGCAAAAACTATTTTGGCCATAACTTCTTCGTTTCTCGCCCGATTCGGTCGATCTTTATGTCCACGGAATGCTTATCTAAAGGCCCAAGACCTTTCATGATTGGAATTCCTATCCATCGTGATGAACAAAGAGCTCAAATTTTTGGGCCGGACCCTAGGGGTATCCCTAGAGGCCTGGGCTAAAAACTATTTTGGCCATAACTTCTTCGTTACTCGCCCGATTCGGTCGATCTTTATGTCCATAGAATCCTTATCTAAAGGCTAAAGAGCCCTAATGATTGGAATTCCTCTTCATCGTGCCGAACAAAGAGTTTCAATTTTCGGGCCGGGCCCAAGGGGTACGTACCCCTAGGGGCTCGGGGGCTGAAAAATCATCCGAAACGAAATGTTGATTTTTTTTCACATAAGCACATTCACATGTATTTATGGTATTTTAAAGTGAGCTTGCGTAATTTGAAAGCCCAGATTGCGGGTAAATCAGCTGAATACGCCCAAAAATCGTCACTTTTTCGCTTGTTTTGGTCTCTCAGGAAAATCTCGTAAAGCAAAATAATAGGAAAAGTGGATTTTGACTTTTTGGAAGATAGCCATTGGAATAAGGTTTCCAACGCCACTTGAATCGGCCAAATCGGACAAATAGCCTAGAAGTTATGGCAAAAATAGTGGAACTGCGCAAAACGGTACCCGACGCAAAAACTATTTTGGCCATAACTTCATCGTTTCTCGCCCGATTCGGTCGATCTTTATGTCCACGGAATGCTTATCTAAAGGTCTAAGACCTTTCATGATTGGAATTCCTATCCATCGTGATGAACAAAGAGCTCAAATTTTTGGGCCGGGCCCTAGGGGTACCCCCTAGGGGCCTGGGCTAAAAACTATTTTGACCATAACTTCTTCGTTACTCGCCCGATTCGGTCGATCTTTATGTCCACAGAATCCTTATCGAAAGGCCTAAGACCCCTAATGATTGGAATTCCTGTTCATCCTGCTGAACAAAGAGTTTCAATTTTCGGGCCGGGCCCTAGGGGTACCCCTAGGGGCTCGGGGGCTGAAAAATCATTCGAAACGAAATGTTGATTTTTTTGCACATTAGCACATTCACATGTATTTATGGTATTTTAAAGTGAGCTTGCGTAATTTAAAGGCCCAGATCGCGAGTAAATCAGCCGAATACGACCAAAAATAGTCCTTTTTTCGCTTGTTTTGGACTCTCATGAAGTTCACGTAAAGCAAAATAATAGGAAATGTGGATTTTGACTTTTTTGGGGAGAGCCCTTGAAATAAGGTTTCCAACGCCACTTGAATCGGCCAAATCGGACAAATAGCCTAGAAGTTATGGCAAAAATAGTGGAACTGCGTAAAACGGGACCCGACGCAAAAACTATTTTTGCCAGAACTTCTTCGTTTCTCGCCTGATTCGGTCGATCTTTATTTCCACAGAATGCTTATCTAAAGGCCCAAGACCTTTCATGATTGGAATTCCTATCCATCGTGATGAACAAAGAGCTCAAATTTTTGGGCCGGGCCCTAGGGGCCTGGGCTAAAAACTATTTTGGCCATAACTTCTTCGTTACTCGCCCGATTCGCTCGATCTTTATGGCCACAGAATCCTTATCGAAAGGCCTAAGACCCCTAATGATTGGAATTCCTGTTCATTGTGCCGAACAAAGAGTTTCAATTTTCGGGCCGGGCCCTAGGGGTACCCCTAGGGGCTCGGGGGCTGAAAAATCATTCGAAACGAAATGTTGATTTTTTTGCACATTAGCACATTCACATGTATTTATGGTATTTTAAAGTGAGCTTGCGTAATTTAAAGGCCCAGATCGCGAGTAAATCAGCCGAATACGACCAAAAATAGTCACTTTTTCGCTTGTTTTGGACTCTCATGAAGTTCTCGTAAAGCAAAATAATAGGAAAAGTGGATTTTGACTTTTTTGGGGATAGCCCTTGAAATAAGGTTTCCAACGCCACTTGAATCGGCCAAATCGGACAAATAGCCTAGAAGTTATGGCAAAAATAGTGGAACAGCGCAAAACGTGACCTGACGCAAAAACTATTTTTGCCATAACTTCTTCGTTTCTCGCCTGATTCGGTCGATCTTTATTTCCACGGAATGCTTATCTAACGGCCCAAGACCTTTCATGATTGGAATTCCTATCCATCGTGATGAACAAAGAGCTCAAATTTTTGGGCCGGGCCCTAGGGGTACCCCTAGGGGCCTGGGCTAAAAACTATTTTGGCCATAACTTCTTCGTTACTCGCCCGATTCGCTCGATCTTTATGTCCACAGAATCCTTATCGAAAGGCCTAAGACCCCTAATGATTGGAATTCCTGTTCATCGTGCCGAACAAAGAGTTTCAATTTTCGGGCCGGGCCCTAGGGGTACCCCTAGGGGCTCGAGGGCTGAAAAATCATTCGAAACGAAATGTTGATTTTTTTGCACATTAGCACATTCACATGTATTTATGGTATTTTAAAGTTATTTTGCGTAATTTAAAGGCCCAGATCGCGAGTAAATCAGCCGAATACGACCAAAAATAGTCACTTTTTCGCTTGTTTTGGACTCTCATGAAGTTCTCGTAAAGCAAAATAATAGGAAATGTGGATTTTGACTTTTTGGGGGATAGCCCTTGGAATAAGGTTTCCAACGCCACTTGAATCGGCCAAATCGAAAAAATAGCCTAGAAGTTATGGCAAAAATAGTGGAAATGCGCAAAACGTGACCCGACGCAAAAACTATTTTGGCCATAACTTCTTCGTTTCTCGCCCGATTCGGTCGATCTTTATGTCCACGGAATGCTTATCTAAAGGCCCAAGACCTTTCATGATTGGAATTCCTATCCATCGTGATGAACAAAGAGCTCAAATTTTTGGGCCGGACCCTAGGGGTATCCCTAGAGGCCTGGGCTAAAAACTATTTTGGCCATAACTTCTTCGTTACTCGCCCGATTCGGTCGATCTTTATGTCCATAGAATCCTTATCTAAAGGCTAAAGACCCCTAATGATTGGAATTCCTCTTCATCGTGCCGAACAAAGAGTTTCAATTTTCGGGCCGGGCCCAAAACGTACCCCTAGGGGCTCGGGGGCTGAAAAATCATCCGAAACGAAATGTTGATTTTTTTTCACATTAGCACATTCACATGTATTTATGGTATTTTAAAGTGAGCTTGCGTAATTTGAAAGCCCTGATTGCGGGTAAATCAGCTGAATACGCCCAAAAATCGTCACTTTTTCGCTTGTTTTGGTCTCTCAGGAAAATCTCGTAAAGCAAAATAATAGGAAAAGTGGATTTTGACTTTTTGGAAGATAGCCCTTGGAATAAGGTTTCCAACGCCACTTGAATCGGCCAAATCGGACAAATAGCCTAGAAGTTATGGCAAAAATAGTGGAACTGCGCAAAACGGTACCCGACGCAAAAACTATTTTGGCCATAACTTCATCGTTTCTCGCCCGATTCGGTCGATCTTTACGTCCACGGAATGCTTATCTAAAGGTCTAAGACCTTTCATGATTGGAATTCCTATCCATCGTGATGAACAAAGAGCTCAAATTTTTGGGCCGGGCCCTTGGGGTACCCCTAGGGGCCTGGGCTAAAAACTATTTTGGCCATAACTTCTTCGTTGCTCGCCCGATTCGGTCGATCTTTATGTTAACAGAATCCTTATCGAAAGGCCTAAGACCCCTAATGATTGGAATTCCTGTTCATCGTGCCGAACAAAGAGTTTCAATTTTCGGGCCGGGCCCTAGGGGTACCCCTAGGGGCTCGGGGGCTGAAAAATCATTCGAAACGAAATGTTGATTTTTTTGCACATTAGCACATTCACATGTATTTATGGTATTTTAAAGTGAGCTTGCGTAATTTAAAGGCCCAGATTGCGAGTAAATCAGCCGAATACGACCAAAAATAGTCCTTTTTCGCTTGTTTTGGACTCTCATGAAGTTCTCGTAAAGCAAAATAATAGGAAATGTGGATTTTGACTTTTTTGGGGAGAGCCCTTGAAATAAGGTTTCCAACGCCACTTGAATCGGCCAAATCGGACAAATAGCCTAGAAGTTATGGCAAAAATAGTGGAACTGCGTAAAACAGGACCCGACGCAAAAACTATTTTTGCCATAACTTCTTCGTTTCTCGCCTGATTCGGTCGATCTTTATTTCCACAGAATGCTTATCTAAAGGCCCAAGACCTTTCATGATTGGAATTCCTATCCATCGTGATGAACAAAGAGCTCAAATTTTTGGGCCGGGCCCTAGGGGCCTGGGCTAAAAACTATTTTGGCCATAACTTCTTCGTTACTCGCCCGATTCGCTCGATCTTTATGGCCACAGAATCCTTATCGAAAGGCCTAAGACCCCTAATGATTGGAATTCCTGTTCATTGTGCCGAACAAAGAGTTTCAATTTTCGGGCCGGGCCCTAGGGGTACCCCTAGGGGCTCGGGGGCTGAAAAATCATTCGAAACGAAATGTTGATTTTTTTGCACATTAGCACATTCACATGTATTTATGGTATTTTAAAGTGAGCTTGCGTAATTTAAAGGCCCAGATCGCGAGTAAATCAGCCGAATACGACCAAAAATAGTCACTTTTTCGCTTGTTTTGGACTCTCATGAAGTTCTCGTAAAGCAAAATAATAGGAAAAGTGGATTTTGACTTTTTTGGGGATAGCCCTTGAAATAAGGTTTCCAACGCCACTTGAATCGGCCAAATCGGACAAATAGCCTAGAAGTTATGGCAAAAATAGTGGAACAGCGCAAAACGTGACCTGACGCAAAAACTATTTTTGCCATAACTTCTTCGTTTCTCGCCTGATTCGGTCGATCTTTATTTCCACGGAATGCTTATCTAACGGCCCAAGACCTTTCATGATTGGAATTCCTATCCATCGTGATGAACAAAGAGCTCAAATTTTTGGGCCGGGCCCTAGGGGTACCCCTAGGGGCCTGGGCTAAAAACTATTTTGGCCATAACTTCTTCGTTACTCGCCCGATTCGCTCGATCTTTATGTCCACAGAATCCTTATCGAAAGGCCTAAGACCCCTAATGATTGGAATTCCTGTTCATCGTGCCGAACAAAGAGTTTCAATTTTCGGGCCGGGCCCTAGGGGTACCCCTAGGGGCTCGAGGGCTGAAAAATCATTCGAAACGAAATGTTGATTTTTTTGCACATTAGCACATTCACATGTATTTATGGTATTTTAAAGTTATTTTGCGTAATTTAAAGGCCCAGATCGCGAGTAAATCAGCCGAATACGACCAAAAATAGTCACTTTTTCGCTTGTTTTGGACTCTCATGAAGTTCTCGTAAAGCAAAATAATAGGAAATGTGGATTTTGACTTTTTGGGGGATAGCCCTTGGAATAAGGTTTCCAACGCCACTTGAATCGGCCAAATCGAAAAAATAGCCTAGAAGTTATGGCAAAAATAGTGGAAATGCGCAAAACGTGACCCGACGCAAAAACTATTTTGGCCATAACTTCTTCGTTTCTCGCCCGATTCGGTCGATCTTTATGTCCACGGAATGCTTATCTAAAGGCCCAAGACCTTTCATGATTGGAATTCCTATCCATCGTGATGAACAAAGAGCTCAAATTTTTGGGCCGGACCCTAGGGGTATCCCTAGAGGCCTGGGCTAAAAACTATTTTGGCCATAACTTCTTCGTTACTCGCCCGATTCGGTCGATCTTTATGTCCATAGAATCCTTATCTAAAGGCTAAAGACCCCTAATGATTGGAATTCCTCTTCATCGTGCCGAACAAAGAGTTTCAATTTTCGGGCCGGGCCCAAAACGTACCCCTAGGGGCTCGGGGGCTGAAAAATCATCCGAAACGAAATGTTGATTTTTTTTCACATTAGCACATTCACATGTATTTATGGTATTTTAAAGTGAGCTTGCGTAATTTGAAAGCCCTGATTGCGGGTAAATCAGCTGAATACGCCCAAAAATCGTCACTTTTTCGCTTGTTTTGGTCTCTCAGGAAAATCTCGTAAAGCAAAATAATAGGAAAAGTGGATTTTGACTTTTTGGAAGATAGCCCTTGGAATAAGGTTTCCAACGCCACTTGAATCGGCCAAATCGGACAAATAGCCTAGAAGTTATGGCAAAAATAGTGGAACTGCGCAAAACGGTACCCGACGCAAAAACTATTTTGGCCATAACTTCATCGTTTCTCGCCCGATTCGGTCGATCTTTACGTCCACGGAATGCTTATCTAAAGGTCTAAGACCTTTCATGATTGGAATTCCTATCCATCGTGATGAACAAAGAGCTCAAATTTTTGGGCCGGGCCCTTGGGGTACCCCTAGGGGCCTGGGCTAAAAACTATTTTGGCCATAACTTCTTCGTTGCTCGCCCGATTCGGTCGATCTTTATGTTAACAGAATCCTTATCGAAAGGCCTAAGACCCCTAATGATTGGAATTCCTGTTCATCGTGCCGAACAAAGAGTTTCAATTTTCGGGCCGGGCCCTAGGGGTACCCCTAGGGGCTCGGGGGCTGAAAAATCATTCGAAACGAAATGTTGATTTTTTTGCACATTAGCACATTCACATGTATTTATGGTATTTTAAAGTGAGCTTGCGTAATTTAAAGGCCCAGATTGCGAGTAAATCAGCCGAATACGACCAAAAATAGTCCTTTTTCGCTTGTTTTGGACTCTCATGAAGTTCTCGTAAAGCAAAATAATAGGAAATGTGGATTTTGACTTTTTTGGGGAGAGCCCTTGAAATAAGGTTTCCAACGCCACTTGAATCGGCCAAATCGGACAAATAGCCTAGAAGTTATGGCAAAAATAGTGGAACTGCGTAAAACAGGACCCGACGCAAAAACTATTTTTGCCATAACTTCTTCGTTTCTCGCCTGATTCGGTCGATCTTTATTTCCACGGAATGCTTATCTAAAGGCCCAAGACCTTTCATGATTGGAATTCCTATCCATCGTGATGAACAAAGAGCTCAAATTTTTGGGCCGGGCCCTTGGGGTACCCCTAGGGGCCTGGGCTAAAAACTATTTTGGCCATAACTTCTTCGTTACTCGCCCGATTCGGTCGATCTTTATGTTCACAGAATCCTTATCGAAAGGCCTAAGACCCCTAATGATTGGAATTCCTGTTCATCGTGCCGAACAAAGAGTTTCAATTTTCGGGCCGGGCCCTAGGGGTACCCCTAGGGGCTCGGGGGCTGAAAAATCATTCGAAACGAAATGTTGATTTTTTTGCACATTAGCACATTCACATGTATTTATGGTATTTTAAAGTGAGCTTGCGTAATTTAAAGGCCCAGATCGCGAGTAAATCAGCCGAATACGACCAAAAATAGTCACTTTTTCGCTTGTTCTGGACTCTCATGAAGTTCTCGTAAAGCAAAATAATCGGAAACGTGGATTTTGTCTTGTTTGGGGATAGCCCTTGAAATAAGGTTTCCAACGCCACTTGAATCGGCCAAATCGGACAAATAGCCTAGAAGTTATGGCAAAAATAGTGGAACTGCGCAAAACGGGACCCGACGCAAAAACTATTTTTGCCATAACTTCTTCGTTTCTCGCCTGATTCGGTCGATCTTTATTTCCACAGAATGCTTATCTAAAGGCCCAAGACCTTTCATGATTGGAATTCCTATCCATCGTGATGAACAAAGAGCTCAAATTTTTGGGCCGGGCCCTAGGGGTACCCCTAGGGGCCTGGGCTAAAAACTATTTTGGCCATAACTTCTTCGTTACTCGCCCGATTCGCTCGATCTTTATGTCCACAGAATCCTTATCGAAAGACCTAAGACCCCTAATGATTGGAATTCCTGTTCATCGTGCCGAACAAAGAGTTTCAATTTTCGGGCCGGGCCCTAGGGGTATCCCTAGGGGCTCGGGGGCTGAAAAATCATTCGAAACGAAATGTTGATTTCTTTGCACATTAGCACATTCACATGTATTTATGGTATTTTAAAGTGAGCTTGCGTAATTTAAAGGCCCAGATCGCGAGTAAATCAGCCGAATACGACCAAAAATAGTCCTTTTTTCGCTTGTTTTGGACTCTCATGAAGTTCTCGTAAAGCAAAATAATAGGAAATGTGGATTTTGACTTTTTTGGGGAGAGCCCTTGAAATAAGGTTTCCAACGCCACTTGAATCGGCCAAATCGGACAAATAGCCTAGAAGTTATGGAAAAAATAGTGGAACTGCGTAAAACGGGACCCGACGCAAAAACTATTTTTGCCAGAACTTCTTCGTTTCTCGCCTGATTCGGTCGATCTTTATTTCCACGGAATGCTTATCTAAAGGCCCAAGACCTTTCATGATTGGAATTCCTATCCATCGTGATGAACAAAGAGCTCAAATTTTTGGGCCGGGCCCTTGGGGTACCCCTAGGGGCCTGGGCTAAAAACTATTTTGGCCATAACTTCTTCGTTACTCGCCCGATTCGGTCGATCTTTATGTTCACAGAATCCTTATCGAAAGGCCTAAGACCCCTAATGATTGGAATTCCTGTTCATCGTGCCGAACAAAGAGTTTCAATTTTCGGGCCGGGCCCTAGGGGTACCCCTAGGGGCTCGGGGGCTGAAAAATCATTCGAAACGAAATGTTGATTTTTTTGCACATTAGCACATTCACATGTATTTATGGTATTTTAAAGTGAGCTTGCGTAATTTAAAGGCCCAGATCGCGAGTAAATCAGCCGAATACGACCAAAAATAGTCACTTTTTCGCTTGTTCTGGACTCTCATGAAGTTCTCGTAAAGCAAAATAATCGGAAATGTGGATTTTGTCTTGTTTGGGGATAGCCCTTGAAATAAGGTTTCCAACGCCACTTGAATCGGCCAAATCGGACAAATAGCCTAGAAGTTATGGCAAAAATAGTGGAACTGCGCAAAACGGGACCCGACGCAAAAACTATTTTTGCCATAACTTCTTCGTTTCTCGCCCGATTCGGTCGATCTTTTTGTCCACGGAATGCTTATCTAAAGGCCCAAGACCTTTCATGATTGGAATTCCTATCCATCGTGATGAACAAAGAGCTCAAATTTTTGGGCCGGGCCCTAGGGGTATCCCTAGAGGCCTGGGCTAAAAACTATTTTGGCCATAACTTCTTCGTTACTCGCCCGATTCGGTCGATCTTTATGTCCACAGAATCCTTATTTAAAGGCCTAAGACCCCTAATGATTGGAATTCCTGTTCATCGTGCCGAACAAAGAGTTTCAATTTTCGGGCCGGGCCCTAGGGGTACGTACCCCTAGGGGCTCGGGGGCTGAAAAATCATCCGAAACGAAATGTTGATTTTTTTTCACATTAGCACATTCACATGTATATATGGTATTTTAAAGTGAGCTTGCGTAATTTGAAAGCCCAGATTGCGGGTAAATCAGCTGAATACGCCCCAAAATCGTCACTTTTTCGCTTGTTTTGGACTATCAGGATGTTCTCGTAAAGAAAAATAATAGGAAAAGTGGATTTTGACTTTTTGGGGGAGCCCTTGGAATAAGGTTTCCAACGCCACTTGAATCGGCCAAATCGGACAAATTGCCTAGATGTTATGGCAAAAATAGTGGAATTGCGCAAAACGGTACCCGACGCAAAAACTATTTTGGCCATAACTTCTTCGTTTCTCGCCCGATTCGGTCGATCTTTATGTCCACGGAATGCTTATCTAAAGGCCCAAGACCTTTCATGATTGGAATTCCTATCCATCGTTATGAACAAAGAGCTCAAATTTTTGGGCCGGGCTCTAGGGATACCCCTAGGGGCCTGGGCTAATAACTATTTTGGCCATAACTTCTTCGTTACTCGCCCGATTCGGTCGATCTTTATGTCCACAGAATCCTTATCTAAAGGCCTAAGACCCCTAATGATTGGAATTCCTGTTCATCATGCCGAACAAAGAGTTTCAATTTTCGGGCCGGGCCCTAGGGGTACCCCTAGGGGCTCGGGGGCTGAAAAATCATCCGAAACGAAATGTTGATTTTTTTGCACATTAGCACATTTACATGTATTTATGGTATTTTAAAGTGAGCTTGTTTAATTTAAAGCCCCAGATCGCGGGTAAATCAGCCGAATATGCCCTAAAATAATCACTTTTTCGCTTGTTTTGGACTCTCACGAAGTTCTCGTAAAGAAAAATAATAGCAAAAGTTGATTTTGACTTTTTGGGGGATAGCCCTTGGAATAAGATTTCCAACGCCACTTGAATCGGCCAAATCGGACAAATAGCCTAGAAGTTATGGCAAAACTAGTGGAACTGCGCAAAACGGGACCCGACGCAAAAATTATTTTGACCATAACTTCTTCGTTTCTCGCCCGATTCGGTCGATCTTTATGTCCACGGAATGCTTATTTAATGGCCCAAGACCTTTCATGATTGGAATTCTTATCCATCGTGATGAACAAAGAGCTAAATATTTTTGGGCCGGGCCCTAGGGACCCCTAGGGGCCTGGGCTAAAAACTATTTTGGCCATAACTTATTCGTTACTCGCCCGATTTGGTCGATCTTTATGTCCACGGTATGCTTATCTAATGGCCCAAGACCTTTCATGATTGGTATTCCTATCCATCGTGATGAACAAAGAGCTCAAATTTTTGGCCCGGGGCCCTATGGGTACCCCTAGGGGCCTGGGTAAAGACTATTTTGGCCATAACTTCTTCGTTACTCGCCCGATTCGATCGATGTTTATGTCCACAGAATCCTTATCTAAAGGCCTATGATCCCTAATGATTGGAATTCCTGTTCATCGTGTCGAACTAAGAGTTTCAATTTTCGGGCCGGGCCCTAAGGGTACCCCTAAGGGCTCGGGGGCTGAAAAATCATCCGAAATGAAATGTTGATTTTTTTGCACATTAGCACATTCACATGTATTTATGGTATTTTTAAGTGAGCTTGCGTAATCTAAAGGCCCAGATCGCGGGTAAATCAGCTGAATACGCCCCAAAATAGTCACTTTTTCGCTTGTTTTGGACTCTCACGAAGTTCTTGTAAAGCAAAATAATAGGAAAAGTGGATTTTGACTTTTTGAGGGATAGCCCTTGGAATAAGGTTTCCAACGCCACTTGAATCGGCCAAATCGGACAAATAGCCTAGAAGTTATGGCAAAAATAGTGGAACTGCGCAAAACGGGACTCGACGCAAAAACTATTTTGGCCATAACTTCATCGTTTCTCGCCCGATTCGGTCGATCTTTATGTCCACGGAATGCTTATCTAAGACGATCCACAGCGGGTGTCTCGTCGACGGTCTCGAGACACGGCCGTCGACGAGACACCCCGATGCAGCAGGTGGTGGCTCGAGACCGTCTCGTCGCGACGAGACAGTCTCGAGATGGCGCGTGCATCTCACGCGATTCCGATTTTTTTTTTAACAGGCGCGTGCATTGCACGCGCCAAAAAAAAAAAATTGGCAGAAAACGGTAAAAATCCAACGGGCAAATGTTTCAAAAGGCTATATAGCCGATTTTTTTTTTTTTTTTTTTTTTTTTTGCATTTCATCGCTATAAATATCAACCTCCATACCACAAATTATTCCACACCAAATTTATCTTCCTTCTCCTTTTCTCTCTAATTTTCGCTCAAATTTCTTGCAAAAAAAAAATGTCTTCGTCGTCCGACTTGTCAACCGGCTACTCTTCCCATGGCACCGACGACGAGGTTATGTCGATGGTGACCAACCTCCAAGCTGTTGCGGCTCGGCTCATCGCCAAAAAGAAAAAAAAAGAAGGCAAAGAGGACGGTCGTAAACCGCGATCGGGAGGCGGCCCTGCAGCAGTTGATGGCCGATTATTTCAACGACAACCCGACGTACGGGCCAATTTTTTTTCGCCGGCGTTTTCGGATGCACAAGCATCTGTTCTTGAGGATTTGCGAGGTGTTGGAGCAGAATGTGAGATATTTCCAGCACAGGCAAGATGCAACCGGCAAATGGGGCCTCACGTCGGTGCAAAAGTGCACAATGGCCATTCGCCAACTAGCCACCGGTGGAGCGCCAGATGTTTTCGACGAATATTTGAAGATCGGCGATAGCACCGGCCGTCTTTGCCTCCGGAAGTTCTGCCGAGGTATCATCGACCTATTCGGTGACGTGTATTTGAGGAGGCCAAATGCACAAGACACGACTCGGCTGCTGCAAATGCACGAGGAGAGGCACGACTTTCCAGGGATGCTCGGTAGCCTGGACTGCATGCACTGGATATGGAGGAATTGCCCGAAGGCGTGGTCGGCTGCCTACACTCGAGGAGATATAGGCGCGCCTTCCTTGATTCTTGAGGCGGTGGCGTCTCAAGACTTATGGATCTGGCACGCCTTCTTTGGAGTAGCCGGCTCCAACAACGATATCAACGTGCTCAATCAGTCTTCCATATTTTCGGACGTGCTTGAGGAACGTGCTCCGCCGTGCAAATACACAGTGAACGGAAGGTCCTACGACGGCAGTTACTACTTAACCGATGGGATCTACCCGGAATGGGCTGCCCTGATCAAGGCTCCTCCGATTGCAGTTGATGACAAGGCGGCGCGCTTCAAGAAGATGCAGGAAGCGGCGAGGAAAGATATCGAACGGGCCTTTGGTATTCTTCAGGCCCGTTGGGGAATTATCCGGAACCCGGCGCGGGGCTGGTACGTACCGCACCTCCGCAACATCATGTTTGCGTGCATTATTTTGCACAACATGATCATTGAAGACGAGAGGGGGGATGCCGAGAACTGGAGAGAGGACACAGAAACTAGTTCGAGTAGTAATGTTACTCATGTCCCCTACCCGCAATCATGGAAGAATTTCATCAAACGGGACGCCGCATTAAGAGATGTGAGGAGGCACCATCGGCTCACAAATGATTTGATCGAGCATCTTTGGAGCCGATTTGGAGCTGTTGACGAGTAGGATGTTTTTATTTTTATTTTATTTCAATTAATGTAATGTTTTTATTTGTTTTATTTCAATTAATGTATTGTACTAGTTATCTGTTTAAATTAATGAAAATTTCAACTTTTCTTATTAAAAACAATGCAAAATAAAAATTCAGAAAATCCTTAGAGACAGGCCTTAGAGACAGTCCCACTGCAGCTCACTGTCTCTATCTCCAAAAAATCCTTAGAGAAACCCCTTAGAGACACTACCACTGCAGGTAGTCTAATGGCCCAAGACCTATCATGATTGGAATTCCTATCCATCGTGATGAACAAAGAGCTCAAATTTTTGGGCCGGGCCCTAGGGGTACCCCTAGGGGCCTGGGCTAAAAACTATTTTGGCCATAACTTCTTTGTTACTCGCCCGATTTGGTCGATCTTTATGTCCACGAAATGCTTATCTAAAGGCCCAAGACCTTTCATGATTGGTATTCCTATCCATCGTGATGAACAAAGAGCTCAAATTTTTGGGCCGGGCACTAGGGGTACCCCTAGGGGCCTGGGCTAAAAACTATTTTGGCCATAACTTATTCGTTACTCGCCCGATTCGGTCAATCTTTATGTCCACAGAATCCTTATCTAAAGGCCTAAGACACCTAATGATTGGAATTCCTGTTCATCGTGCCGAACAAAGAGTTTCAATTTTCGGGCCGGGCCCTAAGGGTACCCCTAGGGGCTCGGGGGCTGAAAAATCATCCGAAACGAAATGTTGATTTTTTTGCACATTAGCACATTCACATGTATTTATGGTATTTGAAAGTGAGCTTGCGTAATTTGAAGGCCCAGATCGCGGGTAAATCAGCCGAATACGCCCCAAAATAGTCACTTTTTCGCTTATTTTGGACTCTCAGGAAGTTCTCGTAAAGCAAAACAATAGGAAAAGTGGATTTTGACTTTTTGGGGGATAGCCCTTGGAATAAGGTTTCCAACGCCACTTGAATCGGCCAAATCGGACAAATAACCTAGAAGTTATGGCAAAAATAGTGGAACTGCGCAAAACGGGACCCGACGCAAAAACTATTTTGGCCATAACTTCTTCGTTTCTCGCCCAATTCGGTCGATCTTTATGTCCCCGGAATGCTTATCTAATGGCCCAAAAACTTTCATGATTGGAATTCCTATCTATCGTGATGAACAAAGAGCTCAAATTTTTGGGCCGGGCCCTAGGGGTACCCCTAGGGGCCTGGGCTAAAAACTATTTTGGCTATAACTTCTTCGTTACTCGCCCAATTCGGTCGATCTTTATGTCCACGGAATGCTTATCTTAAGGCCCAAGACCTTTCATGATTGGAATTCCTATCCATCGTGATGAACAAAGAGCTCAAATTTATGGGCCGGGCCCTAGGGGTACCCCTAGGGCCTGGGCTAAAAACTATTTTGGCCATAACTTCTTCGTTACTCGCCCGATTCGGTCGATCTTTATGTCCAAAGAATCCTTATCTAAAGGCCTAAGACCCCTAATGATTGGAATTCCTGTTTATCGTGCCGAACAAAGAGTTTCAATTTTCGGGCCGGGCCCTAGGGGGTTGACCCTAGGGGCTCGGGGGCTGAAAAATCATCCGAAACGAAATGTTGATTTTTCTGCACATTAGCACATTCACATGTATTTATGGTATTTTAAAGTGAGCTTGCGTAATTTAAAGGCCCAGATCGCGGGTAAATCAGCCGAATACGCCCCAAAATAGTCACTTTTTCGCTTGTTTTGGACTCTCTCGAAGTTCTCGTAAACCAAAATAATAGGAAAAGTGGATTTTGACTTTTTGGGGGATAGCCCTTGGAATAAGGTTTCCAACGCCACTTTAATCGGCCAAATCGGACAAATAGCCTAGAAGTTATGGCAAAAATAGTGGAAATGCGCAAAACGGGACCCGACGCAAAAACTATTTTGGCCATAACTTCTTCGTTTCTCGCCCGATTCGATCGATCTTTATGTCCCCGGAATGCTTATCTAAAGGCCCAAGACCTTTCATGATTGGAATTCCTATCCATCGTGATGAACAAAGAGCTCAAATTTTTGGGCCGGGCCCTAGGGGTACCCCTAAGGGCCTGTGCTAAAAACTATTTTGGCCATAACTTCTTCGTTACTCGCCCGATTCGGTCGATCTTTATGTCCACAGAATCCTTATCTAAAGGCCTAAAACCCCTAATGATTGGAATTCCTGTTTATCGTGCCGAACAAAGAGTTTCAATTTTCGGGCCGGGCCCTAGGGGTACCCCTTGGGGCTCGGGGGTTGAAAAATCATCCGAAACGAAATGTTGATTTTTCTGCACATTAGCACATTCACATGTATTTATGGTATTTTAAAGTGAGCTTGCGTAATTTAAAGGCCCAGATCGCGGGTAAATCAGCCGAATACGCCCCAAAATAGTCACTTTTTCGCTTGTTTTGGACTCTCTCGAAGTTCTCGTAAAGCAAAATAATAGGAAAAGTAGATTTTGTCTTTTGGGGGATAGCCCTTGGAATAAGGTTTCCAACGCCACTTGAATCGGCCAAATCGGACAAATAGCGTAGAAGTTATGGCAAAAATAGTGGAACTGCGCAAAACGGGACCCGACGCAAAAACTATTTTGGCCATAACTTCTTCGTTTCTCGCCCGATTCGGTCGATCTTTTTGTCCACGGAATGCTTATCTAAAGGCCCAAGACCTTTCATGATTGGAATTCCTATCCATCGTGATGAACAAAGAGCTCAAATTTTTGGGCCGGGCCCTAGGGCTACCCCTAGGGGCCTGGGCTAAAAACTATTTTGGCCATAACTTCTTCGTTACTCGTCCGATTAGGTCGATCTTGATGTCCACAGAATCCTTATCTAAAGGCCTATAACCCATAATGATTGGAATTCCTGTTCATCTCGTGCCGAACAAAAAGTTTCAATTTTCGGGCCGGGCCCTAGGGGTACCCCTAGGCGCTCGGGGGCTGAAAAATCATCCGAAATGAAATGTTGATTTTTTTGCACATTAGCACATTCACATGTATTTATGGTATTTGAAAGTGAGCTTGCGTAATTTGAAGACCCAGATCGCGGGTAAATCAGCCGAATACGCCCCAAAATAGTCACTTTTTAGCTTATTTTGGACTCTCATGAAGTTCTCGTAAAGCAAAATAATAGGAAAAGTGGATTTTGACTTTTTGGGGGATAGCCCTTGGAATAAGGTTTCCAATGCCACTTGAATCGGCCAAATCGGACAAATAGCCTAGAAGTTATGGCAAAAATAGTGGAACTGCGCAAAACGGGACCCGACGCAAAAACTATTTTGGCCATAACTTCTTCGTTTCTCACCCGATTCGGTCGATCTTTATGTCCACGGAATGCTTATCTAAAGGCCTAAGACCCCTAATGATTGGAATTCCTGTTCATCGTGCCGAACAAAGAGTTTCAATTTTCGGGCCGGGCCCTAGTGGTACTCCTAGGGGCTCGGGGGCTGAAAAATCATCCGAAACGAAATGTTGATTTTTCTGCACATTAGCACATTCACATGTATTTATGGTATTTTAAAGTGAGCTTGCGTAATTTAAAGGCCCAGATCGCGGGTAAATCAGCCGAATACGCCCCAAAATAGTCACTTTTTCGCTTGTTTTGGACTCTCTCGAAATTCTCGTAAAGCAAAATAATAGGAAAAGTGGATTTTGACTTTTGGGGGATAGCCCTTGGAATAAGGTTTCCAACGCCACTTGAATCGGCCAAATCGGACAAATAGCGTAGAAGTTATGGCAAAAATAGTGGAACTGCGCAAAACGGGACCCGACGCAAAAACTATTTTGGCCATAACTTCTTCATTTCTCGCCCGATTCGGTCGATCTTTATGTCCACGGAATGCTTATCTAAAGGCCCAAGACCTTTCATGTTGGAATTCCTATCCATCGTGATGAACAAAGAGCTCAAATTTTTGGGCCGGGCCCTAGGGGTACCCCTAGGGGCCTAGGCTAAAAACTATTTTGGCCATAACTTCTTCGTTACTCGCCCGATTAGGTCGATCTTTATGTCCACAGAATCCTTATCTAAAGGCCTAAGACCCCTAATGATTGGAATTCCTGTTCATCGTGCCGAACAAAAAGTTTCAATTTTCGGGTCGGGCCCTAGGGGTACCCCTAGGGGCTCGGGGGCTGAAAAATCATCCAAAACGAAATGTTGATTTTTCTGCACATTAGCACATTCACATGTATTTATGGTATTTGAAAGTGAGCTTGCGTAATTTGAAGGCCCAGATCGCGGGTAAATCAGCCGAATACGCCCCAAAATAGTCACTTTTTCGCTTATTTTGGACTCTCATGAAGTTCTCGTAAAGCAAAATAATAGGAAAAGTGGATTTTGACTTTTTAGGGGATAGCCCTTGGAATAAGGTTTCCAACGCCACTTGAATCGGCCAAATCAGACAAATAGCCTAGAAGTTATGGCAAAAATAGTGGAACTGCGCAAAACGGGACCCGACGCAAAAACTTTTTTGGCTATAATTTCTTCGTTTCTCACCCGATTCGGTCGATCTTTATGTCCACGGAATGCTAATCTAAAGGCCCAAGACCTTTCATGATTGGAATTCCTATCCATCGTGATGAAAAAAGAGCTCAAATTTTTGGGCCGGGCTCTAGGGGTACCCCTAGGGTCCTGGGCTAAAAACTATTTTGGTCATAACTTCTTCGTTACTCGCCCGATTCAGTCGATCTTTATGTCCACAGAATCCTTATATAAAGGCCTAAGACCCCTAATGATTGGAATTCCTATTCATCGTGCCGAACAATAAGTTTCAATTTTCGGGCCGGGCCCTAGGGGTACCCCTAGGGACTCGGGGGCTGAAAAATCATCCGAAACGAAATGTTGATTTTTTTGCACATTAGCACATTCACATGTATTTATGGTATTTGAAAGTGAGTTTGCGTAATTTGAAGGCCCAGATCGCGGATAAATCAGCCGAATACGCCCCAAAATAGTTACTTTTTCGCTTATTTTGGACTCTCATGAAGTTCTCGTAAAGCAAAATAATAGGAAAAGTAGATTTTGACTTTTTGGGGGATAGCCCTTGGAATAAGGTTTCCAACGCCACTTGAATCGGCCAAATCGGACAAATAGCCTAGAAGTTATGGCAAAAATAGTGGAACTGCGCAAAACGGGACCCGACGCAAAAACTATTTTGGCCATAACTTCTTCGTTCTCGCCCGATTCGGTCGATCTTTATGTCCACAGAATTCTTATCTAAAGGCCCAAGAGCTTTCATGATTGGAATTCCTATCCATCGTGATGAACAAAGAGCTCAAATTTTTGGGCAGGGCCCTAAGGGTACGCCTAGGGGCCTGGGCTAAAAACTATTTTGGCCATAACTTCTTCGTTACTTGTCCGATTCGGTCCATCTTTATGTCCACAGAATCCTTATCTAAAGGCCTAAGACCCCTAATGATTGGAATTCCTATTCATTGTGCCGAACAAAGAGTTTCAATTTTCGGGCCGGGCCCTAGGGGTACCCCTAGGGGCTCGGGGGCTGAAAAATCATCCGAAACGAAATGTTGATTTTTTTTCATATTAGCACATTCACATGTATTTATGGTATTATAAAGTGAGCTTGCGTAATTTGAAGGCCCAGATCGCGGGTAAATCAGGCGAATACGACCCAAAATAGTCACTTTTTCGCTTGTTTTGGACTCTCATGAAGTTCTCGTAAAGCAAAATAATAGGAAAAGTGGATTTTGACTTTTTGGGGGATAGCCTTTGGAATAAGGTTTCCAACGCCATTTGAATCGGCCAAATCGGACAAATAACCTAGAAGTTATGGCAAAAATAGTGGAACTGCGCAAAACGGGACCCGACACAAAAACTATTTTGGCCATAACATCTTCGTTTCTCGCCCGATTCGGTCGATCTTTATGTCCCCGGAATGCTTATCTAATGACCCAAGACATTTCATGATTGGAATTCCTATCCATCGTGATGATCAAAGAGCTCAAATTTTTGGGCCGGGCCCTAGGGGTACCCCTAGGGCCTGGGCTAGAAACTATTTTAGCCATAACTTCTTCGTTACTCGCCCGATTCGGTCGATCTTTATGTCCATAGAATCCTTATATAAAGGCCTAACACCCCTAATGATTGGAATTCCTGTTCATCGTGCCGAACAAAAAGTTTCAATTTTCGGGCCGGGCCCTAGGGGTACCCCTAGGGGCTCGGGGGCTGAAAAATCATCCGAAACGAAATGTTGATTTTTCTGCACATTAGCACATTCACATGTATTTATGGTATTTTAAAGTGAGCTTGCGTAATTTAAAGGCCCAGATCGCGGGTAAATCAGCCGAATACGCCCCAAAATAGTCACTTTTTCGCTTGTTTTGGACTCTCTCGAAGTTCTCGTAAAGCAAAATAATAGGAAAAGTAGATTTTGTCTTTTGGGGGATAGCCCTTGGAATAAGGTTTCCAACGCCACTTGAATCGGCCAAATCGGACAAATAGCGTAGAAGTTATGGCAAAAATAGTGGAACTGCGCAAAACGGGACCCGACTCAAAAACTATTTTGGCCATAACTTCTTCGTTTCTCGCCCGATTCGGTCGATCTTTTTGTCCACGGAATGCTTATCTAAAGGCCCAAGACCTTTCATGATTGGAATTCCTATCCATCGTGATGAACAAAGAGCTCAAATTTTTGGGCCGGGCCCTAGGGCTACCCCTAGGGGCCTGGGCTAAAAACTATTTTGGCCATAACTTCTTCGTTACTCGTCCGATTAGGTCGATCTTGATGTCCACAGAATCCTTATCTAAAGGCCTATAACCCATAATGATTGGAATTCCTGTTCATCTCGTGCCGAACAAAAAGTTTCAATTTTCGGGCCGGGCCCTAGGGGTACCCCTAGGCGCTCGGGGGCTGAAAAATCATCCGAAATGAAATGTTGATTTTTTTGCACATTAGCACATTCACATGTATTTATGGTATTTGAAAGTGAGCTTGCGTAATTTGAAGACCCAGATCGCGGGTAAATCAGCCGAATACGCCCCAAAATAGTCACTTTTTAGCTTATTTTGGACTCTCATGAAGTTCTCGTAAAGCAAAATAATAGGAAAAGTGGATTTTGACTTTTTGGGGGATAGCCCTTGGAATAAGGTTTCCAATGCCACTTGAATCGGCCAAATCGGACAAATAGCCTAGAAGTTATGGCAAAAATAGTGGAACTGCGCAAAACGGGACCCGACGCAAAAACTATTTTGGCCATAACTTCTTCGTTTCTCACCCGATTCGGTCGATCTTTATGTCCACGGAATGCTTATCTAAAGGCCTAAGACCCCAAATGATTGGAATTCCTGTTCATCGTGCCGAACAAAGAGTTTCAATTTTCGGGCCGGGCCCTAGTGGTACTCCTAGGGGCTCGGGGGCTGAAAAATCATCCGAAACGAAATGTTGATTTTTCTGCACATTAGCACATTCACATGTATTTATGGTATTTTAAAGTGAGCTTGCGTAATTTAAAGGCCCAGATCGCGGGTAAATCAGCCGAATACGCCCCAAAATAGTCACTTTTTCGCTTGTTTTGGACTCTCTCGAAATTCTCGTAAAGCAAAATAATAGGAAAAGTGGATTTTGACTTTTGGGGGATAGCCCTTGGAATAAGGTTTCCAACGCCACTTGAATCGGCCAAATCGGACAAATAGCGTAGAAGTTATGGCAAAAATAGTGGAACTGCGCAAAACGGGACCCGACGCAAAAACTATTTTGGCCATAACTTCTTCATTTCTCGCCCGATTCGGTCGATCTTTATGTCCACGGAATGCTTATCTAAAGGCCCAAGACCTTTCATGTTGGAATTCCTATCCATCGTGATGAACAAAGAGCTCAAATTTTTGGGCCGGGCCCTAGGGGTACCCCTAGGGGCCTAGGCTAAAAACTATTTTGGCCATAACTACTTCGTTACTCGCCCGATTAGGTCGATCTTTATGTCCACAGAATCCTTATCTAAAGGCCTAAGACCCCTAATGATTGGAATTCCTGTTCATCGTGCCGAACAAAAAGTTTCAATTTTCGGGTCGGGCCCTAGGGGTACCCCTAGGGGCTCGGGGGCTGAAAAATCATCCAAAACGAAATGTTGATTTTTCTGCACATTAGCACATTCACATGTATTTATGGTATTTGAAAGTGAGCTTGCGTAATTTGAAGGCCCAGATCGCGGGTAAATCAGCCGAATACGCCCCAAAATAGTCACTTTTTCGCTTATTTTGGACTCTCATGAAGTTCTCGTAAAGCAAAATAATAGGAAAAGTGGATTTTGACTTTTTAGGGGATAGCCCTTGGAATAAGGTTTCCAACGCCACTTGAATCGGCCAAATCAGACAAATAGCCTAGAAGTTATGGCAAAAATAGTGGAACTGCGCAAAACGGGACCCGACGCAAAAACTTTTTTGGCTATAATTTCTTCGTTTCTCACCCGATTCGGTCGATCTTTATGTCCACGGAATGCTTATCTTAAGGCCCAAGACCTTTCATGATTGGAATTCCTATCCATCGTGATGAAAAAAGAGCTCAAATTTTTGGGCCGGGCTCTAGGGGTACCCCTAGGGTCCTGGGCTAAAAACTATTTTGGTCATAACTTCTTCGTTACTCGCCCGATTCAGTCGATCTTTATGTCCACAGAATCCTTATATAAAGGCCTAAGACCCCTAATGATTGGAATTCCTATTCATCGTGCCGAACAATAAGTTTCAATTTTCGGGCCGGGCCCTAGGGGTACCCCTAGGGACTCGGGGGCTGAAAAATCATCCGAAACGAAATGTTGATTTTTCTGCACATTAGCACATTCACATGTATTTATGGTATTTTAAAGTGAGCTTGCGTAATTTAAAGGCCCAGATCGCGGGTAAATCAGCCGAATACGCCCCAAAATAGTCACTTTTTCGCTTGTTTTGGACTCTCTCGAAATTCTCGTAAAGCAAAATAATAGGAAAAGTGGATTTTGACTTTTGGGGGATAGCCCTTGGAATAAGGTTTCCAACGCCACTTGAATCGGCCAAATCGGACAAATAGCGTAGAAGTTATGGCAAAAATAGTGGAACTGCGCAAAACGGGACCCAACGCAAAAACTATTTTGGCCATAACTTCTTCGTTTCTCGCCCGATTCGGTCGATCTTTATGTCCACAGAATGTTTATCTAAAGGCCCAAGACCTTTCATGATTGGAATTACTATCCATCGTGATGAACAAAGAGCTCAAATTTTTGGGCAGGGCCCTAGGGGTACCCTTAGGGGCCTGGGCTAAAAACTATTTTGGCCATAACTTCTTCGTTACTCGCCCGATTCGGTCGATCTTTATGTCCACAGAATTCTTATCTAAAGGCCTAAGACCCCTAATGATTGGAATTCCTATTCATCATGCTGAACAAAGAGTTTCAATTTTCGGGCCGGGCCCTAGGGGTACCCCTAGGGGCTCGGGGGCTGAAAAATCATCCAAAACGAAATGTTGATTTTTTTGCACATTAGCACATTCACATGTATTTATGGTATTTGAAAGTGAGCTTGCGTAATTTGAAGGCCCAGATCGCGGTAATCAGCCGAATACGCCCCAAAATAGTCACTTTTTCGCTTATTTTGGACTCTCATGAAGTTCTCGTAAAGCAAAATAATAGAAAAATTGGATTTTGACTTTTTGGGGGATAGCCCTTGGAATAAGGTTTCCAACGCCACTTGAATCGGCCAAATCGGACAAATAGCCTAGAAGTTATGGCAAAAATAGTGGAACTGCGCAAAACGGGACCCGACGCAAAAACTATTTTGGCCATAACTTCTTCGTTTCTCGCCCGATTCGGTCGATCTTTATGTCCACGGAATGCTTATCTAAAGGCCCAAGACCTTTCATGATTGGAATTCCTATCCATCGTGATGAAAAAAGAGCTCAAATTTTTGGGCCGGGCTCCAGAGGTACCCCCTAGGGGCCTGGGCTAAAAACTATTTTGGCCATAACTTTTTCGTTACTAGCCCGATTCGGTCGATCTTTATGTCCACAGAATCCTTATATAAAGGCCTAAGACCACTAATGATTGGAATTCCTATTCATCGTGCCGAACAAAAAGTTTCAATTTTCGGGCCGGGCCCTAGGGGTACCCTTAGGGGCTCGGGGGCTGAAAAATCCTCCGAAATGAAATGTTGAATTTTTTGCACATTAGCACATTCACATGTATTTATGGTATTTGAAAGTGAGCTTGCGTAATTTGAAGGCCCAGATCGCGGGTAAATCAGCCGAATACGCTCACTTTTTCGCTTATTTTGGACTCTCATGAAGTTCTCGTAAAGCAAAATAATAGGAAAAGTGGATTTTGACTTTTTGGGGGATAGCCCTTGGAATAAGGTTTCCAACGCCACTTGAATCGGCCAAATCGGACAAATAGCCTAGAAGTTATGGCAAAAATAGTGGAACTGCGCAAAACGGGACCTGACGCAAAAACTATTTTGGCCATAACTTCTTCGTTTCTCGCCCGATTCGGTCGATCTTTATGTCCACAGAATGTTTATCTAAAGGCCCAAGACCTTTCATGATTGGAATTACTATCCATCGTGATGAACAAAGAGCTCAAATTTTTGGGCAGGGCCCTAGGGGTACCCTTAGGGGCCTGGGCTAAAAACTATTTTGGCCATAACTTCTTCGTTACTCGCCCGATTCGGTCGATCTTTATTTCCACAGAATCCTTATCTAAAGGCCTAAGACCCTTAATGATTGGAATTCCTATTCATCATGCTGAACAAAGAGTTTCAATTTTCGGGCCGGGCCCTAGGGGTACCCCTAGGGGCTCGGGGGCTGAAAAATCATCCGAAACGAAATGTTGATTTTTTTTCACATTAGCACATTCACATGTATTTATGGTATTTTAAAGTGAGCTTCCGTAATTTGATGGCCCAGATCGCGGGTAAATCAGCTGAATACGCCCCAAAATATTCACTTTTTCGCTTGTTTTGAACTCTCATGAAGTTCTCGTAAAGCAAAATAATAGGAAAATTGGATTTTGACTTTTTGGGGGATAGCCCTTGGAATAAGGTTTCCAACGCCACTTGTATATTCAAATCGGACAAATAGCCTAGAAGTTATGGAGAAAATAGTGGAACTGCGCAAAACGGGACCCGACGCAAAAACTATTTTGGCCATAACTTCTTCGTTTCTCGCCCGATTCGGTCGATCTTTATGTCCATAGAATCCTTATATAAAGGCCTAAGACCCCTAATGATTGGAATTCCTGTTCATCGTGCCGAACAAAAAGTTTCAATTTTCAGGCCGGGCCCTAGGGGTACCCCTAGGGGCTCGGGGGCTGAAAAATCATCCGAAACGAAATGTTGATTTTTCTGCACATTAGCACATTCACATGTATTTATGGTATTTTAAAGTGAGCTTGCGTAATTGAAAGGCCCAGATCGCGGGTAAATCAGCCGAATACGCCCCAAAATAGTCACTTTTTCGCTTGTTTTGGACTCTCTCGAAATTCTCGTAAAGCAAAATAATAGGAAAAGTGGATTTTGACTTTTGGGGGATAGCCCTTGGAATAAGGTTTCCAACGCCACTTGAATCGGACAAATCGGACAAATAGCGTAGAAGTTATGGCAAAAATAGTGGAACTGCGCAAAACGGGACCCGACGCAAAAACTATTTTGGCCAAAACTTCTTCCTTTCTCGCCCGATTCGGTCGATCTTTATGTCCACGGAATGCTTATCTAAAGGCCCAAGACCTTTCATGTTGGAATTCCTATCCATCGTGATGAACAAAGAGCTCAAATTTTTGGGCCGGGCCCTAGGGGTACCCATAGGGGCCTGGGCTAAAAACTATTTTGGCCATAACTTCTTCGTTACTCGCCCGATTCGGCCGATCTTTATGTTCACAGAATCCTTATCAAAAGGCCTAAGACCCCTAATGATTGGAATTCCTGTTCATCGTGCCGAACAAAAAGTTTCAATTTTCGGGCCGGGCCCTAGGGGTACCCCTAGGGGCTCGGGGGCTGAAAAATCATCCAAAACGAAATGTTGATTTTTTTTCACATTAGCACATTCACATGTATTTATGGTATTTGAAAGTGAGCTTGCGTAATTTGAAGGCCCAGATCGCGGTAAATCAGCCGAATACGCCACAAAATAGTCACTTTTTCGCTTATTTTGGACTCTCATGAAGTTCTCGTAAAGCAAAATAATAGGAAAAGTGGGTTTTGACTTTTTGGGGGATAGCCCTTGGAATAAGGTTTCCAACGCCACTTGAATCGGCCAAATCGGACAAATAGCCTAGAAGTTATGGCAAAAATAGTGGAACTGCGCAAAACGGGACCCGACGCAAAAACTATTTTGGCCATAACTTCTTCATTTCTCGCCCGATTCGGTCGATCTTTATGTCGACGGAATGATTATCTAAAGGTCCAAGACCTTTCATGATTGGAATTCCTATCCATCGTGATGAAAAAAGAGCTCAAATTTTTGGGCCGGGCTCTAGGGGTACCCCCTAGGGGCCTGGGCTAAAAACTATTTTGTCCATAACTTCTTCGTTACTAGCCCGATTCGGTCGATCTTTATGTCCACAGAATCCTTATATAAAGGCCTAAGACCCCTAATGATTGGAATTCCTATTCATCGTGCCGAACAAAAAGTTTCAATTTTCGGGCCGGGCCCTAGGGGTACCCTTAGGGGCTCGGGGGCTGAAAAATCCTCCGAAATGAAATGTTGATTTTTTTGCACATTAGCACATTCACATGTATTTATGGTATTTGAAAGTGAGCTTGCGTAATTTGAAGGCCCAGATCGCGGGTAAATCAGCCGAATACGCCCCAAAATAGTCACTTTTTCGCTTATTTTGGACTCTCATGAAGTTCTCGTAAAGCAAAATAATAGGAAAAGTGGATTTTGACTTTTTGGGGGATAGCCCTTGGAATAAGGTTTCCAACGCCACTTGAATCGGCCAAATCGGACAAATAGCCTAGAAGTTATGGCAAAAATAGTGGAACTGCGCTAAACGGGACCCGACGCAAAAACTATTTTGGCCATAACTTCTTCGTTTCTCGCCCGATTCGGTCGATCTTTACGTCCACAGAATGCTTATCTAAAGGCCCAAGACCTTTCATGATTGGAATTCCTATCCATCGTGATGAAAAAAGAGCTCAAATTTTTGGGCAGGGCCCTAGGGGTACCCCTAGGGGCCTGGGCTAAAAACTATTTTTGCCATAACTTCTTCGTTACTCGCCCGATTCGGTCGATCTTTATGTCCACAAAATCCTTATCTAAAGGCCTAAGACCCCTAATGATTGGAATTCCTGTTCATCGTGCCGAACAAAGAGTTTCAATTTTCGGGCCGGGCCCTAGGGGTACCCCTAGGGGCTCGGGGGCTGAAAAATCATCCGAAATGAAATGTTGATTTTTTTGCAAATTAGCTCATTCACATGTATTTATGGTATTTCAAAGTGAGCTTGCGTAATTTAAAGGCCCAGATCGCGGGTAAATCAGCCGAATACGCCCCAAAATAGTCACTTTTTCGCTTGTTTTGGACTCTCTCGTAGTTCTCTTAAAGTAAAATAATAGCAAAAGTGGATTTTGACATTTTGGGGGATAGCCCTTGTAATAAGGTTTCCAACGCCACTTGAATCGGCCAAATCGGACAAATAGCCTAGAAGTTATGGCAAAAATAATGGAACTGCGCAAAACGGGACCCGACGCAAAAACTATTTTGGCCATAACTTCTTCGTTTCTCGCCCGATTCGGTCGATATTTATGTCCACAGAATCCTTATCTAAAGGCCTAAGACCCCTAATGATTGGAATTTCTGTTTATCGTGCCGAACAAAGAGTTTCAATTTTCGGGCCGGGACCTAGGGGTACCCCTAGGGGCTCGGGGGCTGAAAAATGATCCGAAACGATATGTTGATTTTTTTGCACATTAGCACATTCACATGTATTTATGGTATTTTAAAGTGAGCTTGTGTAATTTGAAGGCCCAGATCGCGGGTAAATCAGCCGAATACGCCCCAAAATAATCACTTTTTCGCTTATTTTGGACTCTCATGAAGTTCTCGTAAAGCAAAATAATAGGAAAACAGAATTTTGACTTTTTGGGGGATAGCCCTTGGAATAAGGTTTCCAACGCCACTTGAATCGGCCAAATCGGACAAATAGCCTAGAAGTTATGGCAAAAATAGTGGAACTGCGCAAAACGGGACCCGACGCAAAAACTATTTTGGCTATAACTTCTTCGTTTCTCGCTCGATTCAGTCGATCTTTATATCCACGGAATGCTTATCTAAAGGCCCAAGACCTTTCATGATTGGAATTCCTATCCATCGTGATGAACAAAGAGCTCAAATTTTTGGGCCGAGCTCTAGGGGTACCACTAGGGGCCTGGGCTAAAAACTATTTTGGCCATAACTTCTTCGTTACTCGCCCGATTCGATCGATCTTTATGTCCACATAATCCTTATCTAAAGGTCTAAGACCCTTAATGATTGGAATTCCTGTTTATCGTGCCGAACAAAGAGTTTCAATTTTCGGGCCGGACCCAAGGGGTATCCCTAGGGGATCGGGGGCTGAAAAATCATCCGAAATGAAATGTTGATTTTTTTGCACTTTAGCACATTCACATGTATTTTTGGTATTTTAAAGTGAGCTTGCGTAATTTAAAGGCCCAAATCGCGGGTAAATCAGCCGAATACGCCCCAAAATAGTCACTTTTTCGCTTGTTTTGGACTCTCTCGTAGTTCTCTTAAAGTAAAATCATAGGAAAAGTGGATTTTGAATTTTTGGGAGATAGCCCTTGGAATAAGGTTTCCAACGCCACTTCAATCGGCCAAATCGGAAAAATAGCCTAGAAGTTATGGCAAAAATAGTGCAACTGCGCAAAACGGGACCCGACGCAAAAACTATTTTGGCCATAACTTATTCGTTTCTCGCACGATTAGGTCGATCTTTTTGTCCACGGAATGCTTATCTAAAGGCCCAAGACCTTTCATGATTGGAATTCCTATCCATCGTGATGAACAAAGAGCTCAAATTTTTGGGCCGGGCCATACCCTAGGGGCCTGGGCTAAAAACTATTTGGCCATAACTTCTTCGTTACTCGCCCGATTCGGTCGATCTTTATGTCCACAGAAACCTTATCTAAAGGCCTAAGACCCCTAATGATTGGAATTCCTGTTCATCGTGCCGAACAACGAGTTTCAATTTTCGGGCCGAGCCCTAGGGGTACCCCTAGGGGCTCGGGGGCTGAAAAATCATCCGAAACGAAATGTTGATTTTTTTGCACATTAGCACATTCAAATGTATTTATGGTATTTTAAAATGCGCTTGCGTAATTTAAAGGCCCAGATCGCGGGTAAATCAGCCGAATACGCCCCAAAATAGTCACTTTTTTGCTTATTTTGGACTCTCATGAAGTTCTCGTACAGGAAAATAATAGGAAAAGTGGATTTTGACTTTTTGGGGGATAGCCCTTGGAATAAGGTTTCCAACGCCACTTGAATCGGCCAAATAGCCTAGAAGTTATGGCAAAAATAGTGGAATTGCGCAAAACGGGACCCAACGCAAAAACTATTTTGGCTATAACTTCTTCGTTTCTCGCCCGATTCGGTCGATCTTTATGTCCACGGAATGCTTATCTAAAGGCCCAAGGCCTTTTCATGATTGGAATTCCTATCCATCGTGATGAACAAAGAGCTCAAATTTTTGGGCCGGGCTCTAGGGGTACCCCTAGGGGCCTGGGCTAAAAACTATTTTGGCCTTAACTTCATCGTTACTCGCCCGATTCGGTCGATCTTTATGTCCACAGAATCCTTATCTAAAGGCCTAAGACTCCTAATGATTGGAATTCCTGTTTATCGTGCCGAACAAAGAGTTTCAATTTTCTGGCCAGGCCCTAGGGGTACCCCTAGGGGCTCGGGGGCTGTAAAATCATCCGAAACGAAATGTTGATTTTTTTGCACATTAGCACATTCACATGTATTTATGGTATTTTAAAGTTAGCTTGCGTAATTTAAAGGCCCAGATCGCGGGTAAATCAGCCGGATACGCCCCAAAATAGTCACTTTTTTGCTTGTTTTTGACTCTCTCGTAGTTCTCTTAAAGCAAAATAATAGGAAAAGTGGATTTTGACTTTTTGGGGGATAGCCCTTGGAATAAGGTTTCCAACGCCACTTGAATCGGCCAAATCGGACAAATAGCCTAGAAGTTATGGCAAAAATAGTGGAACTGCGCTAAACGGGACCCGATGCAAAAACTATTTTGGCCATAACTTCTTCGTTTCCCGCCCGATTCGGCCGATCTTTATGTCCACAGAATGCTTATCTAAAGGCCCAAGACCTTTCATGATTGGAATTCCTATCCATCGTGATGAACAAAGAGCTCAAATTTTTGGGCAGGGCCCTAGGAGTACCCCTAGGGGCCTGGGCTAAAAACTATTTTGGCCATAACTTCTTCGTTACTAGCCCGATTCGGTCGATCTTTATGTCCACAGAATCCTTATATAAAGGCCTAAGACCCTTAATGATTGGAATTCCTATTCATCGTGCCGAACAAAAAGTTTCAATTTTCGGGCCGGGCCCTAGGGGTACCCTTAGGGGCTCGGGGGCTGAAAAATCCTCCGAAATGAAATGTTGATTTTTTTGCACATTAGCACATTCACATGTATTTATGGTATTTGAAAGTGAGCTTGCGTAATTTGAAGGCCCAGATCGCGGGTAAATCAGCCGAATACGCCCCAAAATAGTCACTTTTTCGCTTATTTTGGACTCTCATGAAGTTCTCGTAAAGCAAAATAATAGGAAAAGTGGATTTTGACTTTTTGAGGGATAGCCCTTGGAATAAGGTTTCCAACGCCACTTGAATCGGCCAAATCGGACAAATAGCCTAGAAGTTATGGCAAAAATAGTGCAACTGCGCAAAACGGGACCCGACGCAAAAACTATTTTGGCCATAACTTCTTCGTTTCTCGCCCGATTCGGTCGATCTTTATGTCCACAAAAGGCTTATCTAAAGGCCCAAGACCTTTCATTATTGGAATTCCTATCCATCGTGATGAACAAAGAGCTTAAATTTTTGGGCCGGGCTCTAGGGGTACCCCTAAGGGCTTGGGCTAAAAACTATTTTGGCCATAACTTCTTCGTTACTCGCCCGATTCGGTCGATCTTTATGTCCACAGAATCCTTATCTAAAGGCCTAAGACCCCTAATGATTAGAATTCGCGTTCATCATGCCGAACAAAGAGTTTCAATATTCGGGCCGGGCCCTAGGGGTACCCCTAGGGGCTCGGGGGCTGAAAAATCATCCGAAACGAAATATTGATTTTTTTGCACATTAGCACATTCATATGTATTTATGGTATTTTAAAGTGAGCTTGCATAATTTGAAGGCCCAGATCGCGGGTAAATCAGCCGAATACGTCCCAAAATAGTCACTTTTTCTCTTATTTTGGACTCTCAAGAAGTTCTCTTATAGCAAACTAATAGGAAAAGTGAATTTTGACTTTTTGGGGGATAGCCCTTGGAATAAGTTTTCCAACGCCACTTGAATCGGCCAAATCGGACAAACAGCCTAGAAGTTATGGCAAAAATAGTGCAACTGCGCAAAACGGGACCCCACGCAAAAACTATTTTGGCTATAACTTCTTCGTTTCTCGCCCGATTCGGTCGATATTTATGTCCACGGAATGCTTATCTAAAGGCCCAGGACCTTTCATGATTGGAATTCCTATCCATCGTGATGAACAAAGAGCTCAAATTTTTGGGCCGGGCCCTACCCTAGGGGCATGGGCTAAAAACTATTTTGGCCATAACTTCTTCGTTACTCGCCCGATTCGGTCGATCTTTAAGTCCACAGAATCCTTATCTAAAGGCCTAAGACCCCTAATGATTAGAATTCGCGTTCATCGTGCCGAACAAAGAGTTTCAATTTTCGGGCCGGGCCCTAGGGGTACCCCTAGGGGCTCGGGGGCTGAAAAATCATCCGAAACGAAATATTGATTTTTTTGCACATTAGCACATTCATATGTATTTATGGTATTTTAAAGTGAGCTTGCATAATTTGAAGGCCCAGATCGCGGGTAAATCAGCCGAATACGCCCCAAAATAGTCACTTTTTCGCTTATTTTGGACTCTCAAGAAGTTCTCGTAAAGCAAAATAATAGGAAAAGTGAATTTTGACTTTTGGGGGGATAGCCCTTGGAATAAGGTTTCCAAAGTCACTTGAATCGGCCAAATCGGACAAATAGCCTAGAAGTTATGGCAAAAATAGTGCAACTGCGCAAAACGGGACCCGACGCAAAAACTATTTTGGCCATAACTTCTTCGTTTCTCGCCCGATTCGGTCGATCTTTATGTCCACAAAACGCTTATCTAAAGGCCCAAGACCTTTCATGATTGGAATTCCTATCCATCGTGATGAACAAAGAGCTCAAATTTTTGGGCCGAGCTAAAAACTATTTGGCCATAACTTCTTCGTTACTCGCCCGATTCGGTCGATCTTTATGTCCACAGAAACCTTATCTAAAGGCCTAAGACCCCTAATGATTGGAATTCCTGTTCATCGTGCCGAACAAAGAGTTTCAATTTTCGGGCCGAGCCCTAGGGGTACCCCTAGGGGCTCGGGGGCTGAAAAATCATCCGAAACGAAATGTTGATTTTTTTGCACATTAGCACATTCAAATGTATTTATGGTATTTTAAAGTGCGCTTGCGTAATTTGAAGGCCCAGATCGCGGGTAAATCAGCCGAATACGCCCCAAAATAGTCACTTTTTTGCTTATTTTGGACTCTTATGAAGTTCTCGTACAGGAAAATAATAGGAAAAGTGGATTTTGACTTTTTGGGGGATAGCCCTTGGAATAAGGTTTCCAATGCCACTTGAATCGGCCAAATAGCCTAGAAGTTATTGCAAAAATAGTGGAATTGCGCAAAACGGGACCCGACGCAAAAACTATTTTGGCTATAACTTCTTCGTTTCTCGCCCGATTCGGTCGATCTTTATGTCCACGTAATGCTTATCTAAAGGCTCAAGACCTTTCATGATTGGAATTCCTATCCATCGTGATGAACAAAGAGCTCAAATTTTTGGGCCGGGCTCTAGGGGTACCCCTAGGGGCCTGGGCTAAAAACTATTTTGGCCATAACTTCATCGTTACTCGCCCGATTCGGTCGATCTTTATGTCCACAGAATCCTTATCTAAAGGCCTAAGACCCCTAATGATTCGAATTCCTGTTTATCGTGCCGACCAAAGAGTTTCAATTTTCGGGCCGGGCCCTAGGGTACCCCTAGGGGCTCGGGGGTTGAAAAATCATCCGAAACGAAATGTTGATTTTTTTGCACATTAGCACATTCACATGTATTTATGGTATTTTAAAGTGAGCTTGCGTAATTTGAAGGCCCAGATCGCGGGTAAATCAGCCGAATACACCCCAAAATAGTCACTTTTTCGCTTATTTTGGACTCTCATGAAGTTCTCGTAAAGAAAAATAATAGGAAAAGTGAATTTTGACATTTTGGGGGATAGCCCTTGGAATAAGTTTTCCAACGCCACTTGAATCGGCGAAATCGGACAAACAGCCTAGAAGTTATGGCAAAAAGAGTGCAACTGCGCAAAACGGGACCCCACGCAAAAACTATTTTGGCCATAACTTCTTCGTTTCTCGCCCGATTCGGTCGATCTTTATGTCCACGGAATGCTTATCTAAAGGCCTAAGACCCCTAATGATTGGAATTCCTGTTTATCGTGCCGAACAAAGAGTTTCAATTTTCGGGCCAGGCCCTAGGGGTACCCCTAGGGGCTCGGAGGCTGAAAAATCATCCGAAACGAAATGTTGATTTTTTTGCACATTAGCACATTCACATGTATTTATGGTATTTTAATGTTAGCTTGCGTAATTCAAAGGCCCAGATCGCGGGTAAATCAGCCGAATACGCCCCAAAATAGTCACTTTTTCGCTTGTTTTTGACTCTCTCGTAGTTCTCTTAAAGCAAAATAATAGGAAAAGTGGATTTTGACTTTTTGGGGGATAGCCCTTGGAATAAGGTTTCCAACGCCACTTGAATCGGTCAAATCGGAAAAATAGCCTAGAAGTTACGGCAAAAATAGTGCAACTGCGCAAAACGGGACCCGACGCAAAAACTATTTTGGCCATAACTTCTTCGTTTCTCGCCCGATTCGGTCGATCTTTATGTCCACAAAATGCTTATCTAAAGGCCCAAGACCTTTCATTATTGGAATTCCTATCCATCGTGATGAACAAAGAGCTCAAATTTTTGGGCCGGGCCCTACCCAGGTGCCTGGGCTAATAACTATTTTGGCCATAACTTCTTCGTTACTCGCCCGATTCGGTCGATCTTTATGTCCACAAAATCCTTATCTAAAGGCCTAAGACCCCTAATGATTGGAATTCATGTTCATCGTGTCGAACAAAGAGTTTCAATTTTCGGGCCGGGCCCAAGGGGTACCCCTAGGGGCTCGGGGGCTAAAAAATCATCCGAAACGAAATATTGATTTTTTTGCACATTAGCACATTCACATGTATTTATGGTATTTTAAAGTGAGCTTGCGTAATTTGAAGGCCCAGATCGCGGGTAAATCAGCCGAATACACCCCAAAATAGTCAATTTTTCGCTTATTTTGGACTCTCATGAAGTTCTCGTAAAGAAAAATAATAGGAAAAGTGAATTTTGACTTTTTGGGGGATAACCCTTGGAATAAGTTTTCCAACGCCACTTGAATCGGCCAAATCGGACAAACAGCCTAGAAGTTATGGCAAAAATAGTGCAACTGCGCAAAACGGGACCCCACGCAAAAACTATTTTGGCCATAACTTCTTTGTTTCTCGCCCGATTCGGTCGATCTTTATGTCCACGGAATGCTTATCTAAAGAACTAAGACCTTTCATGTTTGGAATTCCTATCCATCGTGAGGAACAAAGAGCTCAAATTTTTGGGCCGGGCTCTAGGGGTACCCCTAGGGGCCTGGGCTAAAAACTATTTTGGCCATAACTTCTTCGTTACTCGCCCGATTCGGTCGATC
This sequence comes from Schizonepeta tenuifolia, assembly GCA_029490685.1. Classification (NCBI taxonomy): domain Eukaryota; kingdom Viridiplantae; phylum Streptophyta; class Magnoliopsida; order Lamiales; family Lamiaceae; genus Schizonepeta; species Schizonepeta tenuifolia. The sequence goes on along the minus strand of CM055958.1, from coordinate 13,402,383 downwards.
TTTAAGTCCACAGAATCCTTATCTAAAGGCCTAAGACCCCTAATGATTAGAATTCGCGTTCATCGTGCCGAACAAAGAGTTTCAATTTTCGGGCCGGGCCCTAGGGGTACCCCTAGGGGCTCGGGGGCTGAAAAATCATCCGAAACGAAATATTGATTTTTTTGCACATTAGCACATTCATATGTATTTATGGTATTTTAAAGTGAGCTTGCATAATTTAAAGGCCCAGATCGCGGGTAAATCAGCCGAATACGCCCCAAAATAGTCACTTTTTCGCTTATTTTGGACTCTCAAGAAGTTCTCGTAAAGCAAAATAATAGGAAAAGTGAATTTTGACTTTTTGGGGGATAGCCCTTGGAATAAGGTTTCCAACGCCACTTGAATCGGCCAAATCGGACAAATAGCCTAGAAGTTATGGCAAATATAGTGCAACTGCGCAAAACGGGACCCGACGCAAAAACTATTTTGGCCATAACTTCTTCGTTTCTCGCCCGATTCGGTCGATCTTTATGTCCACGGAATGCTTATCTAAAGGCCCAAGACCTTTCATGATTGGAATTCCTATCCATCGTGATGAACATAGAGCTCAAATTTTTGGGCCAGGCTCTAGGGGTACCCCTAGGGGCCTGGGCTAAAAATTATTTTGGCCATAACTTCTTTGTTACTCGCCCGATTCGGTCGATCTTTATGTCCACAGAATCCTTATCTAAAGGCCTAAGACCCCTAATGATTGGAATTCATGTTCATCGTGCCCAACAAAGAGTTTCAATTTTCGGGCCGGGCCATAGGGGTACCCCTAGGGGCTCGGGGGCTAAAAAATCATCCGAAACGAAATATTGAATTTTTTGCACATTAGCACATTCACATGTATTTATGGTATTTTAAAGTGAGCTTGCGTAATTTGAAGGCCCAGATCGCGGGTAAATCAGCCGAATACGCCCCAAAATAGTCACTTTTTCGCTTATTTTGGACTCTCATGAAGTTCTCGTAAAGCAAAATAATAGGAAAAGTGGATCTTGACTTTTTTGGGGGATAGCCCTTGGAATAAGGTTTCCAACGCCACTTGAATCGGCCAAATCGGACAAATAGCCTAGAAGTTATGGCAAAAATAGTGGAACTGCGCAAAACGGGACCCGACGCAAAAACTATTTTGGCTATAACTTCTTCGTTTCTCGCCCGATTCGGTCGATCTTTATGTCCACGGAATGCTTATCTAAAGGCCCAATACCTTTCATGATTGGAATTCTTATCCATCGTGATGAACAAAGAGCTCAAATTTTTGGGCCGGGCCCTACCCTAGGGGCCTGGGCTAAAAACTATTTTGGCTATAACTTCTTCGTTACTCGCCCGATTCGGTCGATCTTTATGTCCACAGAATCCTTATCTTAAGGCCTAAGACCCCTAATGATTGGAATTCCTGTTCATCGTGCCGAACAAAGAGTTTCAATTTTCGGGCCGGGCCCTAGGGGTACCCCTAAGGGCTCGGGGGCTGAAAAATCATCCGAAACGAAATATTGATTATTTTGCACATTAGCACATTCACATGTATTTATGGTATTTTAAAGTGAGATTACGTAATTTGAAAGCCCAGATCGTGGGTAAATCAGCCGAAACGCCCCAAAATAGTCACTTTTTCGTTTATTTTGGACTCTCATGAAGTTCTCATAAAGCAAAATAATAGGAAAAATGGATTTTGACTTTTTGGGGGATAGCCCTTGGAATAAGGTTTCCAACGCCACTTGAATCGGCTAAATCGGACAAATAGCCTAGAAGTTATGGCAAAAATAGTGGAACTGCGCAAAACGGGACCCGACGCAAAAACTATTTTGGCTATAACTTCTTCGTTTCTCGCCCAATTCGGTCGATCTTTATGTCCACGGAATGCTTATCTAAAGGCCCAAGACCTTTCATGATTGGAATTCCTATCCATCGTGATGAACAAAGAGCTCAAATTTTTGGGCCGGGCCATACCCTAGGGGCCTGGGCTAAAAACTATTTTAGCCATAACTTCTTCGTTACTCGCCCGATTCGGTCGATCTTTATGTCCGCAGAATACTTATCTAAAGGCCTAAGACCCCTAATGATTGAAATTCCTGTTTATCGTGCCGAACAAAGAGTTTCAATTTTCGGGCTGGGCCCTAGGGTGTACCCCTTGGGGCTTGGGTCTGAAAAATCATCCGAAACGAAATGTTGATTTTTTTGCACATTAGCACATTTGTATTTATGGTATTTTAAAGTGAGATTGCGTAATTTAATGGCCCAGATCACGGGTAAATCAGCCGAATACGCCCTAAAATAGTCACTTTTTCGCTTGTTTTGGACTCTCTCGTAGTTCTATTAAAGAAAAATAATAGGAAAAGTGGATTTTGACTTTTTGGGGGATAGCACTTGGAATAAGATTTCCAACGCCACTTGAATCGGTCAAATCGGACAAATAGCCTAGAAGTTATGGAAAAAATAGTGCAACTGCGCAAAACAAGACCCGACGCAATAACTATTTTTGCCATAACTTCTTCGTTTCTCGCCCGATTCGGTCGATCTTTATGTCCACAAAATGCTTATCTAAAGGCCCAAGACCTTATATGATTGGAATTCCTATCCATCGTGATGAACAAAGAGCTCAAATTTTTGGGCCGGGCCCTACCCTAGGGGCCTGGGCTAAAAACTCTTTTGGCCATAACTTCTTCGTTACTCGCCCGATTCGGTCGATCTTTATGTCCACAGAATCCTTATCTAAAGGTCTAAGACCCCTAATAATTGGAATTCCTGTTCATCGTGCCGAACAAAGAGTTTCAATTTTCGGGCCGGGCCCTAGGGGTACCCCTAGGAGCTCGGGGGCTGAAAAATCATCCGAAACGAAATATTGATTTTTTTGCACATTAGCACATTCACATGTATTTATGGTATTTTAAAGTGAGCTTGCGTAATTTGAAGGCCCAGATCGCGGGTAAATCAGCCGAATACGCCCCAAAATAGTCACTTTTTCGCTTATTTTGGACTCTCATGAAGTTCTCATAAAGCAAAATAATAGGAAAAGTGGATTTTGACTTTTTGGGGGATAGCCCTTGGAATAAGGTTTCCAACGCCACTTGAATAGGCCAAATCGGACAAATAGCCTAGAAGTTATGGCAAAAATAGTGGACCTGCGCAAAACGGGACCCGACGCAAAAACTATTTTGGCTATAACTTATTCCTTTCTCGCCCGATTCGGTAGATCTTTATGTCCACGGAATGCTTATCTAAAGGCCCAATACCTTTCATGATTGGAATTTCTATCCATCGTGATGAACAAAGAGCTCAAATTTTTGGGCCGGGCTCTAGGGGTACCCTTAGGAGCCTGGGCTAAAAACTATTTTGGCCATAACTTATTCGTTACTCGCCCGATTCAGTCGATCTTTATGTCCACAGAATCCTTATCTAAAGGCCTAAGACTCCTAATGATTGGAATTCCTGTTCATCGTGCCGAACAAAGAGTTTCAATTTTCGGGCCGGGCCCTAGGGGTACCCCCAGGGGCTCGGGGGCTGAAAAATCATCCGAACCGAAATGTTGATTATTTTGCACATTCACATGTATTTATGGTATTTTAAAGTGATCTTGCGTAATTTAAAGGCCCAGATCGCGGGTAAATCAGCCGAATACGCCCCAAAATAGTCACTTTTTCGCTTATTTTAGACTCTCACGAAGTTCTCGTAAAGCAAAATAATAGGAAAAGTGGATTTTGACTTTTTGGGGGAAAGCCCTTGGAATAAGGTTTCCAACGCCACTTGAATCGGCTAAATCGGACAAATAGCCTAGAAGTTATGGCAAAAATAGTGGAACTGCGCAAAACGGGACCCGACGGAAAAACTAGTTTGGCCATAACTTCTTCGTTTCTCGCCCGATTCGGTAGATCTTTATGTCCCCGGAATGCTTATCTAATGGCCCAAGACCTTTCATGATTGGAATTCCTATCCATCGTGATGAACAAAGAGCACAAATTTTTGGGCCGGGCCCTAGGGGTACCCCTAAGGGCTTGGGCTAAAAACTATTTTGGCCATAACTTCTTCGTTACACGCCCGATTCGGTCGATCTTTATGTCCACATAATCCTTATCTAAAGGCCTAAGACCCCAAATGATTGGATTCCTGTTCATCGTGCCGAACAAAGAGTTTCAATTTTCGGGCCGGGCCCTAGGGGTACCCCTAGGGGCTCGGGGGCTGAAAAATCATCCGAAACGAAATATTGATTTTTTTGCACATTAGCACATTCACATGTATTTATGGTATTTTAAAGTGAGCTTGCGTAATTTGAAGGCCCAGATCGCGGGTAAATCAGCCGAATATGCCCCAAAATAGTCACTTTTTCGCTTATTTTGGATTCTCATGAAGTTCTCGTAAAGCAAAATAATAGGAAAAGTGAATTTTGACTTTTTGAGGGATAGCCCTTGGAATAAGGTTTCCAACGCCACTTGAATCGGCCAAATCGGACAAATAGCCTAGAAGTTATGGCAAAAATAGTGCAACTGCGCAAAAGGGGACCCGACGCAAAAACTATTTTGGCCATAACTTCTTCATTTCTCGCCCGATTCGGTCGATCTTTATGTCCACGGAATCCTTATCTAAAGGCCCAAGACCTTTCATGATTTGAATTCCTATCCATCGTGATGAACAAAGAGCTCAAATTTTTGGGCCGGGCTCTAGGGGTACCCCTAGGGGCCTGGGCTAAAAACTATTTTGGCCATAACTTCTTCGTTACTCGCCCAATTCGGTCGACTTTTATGTCCACAGAATCCTTATCTAAAGGCCAAAGACCCCTAATGATTGGAATTTCTGTTTATCGTGCCGAACAAAGAGGTTTAATTTTCGGGCCGGGGCCCTTGGGGTACCCCTAGGGGCTCGGCGGCTGAAAAATCATCCTAAACGAAATGTTGATTTTTTTGCACATTAGCACATTCGCATGTATTTATGGTATTTTAAAGTGAGCTTGCGTAATTTAAAGGCCCAGATCACGGGTAAATCAGCCGAATACGCCCCAAAATAGTCACTTTTTCGCTTGTTTTGGACTCTCTCGTAGTTCTCTTAAAGAAAAATAATAGGAAAAGTGGATTTTGACTTTTTGGGGGATAGCACTTGGAATAAGGTTTCCAACGCCACTTGAATCGGTCAAATTGGACAAATAGCCTAGAAGTTATGGAAAAAATAGTGCAACTGCGCAAAACAGGACCCGACGCTAAAACTATTTTGGCCATAACTTCTTCGTTTCTCGCCCGATTCGGTCGATCTTTATTTCCCCAAAATGCTTATCTAAAGGCCCAAGACCTTATATGATTGGAATTCCTATCCATCGTGATGAACAAAGAGCTCAAATTTTTGGGCCGGGCCCGACCCTAGGGGCCTGGGCTAAAAACTATTTTGGCCATAACTTCTTCGTTACTCGCCCGATTCGGTCGATCTTTATGTCCACAGAATCCTTATCTAAAGGTCTAAGACCCCTAATAATTGGAATTCCTGTTCATCGTGCCGAACAAAGAGTTTCAATTTTCGGGCCGGGCCCTAGGGGTACCCCTAGGAGCTCGGGGGCTGAAAAATCATTCGAAACGAAATATTGATTTTTTTGCACATTAGCACATTCACATGTATTTATGGTATTTTAAAGTGAGCTTGCGTAATTTGAAGGCCCAGATCGCGGGTAAATCAGCCGAATATGCCCCAAAATATTCACTTTTTCGCTTATTTTGGACTCTCATGAAGTTCTCATAAAGCAAAATAATAGGAAAAGTGGATTTTGACTTTTTGGGGGATAGCCCTTGGAATAAGGTTTCCAACGCCACTTGAATAGGCCAAATCGGACAAATAGCCTAGAAGTTATGGCAAAAATAGTGGACCTGCGCAAAACGGGACCCGACGCAAAAACTATTTTGGCTATAACTTATTCCTTTCTCGCCCGATTCGGTAGATCTTTATGTCCACGGAATGCTTATCTAAAGGCCCAATACCTTTCATGATTGGAATTTCTATCCATCGTGATGAACAAAGAGCTCAAATTTTTGGGCCGGGCTCTAGGGGTACCCTTAGGAGCCTGGGCTAAAAACTATTTTGGCCATAACTTATTCGTTACTCGCCCGATTCAGTCGATCTTTATGTCCACAGAATCCTTATCTAAAGGCCTAAGACTCCTAATGATTGGAATTCCTGTTCATCGTGCCGAACAAAGAGTTTCAATTTTCGGGCCGGGCCCTAGGGGTACCCCCAGGGGCTCGGGGGCTGAAAAATCATCCGAACCGAAATGTTGATTATTTTGCACATTCACATGTATTTATGGTATTTTAAAGTGATCTTGCGTAATTTAAAGGCCCAGATCGCGGGTAAATCAGCCGAATACGCCCCAAAATAGTCACTTTTTCGCTTATTTTAGACTCTCACGAAGTTCTCGTAAAGCAAAATAATAGGAAAAGTGGATTTTGACTTTTTGGGGGAAAGCCCTTGGAATAAGGTTTCCAACGCCACTTGAATCGGCTAAATCGGACAAATAGCCTAGAAGTTATGGCAAAAATAGTGGAACTGCGCAAAACGGGACTCGACGCAAAAACTATTTTGGCCATAACTTCTTCGTTTCTCGCCCGATTCGGTAGATCTTTATGTCCCCGGAATGCTTATCTAATGGCCCAAGACCTTTCATGATTGGAATTCCTATCCATCGTGATAAACAAAGAGCTCAAATTTTTGGGCCGGGCCCTAGCCCCTAGGGGACTGGGCTAAAAACTATTTTGGCCATAACTTCTTCGTTTCTCGCCCGATTCGGTCGATCTTTATGTCCACGGAATGCTTATCTAAAGGTCCAAGACCTTTCATGATTGGAATTCCTATCCATCGTGATGAACAAAGAGCACAAATTTTTGGGCCGGGCCCTAGTGGTACCCCTAAGGGCTTGGGCTAAAAACTATTTTAGCCATAACTTCTTCGTTACACGCCCGATTCGGTCGATCTTTATGTCCACATAATCCTTATCTAAAGGCCTAAGACCCCAAATGATTGGATTCCTGTTCATCGTGCCGAACAAAGAGTTTCAATTTTCGGGCCGGGCCCTAGGGGTACCCCTAGGGGCTCGGGGGCTGAAAAATCATCCGAAACGAAATATTGATTTTTTTGCACATTAGCACATTCACATGTATTTATGGTATTTTAAAGTGAGCTTGCGTAATTTGAAGGCCCAGATCGCGGGTAAATCAGTCGAATATGCCCCAAAATAGTCACTTTTTCGCTTATTTTGGATTCTCATGAAGTTCTCGTAAAACAAAATAATAGGAAAAGTGGATTTTGACTTTTTGAGGGTTAGCCCTTGGAATAAGGTTTCCAACGCCACTTGAATCGGCCAAATCGGACAAATAGCCTAGAAGTTATGGCAAAAATAGTGCAACTGCGCAAAAGGGGACCCGACGCAAAAACTATTTTGGCCATAACTTCTTCGTTTCTCGCCCGATTAGGTCGATCTTTATGTCTACGGAATGCTTATCTAAAGGCCCAAGACCTTTCATGATTGGAATTCCTATCCATCGTGATGAACAAAGAGCTCAAATTTTTGGGCCGGGCTCTAGGGGTACCCCTAGGGGCCTGGGCTAAAAACTATTTTGGCCATAACTTCTTCGTTACTCGCCCAATTCGGTCGACTTTTATGTCCACAGAATCCTTATATAAAGGCCAAAGACCCCTAATGATTGGAATTTCTGTTTATCGTGCCGAACAAAGAGGTTTAATTTTCGGGCCGGGGCCCTGGGGGTACCCCTAGGGGCTCGGCGGCTGAAAAATCATCCGAAACGAAATGTTGATTTTTTTGCACATTAGCACATTCGCATGTATTTATGGTATTTTAAAGTGAGCTTGCGTAATTTAAAGGCCCAGATCACGGGTAAATCAGCCGAATACGCCCCAAAATAGTCACTTTTTCGCTTGTTTTGGACTCTCTCGTAGTTCTCTTAAAGAAAAATAATAGGAAAAGTGGATTTTGACTTTTTGGGGGATAGCACTTGGAATAAGGTTTCCAACGCCACTTGAATCGGTCAAATCGGACAAATAGCCTAGAAGTAATGGAAAAAATAGTGCAACTGCGCAAAACAGGACCCGACGCTAAAACTATTTTGGCCATAACTTCTTCGTTTCTCGCCCGATTCGGTCGATCTTTATGTCCCCAAAATGCTTATCTAAAGGCCCAAGACCTTATATGATTGGAATTCCTATCCATCGTGATGAACAAAGAGCTCAAATTTTTGGGCCGGGCCCGACCCTAGGGGCCTGGGCTAAAAACTATTTTGGCCATAACTTCTTCGTTACTCGTCCGATTCGGTCGATCTTTATGTCCACAGAATCCTTATCTAAAGGTCTAAGACCCCTAATAATTGGAATTCCTGTTCATCGTGCCGAACAAAGAGTTTCAATTTTCGGGCCGGGCCTTAGGGGTACCCCTAGGAGCTCGGGGGCTGAAAAATCATCCGAAACGAAATATTGATTTTTTTGCACATTAGCACATTCACATGTATTTATGGTATTTTAAAGTGAGCTTGCGTAATTTGAAGGCCCAGATCGCGGGTAAATCAGCCGAATACGCCCCAAAATATTCACTTTTTCGCTTATTTTGGACTCTCATGAAGTTCTCATAAAGCAAAATAATAGGAAAAGTGGATTTTAACTTTTTGGGGGATAGCCCTTGGAATAAGGTTTCCAACGCCACTTGAATAGGCCAAATCGGACAAATAGCCTAGAAGTTATGGCAAAAATAGTGGAACTGCGCAAAACGGGACCCGACGCAAAAACTATTTTGGCTATAACTTATTCCTTTCTCGCCCGATTCGGTAGATCTTTATGTCCACGGAATGCTTATCTAAAGGCCCAATACCTTTCATGATTGGAATTTCTATCCATCGTGATGAACAAAGAGCTCAAATTTTTGGGCCGGGCTCTAGGGGTACCCTTAGGAGCCTGGGCTAAAAACTATTTTGGCCATAACTTATTCGTTACTCGCCCGATTCAGTCGATCTTTATGTCCACAGAATCCTTATCTAAAGGCCTAAGACTCCTAATGATTGGAATTCCTGTTCATCGTGCCGAACAAAGAGTTTCAATTTTCGGGCCGGGCCCTAGGGGTACCCCCAGGGGCTCGGGGGCTGAAAAATCATCCGAACCGAAATGTTGATTATTTTGCACATTCACATGTATTTATGGTATTTTAAAGTGATCTTGCGTAATTTAAAGACCCAGATCGCGGGTAAATCAGCCGAATACGCCCCAAAATAGTCACTTTTTCGCTTATTTTAGACTCTCACGAAGTTCTCGTAAAGCAAAATAATAGGAAAAGTGGATTTTGACTTTTTGGGGGAAAGCCCTTGGAATAAGGTTTCCAACGCCACTTGAATCGGCTAAATCGGACAAATAGCCTAGAAGTTATGGCAAAAATAGTGGAACTGCGCAAAACGGGACCCGACGCAAAAACTATTTTGGCCATAACTTCTTCGTTTCTCGCCCGATTCGGTAGATCTTTATGTCCCCGGAATGCTTATCTAATGGCCCAAGACCTTTCATGATTGGAATTCCTATCCATCGTGATAAACAAAGAGCTCAAATTTTTGGGCCGGGCCCTAGCCCCTAGGGGCCTGGGCTAAAAACTATTTTGGCCATAACTTCTTCGTTTCTCGCCCGATTCGGTCGATCTTTATGTCCACGGAATGCTTATCTAAAGGTCCAAGACCTTTCATGATTGGAATTCCTATCCATCGTGATGAACAAAGAGCACAAATTTTTAGGCCGGGCCCTAGGGGTACCCCTAAGGGCTTGGGCTAAAAACTATTTTGGCCATAACTTCTTCGTTACACGCCCGATTCGGTCGATCTTTATGTCCACATAATCCTTATCTAAAGGCCTAAGACCCCAAATGATTGGATTCCTGTTCATCGTGCCGAACAAAGAGTTTCAATTTTCGGGCCGGGCCCTAGGGGTACCCCTAGGGGCTCGGGGGCTGAAAAATCATCCGAAACGAAATATTGATTTTTTTGCACATTAGCACATTCACATGTATTTATGGTATTTTAAAGTGAGCTTGCGTAATTTGAAGGCCCAGATCGCGGGTAAATCAGCCGAATATGCCCCAAAATAGTCCCTTTTTCGCTTATTTTGGATTCTCATGAAGTTCTCGTAAAGCAAAATAATAGGAAAAGTGGATTTTGACTTTTTGAGGGATAGCCCTTGGAATAAGGTTTCCAACGCCACTTGAATCGGCCAAATCGGACAAATAGCCTAGAAGTTATGGCAAAAATAGTGCAACTGCGCAAAAGGGGACCCGACGCAAAAACTATTTTGGCCATAACTTCTTCGTTTCTCGCCCGATTAGGTCGATCTTTATGTCTACGGAATGCTTATCTAAAGGCCCAAGACCTTTCATGATTGGAATTCCTATCCATCGTGATGAACAAAGAGCTCAAATTTTTGGGCCGGGCTCTAGGGGTACCCCTAGGGGCCTGGGCTAAAAACTATTTTGGCCATAACTTCTTCGTTACTCGCCCAATTCGGTCGATATTTATGTCCACAGAATCCTTATCTAAAGGTCTAAGACCCCTAATAATTGGAATTCCTGTTCATCGTGCCGAACAAAGAGTTTTAATTTTCGGGCCGGGCCCTAGGGGTACCCCTAGGGGCTCGGGGGCTGAAAAATCATCCGAAACGAAATATTGATTTTTTTGCACATTAGCACATTCACATGTATTTATGGTATTTTAAAGTGAGCTTGCGTAATTTGAAGGCCCAGATCGCGGGTAAATCAGGCGAATACGCCCCAAAATAGTCACTTTTTCGCTTATTTTGGACTCTAATGAAGTTCTCGTAAAGCAAAATAATAGGAAAAGTGGATTTTGACTTTTTGGGGGATAGCCCTTGGAATAAGGTTTCCAACGCCACTTGAATAGGCCAAATCGGACAAATAGCCTAGAAGTTATGGCAAAAATAGTGGAACTGCGCAAAACGGGACCCGACGCAAAAACTATTTTGGCTATAACTTATTCCTTTCTCGCCCGATTCGGTAGATCTTTATGTCCACGGAATGCTTATCTAAAGGCCCAAGACCTTTCATGATTGGAATTCCTATCCATCGTGATGAACAAAGAGCTCAAATTTTTGGGCCGGGCTCTAGGGGTACCCTTAGGGGCCTGGGCTAAAAACTATTTTGGCCATAACTTCTTCGTTACTCGCCCGATTCGGTCGATCTTTATGTCCACAGAATCCTTATCTAAAGGCCTAAGACCCCTAATGATTGGAATTCCTGTTCATCGTGCCGAACAAAGAGTTTCAATTTTCGGGCCGGGCCCTAGGGGTACCCCCAGGGGCTCGGGGGCTGAAAAATCATCCGAAACGAAATGTTGATTATTTTGCACATTCACATGTATTTATGGTATTTTTAAGCGATCTTGCGTAATTTAAAGGCCCAGATCGCGGGTAAATCAGCCGAATACGCCCCAAAATAGTCACTTTTTCGCTTGTTTTGTACTCTCACGAAGTTCTCGTAAAGCAAAATAATAGGAAAAGTTGATTTTGACATTTTGGGGGAAAGCCCTTGGAATAAGGTTTCCAACGCCACTTGAATCGGCTAAATCGGACAAATAGCCTAGAAGTTATGGCAAAAATAGTGGAACTGCGCAAAACGGGACCTGACGCAAAAACTATTTTTGCCATAACTTCTTCGTTTCTCGCCCGATTCGGTCGAACTTTATGTCCACAGAAACCTTATCTAAAGGCCTAAGACCCCTAATGATTGTAATTCATGTTCATCGTGCCGAACAAAGAGTTTCAATTTTCGGACCGGGCCCTAGGGGTACCCCTAGGGGCTCGGGGGCTGAAAAATCATCCGAAACGAAATGTTGATTTTTTTGCACATTAGCACATTCACATGTATTTATGGTATTTTAAAGTGAGCTTGCGTAATTTGAAGGCCCAGATCGCGTGTAAATCAGCCGAATACGGCCCAAAATAGTCACTTTTTCGCTTATTTTGGACTCTCATGAAGTTCTCGTAAAGCAAAATAATAGGAAAAGTGGATTTTGACTTTTTGGGGGATAGCCCTTGGAATAAGGTTTCCAACGCCAGTTGAATCGGCTAAATCGGACAAATAGCCTAGAAGTTATGGCAAAAATAGTGGAACTGCGCAAAACAGGACCCGACGCAAAAACTATTTTGGCCATAACTTCTTCGTTTCTCGCCCGATTCGGTCGATCTTTATGTCCGTGGAATGCTTATCTAAAGGCCCAAGACCTTTCATGATTGGAATTCCTATACATTGTGATGAACAAAGAGCTCAAATTTTTGGGCCGGGCTCTAGGGGTATCCTTAGGGGCCTGGGCTAAAAACTATTTTGGCCATAACTTTTTCGTTACTCGCCCGATTCGGCCGATCTTTATGTTCACAGAATCCTTATCTAAAGGCCTAAGACCCCTAATGATTGGAATTCCTGTTCATCGTGCCGAACAAAGAGTTTCAATTTTCGGGTCGGGCCCTAGGGGTACCCCTAGGGGCTCGGGGGCTGAAAAATCATCCGAAACGAAATGTTGATTTTTTTGCACATGAGCACATTCATATGTATTTATGGTATTTTAAAGTGAGCTTGCGTAATTTAAAGGCCCAGATCGCGGGTAAATCAGCCGAATACGCCCCAAAATAGTCACTTTTTCGCTTGTTTTGGACTCTCACGAAGTTCTCGTAAAGCAAAATAATAGGAAAAGTGGATTTTGACTTTTTGGGGGAAAGACCTTGGAATAAGGTTTCCAACGCCAGTTGAATCGGGCAAATCGGACAAATAGCCTAGAAGTTATGGCAAAAATAGTGGAACTGCGCAAAACGGGACCCGACGCAAAAACTATTTTGGCCATAAGTTCTTCGTTTCTCGCCCGATTCGGTCGATCTTTATGTCCCCAGAATGCTTATCTAATGGCCCAAGACCATTCATGATTGGAATTCCTATCCATCGTGATGAACAAAGAGCTCAAATTTTTGGGACGGACCCTAGGGGTAGTACCCCTAGGGGCATGGATTAAAAACTATTTTGGCCATAACTTCTTCGTTACTCGCCCGATTCGGTCGATCTTTATGTCCACAGAATGCTTATCTAAAGGCCCAAGACCTTTCATGATTGGAATTCCTATCCATCGTGATGAACAAAGAGCTCAAATTTTTGGGCCGGGCCCTAGGGGTACCCCTAGGGGCCTGGGCTAAAAACTATTTTGGCCATAACTTCTTCGTTACTCGCCCGATTCGGTCGATCTTTATGTCCACGGAATGCTTATCTAAAGGTCCAAGACCTTTCATAATTGGAATTCCTATCCATCGTGATGAACAAAGAGCTCAAATTTTTGGGCCGGGCCCTAGGGGTACCCCTAAGGGCCTGGGCTAAAAACTATTTTCGCCTTAACTTCTTTGTTACTCGCCCGATTCGGTCGATCTTTATTTCCACATAATTCTTATCTAAAGGCCTAAGACCCCTAATGATTGGAATTCCTGTTCATCGTGCCGAACAAAGAGTTTCAATTTTCGGGCCAGGCCCTAAGGGTACCCCAGGGGGCTCGGGGGCTGAAAAATCATACGAAACGAAATGTTGATTTTTTTGCACATTAGCACATTCATATGTATTTATGGTATTTTAAAGTGAGCTTGCGTAATTTAAAGGCCCAGATCGCGGTTACTCGCCCGATTTGGTCGATCTTTATGTCCACAGAATCCTTATTTAAAGGCCTAAGACCCCTAATGATTGGAATTCCTGTTTATCGTGCCGAACAAAGAGTTTCAATTTTCGGGCCGGGCCCTAGGGGTACCCCCAGGGGCTCGGGGGCTGAAAAATCATCCGAAACGAAATGTTGATTATTTTGCACATTCACATGTATTTATGGTATTTTAAAGCGATCTTGCGTAATTTAAAGGCCCAGATCGCGGGTAAATCAGCCGAATACGCCCCAAAATAGTCACTTTTTCGCTTGTTTTGGACTCTCACGAAGTTCTCGTAAAGCAAAATAATAGGAAAAGTTGATTTTGACTTTTTGGGGGAAAGCCCTTGGAATAAGGTTTCCAACGCCACTTGAATCGGCTAAATCGGACAAATAGCCTAGAAGTTATGGCAAAAATAGTGGAACTGCGCAAAACGGGACATGACGCAAAAACTATTTTTGCCATAACTTCTTCGTTTCTCGCCCGATTAGGTCGATCCTTATGTCCACGGAATGCTTATCTAAAGGCCCAAGTCCTTTCATGATTGTAATTCCTATCCATCGTGATGAACAACGAGCTAAAGTTTTTGGGCCTAGGGTACCCCTAGGGGCCTGGGCTAAAAACTATTTTGGCCATAACTTCTTCTTTACTCGCCCGATTCGGTCGAACTTTATGTCCACAGAAACCTTATCTAAAGGCCTAAGACCCCTAATGATTGTAATTCATGTTCATCGTGCCGAACAAAGAGTTTCAATTTTCGGACCGGGCCCTAGGGGTACCCCTAGGGGCTCGGGGGCTGAAAAATCATCCGAAACGAAATGTTGATTTTTTGCACATTAGCACATTCACATGTATTTATGGTATTTTAAAGTGAGCTTGCGTTATTTGAAGGCCCAGATCGCGTGTAAATCAGCCGAATACGGCCCAAAATAGTCACTTTTTCGCTTATTTTGGACTCTCATGAAGTTCTCGTAAAGCAAAATAATAGGAAAAGTGGATTTTGACTTTTTGGGGGATAGCCCTTGGAATAAGGTTTCCAACGCCAGTTGAATCGGCTAAATCGGACAAATAGCCTAGAAGTTATGGCAAAAATAGTGGAACTGCGCAAAACGGGACCCGACGCAAAAACTATTTTGGCCATAACTTCTTCGTTTCTCGCCCGATTCGGTCGATCTTTATGTCCGTGGAATGCTTATCTAAAGGCCCAAGACCTTTCATGATTGGAATTCCTATCCATCGTGATGAACAAAGAGCTCAAATTTTTGGGCCGGGCTCTAGGAGTATCCTTAGGGGCCTGGGCTAAAAACTATTTTGGCCATAACTTCTTCGTTACTCGCCCAATTCGGTCGATCTTTATGTCCACAGAATCCTTATCTAAAGACCAAAGACCCCTAATGATTGGAATTTCTGTTTATCGTGCCGAACAAAGAGGTTTAATTTTCGGGCCGGGGCCCTTGGGGTACCCCTAGGGGCTCGGCGGCTGAAAAATCATCCGAAACGAAATGTTGATTTTTTTGCACATTAGCACATTCGCATGTATTTATGGTATTTTAAAGTGAGCTTGCGTAATTTAAAGGCCCAGATCACGGGTAAATCAGCCGAATACGCCCCAAAATAGTCACTTTTTCGCTTGTTTTGGACTCTCTCGTAGTTCTCTTAAAGAAAAATAATAGGAAAAGTGGATTTTGACTTTTTGGGGGATAGCACTTGGAATAAGGTTTCCAATGCCACTTGAATCGGTCAAATCGGACAAATAGCCTAGAAGTTATGGAAAAAATAGTGCAACTGCGCAAAACAGGACCCGACGCAAAAACTATTTTGGCCATAACTTCTTCGTTTCTCGCCCGATTCGGTCGATCTTTATGTCCGTGGAATGCTTATCTAAAGGCCCAAGACCTTTCATGATTGGAATTCCTATCCATCGTGATGAACAAAGAGCTCAAATTTTTGGGCCGGGCTCTAGGGGTATCCTTAGGGGCCTGGGCTAAAAACTATTTTGGCCATAACTTTTTCGTTACTCGCCCGATTCGGCCGATCTTTATGTTCACAGAATCCTTATCTAAAGGCCTAAGACCCCTAATGATTGGAATTCCTGTTCATCGTGCCGAACAAAGAGTTTCAATTTTCGGGTCGGGCCCTAGGGGTACCCCTAGGGGCTCGGGGGCTGAAAAATCATCCGAAACGAAATGTTGATTTTTTTGCACATTAGCACATTCATATGTATTTATGGTATTTTAAAGTGAGCTTGCGTAATTTAAAGGCCCAGATCGCGGGTAAATCAGCCGAATACGCCCCAAAATAGTCACTTTTTCGCTTGTTTTGGAATCTCACGAAGTTCTCGTAAAGCAAAATAATAGGAAAAGTGGATTTTGACTTTTTGGGGGAATGCCCTTGGTATAAGGTTTCCAACGCCACTTGAATTGGCCAAATCGAACAAATAGCCTAGAAGTTATGGCAAAAATAGTGGAACTGCGCAAAACGGGACCCGACGCAAAAACTATTTTGGCCATAAGTTCTTCGTTTCTCGCCCGATTCGGTCGATCTTTATGTCCCCGGAATGCTTATCTAATGGCCCAAGACCTTTCATGATTGGAATTCCTATCCATCGTGATGAACAAAGAGCTCAAATTTTTGGGACGGACCCTAGGGGTAGGTTAAAAACTATTTTGGCCATAACTTCTTCGTTACTCGCCCGATTCGGTCGATCTTTATGTCCACGGAATACTTATCTAAAGGTCCAAGACCTTTCATAATTGGAATTCCTATCCATCGTGATGAACAAAGAGCTCAAATTTTTGGGCCGGGCCCTAGGGGTAACCCTAAGGGCCTGGGCTAAAAACTATTTTCGCCTTAACTTCTTTGTTACTCGCCCGATTCGGTCGATCTTTATTTCCACATAATCCTTATCTAAAGGCCTAAGACCCCTAATGATTGGAATTCCTGTTCATCGTGCCGAACAAAGAGTTTCAATTTTCGGGCCAGGCCCTAGGGGTACCCCAAGGGGCTCGGGGGCTGAAAAATCATACGAAACGAAATGTTGATTTTTTTTCACATTAGCACATTCACATGTATTTATGGTATTTTAAAGTGAGCTTGCGTAATTTAAAGGCCCAGATCGCGGTTACTCGCCCGATTTGGTCGATCTTTATGTCCACAGAATCCTTATTTAAAGGCCTAAGACCCCTAATGATTGGAATTCCTGTTTATCGTGCCGAACAAAGAGTTTCAATTTTCGGGCCGAGCCCTAGAGGTACCCCTAGGGGCTCGGGGGCTGAAAAATCATCCGAAACGAAATGTTGAATTTTTTGCACATTAGCACATTCACATGTATTTATGCTATTTTATAGTGAGCTTGCGTAATTTGAAGGCCCAGATCGTGGGTAAATCAGCCGAATACGCCCCAAAATAGTCACTTTTTCGCTTGTTTTGAACTCTCATGAAGTTCTCGTAAAGCAAAATAATAGGAAAAGTGAATTTTGACTTTTTGTGGGAAAGCCCTTGGAATAAGGTTTCCAACGCCTCTTGAATCGGCCAAATTGAACAAATAGCCTAGAAGTTATGGCAAAAATAGTGGAACTGCGCAAAACGGGACCCGACGCAAAAACTATTTTGGCCATAACTTCTTCGTTTCTCGCCCGATTCGGTCGATCTTTATGTCTCCAGAATGCTTATCTAATGGCCCAAGACCTTTCATGATTGGAATTCCTATCCATCGTGATGAACAAAGAGCTCAAATTTTTAGGACGGGCCCGACCCTAGGGGCCTGGGCTAAAAACTATTTTGGCCATAACTTCTTCGTTACTCGCCCGATTCGGACGATCTTTATGTCCACGAAATGCTTATCTAAAGGTCCAAGACCTTTCATGATCTGAATTCCTATCCATCTTGATAAACAAAGAGCTCAAATTTTTGGGCCGGGCCCTAAGGGTACCCCTAAGGGCCTGGGCTAAATACTATTTTGGCCATAACTTCTTCGTTACTCGCCCGATTCGGTCGATCTTTATGTCCACAGAATCCTTATCTAAATGCCTAAGACCCCTAATGATTGGAATTCCTGTTTATCGTGCCGAACAAAGAGTTTCAATTTTCGGGCCGGGTCCTAGAGGTACCCTTTGGGGCTTGGGGGCTGAAAAATCATCCGAAACGAAATGTTGATTTTTTTGCACATTAGCACATTCACATGTATTTATGGTATTTTAAAGTGAGCGTGCGTAATTTGAAGGCCCAGATCGCGGGTAAATCAGCCGAATACGCCCCAAAATAGTCACTTTTTCGCTTGTTTTGGACTCTCATGAAGTTCTCGTAAATCAAAATAATAGGAAAAGTGGATTTTGACTTTTTGAGGGATAGCCCTTGGAATTAGGTTTCCAACGCCACTTGAATCGGCCAAATCGGACAAATAGCCTAGAAGTTATGGCAAAATAGTGGAACTGCGCAAAACGGGACTTGACGCAAAAACTATTTTGGCCATAACTTCTTCGTTTCTCGCCCGATTCGGTCGTTCTTTATGTACCCGGAATGCTTATCTAATGGCCCAAGACTTTTCATGATTGGAATTCCTATCCATCGTGATGAACAAAGAGCTCAAATTTTTGGGCCGGACCCTAGGGGATAGCCCTAGGGGCCTGGGCTAAAAACTATTTTGGCCATAACTTCCTCGTTACTTGCCCGATTCGGTCGATCTTTATGTCCACGGAATGCTTATCTAAAGGTCCAAGACCTTTCATGATTGGAATTCCTATCCATCGTTATGAACAAAGAGCTCAAATTTTTGGGCCGGGCCCTAGGGGTACCCCTAAGGGCCTGGGCTAAAAACTATTTTGGCCATAACTTCTTCGTTACTCGCCCGATTCGGTCGATCTTTATGTCCACATAATCCTTATCTAAAGGGCTAAGACCCCTAATGATTGGAATTCCTGTTCATCGTGCCGAACACAGAGTTCCAATTTTCGGGCCGGGCCCTAGGGGTAATCCTAGGGGCTCAGTGGCTGAAAAATCATACGAAACGAAATGTTGATTTTTTTGCACATTAGCACATTCACATGTATTTATGGTATTTAAAAGTGAGCTTGCGTAATTTAAAGGCCCAGATCGCGGGTAAATCAGTCGAATACGCCCAAAAATAGTAACTTTTTCGCTTGTTTTGGACTCTCACAAATTTCTCGTAAAGCAAAATAATAGGAAAAGTGGATTTTGACTTTTTGGGGGATAGCCCTTGGAATAAGGTTTCCAACGCCACTTGAATCGGCCAAATCGGACAAATAGCCTAGAAGTTATGGCAAAAATAGTGGAACTGCGCAAAACGGGACCCGACGCAAAAACTATTTTGGTCATAACTTCTTCGTTTTTCGCCCGATTCGGTCGATCTTTATGTCCCAGGAATGCTTATCTAATGGCCCAAGACCATTCATGATTGGAATTCCTATGCATCGTGATGAACAAAGAGCTCAAATTTTTGGGCCGGGCCCTAGGGTTATCCCTAGGGGCCTGGGCTAAAAACTATTTTGGCCATAACTTCTTCGTTACTCGCCCGATTCGGTCGATGTTTATGTCCACGGAATGCTTATCTAAAGGTCCAAGACCTTTCATGATTGGAACTCCTATCCATCGTGATGAACAAAGAGCTCAAATTTTTGGGCCGGGCCCTAGGGGTACCCCTAAGGGCCTGGGCTAAAAACTATTTTGGCCATAACTTCTTCGTTACTCGCCCGATTCGGTCGATCTTTATGTCCACATAATCCTCATCTAAAGGCCTAAGACCCCTAATGATTGGAATTCCTGTTCATCGTGCCAAACAAAGATTTTCAATTTTCGGGCCGGGCCCCAAGGGTAATCCTAGGGGCTCGGTGGCTGAAAAATCATCCGAAACGAAATGTTGATTTTTTTGCACATTAGCACATTCACATGTATTTATGGTATTTTAAAGTGAGCTTGCGTAATTTAAAGGCCCAGATCACGGGTAAATCAGCCGAATACGCCCCAAAATAGTCACTTTTTCGCTTGTTTTGGACTCTCTCGTAGTTCTCTTAAAGAAAAATAATAGGAAAAGTGGATTTTGACTTTTTGGGGGATAGCACTTGGAATAAGGTTTCCAACGCCACTTGAATCGGTCAAATCGGACAAATAGCCTAGAAGTTATGGAAAAAATAGTGCAACTGCGCAAAACAGGACCCGACGCTAAAACTATTTTGGCCATAACTTCTTCGTTTCTCGCCCGATTCGGTCGATCTTTATGTCCCCAAAATGCTTATCTAAAGGCCCAAGACCTTATATGATTGGAATTCCTATCCATCGTGATGAACAAAGAGCTCAAATTTTTGGGCCGGGCCCGACCCTAGGGGCCTGGGCTAAAAACTATTTTGGCCATAACTTCTTCGTTACTCGCCCGATTCGGTCGATCTTTATGTCCACAGAATCCTTATCTAAAGGTCTAAGACCCCTAATAATTGGAATTCCTGTTCATCGTGCCGAACAAAGAGTTTTAATTTTCGGGCCGGGCCCTAGGGGTACCCCTAGGGGCTCGGGGGCTGAAAAATCATCCGAAACGAAATGTTGATTTTTTTGCACATTAGCACATTCATATGTATTTATGGTATTTTAAAGTGAGATTGCGTAATTTAAAGGCCCAGATCGCGGGTAAATCAGCTGAATACGCCCCAAAATAGTCACTTTTTCGCTTGTTTTGGACTCTCACGAAGTTCTCGTAAAGCAAAATAATAGAAAAAGTGGATTTTGACTTTTTGGGGGAAAGACCTTGGAATAAGGTTTCCAACGCCAGTTGAATCGGGCAAATCGGACAAATAGCCTAGAAGTTATGGCAAAAATAGTGGAACTGCGCAAAACGGGACCCGACGCAAAAACTATTTTGGCCATAAGTTCTTCGTTTCTCGCCCGATTCGGTCGATCTTTATGTCCCCGGAATGCTTATCTAATGGCCCAAGACCATTCATGATTGGAATTCCTATCCATCGTGATGAACAAAGAGCTCAAATTTTTGGGACGGACCCTAGGGGTAGTACCCCTAGGGGCATGGGTTAAAAACTATTTTGGCCATAACTTCTTCGTTACTCGCCCGATTCGGTCGATCTTTATGTCCACAGAATGCTTATCTAAAGGCCCAAGACCTTTCATGATTGGAATTCCTATCCATCGTGATGAACAAAGAGCTCAAATTTTTGGGCCGGGCCCTAGGGGTACCCCTAGGGGCCTGGGCTAAAAACTATTTTGGCCATAACTTCTTCGTTACTCGCCCGATTCGGTCGATCTTTATGTCCACGGAATGCTTATCTAAAGGTCCAAGACCTTTCATAATTGGAATTCCTATCCATCGTGATGAACAAAGAGCTCAAATTTTTGGGCCGGGCCCTAGGGGTACCCCTAAGGGCCTGGGCTAAAAACTATTTTCGCCTTAACTTCTTTGTTACTCGCCCGATTCGGTCGATCTTTATTTCCACATAATTCTTATCTAAAGGCCTAAGACCCCTAATGATTGGAATTCCTGTTCATCGTGCCGAACAAAGAGTTTCAATTTTCGGGCCAGGCCCTAAGGGTACCCCAGGGGGCTCGGGGGCTGAAAAATCATACGAAACGAAATGTTGATTTTTTTGCACATTAGCACATTCATATGTATTTATGGTATTTTAAAGTGAGCTTGCGTAATTTAAAGGCCCAGATCGCGGTTACTCGCCCGATTTGGTCGATCTTTATGTCCACAGAATCCTTATTTAAAGGCCTAAGACCCCTAATGATTGGAATTCCTGTTTATCGTGCCGAACAAAGAGTTTCAATTTTCGGGCCGGGCCCTAGGGGTACCCCCAGGGGCTCGGGGGCTGAAAAATCATCCGAAACGAAATGTTGATTATTTTGCACATTCACATGTATTTATGGTATTTTAAAGCGATCTTGCGTAATTTAAAGGCCCAGATCGCGGGTAAATCAGCCGAATACGCCCCAAAATAGTCACTTTTTCGCTTGTTTTGGACTCTCACGAATTTCTCGTAAAGCAAAATAATAGGAAAAGTTGATTTTGACTTTTTGGGGGAAAGCCCTTGGAATAAGGTTTCCAACGCCACTTGAATCGGCTAAATCGGACAAATAGCCTAGAAGTTATGGCAAAAATAGTGGAACTGCGCAAAACGGGACATGACGCAAAAACTATTTTTGCCATAACTTCTTCGTTTCTCGCCCGATTAGGTCGATCCTTATGTCCACGGAATGCTTATCTAAAGGCCCAAGTCCTTTCATGATTGTAATTCCTATCCATCGTGATGAACAACGAGCTAAAGTTTTTGGGCCTAGGGTACCCCTAGGGGCCTGGGCTAAAAACTATTTTGGCCATAACTTCTTCTTTACTCGCCCGATTCGGTCGAACTTTATGTCCACAGAAACCTTATCTAAAGGCCTAAGACCCCTAATGATTGTAATTCATGTTCATCGTGCCGAACAAAGAGTTTCAATTTTCGGACCGGGCCCTAGGGGTACCCCTAGGGGCTCGGGGGCTGAAAAATCATCCGAAACGAAATGTTGATTTTTTGCACATTAGCACATTCACATGTATTTATGGTATTTTAAAGTGAGCTTGCGTAATTTGAAGGCCCAGATCGCGTGTAAATAAGCCGAATACGGCCCAAAATAGTCACTTTTTCGCTTATTTTGGACTCTCATGAAGTTCTCGTAAAGCAAAATAATAGGAAAAGTGGATTTTGACTTTTTGGGGGATAGCCCTTGGAATAAGGTTTCCAACGCCAGTTGAATCGGCTAAATCGGACAAATAGCCTAGAAGTTATGGCAAAAATAGTGGAACTGCGCAAAACGGGACCCGACGCAAAAACTATTTTGGCCATAACTTCTTCGTTTCTCGCCCGATTCGGTCGATCTTTATGTCCGTGGAATGCTTATCTAAAGGCCCAAGACCTTTCATGATTGGAATTCCTATCCATCGTGATGAACAAAGAGCTCAAATTTTTGGGCCGGGCTCTAGGGGTATCATTAGGGGCCTGGGCTAAAAACTATTTTGGCCATAACTTTTTCGTTACTCGCCCGATTCGGCCGATCTTTATGTTCACAGAATCCTTATCTAAAGGCCTAAGACACCTAATGATTGGAATTCCTGTTCATCGTGCCGAACAAAGAGTTTCAATTTTCGGGTCGGGCCCTAGGGGTACCCCTAGGGGCTCGGGGGCTGAAAAATCATCCGAAACGAAATGTTGATTTTTTTGCACATTAGCACATTCATATGTATTTATGGTATTTTAAAGTGAGCTTGCGTAATTTAAAGGCCCAGATCGCGGGTAAATCAGCCGAATACGCCCCAAAATAGTCACTTTTTCGCTTGTTTTGGACTCTCACGAAGTTCTCGTAAAGCAAAATAATAGGAAAAGTGGATTTTGACTTTTTGGGGGAAAGACCTTGGAATAAGGTTTCCAACGCCAGTTGAATCGGGCAAATCGGACAAATAGCCTAGAAGTTATGGCAAAAATAGTGGAACTGCGCAAAACGGGACCCGACGCAAAAACTATTTTGGCCATAAGTTCTTCGTTTCTCGCCCGATTCGGTCGATCTTTATGTCCCCGGAATGCTTATCTAATGGCCCAAGACCATTCATGATTGGAATTCCTATCCATCGTGATGAACAAAGAGCTCAAATTTTTGGGACGGACCCTAGGGGTAGTACCCCTAGGGGCATGGGTTAAAAACTATTTTGGCCATAACTTCTTCGTTACTCGCCCGATTCGGTCGATCTTTATGTCCACAGAATGCTTATCTAAAGGCCCAAGACCTTTCATGATTGGAATTCCTATCCATCGTGATGAACAAAGAGCTCAAATTTTTGGGCCGGGCCCTAGGGGTACCCCTAGGGGCCTGGGCTAAAAACTATTTTGGCCATAACTTCTTCGTTACTCGCCCGATTCGGTCGATCTTTATGTCCACGGAATGCTTATCTAAAGGTCCAAGACCTTTCATAATTGGAATTCCTATCCATCGTGATGAACAAAGAGCTCAAATTTTTGGGCCGGGCCCTAGGGGTACCCCTAAGGGCCTGGGCTAAAAACTATTTTCGCCTTAACTTCTTTGTTACTCGCCCGATTCGGTCGATCTTTATTTCCACATAATTCTTATCTAAAGGCCTAAGACCCCTAATGATTGGAATTCCTGTTCATCGTGCCGAACAAAGAGTTTCAATTTTCGGGCCAGGCCCTAAGGGTACCCCAGGGGGCTCGGGGGCTGAAAAATCATACGAAACGAAATGTTGATTTTTTTGCACATTAGCACATTCATATGTATTTATGGTATTTTAAAGTGAGCTTGCGTAATTTAAAGGCCCAGATCGCGGTTACTCGCCCGATTTGGTCGATCTTTATGTCCACAGAATCCTTATTTAAAGGCCTAAGACCCCTAATGATTGGAATTCCTGTTTATCGTGCCGAACAAAGAGTTTCAATTTTCGGGCCGGGCCCTAGGGGTACCCCCAGGGGCTCGGGGGCTGAAAAATCATCCGAAACGAAATGTTGATTATTTTGCACATTCACATGTATTTATGGTATTTTAAAGCGATCTTGCGTAATTTAAAGGCCCAGATCGCGGGTAAATCAGCCGAATACGCCCCAAAATAGTCACTTTTTCGCTTGTTTTGGACTCTCACGAATTTCTCGTAAAGCAAAATAATAGGAAAAGTTGATTTTGACTTTTTGGGGGAAAGCCCTTGGAATAAGGTTTCCAACGCCACTTGAATCGGCTAAATCGGACAAATAGCCTAGAAGTTATGGCAAAAATAGTGGAACTGCGCAAAACGGGACATGACGCAAAAACTATTTTTGCCATAACTTCTTCGTTTCTCGCCCGATTAGGTCGATCCTTATGTCCACGGAATGCTTATCTAAAGGCCCAAGTCCTTTCATGATTGTAATTCCTATCCATCGTGATGAACAACGAGCTAAAGTTTTTGGGCCTAGGGTACCCCTAGGGGCCTGGGCTAAAAACTATTTTGGCCATAACTTCTTCTTTACTCGCCCGATTCGGTCGAACTTTATGTCCACAGAAACCTTATCTAAAGGCCTAAGACCCCTAATGATTGTAATTCATGTTCATCGTGCCGAACAAAGAGTTTCAATTTTCGGACCGGGCCCTAGGGGTACCCCTAGGGGCTCGGGGGCTGAAAAATCATCCGAAACGAAATGTTGATTTTTTGCACATTAGCACATTCACATGTATTTATGGTATTTTAAAGTGAGCTTGCGTAATTTGAAGGCCCAGATCGCGTGTAAATAAGCCGAATACGGCCCAAAATAGTCACTTTTTCGCTTATTTTGGACTCTCATGAAGTTCTCGTAAAGCAAAATAATAGGAAAAGTGGATTTTGACTTTTTGGGGGATAGCCCTTGGAATAAGGTTTCCAACGCCAGTTGAATCGGCTAAATCGGACAAATAGCCTAGAAGTTATGGCAAAAATAGTGGAACTGCGCAAAACGGGACCCGACGCAAAAACTATTTTGGCCATAACTTCTTCGTTTCTCGCCCGATTCGGTCGATCTTTATGTCCGTGGAATGCTTATCTAAAGGCCCAAGACCTTTCATGATTGGAATTCCTATCCATCGTGATGAACAAAGAGCTCAAATTTTTGGGCCGGGCTCTAGGGGTATCATTAGGGGCCTGGGCTAAAAACTATTTTGGCCATAACTTTTTCGTTACTCGCCCGATTCGGCCGATCTTTATGTTCACAGAATCCTTATCTAAAGGCCTAAGACACCTAATGATTGGAATTCCTGTTCATCGTGCCGAACAAAGAGTTTCAATTTTCGGGTCGGGCCCTAGGGGTACCCCTAGGGGCTCGGGGGCTGAAAAATCATCCGAAACGAAATGTTGATTTTTTTGCACATTAGCACATTCATATGTATTTATGGTATTTTAAAGTGAGCTTGCGTAATTTAAAGGCCCAGATCGCGGGTAAATCAGCCGAATACGCCCCAAAATAGTCACTTTTTCGCTTGTTTTGGACTCTCACGAAGTTCTCGTAAAGCAAAATAATAGGAAAAGTGGATTTTGACTTTTTGGGGGAAAGACCTTGGAATAAGGTTTCCAACGCCAGTTGAATCGGGCAAATCGGACAAATAGCCTAGAAGTTATGGCAAAAATAGTGGAACTGCGCAAAACGGGACCCGACGCAAAAACTATTTTGGCCATAAGTTCTTCGTTTCTCGCCCGATTCGGTCGATCTTTATGTCCCCGGAATGCTTATCTAATGGCCCAAGACCATTCATGATTGGAATTCCTATCCATCGTGATGAACAAAGAGCTCAAATTTTTGGGACGGACCCTAGGGGTAGTACCCCTAGGGGCATGGGTTAAAAACTATTTTGGCCATAACTTCTTCGTTACTCGCCCGATTCGGTCGATCTTTATGTCCACAGAATGCTTATCTAAAGGCCCAAGACCTTTCATGATTGGAATTCCTATCCATCGTGATGAACAAAGAGCTCAAATTTTTGGGCCGGGCCCTAGGGGTACCCCTAGGGGCCTGGGCTAAAAACTATTTTGGCCATAACTTCTTCGTTACTCGCCCGATTCGGTCGATCTTTATGTCCACGGAATGCTTATCTAAAGGTCCAAGACCTTTCATAATTGGAATTCCTATCCATCGTGATGAACAAAGAGCTCAAATTTTTGGGCCGGGCACTAGGGGTACCCCTAAGGGCCTGGGCTAAAAACTATTTTCGCCTTAACTTCTTTGTTACTCGCCCGATTCGGTCGATCTTTATTTCCACATAATTCTTATCTAAAGGCCTAAGACCCCTAATGATTGGAATTCCTGTTCATCGTGCCGAACAAAGAGTTTCAATTTTCGGGCCAGGCCCTAAGGGTACCCCAGGGGGCTCGGGGGCTGAAAAATCATACGAAACGAAATGTTGATTTTTTTGCACATTAGCACATTCATATGTATTTATGGTATTTTAAAGTGAGCTTGCGTAATTTAAAGGCCCAGATCGCGGTTACTCGCCCGATTTGGTCGATCTTTATGTCCACAGAATCCTTATTTAAAGGCCTAAGACCCCTAATGATTGGAATTCCTGTTTATCGTGCCGAACAAAGAGTTTCAATTTTCGGGCCGGGCCCTAGGGGTACCCCCAGGGGCTCGGGGGCTGAAAAATCATCCGAAACGAAATGTTGATTATTTTGCACATTCACATGTATTTATGGTATTTTAAAGCGATCTTGCGTAATTTAAAGGCCCAGATCGCGGGTAAATCAGCCGAATACGCCCCAAAATAGTCACTTTTTCGCTTGTTTTGGACTCTCACGAAGTTCTCGTAAAGCAAAATAATAGGAAAAGTTGATTTTGACTTTTTGGGGGAAAGCCCTTGGAATAAGGTTTCCAACGCCACTTGAATCGGCTAAATCGGACAAATAGCCTAGAAGTTATGGCAAAAATAGTGGAACTGCGCAAAACGGGACATGACGCAAAAACTATTTTTGCCATAACTTCTTCGTTTCTCGCCCGATTAGGTCGATCCTTATGTCCACGGAATGCTTATCTAAAGGCCCAAGTCCTTTCATGATTGTAATTCCTATCCATCGTGATGAACAACGAGCTAAAGTTTTTGGGCCTAGGGTACCCCTAGGGGCCTGGGCTAAAAACTATTTTGGCCATAACTTCTTCTTTACTCGCCCGATTCGGTCGAACTTTATGTCCACAGAAACCTTATCTAAAGGCCTAAGACCCCTAATGATTGTAATTCATGTTCATCGTGCCGAACAAAGAGTTTCAATTTTCGGACCGGGCCCTAGGGGTACCCCTAGGGGCTCGGGGGCTGAAAAATCATCCGAAACGAAATGTTGATTTTTTGCACATTAGCACATTCACATGTATTTATGGTATTTTAAAGTGAGCTTGCGTAATTTGAAGGCCCAGATCGCGTGTAAATCAGCCGAATACGGCCCAAAATAGTCACTTTTTCGCTTATTTTGGACTCTCATGAAGTTCTCGTAAAGCAAAATAATAGGAAAAGTGGATTTTGACTTTTTGGGGGATAGCCCTTGGAATAAGGTTTCCAACGCCAGTTGAATCGGCTAAATCGGACAAATAGCCTAGAAGTTATGGCAAAAATAGTGGAACTGCGCAAAACGGGACCCGACGCAAAAACTATTTTGGCCATAACTTCTTCGTTTCTCGCCCGATTCGGTCGATCTTTATGTCCGTGGAATGCTTATCTAAAGGCCCAAGACCTTTCATGATTGGAATTCCTATCCATCGTGATGAACAAAGAGCATAAATTTTTGGGCCGGGCTCTAGGGGTATCCTTAGGGGCCTGGGCTAAAAACTATTTTGGCCATAACTTCTTCGTTACTCGCCCAATTCGGTCGATCTTTATGTCCACAGAATCCTTATCTAAAGACCAAAGACCCCTAATGATTGGAATTTCTGTTTATCGTGCCGAACAAAGAGGTTTAATTTTCGGGCCGGGGCCCTTGGGGTACCCCTAGGGGCTCGGCGGCTGAAAAATCATCCGAAACGAAATGTTGATTTTTTTGCACATTAGCACATTCGCATGTATTTATGGTATTTTAAAGTGAGCTTGCGTAATTTAAAGGCCCAGATCACGGGTAAATCAGCCGAATACGCCCCAAAATAGTCACTTTTTCGCTTGTTTTGGACTCTCTCGTAGTTCTCTTAAAGAAAAATAATAGGAAAAGTGGATTTTGACTTTTTGGGGGATAGCACTTGGAATAAGGTTTCCAACGCCACTTGAATCGGTCAAATCGGACAAATAGCCTAGAAGTTATGGAAAAAATAGTGCAACTGCGCAAAACAGGACCCGACGCTAAAACTATTTTGGCCATAACTTCTTCGTTTCTCGCCCGATTCGGTCGATCTTTATGTCCCCAAATTGCTTATCTAAAGGCCCAAGACCTTATATGATTGGAATTCCTATCCATCGTGATGAACAAAGAGCTCAAATTTTTGGGCCGGGCCCGACCCTAGGGGCCTGGGCTAAAAACTATTTTGGCCATAACTTCTTCGTTACTCGCCCGATTCGGTCGATCTTTATGTCCACAGAATCCTTATCTAAAGGTCTAAGACCCCTAATAATTGGAATTCCTGTTCATCGTGCCGAACAAAGAGTTTTAATTTTCGGGCCGGGCCCTAGGGGTACCCCTAGGGGCTCGGGGGCTGAAAAATCATCCGAAACGAAATATTGATTTTTTTGCACATTAGCACATTCACATGTATTTATGGTATTTAAAAGTGAGCTTGCGTAATTTGAAGGCCCAGATCGCGGGTAAATCAGGCGAATACGCCCCAAAATAGTCACTTTTTCACTTATTTTGGACTCTAATGAAGTTCTCGTAAAGCAAAATAATAGGAAAAGTGGATTTTGACTTTTTGGGGGATAGCCCTTGGAAAAAGGTTTCCAACGCCACTTGAATAGGCCAAATCGGACAAATAGCCTAGAAGTTATGGCAAAAATAGTGGAACTGCGCAAAACGGGACACGACGCAAAAACTATTTTGGCTATAACTTATTCCTTTCTCGCCCGATTCGGTAGATCTTTATGTCCACGGAATGCTTATCTAAAGGCCCAAGACCTTTCATGATTGGAATTCCTATCCATCGTGATGAACAAAGAGCTCAAATTTTTGGGCCGGGCTCTAGGGGTACCCTTAGGGGCCTGGGCTAAAAACTATTTTGGCCATAACTTCTTCGTTACTCGCCCGATTCGGTCGATCTTTATGTCCACAGAATCCTTATCTAAAGGCCTAAGACCCCTAATGATTGGAATTCCTGTTCATCGTGCCGAACAAAGAGTTTCAATTTTCGGGCCGGGCCCTAGGGGTACCCCTAGGGGCTCGGGGGCTGAAAAATCATCCGAAACGAAATGTTGATTATTTTGCACATTCACATGTATTTATGGTATTTTAAAGCGATCTTGCGTAATTTAAAGGCCCAGATCGCGGGTAAATCAGCCGAATACGCCCCAAAATAGTCACTTTTTCGCTTGTTTTGGACTCTCATGAAGTTCTCGTAAAGCAAAATAATAGGAAAAGTTGATTTTGACTTTTTGGGGGAAAGCCCTTGGAATAAGGTTTCCAACGCCACTTGAATCGGCTAAATCGGACAAATAGCCTAGAAGTTATGGCAAAAATAGTGGAACTGCGCAAAACGGGACATGACGCAAAAACTATTTTTGCCATAACTTCTTCGTTTCTCGCCCGATTAGGTCGATCCTTATGTCCACGGAATGCTTATCTAAAGGCCCAAGTCCTTTCATGATTGTAATTCCTATCCATCGTGATGAACAACGAGCTAAAGTTTTTGGGCCTAGGGTACCCCTATGGGCCTGGGCTAAAAACTATTTTGGCCATAACTTCTTCTTTACTCGCCCGATTCGGTCGAACTTTATGTCCACAGAAACCTTATCTAAAGGCCTAAGACCCCTAATGATTGTAATTCATGTTCATCGTGCCGAACAAAGAGTTTCAATTTTCGGACCGGGCCCTAGGGGTACCCCTAGGGGCTCGGGGGCTGAAAAATCATCCGAAACGAAATGTTGATTTTTTTGCACATTAGCACATTCACATGTATTTATGGTATTTTAAAGTGAGCTTGCGTAATTTGAAGGCCCAGATCGCGTGTAAATCAGCCGAATACGGCCCAAAATAGTCACTTTTTCGCTTATTTTGGACTCTCATGAAGTTCTCGTAAAGCAAAAGAATAGGAAAAGTGGATTTTGACTTTTTGGGGGATAGCCCTTGGAATAAGGTTTCCAACGCCAGTTGAATCGGCTAAATCGGACAAATAGCCTAGAAGTTATGGCAAAAATAGTGGAACTACGCAAAACGGGACCCGACGCAAAAACTATTTTGGCCATAACTTCTTCGTTTCTCGCCCGATTCGGTCGATCTTTATGTCCGTGGAATGCTTATCTAAAGGCCCAAGACCTTTCATGATTGGAATTCCTATCCATCGTGATGAACAAAGAGCTCAAATTTTTGGGCCGGGCTCTAGGGGTATCCTTAGGGGCCTGGGCTAAAAACTATTTTGGCCATAACTTTTTCGTTACTCGCCCGATTCGGCCGATCTTTATGTTCACAGAATCCTTATCTAAAGGCCTAAGACACCTAATGATTGGAATTCCTGTTCATCGTGCCGAACAAAGAGTTTCAATTTTCGGGTCGGGCCCTAGGGGTACCCCTAGGGGCTCGGGGGCTGAAAAATCATCCGAAACGAAATGTTGATTTTTTTGCACATTAGCACATTCATATGTATTTATGGTATTTTAAAGTGAGCTTGCGTAATTTAAAGGCCCAGATCGCGGGTAAATCAGCCGAATACGCCCCAAAATAGTCACTTTTTCGCTTGTTTTGGACTCTCACGAAGTTCTCGTAAAGCAAAATAATAGGAAAAGTGGATTTTGACTTTTTGGGGGAAAGACCTTGGAATAAGGTTTCCAACGCCAGTTGAATCGGGCAAATCGGACAAATAGCCTAGAAGTTATGGCAAAAATAGTGGAACTGCGCAAAACGGGACCCGACGCAAAAACTATTTTGGCCATAAGTTCTTCGTTTCTCGCCCGATTCGGTCGATCTTTATGTCCCCGGAATGCTTATCTAATGGCCCAAGACCATTCATGATTGGAATTCCTATCCATCGTGATGAACAAAGAGCTCAAATTTTTTGGACGGACCCTAGGGGTAGTACCCCTAGGGGCATGGGTTAAAAACTATTTTGGCCATAACTTCTTCGTTACTCGCCCGATTCGGTCGATCTTTATGTCCACAGAATGCTTATCTAAAGGCCCAAGACCTTTCATGATTGGAATTCCTATCCATCGTGATGAACAAAGAGCTCAAATTTTTGGGCCGGGCCCTAGGGGTACCCCTAGGGGCCTGGGCTAAAAACTATTTTGGCCATAACTTCTTCGTTACTCGCCCGATTCGGTCGATCTTTATGTCCACGGAATGCTTATCTAAAGGTCCAAGACCTTTCATAATTGGAATTCCTATCCATCGTGATGAACAAAGAGCTCAAATTTTTGGGCCGGGCCCTAGGGGTACCCCTAAGGGCCTGGGCTAAAAACTATTTTCGCCTTAACTTCATTGTTACTCGCCCGATTCGGTCGATCTTTATTTCCACATAATTCTTATCTAAAGGCCTAAGACCCCTAATGATTGGAATTCCTGTTCATCGTGCCGAACAAAGAGTTTCAATTTTCGGGCCAGGCCCTAAGGGTACCCCAGGGGGCTCGGGGGCTGAAAAATCATACGAAACGAAATGTTGATTTTTTTGCACATTAGCACATTCATATGTATTTATGGTATTTTAAAGTGAGCTTGCGTAATTTAAAGGCCCAGATCGCGGTTACTCGCCCGATTTGGTCGATCTTTATGTCCACAGAATCCTTATTTAAAGGCCTAAGACCCCTAATGATTGGAATTCCTGTTTATCGTGCCGAACAAAGAGTTTCAATTTTCGGGTCGGGCCCTAGAGGTACCCCTAGGGGCTCGGGGGCTGAAAAATCATCCGAAACAAAATGTTGATTTTTTTGCACATTAGCACATTCACATGTATTTATGGTATTTTAAAGTGAGCTTGCGTAATTTGAAGGCCCAGATCGCGGGTAAATCAGCCGAATACGCCCCAAAATAGTCACTTTTTCGTTTGTGGATTTTGACTTTTTGGGGGAAAGCCCTTCGAATAAGGTTTCCAACACCTCTTGAATCGGCCAAATCGAACAAATAGCCTAGAAGTTATGGCTAAAATAGTGGAACTGCGCAAAACGGGACCCGACGCAAAAACTATTTTGGCCATAACTTCTTCGTTTCTCGCCCGATTCGGTCGATATTTATGTCCCCGGAATGCTTATCTAATGGCCCTAGACCTTTCATGATTGGAATTCCTATCCATCGTGATGAACAAAGAGCTCAAATTTTTGGGCCGGGCCCTAGGGGTACCCCTAGGGGCCTGGGCTAAAAACTATTTTGGCCATAACTTCTTCGTTACTCGCGCGATTCGGTCGATCTTTATGTCCACGAAATGCTTATCTAAAGGTCCAAGACCTTTCATGATCTGAATTCCTATCCATCGTGATGAACAAAGAGCTCAAATTTTTGGGCCGGGCCCTAAGGGTACCCCTAAGGGCCTGGGCTAAATACTATTTTGGCCATAACTTCTTCGTTACTCGCCCGATTCGGTCGATCTTTATGTCCACAGAATCCTTATCTAAATGCCTAAGACCCCTAATGATTGGAATTCCTGTTTATCGTGCCAAACAAAGAGTTTCAATTTTCGGGCCGGGTCCTAGAGGTACCCCTTGGGGCTCGGGGGCTGAAAAATCATCCGAAACGAAATGTTGTTTTTTTTGCACATTAGCACATTCACATGTATTTATGGTATTTTAAAGTGAGCTTGCGTAATTTGAAGGACCAGATCGCGGGTAAATCAGCCGAATACGCCCCAAAATAGTCACTTTTTCGCTTGTTTTGGACTCTTACGAAGTTCTCGTAAAGCAAAATAATAGGAAAAGTGGATTTTGACTTTTTGGGGGAAAGCCCTTGGAATAAGGTTTCCAACGCCAGTTGAATCGGCTAAATCGGACAAATAGCCTAGAAGTTATGGCAAAAATAGTGGAACTGCGCAAAACGGGACCCGACGCAAAAACTATTTTGGCCATAACTTCTTCGTTTCTCGCCCGATTCGGTCGATCTTTATGTCCCCGGAATGCTTATCTAATGGCCCAAGACCTTTCATGATTGGAATTCCTATCCATCGTGATGAACAAAGAGCTCAAATTTTTGGGCCGGGCCCTAGGGGTACCCCTAGGGGCCTGGGCTAAAAACTATTTTGGCCATAACTTCTTCCTTTCTCGCCCGATTCGGTTGATCTTTATGTCCACGAAATGCTTATCTAAAGTTCCAAGACATTTCATGATTGGAATTCCTATCCATCGTGATGAACAAAGAGCTCAAATTTTTGGGCCGGGCCCTAGGGGTACCCCTAAGGGCCTGGGCTAAAAACTATTTTGGCCATAACTTCTTCGTGACTCGCCCGATTCGGTCGATCTTTATGTCCACATAATCCTTATCTAAAGGCCTAAGACCCCTAATTATTGGAATTCCAGTTCATCGTGCCGAACAAAGAGTTTCAATTTTCGGGCCAGGCGCTAGGGGTACCCCAAGGGGCTCGGGGGCTGAAAAATCATCCGAAACGAAATGTTGATTTTTTTGCACATTTGCACATTCACATGTATTTATGGTATTTTAAAGTGAGCTTGCGTAATTTAAAGGCCCAGATCGCGGGTAAATCAGCCGAATACGCCCCAAAATAGTCACATTTTCGCTTGTTATGGACTCTCACGAAGTTCTCGTAAAGCAAAATAATAGGAAAAGTGGATTTTGACTTTTTGGGGGAAAGCCCTTGGAATAAGGTTTCCAACGCCACTTGAATCGGCCAAATCGAACAAATAGCCTAGAAGTTATGGCAAAAATAGTGGAACTGCGCAAAACGGGACCCGACGCAAAAACTATTTTGGCCATAACTTCTTCGTTTCTCGCCCGATTCGGTCGATCTTTATGTCCCCGGAATGCTTATCTAATGGCCCAAGACCTTTCATGATTGGAATTCCTATCCATCGTGATGAACAAAGAGCTCAAATTTTTGGGACGGACCCTAGGGGTAGGTTAAAAACTATTTTGGCCATAACTTCTTCGTTACTCGCCCGATTCGGTCGATCTTTATGTCCACGGAATACTTATCTAAAGGTCCAAGACCTTTCATAATTGGAATTCCTATCCATCGTGATGAACAAAGAGCTCAAATTTTTGGGCCGGGCCCTAGGGGTAACCCTAAGGGCCTGGGCTAAAAACTATTTTCGCCTTAACTTCTTTGTTACTCGCCCGATTCGGTCGATCTTTATTTCCACATAATCCTTATC
Organism: Schizonepeta tenuifolia; assembly: GCA_029490685.1. NCBI lineage: Eukaryota > Viridiplantae > Streptophyta > Magnoliopsida > Lamiales > Lamiaceae > Schizonepeta > Schizonepeta tenuifolia. The sequence goes on along the minus strand of CM055958.1, from coordinate 13,367,745 downwards.
TAAAGGCCTAAGACCCCTAATGATTAGAATTCCTGTTCATCGTGCCGAACAAAGAGTTTCAATTTTCGGGCCAGGCCCTAGGGGTACCCCAAGGGGCTCGGGGGCTGAAAAATCATACGAAACGAAATGTTGATTTTTTTTCACATTAGCACATTCACATGTATTTATGGTATTTTAAAGTGAGCTTGCGTAATTTAAAGGCCCAGATCGCGGTTACTCGCCCGATTTGGTCGATCTTTATGTCCACAGAATCCTTATTTAAAGGCCTAAGACCCCTAATGATTGGAATTCCTGTTTATCGTGCCGAACAAAGAGTTTCAATTTTCGGGCCGAGCCCTAGAGGTACCCCTAGCGGCTCGGGGGCTGAAAAATCATCCGAAACGAAATGTTGAATTTTTTGCACATTAGCACATTCACATGTATTTATGGTATTTTATAGTGAGCTTGCGTAATTTGAAGGCCCAGATCGTGGGTAAATCAGCCGAATACGCCCCAAAATAGTCACTTTTTCGCTTGTTTTGAACTCTCATGAAGTTCTCGTAAAGCAAAATAATAGGAAAAGTGGATTTTGACTTTTTGTGGGAAAGCCCTTGGAATAAGGTTTCCAACGCCTCTTGAATCGGCCAAATTGAACAAATAGCCTAGAAGTTATGGCAAAAATAGTGGAACTGCGCAAAACGGGACCCGACGCAAAAACTATTTTGGCCATAACTTCTTCGTTTCTCGCCCGATTCGGTCGATCTTTATGTCCCCAGAATGCTTATCTAATGGCCCAAGACCTTTCATGATTGGAATTCCTATCCATCGTGATGAACAAAGAGCTCAAATTTTTAGGACGGGCCCGACCCTAGGGGCCTGGGCTAAAAACTATTTTGGCCATAACTTCTTCGTTACTCGCCCGATTCGGACGATCTTTATGTCCACGAAATGCTTATCTAAAGGTCCAAGACCTTTCATGATCTGAATTCCTATCCATCTTGATAAACAAAGAGCTCAAATTTTTGGGCCGGGCCCTAAGGGTACCCCTAAGGGCCTGGGCTAAATACTATTTTGGCCATAACTTCTTCGTTACTCGCCCGATTCGGTCGATCTTTATGTCCACAGAATCCTTATCTAAATGCCTAAGACCCCTAATGATTGGAATTCCTGTTTATCGTGCCGAACAAAGAGTTTCAATTTTCGGGCCGGGTCCTAGAGGTACCCTTTGGGGCTTGGGGGCTGAAAAATCATCCGAAACGAAATGTTGATTTTTTTTGCACATTAGCACATTCACATGTATTTATGGTATTTTAAAGTGAGCGTGCGTAATTTGAAGGCCCAGATCGCGGGTAAATCAGCCGAATACGCCCCAAAATAGTCACTTTTTCGCTTGTTTTGGACTCTCATGAAGTTCTCGTAAATCAAAATAATAGGAAAAGTGGATTTTGACTTTTTGAGGGATAGCCCTTGGAATTAGGTTTCCAACGCCACTTGAATCGGCCAAATCGGACAAATAGCCTAGAAGTTATGGCAAAATAGTGGAACTGCGCAAAACGGGACTTGACGCAAAAACTATTTTGGCCATAACTTCTTCGTTTCTCGCCCGATTCGGTCGTTCTTTATGTACCCGGAATGCTTATCTAATGGCCCAAGACTTTTCATGATTGGAATTCCTATCCATCGTGATGAACAAAGAGCTCAAATTTTTGGGCCGGGCCCTAGGGGATAGCCCTAGGGGCCTGGGCTAAAAACTATTTTGGCCATAACTTCCTCGTTACTTGCCCGATTCGGTCGATCTTTATGTCCACGGAATGCTTATCTAAAGGTCCAAGACCTTTCATGATTGGAATTCCTATCCATCGTTATGAACAAAGAGCTCAAATTTTTGGGCCGGGCCCTAGGGGTACCCCTAAGGGCCTGGGCTAAAAACTATTTTGGCCATAACTTCTTCGTTACTCGCCCGATTCGGTCGATCTTTATGTCCACATAATCCTTATCTAAAGGGCTAAGACCCCTAATGATTAGAATTCCTGTTCATCGTGCCGAACACAGAGTTCCAATTTTCGGGCCGGGCCCTAGGGGTAATCCTAGGGGCTCAGTGCCTGAAAAATCATACGAAACGAAATGTTGATTTTTTTGAACATTAGCACATTCACATGTATTTATGGTATTTAAAAGTGAGCTTGCGTAATTTAAAGGCCCAGATCGTGGGTAAATCAGCCGAATACGCTCCAAAATAGTAACTTTTTCGCTTGTTTTGGACTCTCACAAATTTCTCGTAAAGCAAAATAATAGGAAAAGTGGATTTTGACTTTTTGGGGGATAGCCCTTGGAATAATGTTTCCAACGCCACTTGAATCGGCCAAATCGGACAAATAGCCTAGAAGTTATGGCAAAAATAGTGGAACTGCGCAAAACGGGACTTGACGCAAAAACTATTTTGGTCATAACTTCTTCGTTTCTCGCCCGATTCGGTCGTTCTTTATGTCCCCGGAATGCTTATCTAATGGCCCAAGACTTTTCATGATTGGAATTCCTATCCATCGTGATGAACAAAGAGAGCTCAAATTTTTGGGCCGGGCCCTAGGGGATACCCCTAGGGGCCTGGGCTAAAAACTATTTTGGCCATAACTTCTTCGTTACTCGCCCGATTCGGTCAATCTTTATGTCCACGGAATGCTTATCTAAAGGTCCAAGACCTTTTATGATTGGAATTCCTATCCATCGTGATGAACAAAGAGCTCAAATTTTTGCGCCGGGCCCTAGGGGTACCCCTAAGGACATGGGCTAAAAACTATTTTGGCCATAACTTCTTCGTTACTCGCCCGATTCGGTCGATCTTTATGTCCACATAATCCTTATCTAAAGGCCTAAGACCCCTAATGATTGGAATTCCTGTTCATCGTGCCGAACAAAGAGTTTTAATTTTCGGGCCGGGCCCTAGGGGTAATCCTAGGGGCTCGGTGGCTGAAAAATCATCAGAAACGAAATGTTGATTTTTTTGCACATTAGCACATTCACATGTATTTATGGTATTTAAAAGTGAGCTTGCGTAATTTAAAGGCCCAGATCGCGGGTAAATCAGCCGAATACGCCCCAAAATAGTTACTTTTTCGCTTGTTTTGGACTCTCACGAAGTTCTCGTAAAGCTAAATAATAGGAAAAGTGGATTTTGACTTTTTGGGGGATAGCCCTTGGAATAAGGTTTCCAACGCCACTTGAATCGGCCAAATCGGACAAATAGCCTAGAAGTTATGGCAAAAATAGTGGAACTGCGCAAAACGGGACCCGACGCAAAAACTATTTTGGCCATAACTTCTTTGTTTCTCGCCCGATTCGGTCGATCTTTATGTCCCCGGAATGCTTATCTAATGGCCCAAGACCATTCATGATTGGAATTCCTATCCATCGTGATGAACAAAGAGCTCAAATTTTTGGGACGGGCCCTAGGGGTAGTACCCCTAGGGGCCTGGGCTAAAAACTATTTTTGGCCATAACTTCTTCGTTACTCGCCCGATTCGGTCGATCTTTATGTCCACAGAATGCTTATCTAAAGGCCCAAGACCTTTCATGATTGGAATTCCTATCCATCGTGATGAACAAAGAGCTCAAATTTTTGGGCCGGGCCCTAGGGGTTCCCCTAGGGGCCTGGGCTAAAAACTATTTTGGCCATAACTTCTTCGTTACTCGCCCGATTCGGTCGATCTTTATTTCCACATAATTCTTATCTAAAGGCCTAAGACCCCTAATGATTGGAATTCCTGTTCATCGTGCCGAACAAAGAGTTCCAATTTTCGGGCCTGGCCCTAGGGGTAATCCTAGGGGCTCAGTGGCTGAAAAATCATACGAAACGAAATGTTGATTTTTTTGAACATTAGCACATTCACATGTATTTATGGTATTTAAAAGTGAGCTTGCGTAATTTAAAGGCCCAGATCGTGGGTAAATCAGCCGAATACGCTCCAAAATAGTAACTTTTTCGCTTGTTTTGGACTCTCACAAATTTCTCGTAAAGCAAAATAATAGGAAAAGTGGATTTTGACTTTTTGGGGGATAGCCCTTGGAATAATGTTTCCAACGCCACTTGAATCGGCCAAATCGGACAAATAGCCTAGAAGTTATGGCAAAAATAGTGGAACTGCGCAAAACGGGACCCGACGCAAAAACTATTTTGGCCATAACTTCTTTGTTTCTCGCCCGATTCGGTCGATCTTTATGTCCCCGGAATGCTTATCTAGTGGCCCAAGACCATTCATGATTGGAATTCCTATCCATCGTGATGAACAAAGAGCTCAAATTTCTGGGCCGGGCCCTAGGGGTATCCCTAGGGGCCTGGGCTAAAAACTATTTTGGCCATAACTTCTTCGTTACTAGCCCAATTCGGTCGATGTTTATGTCCACGGAATGCTTATCTAAAGGTCCAAGACCTTTCATGATTGGAACTCCTATCCATCGTGATGAACAAAGAGCTCAAATTTTTGGGCCGGGCCCTAGGGGTAACCCTAAGGGCCTGGGCTAAAAACTATTTTCGCCTTAACTTCTTTGTTACTCGCCCGATTCGGTCGATCTTTATTTCCACATAATCCTTATCTAAAGGCCTAAGACCCCTAATGATTGGAATTCCTGTTCATCGTGCCGAACAAAGAGTTTCAATTTTCGGGCCGGGCCCCAAGGGTAATCCTAGGGGCTCGGTGGCTGAAAAATCATCCGAAACGAAATGTTGATTTTTTTGCACATTAGCACATTCACATGTATTTATGGTATTTAAAAGTGAGCTTGCGTAATTTAAAGTGCTAGATCGCGGGTAAATCAGCCGAATACGCCCAAAATAGTCACTTTTTCGCTTAATTTGGACTCTCACGAATTTCTCGTAAAGCAAAATAATAGGAAAAGTGGATTTTGACATTTTGGGGGATTGCCCTTGGAATAAGGTTTCCAACGCCACTTGAATCGGCCAAATCGGACAAATAGCCTAGAAGTTATGGCAAAAACAGTGGAACTGCGCAAAACGGGACCCGACGCAAAAACTATTTTGGCCATAACTTCTTCGTTTTTCGCCCGATTCGGTCGATCTATACGTCCCCGGAATGCTTATCTAATGGCCCAAGACCATTCATGATTGGAATTCCTATCCATCGTGATGAACAAAGAGCTCAAATTTATGGGACGGACCCTAGGGGTAGTTCCCCTAGGGGGCTGGGCTAAAAACTATTTTGGCCATAACTTCTTCGTTACTCGCCCGATTCGGTCGATCTTTATGTCCACAGAATGCTTATCTAAGGGCCCAAGACCTTTCATGATTGGAATTCCTATCCATCGTGATGAACAAAGAGCTCAAATTTTTGGGCCGGGCCCTACCCCTAGGGGACTAGGCTAAAAACTATTTTGGCCATAACTTCTTCGTTACTCGCCCGATTTGGTCGATCTTTATGTCCACAGAATCCTTATCTAAAGGCCTAAGACCCCTAATGATTGGAATTCCTGTTTATCGTGCCGAACAAAGAGTTTTAATTTTCGGGCCGGACCCTAGAGGTACCCCTAGGGGCTCGGGGGCTGAAAAATCATCCGAAACGAAATGTTGATTTTTTTGCACAATAGCACATTCACATGTATTTATGGTATTTTAAAGTGAGCTTGCGTAATTTGAAGGCCCAGATCGCGGGTAAATCAGCCGAATACGCCCCAAAATAGTCACTTTTTCGCTTGTTTTGGACTCTCATTAAGTTCTCGTAAAGCAAAATAATAGGAAAAGTGGATTTTGACTTTTTGGGGGCAAGCCCTTGGAATAAGGTTTCCAACGCCACTTGAATCGGCCAAATCGAACAAATAGCCTAGAAGTTATGGCAAAAATAGTGGAACTGCGCAAAACGGGACCCGACGCAAAAACTATTTTGGCCATAACTTCTTCGTTTCTCGCCCGATTCGGTCGATCTTTATGTCCCCGGAATGCTTATCTAATGGCCCAAGACCTTTCATGATTGGAATTCCTATCCATTGTGATGAACAAAGAGCTCAAATTTTTGGGCCGGGCCCTAGGGGTACCCTTAGGGGCCTGGGTTAAAAACTATTTTGGCCATAACTTCTTCGTTACTCGCCCGATTCGGTCGATCTTTATGTCCACGAAATGCTTATCTAATGGTCCAAGACCTTTCATGATTGGAATTCCTATCCATCGTGATGAACAAAGAGCTCAAATTTTTGGGCCGGGCCCTAATGGTACCCCTTAGGGCTTGGGCTAAATACTATTTTGGCCATAACTTCTTCGTTACTCGCCCGATTCGGTCGATCTTTATGTCCACAGAATCCTTATCTAAAGGCCTAAGACCCCTAATGATTGGAATTCTTGTTTATCGTGCCGAACAAAGAGTTTCAATTTTCGGGCCAGGCCCTAGGGGTACCCCTAGGGGCTCGGGGGCTGAAAAATCATCCGAAACGAAATGTTGATTTTTTTGCACATTAGCACATTCACATGTATTTATGGTATTTTAAAGTGAGCTTGCATAATTTGAAGGCCCAGATCGCGGGTAAATCAGCTGAATACGCCCCAAAATAGTCACTTTTTCGCTTGTTTTAGACTCTGATGAAGTTCTCGTAAAGCAAAATAATAGGAAAAGTGGATTTTGTCTTTTTGGAGGAAAGCCCTTGGAATAAGGTTTCCAACGTTACTTGAATCGGCCAAATCGGAAAAATAGCCTAGAAGTTACGGCAAAAATAGTGGAACTGAGCAAAACGGGACCCGACGCAAAAACTATTTTGGCCATAACTTCTTAGTTTCTCGCCCGATTCGGTCGATCTTTATGTCCCCAGAATGCTTATCTAATGGCCCAAGACCTTTCATGATTGGAATTCCTATCCATCGTGATGAACAAAGAGCTCAAATTTTTGGGTCGGGCCCTAGGGGTACCTCTAGGGGCCTGGGCTAAAAACTATTTTGGCCATAACTTCTTCGTTACTCGCCCTATTCGGTCGATCTTTATGTCCACGGAATGCTTATCTAAAGGCCCATGACCTTTCATGATTGGAATTCCTATCCATCGTGATGAACAAAGAGCTCAAATTTTTGGGTCGGGCCCTAGGGGTACCCCTAGGGGCCTGGGCTAAAAACTATTTTGGCCATAACTTCTTCGTTACTCGCCCGATTCGGTCGATCTTTATGTCCAAAGAATACTTATCTAAAGGCCAAATACTCCTAATGATTGGAATTCCTGTTTATCGTGCTGAACAAAGAGTTTCAATTTTCGGGCCGGGCCTTAGGGGTACCCCTAGGGGCTCGGGGGTTGAAAAATCATCCGAAACGAAATGTTGATTTTTTTGCACATTAGCACATTCACATGTATTTATGGTATTTGAAAGTGAGCTTGCGTAATTTGAAGGCCCATATCGCGGGTAAATCAGCCGAATACGCCCCAAAATAGTCACTTTTTCGCTTATTTTGGACACTCATGAAGTTCTCGTAAAGCAAAATAATAGGAAAAGTGGATTTTGACTTTTTGGGGGATAGCATTTGGAATAAGGTTTCCAACGCCACTTGAATCGGCCAAATCGGAAAATAGCCTAGAAGTTAGGGCAAAAATAGTGGAACTGCGCAAAACGGGACCCGACGCAAAAACTATTTTGGCCATAACTTCTTCGTTTCTGGCCCGATTAGGTCGATCTTTATGTCCACGGAATGCTTATCTAAAGGCCCAAGACCTTTCATTATTGGTATTCCTATCCATTGTGATGAACAAAGAGCTCAAATTTTTGGGCCGGGCCCTAGGGGTACCCCTAGGGGCCTGGGCTAAAAACAATTTTGGCCAAAACTTCTTCGTTATTCGCCCGATACGGTCGATCTTTATGTCCACAGAATCCGAAACGAAATGTTGATTTTTTTGCACATTAGCACATTCACATGTATTTATGGTATTTTAAAGTGAGCTTGCGTAATTTGAAGGCCCAGATCGCGGGTAAATCAGCCGAATACGCCCCAAAATATTCACTTCATCGCTTGTTTTGGACTCTCATGAATTTCTTGTAAAGCAAAATAATAGGAAAAGTGGATTTTGACTTTTTGGGGGATAGCCCTTTGAATAAGGTTTCCAACGCCACTTGAATCAGCCAAATCGAACAAATAGCCTAGAAGGTATGGCAAAAATAGTGGAAATGCGCAAAACGGTATCCGACGCAAAAACTATTTTGGCCATAACTTCTTCGTTTCTCACCCGATTTGGTCGATCTTTATGTCCACGGAATGCTTATCTAAAGGCCCAAAACCTTTCATGATTGGAATTCCTATCCATCGTGATGAACAAAGAGCTCAAATTTTTGGGCCGGGCTCTAGGGGTACCCCTAGGGGCCTGGGCTAAAAACTATTTTTGCCATAACTTCTTCGTTACTCGCCCGATTCGGTCGATCTTTATGTCCACATAATCCTTATCTAAAGGCCTAAGACCCCTAATGATTGGAATTCCTGTTCATCGTGCCGAACAAAGAGTTTCAATTTTCGGGCCGGGCCCTAGGGGTAATCCTAGGGGCTCGGTGGCTGAAAAATCATCCGAAACGAAATGTTGATTTTTTTTCACATTAGCACATTCACATGTATTTATGGTATTTAAAAGTGAGCTTGCGTAATTTGAAGGCCCAGATCGCGGGTAAATCAGCCGAATACGCCCCAAAATATTCACTTTTTCGCTTGTTTTGGACTCTCACGAAGTTCTCTTAAAGCAAAATAATAGGAAAAGTGGATTTTGACTTTTTGGGGGATAGCCCTTGGAATAAGGTTTCCAACGCCACTTGAATCGGCCAAATCGGACAAATAGCCTAGAAGTTATGGCAAAAATAGTGGAACTGCGCAAAACGGGACCCGACGCAAAAACTATTTTGGCCATAACTTCTTCGTTTCTCGCCCGATTCGGTCGATCTTTATGTCCCCGAATGCTTATCTAATGGCCCAAGACCTTTCATGATTGGAATTCCTATCCATCGTGATGAACAAAGAGCTCAAATTTTTGGACCGGGCCCTAGGGGTACCCCTAGGGGCCTGGGCTAAAAACTATTTTGGCCATAACTTCTTCGTTACTCGCCCGATTCAGTCGATCTTTATGTCCACAGAATGCTTGTCTAAAGGCCCAAGACATTTCTTGATTGGAATTCCTATCCATCGTGATAAACAAAGAGCTCAAATTTTTGGGCCAGGCCCTAGGGGTACCCCTAGGGGCCTGGGCTAAAAACTATTATGGCCATAACTTCTTCGTTACTCGCCCGATTCGGTCGATCTTTATGTCCACAGAATCCTTATATAAAATCCTAAGACCCCTAATGATTGGAATTCCTGTTTATCGTGCCGAACAAAGAGTTTCAATTTTCGGGCCGGGCCCTAGGGGCTCGGGGGCTGAAAAATCATCCGAAACGAAATGTTGATTTTTTTGAAAATTAGCACATTCACATGTATTTATGGTATTTTAAAGTGAGCTTGCATAATTTGAAGACCCAGATCGCGGGTAAATCAGCCGAATACGCCCCAAAATAGTCACTTTTCGCTTGTTTTGGACTCTCATGAAGTTCTCGTAAAGCAAAATAATAGGAAAAGTGGATTTTGTCTTTTTTGAGGAAAGCCCTTGGAATTAGGTTTACAACGCCACTTGAATCGGCCAAATCGGAAAAATAGCCTAGAAGTTACGGCAAAAATAGTGGAACTGCGCAAAACGGGACCCGACGCAAAAACTATTTTGACCATAACTTCTTCGTTTCTCGCCCGATTCGGTCGATCTTTATGTCCCCGGAATGCTTATCTAATGGCTCAAGACCTTTCATGATTGGAATTCCTATCCATCGTGATGAACAAATAGCTCAAATTTTTGGGCCGGGCCCTAGTGGTACCTCTAGGGGCCTGGGCTAAAAACAATTTTGGCCATAACTTCTTCGTTGCTCGCCCTATTCGGTCGATCTTTATGTCCACGGAATGCTTATCTAAAGGCCCATGACCTTTCATGATTGGAATTCCTATCCATCGTGATGAACAAAGAGCTCAAATTTTTGGGCCGGTCCCTAGGGGCCTGGGCTAAAAACTATTTTGGCCATAACTTCTTCGTTACTCGCCCGATTCGGTCGATCTTTATGTCCACAGAATCCTTATCTAAAGGCATAATACCCCTAATGATTGGAATTCCTGTTTATCGTGCTGAACAAAGAGTTTCAATTTTCGGGCCGGGCCTTAGGGTTAACCCTAGGGGCTCGGGGGCTGAAAAATCATCCGAAACGAAATGTTGATTTTTTTGCACATTAGCACATTCACATGTATTTATGGTATTTTAAAGTGAGCTTGCGTAATTTGAAGGCCCAAATCGCGGGTAAATCAGCCGAATACGCCCCAAAATAGTCACTTTTTCGCTTGTTTTGGACTCTCATGAAGTTCTCGTAAAGTAAAATAATAGGAAAAGTGGATTTTGACTTTTTGGGGGATAGCCCTTGGAATAAGGTTTCCAACGCCACTTGAATCGGCCAAATCGGACAAATAGCCTTGAAGTTATGGCAAAAATAGTGGAACTGCGCAAAACGGGACCCGACGCAAAAACTATTTTGACCATAACTTCTTCGTTTCTCGCCCGATTCGGTCGATCTTTATGTCCCCGGAATGCTTATCTAATGGCTCAAGACCTTTCATGATTGGAATTCCTATCCATCGTGATGAACAAATAGCTCAAATTTTTGGGCCGGGCCCTAGTGGTACCTCTAGGGGCCTGGGCTAAAAACAATTTTGGCCATAACTTCTTCGTTGCTCGCCCTATTCGGTCGATCTTTATGTCCACGGAATGCTTATCTAAAGGCCCATGACCTTTCATGATTGGAATTCCTATCCATCGTGATGAACAAAGAGCTCAAATTTTTGGGCCGGGCCCTAGGGGCCTGGGCTAAAAACTATTTTGGCCATAACTTCTTCGTTACTCGCCCGATTCAGTCGATCTTTATGTCCACAGAATCCTTATCTAAAGGCCTAAACCCCTAATTATTGGAATTCCTGTTTTTCATGACGAACAAAGAGTTTCAATTTTCGGGTCGGGCCCTAGGGGTACACCCCTAGGGGCTCGGGGGCTGAAAAATCATCCGAAACGAAATGTTGATTTTTTTGCACATTAGCACATTCACATGTATTTATGGTATTTTAAAGTGAGCTTGCGTAATTTGAAGGCCCAGATCGCGGGTAAATCAGCCGAATACGCCCAAAAATAGTCACTTTTTCGCTTGTTTTGAATTCACATGAAGTTCTCGTAAAGTAAAATAATAGGAAAAGTGGATTTTGACTTTTTGGGGGATGGCCCTTGGAATAAGGTTTCCAACGCCACTTGAATCGGCCAAATCGGAAAAATAGCCTTGAAGTTATGGCAAAAATAGTGGAACTGCGCAAAACGGGACCCGACGCAAAAACTATTTTGGCCATAACTTCTTCGTTTCTCGCCCGATTCGGTCGATGTTTATGTCCCCGGAATGCTTATCTAATGGTCCAAGACCTTTCATGATTGGAATTCCTATCCATCGTGATGAACAAAGAGCTCAAATTTTTGGGCTGGGCCCTAGGGGTACCCTTAGGGGCCTGGGCTAAAAACTATTTTGGCCATAACTTCTTCGTTACTCGCCCGATTCGGTCGATCTTTATGTCCACGGAATGCTTATCTAAAGGCCCAACACCTTTCATGATTGGAATTCCTATCCATCGTGATGAACAAAGAGCTCAAATTTTTGGGCCAGGCCCTAGGGGTACCCCTAGGGGCCTGGGCTAAAAACTATTTTGGCCATAACTTCTTCGTTACTCGCCCGATTCGGTCGATCTTTATGTCCACAGAATCCTTATCTAAAGGCCTAAGACCCCTAATGATTGGAATTCCTGTTTATCGTGCCGAACAAAGAGTTTCAATTTTCGGGCCGGGCCCTAAGGGTACCCCTAGGGGCTCGGGGGCTGAAAAATCATCCGAAACGAAATGTTGATTTTTTGCACATTAGCACATTCACATGTATTTACGGTATTTTAAAGTGAGCTTGCATAATTTGAAGGCCCAGATCGCGGGTAAATCAGCCGAATACGCCCCAAAATAGTCACTTTTTCGCTTGTTTTGGACTCTCATGAAGTTCTCGTAAAGTAAAATAATAGGAAAAGTGGATTTTGACTTTTTGGGGGATAACCCTTGGAATAAGGTTTCCAACGCCACTTGAATCGGCCAAATCGGACAAATAGCCTAGAAGTTACGGCAAAAATAGTTGAACTGCGCAAAACGGGACCCGACGCAAAATTTATTTTGGCCATAACTTCTTCGTTACTCGCCCGATTCGGTCGATCTTTATGTCCACAGAATCCTTATCTAAAGGCCTAAGACCCCTAATGATTGGAATTCCTGTTTATCGTGCCGAACAAAGAGTTTCAATTTTCGGGCCGGGCCCTAAGGGTACCCCTAGGGGCTCGGGGGCTGAAAAATCATCCGAAACGAAATGTTGATTTTTTGCACATTAGCACATTCACATGTATTTACGGTATTTTAAAGTGAGCTTGCATAATTTGAAGGCCCAGATCGCGGGTAAATCAGCCGAATACGCCCCAAAATAGTCACTTTTTCGCTTGTTTTGGACTCTCATGAAGTTCTCGTAAAGTAAAATAATAGGAAAAGTGGATTTTGACTTTTTGGGGGATAACCCTTGGAATAAGGTTTCCAACGCCACTTGAATCGGCCAAATCGGACAAATAGCCTAGAAGTTACGGCAAAAATAGTTGAACTGCGCAAAACGGGACCCGACGCAAAAACTATTTTGGCCATAACTTCTTCGTTTCTCGCCCGATTCGGTCGATCTTTATGTCCACGGAATGCTTATCTAAAGGCCCAACACCTTTCATGATTGGAATTCCTATCCATCGTGATGAACAAAGAGCTCAAATTTTTGGGCCGGGCTCTAGGGGTACCCTAGGGGCCTGGGCTAAAAACTATTTTGGCCATAACTTCTTCGTTACTCACCCGATTCGGTCGATCTTTATGTCCACAGAATCCTTATCTAAAGGCCTAAGACCCCTAATGATTGGAATTCCTGTTCATCGTGCCGAACAAAGAGTTTCAATTTTCGGGCCGGGCCCTAGGGGAACCCCTAGGGGCTCGGGGGCTGAAAAATCATCCGAAACGAAATGTTGATTTTTTTAAACATTAGCACATTCACATGTATTTATGGTATTTTAAAGTGAGCTTGCGTATTTTGAAGGCCCAGATCGCGGGTAAATCAGCCGAATACGCCCAAAAATAGTCACTTTTTCGCTTGTTTTGAATTCACATGAAGTTCTCGTAAAGTAAAATAATAGGAAAAGTGGATTTTGACTTTTTGGGGGATAACCCTTGGAATAAGGTTTCCAACGCCACTTGAATCGGCCAAATCGGACAAATAGCCTAGAAGTTACGGCAAAAATAGTTGAACTGCGCAAAACGGGACCCGACGCAAAAACTATTTTGGCCATAACTTCTTCGTTACTCGCCCGATTCGGTCGATCTTTATGTCCACGGAATGCTTATCTAAAGGCCCAAGACCTTTCATGATTGGAATTCCTATCCATCGTGATGAACAAAGAGCTCAAATTTTTGGGCCAGGCCCTAGGGGTACCCCTAAGGGCCTGGGCTAAAAACTATTTTGGCCATAACTTCTTCGTTACTCGCCCGATTCGGTCGATCTTTATGTCCACAGAATCCTTATCTAAAGGCCTAAGACCCCTAATGATTGGAATTCCTGTTTATCGTGCCGAACAAAGAGTTTCAATTTTCGGGCCGGGCCCTAAGGGTACCCCTAGGGGCTCGGGGGCTGAAAAATCATCCGAAACGAAATGTTGATTTTTTGCACATTAGCACATTCACATGTATTTACGGTATTTTAAAGTGAGCTTGCATAATTTGAAGGCCCAGATCGCGGGTAAATCAGCCGAATACGCCCCAAAATAGTCACTTTTTCGCTTGTTTTGGACTCTCATGAAGTTCTCGTAAAGTAAAATAATAGGAAAAGTGGATTTTGACTTTTTGGGGGATAACCCTTGGAATAAGGTTTCCAACGCCACTTGAATCGGCCAAATCGGACAAATAGCCTAGAAGTTACGGCAAAAATAGTGGAACTGCGCAAAACGGGACCCGACGCAAAAACTATTTTAGCCATAACTTCTTCGTTTCTCGCCCGATTCGGCCGATCTTTATGTTCACAGAATCCTTATCTAAAGGCCTAAGACCCCTAATGATTGGAATTCCTGTTCATCGTGCCGAACAAAGAGTTTCAATTTTCGGGCCGGGCCCTATACCCCTAGGGTCTCGGGGGCTGAAAAATCATCCGAAACGAAATGTTGATTTTTTTGCACATTAGCACATTCACATGTATTTATGGCATTTTAATGTGAGCTTGCGTAATTCGAAGTCCCAGATCGCGGGTAAATCAGCCGAATATGCCCCAAAATAATCACTTTTTCACATGTTTTGGACTCTCATGAAGTTCTCGTAAAGCAAAATATTAGGAAAAGTGGATTTTTACTTTTTGGGGGATACTATTTGGAATAAGGTTTCCAACGCCACTTGAATCGGCCAAATCGGACAAATAGCCTAGAAGTTATGGCAAAAATAGTGGAACTGCGCAAAGCGGGACCCGACGCAAAAACTATTTTGGCCATAACTTCTTCGTTTCTCGCCCGATTCGGTCGATCTTTATGTCCATTGAATGCTTATCTAAAGGCCCAAGACCTTTCATGATTGGAATTCCTATCCATCGTGATGAACAAAGAGCTCAAATTTTTGGGCCGGGCCCTAGGGGTACCCTAGGGGCCTGGGCTAAAAACTATTTTGGCCATAACTTCTTCGTTACTCGCCCGATTCGGTCGATCTTTATGTCCACAGAATCCTTATCTAAAGGCCTAAGACACCTAATGATTGGAATTCCTGTTTATCGTGCCGAACAAAGAGTTTCAATTTTCGGGCCGGGCCCTACTGGTACACCTAGGGGCTCGGGGGCTGAAAAATTATCCGAAGCGAAATGTTGATTTTTTTGAACATTAGCACATTCACATGTATTTATGGTATTTTAAAGTGAGCTTGCGTATTTTGAAGGCCCAGATCGCGGGTAAATCAGCCGAATACGCCCAAAAATAGTCACTTTTTCGCTTGTTTTGAATTCTCATGAAGTTCTCGTAAAGTAAAATAATAGGAAAAGTGGATTTTGACTTTTTGGGGGATAGCCCTTGGAATACGGTTTCCAACGCCACTTGAATCGGCTAAATCGGACAAATAGCCTAGAAGTTATGGCAAAAATAGTGGAATTGCGCAAAACGGGACCCGACGCAAAAACTATTTTGGCCATAACTTCTTCGTTTCTCGCCCGATTCGGTCGATCTATATGTCCACGGAATGCTTATCTAAAGGCCCAAGACCTTTCATGATTGGAATTCCTATCCATCATGATGAACAAAGAGCTCAAATTTTTGGGCCAGGCTCTAGGGGTTCCCCTAGGGGCCTGGGCTAAAAACTATTTTGGCTATAACTTCTTCGTTACTCGCCCGATTCGGTCGATCTTTATGTCCACAGAATCCTTATCTAAAGGCCTAAGACCCCTAATGATTGGAATTCCTGTTCATCGTGCCATACAAAGAGTTTCAATTTTCGGGCCGGGCCCTAGGGGTACCCTAGGGGCTCGGGGGCTGAAAAATCATCCGAAACGAAATGTTGATTATTTTGCACATTAGCACATTCACATGTATTTATGGCATTTTAAAGTGAGCTTGCGTAATTCGAAGTCCCAGATCGCGGGTAAATCAGCCGAATATGCCCCAAAATAGTCACTTTTTCACATGTTTTGGACTCTCATGAAGTTCTCGTAAAGCAAAATATTAGGAAAAGTGGATTTTTACTTTTTGGGGGATACTCTTTGGAATAAGGTTTCCAACGCCACTTGAATCGGCCAAATCAGACAAATAGCCTAGAAGTTATGGCAAAAATAGTGGAACTGCGCAAAACGGGACCCGACGCAAAAACTATTTTGGCCATAACTTCTTCGTTTCTCGCCCGATTCGGTCGATCTTTATGTCCCCGGAATGCTTATCTAATGGTCCAAGACCTTTCATGATTGGAATTCCTATCCATCGTGATGAACATAGAGCTCAAATTTTTGGGCCGGGCCCTAGGGGTACCCTTAGGGGCCTGGGCTAAAAACTATTTTGGCCATAACTTCTTCGTTACTCGCCCGATTCGGTCGATCTTTATGTCCACGGAATGCTTATCTAAAGGCCCAACACCTTTCATGATTGGAATTCCTATCCATCGTGATGAACAAAGAGCTAAAATTTTTGGGTCGGGCCCTAGGGGTACTCCTAGGGACCTGGGCTAAAAACTATTTTGGCCATAACTTCTTCGTTACTCGCCCGATTCGGTCGATCTTTATCTCCACAGAATCCTTATCTAAAGGCCTAAGACACCTAATGATTGGAATTCCTGTTTATCGTGCCGAACAAAGAGTTTCAATTTTCGGGCCGGGTCCTACTGGTACACCTAGGGGCTCGTGGGTTGAAAAATCATCCGAAACGAAATGTTGATTTTTTTGCACATTAGCACATTCACATGTATTTATGGTATTTTAAAGTGAGCTTGCGTAATTTGAAGGCCCAGATCGCGGGTAAATCAGCCGAATACGCCCTAAAATAGTCACTTTTTCGCTTGTTTTGGACTCTCATGAAGTTCTCATAAAGCAAAATAATAGGAAAGTGGATTTTGACTTATTGGGGGATAGCCCTTGGAATAAGGTTTCCAACGCCACTTGAATCGGCCAAATCGGACAAATAGCCTAGAAGTTATGGCAAAAATAGTGGAACTGCGCAAAACGGGACCCGACGCAAAAACTATTTTGGCCATAACTTCTTCGTTTCTCGTCTGATTTGATCGATGTTTATGTCCACGGAATGCTTATCTAAAGGCCCAAGACCTTTCATGATTGGAATTCCTATCCATCGTGATGAACAAAGAGCTCAAATTTTTGGGCCGGGCTCTAGGGGTTCCCCTAGGGGCCTGGGCTAAAAACTATTTTGGCCATAACTTCTTCGTTACTCGCCCGATTCTGTCGATCTTTATGTCCACAAAATCCTTATCTAAAGGCCTAAGACCCCTAATGATTGGAATTCCTGTTTATCGTGCCGAACAAAGAGTTTCAATTTTCGGGCCGGGCCCTAAGGGCTCGGGGGCTGAAAAATCATCCTAAACGAAATGTTGATTTTTTTGCACATTAGCACATTCACATGTATTTATGGTATTTTAAAGTGATCTTGCGTAATTTGAAGGCCCAGATCGCGGGTAAATCAGCCGAATACGCCCCAAAATAGTCACTTTTTCGCTTGTTTTGGACTCTCATGAAGTTCTCGTAAAGCAAAATAATAGGAAAAGTGGATTTTGACTTTTTGCGGGATAGCCCTTGGAATAAGGTTTCCAACGCCACTTGAATCGGCCAAATCGGACAAATAGCCTAGAAGTTATGGCAAAAATAGTGGAACTGCGCAAAATGGGACCCGACGCAAAAAACTATTTTGGCCATAACTTCTTCGTTTCTCGCCCGATTCGGTCGATCTTTATGTCCACGGAATTCTTATCTAAAGGCCCAAGACCTTTCATGATTGGAATTCCTATCTATCGTGATTGTTGGGAAATTTATTAGTATAAGTTTTGATGAATTCCAAAACCGGCTGACCCCAACCGAGTAGATGTTGCCAGTACCTAATGTTAGAATTTAGGCTCGCTGTTTGAGCAAAGTTAAGATTTTATCTTTACAGGTCTCCAGCTGAAGATGGCAACAAGGCGTCACTTAGACAGAACATCAGTTGTGAAGAAAGACAACTGAGAGTTCATTTGTTCAGATGTAAACAAGGGGAAGTCTTCAGAACATCAGTTGAAGGAAACCAACTGAGCGTTCATCAGATGAGAAACAGTTGAAAGGAAGAGAACATCAGATGAAAAAGAAATCATCTGAGGGTTCAAACCCAACTGAGTAAAGAAGTGGAAGACAACTGAGGGTTCAGTTTCAGAACCTCAGTTATAGAATCTGAACAAGGAGTTCAACTATTTTGAAGTTCAAAGTCAGCTGAGAACTCGACAAATCGGAACATCAGCTGAAGATCACTCAGATGAAGGTCAAGACTTTCAACCGACAAACCGAAGTTGACTGTCAAAGATTTGAATTTCAAAAGGAAGTCACATGAGGGTTTGACCGTTCAGTCATTACCCCATTTGGCCCAACACAAGGCTGTCTCAGATGGAAAGCAGAAGAGCACAGATGCCATATCGGGAAAGTCTGCAGAGATGAGAGACAAGCCATCGCATTCAATCGATCAGAGATCAACTGCTCCTCCAACGGCTAGTTGATTCTCTCCGCCTATAAATAGAGGCATCCTCTCATTCGAGAAGTACAGACATGCAGATAGACACATAGACGACGAAAAATTCAAGAGCTTTCTCGAGAGAAATCAAAGAAAATCTGCAACATCATCATCTAAGAGCATCAGCAGCTGAGAGTTTCAATTTGAGAGAACATTAGTAGCTGAGGGTTCCTAGAATTCGAAACTGTTTTTGATCTTAGGTTGAGTGTTTATTCGTTCAAGCCTTAGATCCAGCTCTCATTCTTGATCGAGCTGTAGTTGGAAATCCTACCCTTTCTCACACCCTAAAAAGTGTGCTAGGACCTTACTCTTCCTGTAATTGAGTAGTCAGGTCGTCAAGTACCCGCAAACTTGACTTAGGCTGTTTAGTGCCCGGAAACTAAACTGTAACGGTTGCTCAGCCCGCGTAAGCTGAGTGGTTCTATCCAGAAGAACTTGGACTGAGGTGTGTGGACTCACATCTCCCCGTGGACGTAGGAGTTCTCTCCGAACCACGTAAATCTTGTGTGTCGTGTTTTCTTTTGTGTTCAGTCTTTATTATCATATCTTAACTGACAATCTAACCACATACAATCTGCATACTTTCACAACAACAGTTTTGGTTTTGACCAACCGTGCATAAAAGCGTGAGTTTGATTTTACGAGTTTATTTTCCACCACATTCCGCACAGCACCAACCTTCCAGCTGAGGTTGCTTACTCAGCTGTGAGATCCCAACTGAGTCCTCTCACTCAGTTGAAGTTGATTTCAAGTGTTAAGTTTTTCGAAAGTTGAAAAATCCTTACTGGTGTATCCCCCCCCATACACCAGTAACTCGTATCGGGACCATCAAGTGGTATCAGAGCAGTGGTTTAAAAGACTGCTGACTCTGTTTCACGAGGTGTGAATTCGAGAATTTTCTTCAGTGGTCAACTGAACAGATCTTTTCACGCTAGTGCATTCTTGCTCGCATTTTTTTGTCCTGTTTTTGTTTGTGCAGATGGACGTCAAGGACAAGATCACAGTCATGTTCTCTGTTGTCAACTATACATCATGGAGAACTCGAATGAAGAAGATCCTTTTGTCCAAGCATCATAGGATGCAACAAGTTCTCACATCTGGACCAATCGTCATACGAGACAGAATACTTCGCACTCCCACAAATCCCAACGATGGAGATGCAGTGGTGGAGTATGTGGAGAAACAGCCAGAGGACTACACTCCGGAGGAGGCCAAGGTGAGCCAGCTGGATATCTGGGCTCAGAGCACAATAATGTCCACGGTTGGACAAGATTATCTGCCCTGGATAGAGGAGTGTGAGACCGCAAAAGAGATGTGGGACATCCTGGCCTCGCTAAGTGAAGGAAGCGACGAGACAAAGGAAAACAAGTTCTCGCATGCATGTCAAGATTTTGACAATTTCAGTCTGCGACCTGATGAGACTATAGATCAGCTAGAGCTTCGATTTATGGACATCATCAGAAGAATCCAATCCATCCGGAAAGGAAAATACACTTTAAGAGAAATAAACCTCAAAGTGTTGCAAGCTCTACCGGCTGAGTGGGATACTTTCACAAATATCCACGAGAGCCGAGCTGACCTAGGTGAAATGGGAACTAAAAGATTGTTCTCAATCTTGAAAGGAAATGAGTATAAGGTCAACAGAAGGAGGTCGCACCCCTCAAGTCAGACAAATAGAATTGAGGACGTCGGCTCAGCATCAAAGTCAGTTGCCCTCCGAGCTGACTACTCAAAGTCGAGATCGTCAAGACCAACCAGGTCGGCTGACACGACTGCAAAGGAGCCGAGCAGAGAAGAACTGCAACAGAACATTGCAGCGTTGTCAAAGAAGTTAGCCGATATGGATACTCGGTTCGGCAAATATAAACGTTTCTATAAATCAAACCGAACTCGAGACAGTTCGAAGCCAGTCACCAATGGTTGCTTCGAATGCGGCAAGAAAGGACACTTCAAAGCCGATTGCCCAGACCTCTCAAAGAAGGAAAGAGAAGCACTGAGGGCGAAGCAAACTGCAAAGAACAAGGCCATGGTAGCTGAAGAGGCAGCTGACGATATGGACATCTTCACAGACACTGAAGATGAGGATGACCTGACCTCTACCAACAAAGTCATCAGTCCGGATCAATGCTTCATGGCACTTGGAACCGACCAAGATGATATTGAGGTACAATCTAATCTTGCTTGCTTAAATTCTTCCAATATTTCTAACATGCAGGAATCTATGAACGATGAGTTGGAACCCTCCTGGAATGATTTTCAAGAACTCAGTGAGGAACTGCATCAGCAGTCGGTTGAGTTTAAGAGTCTTCAAGCCCAGTTCGCCAAGCTTGAAGATTCCTTAACCGAAAAGGACGATCTAATCAAGAGACAAGCTGAAGAAATTGACCAGCTGAAAAGTCAACTGAGTATAGCCAACCAAACTGAGGCTTCAACCGATGAACAGTTGAAGGAACAGATCAAGGCACAGAACGAACAGTTGAACAAGCAAGAGGCTCAGATTGACCAACTGATGAAGACATCAGATGCCCAGACCGAGCATATAGCTGTTCTTCTCAAGGATCTTCAGACTGAGAAGGACAACCTGACAAAGCTATATCAGTCATCCGAGATCATCGAGAATCTCATCAAATACAGACGGCAAACGGATGATGTGTCTGGACTCGGATACGACGTAGCAAAGGACACTGGAATTCCACCAGCTACCTTCACCAGGGCTGAGGAAGTCATGGTTGCCAAACCTAACACAGTTGAGTATGCAACTGAACAAACACCCTCACAACCGATAAAGGTAACTACGGCTGAGAAAGGCAAAGGAGCTACAGATGGAGCACCAACGAAACAGTCCCTGGAGTCTACAACCGAGGGGGAATGTTCCAAGACTCAACGGAGGAACCGGAGACGTCGGAGTCGCAATCAAGCTCAAAATCGACAACATATCCAAGCTCAGAACCGATGTGATAACCGACCAACAAACCAATCACAGCAGAGATGGAACCAACAGAACCGACCAAGCTTCAACCGACATAATCAACAACGGTTCCATCACCACAACAATCAGAGGTTCCAACAGAGTCAACCTATGTGGAAAAGTTACGACAGCTATGGTTACTCATGCCACAACATGAATCAACATCCGGGCATGAACAGCTATCGTCAACAGCCAAGGCAATGGAATCAGAATCAACCAAGAAGATTCCACAATGGCGTCCGACCTCACAGACAAACTCAACAGGATAAGAATCGCCATCAAAACAGGGGGAAAGCCTCACCTCCTAAAGCCCAACATGGGAGAAATCCAACTCCTCCCAAGAAACAGAGCATCATTTCAAACAACAAGCCTAAGGATAACCGGGGTGTTGTTATAATTGATGAAAATGGGCAGATCATTTGGAATGACAAGGCTATTCGAGTGTACAGAGAAAAGCGACACACGGTTCCAGCGGGAACTGGTTCTAACCCTCCAGGACCCAACTGAAATTGGGGACCTAAGCGAGTTTCTCCTTGCAGGTACAGGAGAAACAGCTAAGGAAGAAGAAGGCGTCTACAACAATGTGGGTGATGGATAGTGGATGCTCGAAACACATGACAAATCTGAAGGATTTGCTTGGAAGTTTCGTAGAGAAAGAAAGTCCATCAGTTACTTTTGGTGATAACTCAAAAGGTTATACCAGAGGTTACGGTACCCTTGAAACCAATCATGTTTCAATTTCTAATGTCTCTTTTGTTGATGGATTGAAGCATAACCTGCTCTCCATCAGCCAATTCTGGGATAATGGGTTCTCTGTCAAGTTTGATGCACAGGGCTGCAGAGTTAAAGATGTCGGATCAAAGCAGGTGATATTGTTGGGAAATCGATCTCCAACAGGGAATGTATACTACGCTGACTGGAACAGCAGCCTCCCTGACACTTGCCTGTTGTCAAAGAACAGTTCGGATGTGAGCTGGCTGTGGCACAAAAGGCTCAACCATCTGAACTTCAAGACGATGAACCGACTTGCCAGACAAGAACATGCAAGAGGCATACCTAACCGAGTGTTTTCAACAACACACATCTGCAGTGCATGCCAGCTGGGAAAGCTCGCTAGAACCTCCTTCCGGTTGAAGTCAACTCCTTCAACTGACCGAGTGTTACAGCTGATCCACATGGATCTCTTCGGGCCAGTTACACCAAAAAGCATTAATGGAAACGAATATACATTGGTTGTAACTGATGACTACTCAAGATATACGTGGACCATCTTCATGCGCCACAAAAGTGAGACCCGAGATGAGCTGCCCAAGCTGATGGATCGGATATCGAACCAACAAGAGATGAAGATCATATCTATCAGATCAGATCGTGGAACGGAGTTTCTAAATGAAACCATCATTGAATATTGCGAGAAGAATGGCATAACCCATCAGACATCAGCCGCGCGTACTCCACAACAGAATGGCGTAGCTGAGCGAAGAAATAGAATTCTGAAGGATGCAGCCACATCCATGTTAGCGAGCTCAGCACTGCCTAAGAGATTTTGGGCTGAAGCGATCAACACAGCATGCTACACACAGAATCGATCTCTTCTCACCAAGCGGTTGGGAAAGACGCCCTACGAGCTGTGGAGACGCAGAAAGCCAGATATTTCTTATTTTCGTGTTTTTGGATCTAAGTATTATATTCACAACAATGGGAAGACTCAGTTGAAAACCTTTGATGCCAAAGCTTCGAAGGGCATATTTCTTGGATATGCAGCTCGGATCAAGGCATATAGAATTTTCAACAACAGCTCTCGTGTTGTGGAAATAACACCTCATGTTAGTTTTGATGAATCTACCTTCGAGTGCAGGGAACAGGTAAAGGAACAACACGCGGATCCAGCTGTTCTACCAGTTCTCACCAGATCGCAAGCTCTTCGGGAAAAGAACCGAGCTGAACCACTGGTATGGGCAACTGAGGATGAGGACCCATACTCCTCTGAAGATGAATGCGAAGACCTCAGCTCGTCCCTAGGGAGAACTTCAGCTGATGTCCCTCCAACTGCATCAGCATCCGATGCCCAACCGAACTCAGCTCGATCTATTGTAAATGTTGAGGATCCAGACTCAACAGCTGATCAATCACCAGCTCTGAAGACTCCAACTCAGATGTCTGAACATCCACTGTTGGAAGAAGAAGGAAGACGCAACCGAAGATGGTATGAAGTTCATTCCACCAACGACATCATCGGAGATCCAATCGAGGGTGTGCGCACACGGAGCAGAGTTGCAAATCCAGAATCAACCGAGGAAGAATCCAACACTTATGCCCAATACGCTGAGGAATTGGCAGTTCTAGAGGAGTTCGAGCAAGCTGGAGATGTTGCCATGATTTCTTGCTATGTAGCTGATGTTCCAGAACCGAAGAATGTTGGGGAAGCTCTCAATTGTGTCCACTGGACAACAGCCATGCAAGAAGAATTGAATGAGTTTCTACGCAACTGTGTATGGGAGTTGGTAGAAAGACCAAATGGTGTCAAGGTGATTGGACTAAAGTGGATTTTCAAAAACAAGAGAGACGCCATTGGATTCATTGTGAGGAATAAAGCAAGGTTGGTAGCTCAAGGATACTGCCAACAAGAAGGAATTGACTTTGAAGATTCCTTTGCACCAGTTGCAAAGCTGGAAGCCATCCGGATCTTTCTAGCTTATGCCGCACATCACAAGTTCAAAGTATATCAGATGGATGTGAAGTGTGCATTCCTCAATGGAAATATAAAAGAAGATGTATATGTTGAACAGCCTCCTGGTTTTGAGACTGGAGATGGAAGAGTGTACAAGCTGAAGAAAGCTATCTATGGTCTAAAGCAAGCACCAAGAGCATGGTATGACACTCTTTGTGGATTTCTTCTGGACACGGGGTTCAAACGAGGTTCAGTTGATAAAACTCTGTTCACCATCAAAGTTGAAGAAGATATACTTGTCGTGCAAATTTATGTCGATGATATCATTTTCGGGTCCAAGTCGGAGGAGTTGTGCAAGAAATTCTCCGATCTTATAAAGGAAAAGTTCGAGATGTCAATGATGGGCGAGATGAATTATTTCCTTGGATTACAAGTGAAGCAGTCACCTGAAGGGATTTTCATCAACCAGTCCAAATATACAAGGGAGCTCATCACCAAGTTCGGATTGCAGACAAGTAAGACAACCAAGATCCCTATGAACACGAACTGGAAGATCGAACCAGGAGCTGAGGGAAAGCTCATTGATGCTAGCCAGTATAGAGGGATCATCGGTTCGCTGCTCTACCTAACTGCCAGCCGACCAGACATTTCATACGCAGTTGGAGTGTGTGCTCGTTTTCAAGTCCAACCAAGAGAAGCACACATGTTGGCAGCAAAGAACATCATTAAGTATCTGAAGGGAACTGTCAATGTTGGATTGTGGTACCCAACTGATGACAATATCCAGCTGACTGGATACTCAGATGCCGACCTAGCAGGAGATCGGTTGGACAGAAAGTCTACTTCTGGACATTGTCAGTTCATGGGAAGCAAGCTGGTTTCATGGTTCTCCAAGAAACAAGCGTGTGTTGCTACTTCGACAACCGAGTCAGAGTACATGGCTGTCGGAAGCTGTTGCATGCAAGTATTGTGGCTGAAGCAGCAGCTGAGAGATTATGAAGTCTCAACTGGACAGGTTCCCATACATTGTGATAGCTCGAGTGCCATAGTTATCTCTCTAAACCTTGTTCATCACTCTCGGACTAAGCATATCGATATTCGTCATCACTTCATCCGAGATCATATTGAGAAGAAGGATGTGTCCATGGAGAAGATCCCAACTGAGATTCAGAGAGCTGACATCCTCACCAAACCTCTTCCTGAAGCCCGGTTCAAGATGCTGTGTGATCTTCTAGGACTTTTGGATCCGAACTAAAAACTCATCCGAGCTGAAGAGTCATCCGAGCAGAAGAGTCATCCGAGCTGATAAGGATTCATCCGAGCTAAAGAATCGGATATCGACTTAAGGGGGAAGCTCAGATGAAGGGGGAAGCTCAGCTGAAAGGGGAATATCAGATACGAATTGCCAACTGAGGACATCAAACGTCAGCTGAGGAGATGAACTTGAGTCAGCTGATGGTACGCTGCAACAATGGAACAGACGTCAGCTGAACAGACGAACTCGAGTCAGCTGATGGTATGCGGCAACTGAGGAATTCAACAAATGAACACAGCTGATTCAGACATCAGCTGGCAGGTATCATTTATGACTGAAGGTGTTATATTCTTAAATGAGAATGTTTGAAATAAATTCAAACATTCCTGTGCTAGTCAGTTATATTAAAATAGCCATTATGTCGCATTAAATGTAAAGTACGGCTGAGCATCCATAGCCTACTTTATAGTGCGACTGGGCTGACATGAAACTGTACACCTTCTCACTCGCTGGTTGGAACACGGATCAAAACGTCGAGTCAAAGATAATCAACAGTCGCGTAATCCCAGCCGTTGATGGATTCGCGCCATTTAACCCCAGCCGTTGATCTCATCCAAGTCAAAGACCTATATAAGGCGAAAAATCAGGAAGATATCTCCTACTTTCCTCATTCGTGCTTATCAATCATACTATTCATCGTCTTCCAGTTTTTCTGCCTAACCCTTTTCTGCAAATAGATTTCTTCCTCCCCTATATATTTTACCTTTGCAGTGATTTAATGGCACCCAAAAGCAAAAGAATGGCATCATCCGTTCCTTCCCTAGTGCCTACAACGTATGAAGAGTCGTTTGATATGTTAGTATCGAAGATTCACTTCGAGCAGATCCTCTCCGACGAGGATCTAGAGTCGCCGGTCCTAGACCCTCTCGCCAACACTCTCCGTGAGAACGGACTTCTGGAATGGGCCAAGCTCTGTCCCTCTCACTTGCTCAGGCGTCAAGTCGGAGAATTCTACGTCAATCTTCTTCGCCCCCTTGACGGTTCAGAGGGAGTTTCTACGACGGTGTCCTGCCGACAAAGGGATGTTCCGGCAAGGACAATACGTCGTGTCTCCTTCTCCATTGACGTGTCCGATGTCCTCCGATACATCATACCAATCAACCACACCGCCACCGAGTTCCTGGAGAATATTACCGACAAACAGGCGGATGAATTTCTATAGGACGCTCTGATCGAGCCAGAGCGGTTGAGGAGCAACATGCAAAGGACTAAGCTGAAGCCTGAACACCGCCTGCTGTTCGACGCCGTGTCGAAAGTCGTGTTCGGATACAGTGGCGCGTTCGGCGACATCAGCCGACCCAAGTTGAAACAGTTGTTGGCCCTGGAGCACCAACACCAAATCAACTGGTTCCAATATTTTCTGAACCAGTTGATGATGGAGAAGTCGAAGATCTCTGAGTCTACGACTGAGTCTGGAGAGAAGCTGCTGAGTGTGAAGGGCACGCTCAACTTCGGATGCAAAATCTCCGCCCTCATCCTCCTCGCAACAAAGGACAGCAACATGGTCTGGGCTGACTGCGAGGAGACGCCGCTGAAGAAGCTGTTGCTGTTCCCGACGGCCAAGAAAGCACAGGAGGTGCTGAGGAGTGTCTACACTCCCAAGGACAAGAGGGAGTCGGGAAGGCTAGCTGAGTCAACAGCTGAGGGAGAACAAGCTGCTGCTCGCCCCACAAAATCCAAAGCCTCACGTCACCGAGCTGACGTTGAGACGGAGTCGACTGATGAACCTGCCCAGAAAAAGTTAAGGGTAAGGTTCAAGAAGACAATCAAGAAGGCAGCTGAGGTGCCAGCTGATGAGCCAACTGATGTTCCAGCTGACGAGTCAGCTGATGAGCCAGTTGAGGTTCCAGCTGAGGAGCCAGCTGAGGAACAAGCTCCAGATGAGGAGGGAGCGCAGGTCGAGTCCACACCTGCTGAAGAGCGTTCCGAATCCAGCCGCTCAGCTGAGGCCGCATCATTCGAGATCGCACCTCGAGGCCTTGGAGCTGATGAGGCTGAGGGCATGGAGACGTCGGATGCATCCTCCTCATCTGAGGACCTCGAAGATGCTACCACCTCCCCCACAGCTGGAGCAAATGTTGTACCGCCCCCAGAGCCTCTTGCTCTCTCTACCCAAACCGAGCCAGAAATTCCGAGCTCTCAGCTCGATGCCAACATCGTGACCTCTCCTTCGGCCGATGTTGAGGAAACCATTCCACCCTCTTCCCCAACTGAATCCCAAATTCCGAGCTCTCAGCTCGATGCCGGTGTTGTGACCGACTCTTTGGCCAACATCGATGAACCTCTTGAACCCGAACCATACAATCTCACCCCCTCTCCGATCAATGAAGCGGAGGACCTGCAGGTTGTTGCTGACGAGCACGAAGGCAGGGTGGCCTACTGCTTTCAAAAGTTGTTGGGTCTATTCCCTACGGCTCGCGACATGCCCATCTTCGCCACACTGGGAACCGAGCTACTGTACCAGTTCCACCTGATCTTTAGCTAGTGGTATGTCAAGGAAGACACGATCAGGGTACTGAGCTGGGACAAGCTGAAATCTGACGAGTCCCGCATCCGAGCCTACTTCAACTATTCCAACTTGGAGGTGGCGTACAACAACCGGATCGCGTTGCTCACTAGACGGTTGGACCAGAGTCTGGCTGAAGGGAAGGACACAAGGGAGGCAGCTGAAAAGGAGTGTGTCGACTTCCTTGACAGCATGTTGGTGAAATCAGCCGACTTCCTTGAAGATATCGATGCAGCAGCCGCCGCCGCAAAAGAAGAGGAGGAGAACCTGAAGCTGTACCTGGCAAACCGTCAAGCCATGGTCACAGCTGAGCCTCTAGCTCAGTCTGCTCAAGCCTCTCCAGCTGCTCAGCTCGCTCCTTCAACAGAACAAATCTGCGAGCTAATGGCTGAGAGGGTAAACCAGTTGAGGACCGAGCTGCTCGCCAACCTCCAGCACCAACACGATGACCAGCTGAGAGAGTTGGCAGCTCAAGAAGTGAAGTATCAACAACTGATGGAGGAGAATGCCGAGCTGAAGATGAAGATGAATGATCTCTCCTCCTCCACCAGTCAGGACGTGTCGGAACTGAAATCCACTCTGTTGGGCTTGAAGTCGGAAGTGAATGTCTTCAAGTCCTTGGCTGACTCAAATCTGGCCAAGTCCCAACAAACGCAGGATGCTGAATGGGAGTCCCGGTTCGAGTCGCGTTGGGCTGAGTTCGTTGCATTTCAGACAGAGGTCAACGACAACCTCTCTGTCTTGAAGAAGGCAGAACAAGAGCGCCAGGACTCCGAACTGGCGAAGAAGATCGAACTAGAGTGTGCGGTCGATGAACTCTTCAACCGTGTTCAATCCACCGAGGCCAAACTCAACTCTCTGGACGGTTCAGTAGCAAGCCTTGTTGCTGATGTCAAAAAGGGGGAAGAGAAGGAGAAGGAGGGTGAAGCACAGGAAGAAGAAGAGACCCAAGAAGAAGGAGTGCCAGCTGCTCAACCATCCAAATCTCAGCTGAGGAAAAGGAAGTCTGCTGCTGCCATGGCATTTTAAAGTGAGCTTGCGTAATTCGAAGGCCCAGATCGCGGGTAAATCAGCCGAATACGCCCCAAAATAGTCACTTTTTCGCTTGTTTTGGACTCTCATGCAGTTCTCGTAAAGCAAAATAATAGGAAAAGTGGATTTTGACTTTTTGGGGGATAGCCCTTGGAATAAGGTTTCCAACGCCACTTGAATCGGCCAAATCGGACAAATAGCCTAGAAGTTATGGCAAAAATAGTTCAACTGCGCAAAACAGGACCCGACGCAAAAACTATTTTGGCCATAACTTCTTCGTTTCTCGCCCGATTCGGTCGATCTTTATGTCCACGGAATGCTTATCTAAAGGCCCAAGACCTTTCATGATTGGAATTCCTATCCATCGTGATGAACAAAGAGCTCAAATTTTTGGGCCGGGCTCTAGGAGTACCCCTAGGGGCCTGGGCTAAAAACTATTTTGGCCATAACTTCTTCGTTACTCGCCCGATTCGGTCGATCTTTATGTCCACAGAATCCTTATCTAAAGGCCTAAGACCCCTAATGATTGGAATTCCTGTCCATCGTGCCGAACAAAGAGTTTCAATTTTCGGGCCGGGCCCTAGGGTGTACCCCTAGGGGCTTGGGGGCTGAAAAATCATCCGAAACGAAATGTTGATTTTTTTGCACATCAGAACATTCACATGTATTTATGGTATTTTAAAGTGAGCTTGCATAATTTGAAGGCCCAGATCGCAGGTATATCAGCCGAATACGCCCCGAAATAGTCACTTTTTCGCTTGTTTTGGACTCTCACGAAGTTCTCGTAAAGAAAAATAATAGGAAAAGTGGATTTTGACTTTTTGGGGGATAGCCATTGGAATAAGGTTTCCAACGCCACTTGAATCGGCCAAATCGGACAAATAGCCTAGAAGTTATGGCAAAAATAGTGGAACTGCGCAAAACGGGGCCCGACGCAAAAACTATTTTGGCCATAACTTCTTCGTTACTCGCCCGATTCGGTCGATCTTTATGTCTACAGAATCCTTATCTAAAGGCCTAAGACCCCTAACGATTGGAATTCCTTTCCATCGTGCCGAACAAAGAGTTTCAATTTTCGGGCCGGGCCCTAGGGTGTACCCCTTGGGGCTTGGGGGCTGAAAAATCATCCGAAACGAAATGTTGATTTTTTTGCACATTAGCACATTCACATGTATTTATGGCATTTTAAAGTGATCTTGCATAATTTGAAGGCCCAGATCGCGGGTAAATCAGCCGAATACGCCCCAAAATAGTCAGTTTTTCGCTTGTTTTGGACTCTCATGTAGTTCTCGTAAAGCAAAATAATAGGAAAAGTGGATTTTGACTTTTTGGGGGATAACCCTTGGAATAAGGTTTCCAACGCCACTTGAATCGGCCAAATCGGACAAATAGCCTAGAAGTTATGGCAAAAATAGTTCAACTGCGCAAAACAGGACCCGACGCAAAAACTATTTTGGCCATAACTTCTTCGTTTCTCGCCCGATTCGTTTGATCTTTATGTCCACGGAATGCTTATCTAATGGCCCAAGACCTTTCATGATTGGAATTCCTATCCATCGTTATGAACAAAGAGCTCCAATTTTTGGGCCGGATCCCTAGGGGCTGGGCTAAAAACTATTTTGACCATAACTTCTTCGTTACTCGCCCGATTCGGTCGATCTTTATGTTCACAGAATCCTTATCTAAAGGCCTAAGACTTCTAATGATTGGAATTCCTGTTCATCGTGACGAACAAAGAGTTTCAATTTTTGGGCCGGGCCCTAGGGTGTACCCCTAGGGGCTTGGGGGCTGAAAAATCATCCGAAACGAAATGTTGATTTTTTTGCACATTAGCACATTCACATGTATTTATGGCATTTTAAAGTGAGCTTGCGTAATTCGAAGGCCCAGATCGCGGGTAAATCAGCCGAATACGCCCTAAAATAGTCACTTTTTCGCTTATTTTGGACTCTCATGAAGTTCTCGTAAAGCAAAATAATAGGAAAAGTAGATTTTGAATTTTTGGGGGATAGCCCTTGGAATAAGGTTTCCAACGCCACTTGAATCGGCCAAATCGGACAAATAGCCTAGAAGTTATGGCAAAAATAGTGGAACTGCGCAAAACGGGACCCGACGCAAAAACTATTTTGGCCATAACTTCTTCGTTACTCGCCCGATTCGGTCGATCTTTATGTCTACAGAATCCTTATCTAAAGGCCTAAGACCCCTAACGATTGGAATTCCTTTCCATCGTGCCGAACAAAGAGTTTCAATTTTTGGGCCAGACCCTAGGGGTACCCCTAGGGGCTCGGGAGCTGAAAAATCATCCGAAACGAAATGTTGATTTTTTTGCACATTAGCACATTCACATGTATTTATGGTATTTTAAAGTGAGCTTGCGTAATTTGAAGGCCCAGATCGCGGGTATATCAGCCGAATACTCCCCAAAATAGTCACTTTTTCGTTTGTTTTGGACTCTCATGAAGTTCTCATAAAGAAAAATAATAGGAAAAGTAAATTTTGACTTTTTGGGAGATAGCCATTGGAATAAGGTTTCCAACGCCACTTGAATCGGCCAAATCGGACCAATAGCCTAGAAGTTATGGCAAAAATAGTAGAACTGCGCAAAACGGGACCCGACGCAAAAACTATTTTGGCCATAACTTCTTCGTTTCTCGCCCGATTCGGTCGATCTTTATGTCCACAGAGTCTTTATCTAAAGGCCCAAGACCTTTCATGATTGGAATTCCTATCCATCATTATGAACAAAGAGCTCCAATTTTTGGGCCGGATCCCTAGGGGCTGGGCTAAAAACTATTTTGACCATAACTTCTTCATTACTCGCCCGATTCGGTCGATCTTTATGTCCACAGAATCTTTATCTAAAGGCCTAAGACTTCTAATGATTGGAATTCCTGTTCATCGTGCCGAACAAAGAGTTTCAATTTTTGGGCCAGGCCCTAGGGTGTACCCCTAGGGTCTTGGGGGGTGAAAAATCATCCGAAACGAAATGTTGATTTTTTCGCACATTAGCACATTCACATGTATTTATGGCATTTTAAAGTGAGCTTGCGTGATTCGAAGGCCCAGATCGCGGGTAAATCAGCCGAATACGCCCCAAAATAGTCACTTTTTCGCTTATTTTGGACTCTCATGAAGTTCTCGTAAAGCAAAATAATAGGAAAAGTGGATTTTGACTTTTTGGGGGATAGCCCTTGGAATAAGGTTTCCAACGCCACTTGAATCGGCCAAATCGGACAAATAGCCTAGAAGTTATGGGCAAAAATAGTGGAACTGCGCAAAACGAGACCCGACGCAAAAACTATTTTGGCCATAACTTCTTCGTTACTCGCCCGATTCGGTCGATCTTTATGTCTACAGAATCCTTATCTAAAGGCCTAAGACCCCTAACGATTGGAATTCCTTTCCATCGTGCCGAACAAAGAGTTTCAATTATCGGGCCAAGCCCTAGGGTGTACCCCTTGGGGCTTGGGGCTGAAAAATCATCCGAAACGAAATGTTGATTTTTTTGCACATTAGCACATTCACATGTATTTATGGCATTTTAAAGTGAGCTTGCGTAATTCTAAGGCCCAGATCGCGGGTAAATCAGCCGAATACGCCCCAAAATAGTCACTTTTTCGCTTATTTTGGACTCTCATGAAGTTCTCATAAAGCAAAATAATAGGAAAAGTGGATTTTGACTTTTTGGGGGATAGCCCTTGGAATAAGGTTTCCAACGCCACTTGAATCGGCCAAATCGGACAACTAGCCTAGAAGTTATGGGAAAAAATAGTGGAACTGCGCAAAACGGGACCCGACGCAAAAACTATTTTGGCCATAACTTCTTCGTTACTCGCCCGATTCGGTCGATCTTTATGTCTACAGAATCCTTATCTAAAGGCCTAAGACCCCTAACGATTGGAATTCCTTTCCATCGTGCCGAACAAAGAGTTTCAATTTTCGGGTCAAGCCCTAGGGTGTACCCCTTGGGGCTTGGGTCTGAAAAATCATCCGAAACGAAATGTTGATTTTTTTGCACATTGGCACATTCACATGTATTTATGGCATTTTAAAGTGAGCTTGCGTAATTCGATGGCCCAGATCGCGGGTAAATCAGCCGAATACGCCCCAAAATAGTCACTTTTTCGCTTATTTTGGACTCTCATGAAGTTCTCGTAAAGCAAAATAATAGGAAAAGTGGATTTTGACTTTTTGGGGGATATCCCTTGGAATAAGGTTTCCAACGCCACTTGAATCGGCCAAATCGGACAAATAGCCTAGAAGTTATGGGCAAAAATAGTGGAACTGCGCAAAACGGGACCCGACGCAAAAACTATTTTGGCCATAACTTCTTCGTTACTCGCCCGATGCGGTCGATCTTTATGTCTACAGAATCATTATCTAAAGGCCTAAGACCCCTAACGATTGGAATTCCTTTCCATCGTGCCGAACAAAGAGTTTCAATTTTCGGGCCAAGCCCTAGGGTGTACCCCTTGGGGCTTGGGGCTGAAAAATCATCCGAAACGAAATGTTGATTTTTTTGCACATTAGTACATTCACATGTATTTATGGCATTTTAAAGTGAGCTTGCGTGATTCGAAGGCCCAGATCGCGGGTAAATCAGCCGAATACGCCCCAAAATAGTCACTTTTTCGCTTATTTTGGACTCTCATGAAGTTCTCGTAAAGCAAAATAATAGGAAAAGTGGATTTTGACTTTTTGGGGGATAGCCCTTGGAATAAGGTTTCCAACGCCACTTGAATCGGCCAAATCGGACAAATAGCCTAGAAGTTATGGGCAAAAATAGTGGAACTGCGCAAAACGAGACCCGACGCAAAAACTATTTTGGCCATAACTTCTTCGTTACTCGCCCGATTCGGTCGATCTTTATGTCTACAGAATCCTTATCTAAAGGCCTAAGACCCCTAACGATTGGAATTCCTTTCCATCGTGCCGAACAAAGAGTTTCAATTATCGGGCCAAGCCCTAGGGTGTACCCCTTGGGGCTTGGGGCTGAAAAATCATCCGAAACGAAATGTTGATTTTTTTGCACATTAGCACATTCACATGTATTTATGGCATTTTAAAGTGAGCTTGCGTAATTCTAAGGCCCAGATCGCGGGTAAATCAGCCGAATACGCCCCAAAATAGTCACTTTTTCGCTTATTTTGGACTCTCATGAAGTTCTCATAAAGCAAAATAATAGGAAAAGTGGATTTTGACTTTTTGGGGGATAGCCCTTGGAATAAGGTTTCCAACGCCACTTGAATCGGCCAAATCGGACAACTAGCCTAGAAGTTATGGGAAAAAATAGTGGAACTGCGCAAAACGGGACCCGACGCAAAAACTATTTTGGCCATAACTTCTTCGTTACTCGCCCGATTCGGTCGATCTTTATGTCTACAGAATCCTTATCTAAAGGCCTAAGACCCCTAACGATTGGAATTCCTTTCCATCGTGCCGAACAAAGAGTTTCAATTTTCGGGTCAAGCCCTAGGGTGTACCCCTTGGGGCTTGGGTCTGAAAAATCATCCGAAACGAAATGTTGATTTTTTTGCACATTGGCACATTCACATGTATTTATGGCATTTTAAAGTGAGCTTGCGTAATTCGATGGCCCAGATCGCGGGTAAATCAGCCGAATACGCCCCAAAATAGTCACTTTTTCGCTTATTTTGGACTCTCATGAAGTTCTCGTAAAGCAAAATAATAGGAAAAGTGGATTTTGACTTTTTGGGGGATATCCCTTGGAATAAGGTTTCCAACGCCACTTGAATCGGCCAAATCGGACAAATAGCCTAGAAGTTATGGGCAAAAATAGTGGAACTGCGCAAAACGGGACCCGACGCAAAAACTATTTTGGCCATAACTTCTTCGTTACTCGCCCGATGCGGTCGATCTTTATGTCTACAGAATCATTATCTAAAGGCCTAAGACCCCTAACGATTGGAATTCCTTTCCATCGTGCCGAACAAAGAGTTTCAATTTTCGGGCCAAGCCCTAGGGTGTACCCCTTGGGGCTTGGGGCTGAAAAATCATCCGAAACGAAATGTTGATTTTTTTGCACATTAGTACATTCACATGTATTTATGGCATTTTAAAGTGAGCTTGCATGATTCGAAGGCCCAGATCGCGGGTAAATCAGCCGAATACGCCCCAAAATAGTCACTTTTTCGCTTATTTTGGACTCTCATGAAGTTCTCGTAAAGCAAAATAATAGGAAAAGTGGATTTTGACTTTTTGGGGGATAGCCCTTGGAATAAGGTTTCCAACGCCACTTGAATCGGCCAAATCGGACAACTAGCCTAGAAGTTATGGGAAAAAATAGTGGAACTGCGCAAAACGGGACCCGACGCAAAAACTATTTTGGCCATAACTTCTTCGTTACTCGCCCGATTCGGTCGATCTTTATGTCTACAGAATCCTTATCTAAAGGCCTAAGACCCCTAACGATTGGAATTCCTTTCCATCGTGCCGAACAAAGAGTTTCAATTTTCGGGTCAAGCCCTAGGGTGTACCCCTTGGGGCTTGGGTCTGAAAAATCATCCGAAACGAAATGTTGATTTTTTTGCACATTGGCACATTCACATGTATTTATGGCATTTTAAAGTGAGCTTGCGTAATTCGATGGCCCAGATCGCGGGTAAATCAGCCGAATACGCCCCAAAATAGTCACTTTTTCGCTTATTTTGGACTCTCATGAAGTTCTCGTAAAGCAAAATAATAGGAAAAGTGGATTTTGACTTTTTGGGGGATATCCCTTGGAATAAGGTTTCCAACGCCACTTGAATCGGCCAAATCGGACAAATAGCCTAGAAGTTATGGGCAAAAATAGTGGAACTGCGCAAAACGGGACCCGACGCAAAAACTATTTTGGCCATAACTTCTTCGTTACTCGCCCGATGCGGTCGATCTTTATGTCTACAGAATCATTATCTAAAGGCCTAAGACCCCTAACGATTGGAATTCCTTTCCATCGTGCCGAACAAAGAGTTTCAATTTTCGGGCCAAGCCCTAGGGTGTACCCCTTGGGGCTTGGGGCTGAAAAATCATCCGAAACGAAATGTTGATTTTTTTGCACATTAGTACATTCACATGTATTTATGGCATTTTAAAGTGAGCTTGCATGATTCGAAGGCCCAGATCGCGGGTAAATCAGCCGAATACGCCCCAAAATAGTCACTTTTTCGCTTATTTTGGACTCTCATGAAGTTCTCGTAAAGCAAAATAATAGGAAAAGTGGATTTTGACTTTTTGGGGGATAGCCCTTGGAATAAGGTTTCCAACGCCACTTGAATCGGCCAAATCGGACAAATAGCCTAGAAGTTATGGGCAAAAATAGTGGAACTGCGCAAAACGGGACCCGACGCAAAAACTATTTTGGCCATAACTTCTTCGTTACTCGCCCGATTCGGTCGATCTTTATGTCTACAGAATCCTTATCTAAAGGCCTAAGACCCCTAACGATTGGAATTCCTTTCCATCGTGCCGAACAAAGAGTTTCAATTTTCGGGCCAAGCCCTAGGGTGTACCCCTTGGGGCTTGGGGCTGAAAAATCATCCGAAATGAAATGTTGATTTTTTTGCACATTAGCACATTCACATGTATTTATGGCATTTTAAAGTGAGCTTGCGTGAAGGCCCAGATCGCGGGTAAATCAGCCGAATACGCCCCAAAATAGTCACTTTTTCGCTTATTTTGGACTCTCATGAAGTTCTCGTAAAGCAAAATAATAGGAAAAGTGGATTTTGACTTTTTGGGGGATAGCCCTTGGAATAAGGTTTCCAACGCCACTTGAATCGGCCAAATCGGACAAATAGCCTAGAAGTTATAGGCAAAAATAGTGGAACTGCGCAAAACGGGACCCGACGCAAAAACTATTTTGGCCATAACTTCTTCGTTACTCGCCCGATTCGGTCGATCTTTATGTCTACAGAATCCTTATCTAAAGGCCTAAGACCCCTAACGATTGGAATTCCTTTCCATCGTGCCGAACAAAGAGTTTCAATTTTCGGGCCAAGCCCTAGGGTGTACCCCTTGGGGCTTGGGGGCTGAAAAATCATCCGAAACGAAATGTTCATTTTTTGCACATTAGCACATTCACATGTATTTATGGCATTTTAAAGTGAGCTTGCGTAATTCTAAGGCCCAGATCGCGGGTAAATCAGCCGAATACGCCCCAAAATAGTCACTTTTTCGCTTATTTTGGACTCTCATGAAGTTCTCGTAAAGCAAAATAATAGGAAAAGTGGATTTTGACTTTTTGGGGGATAGCCCTTGGAATAAGGTTTCCAACGCCACTTGAATCGGCCAAATCGGACAAATAGCCTAGAAGTTATGGGAAAAAATAGTGGAACTGCGCAAAACGGGACCCGACGCAAAAACTATTTTGGCCATAACTTCTTCGTTACTCGCCCGATTCGGTCGATCTTTATGTCTAAAGAATCCTTATCTAAAGGCCTAAGACCCCTAATGATTGGAATTCCTTTCCATCGTGCCGAACAAAGAGTTTCAATTTTCGGGCCAAGCCCTAGGGTGTACCCCTTGGGGCTTGGGTCTGAAAAATCATCCGAAACGAAATGTTGATTTTTTTGCACATTGGCACATTCACATGTATTTATGGCATTTTAAAGTGAGCTTGCGTAATTCGATGGCCAAGATCGCGGGTAAATCAGCCGAATACGCCCCAAAATAGTCACTTTTTCGCTTATTTTGGACTCTCATGAAGTTCTCGTAAAGCAAAATAATAGGAAAAGTGGATTTTGACTTTTTGGGGGATAGCCCTTGGAATAAGGTTTCCAACGCCACTGGAATCGGCCAAATCGGACAAATAGCCTAGAAGTTATGGGCAAAAATAGTGGAACTGCGCAAAACGGGACCCTACGCAAAAACTATTTTGGCCATAACTTCTTCGTTACTCGCCCGATTCGGTCGATCTTTATGTCTACAGAATCCTTATCTAAAGGCCTAAGACCCCTAATGATTGGAATTCCTTTCCATCGTGCCGAACAAAGAGTTTCAATTTTCGGGCCAAGCCCTAGGGTGTACCCCTTGGGGCTTGGGGCTGAAAAATCATCCGAAACGAAATGTTGATTTTTTTGCACATTAGCACATTCACATGTATTTATGGCATTTTAAAGTGAGCTTGCGTGATTCGAAGGCCCAGATCGCGGGTAAATCAGCCGAATACGCCCCAAAATAGTCACTTTTTCGCTTATTTTGGACTCTCATGAAGTTCTCGTAAAGCAAAATAATAGGAAAAGTGGATTTTGACTTTTTGGGGGATAGCCCTTGGAATAAGGTTTCCAACGCCACTTGAATCGGCCAAATCGGACAAATAGCCTAGAAGTTATGGGCAAAAATAGTGGAACTGCGCAAAACGGGACGCGACGCAAAAACTATTTTGGCCATAACTTCTTCGTTACTCGCCCGATTCGGACGATCTTTATGTCTACAGAATCCTTATCTAAAGGCCTAAGACCCCTAATGATTGGAATTCCTTTCCATCGTGCCGAACAAAGAGTTTCAATTTTCGGGCCATGCCCTAGGGTGTACCCCTTGGGGCTTGGGGGCTGAAAAATCATCCGAAACGAAATGTTGATTCTTTTGCACATTAGCACATTCACATGTATTTATGGCATTTTAAAGTGAGCTTGCGTAATTCGAAGGCCCAGATCGCGGGTAAATCAGCCGAATACGCCCCAAAATAGTCACTTTTTCGTTTGTTTTGGACTCTCATGAAGTTCTCTTAAAGAAAAATAATAGGAAAAGTGGATTTTGACTTTTTGGGAGATAGCCATTGGAATAAGGTTTCCAACGCCACTTGAATCGGCCAAATCAGACAAATAGCCTAGAAGTTATGGCAAAAATAGTGGAACTGCGCAAAACGGGACCCGACGCAAAAACTATTTTGGCCATAACTTCTTCGTTTCTCGCCCGATTCGGTCGATCTTTATGTCTACAGAATCCTTATCTAAAGGCCTAAGACCCCTAATGATTGGAATTCCTTTCCATCGTGCCGAGCAAAGAGTTTCAATTTTCTGGCCGGGCCCTAGGGTGTACCCCTTGGGGCATGGGGGCTGAAAAATCATCCGAAACGAAATGTTGATTTTTTTGCACATTAGCACATTCACATGTATTTATGGTATTTTAAAGTGAGCTTGCGTAATTCGAAGGCCCAGATCACGGGTAAATCAGCCGAATACGCCCCAAAATAGTCACTTTTTCGCTTGTTTTGGACTCTCATGCAGTTCTCGTAAAGCAAAATAATAGGAAAAGTGGATTTTGACTTTTTGGGGGATAGCCCTTGGAATAAGGTTTCCAACGCCACTTGAATCAGCCAAATCGGACAAATAGCCTAGAAGTTATGGGCAAAAATAGTGGAACTGCGCAAAACGGGACCCGACGCAAAAACTATTTTGGCCATAACTTCTTCGTTACTCGCCCGATTCAGACGATCTTTATGTCTACAGAATCCTTATCTAAAGGCCTAAGACCCCTAACGATTGGAATTCCTTTCCATCGTGCCGAACAAAGAGTTTCAATTTTCGGGCCAAGCCCTAGGGTGTACCCCTTGGGGCTTGGGGCTGAAAAATCATCCGAAACGAAATGTTGATTTTTTTGCACATTATCAAATTCACATGTATTTATGGCATTTTAAAGTGAGCTTGCGTAATTCGATGGCCCAGATCGCGGGTAAATCAGCCGAATACGCCCCAAAATAGTCACTTTTTCGCTTGTTTTGGACTCTCATGAAGTTCTCGTAAAGCAAAATAATAGGAAACGTGGATTTTGACCTTTTGAGGGATAGCCCTTGGAATAAGGTTTCCAACGCCACTTGAATCGGCCAAATCGGACAAATAGCCTAGAAGTTATGGCAAAAATAGTTGAACTGCGCAAAACAGGACCCGACGCAAAAACTATTTTGGCCATAACTTCTTCGTTTCTCGCCCGATTCGGTCGATCTTTATGTCTACGTAATGTTTATCTAAAGGCCCAAGACCTTTCATGATTGGAATTCCTATCCATCGTGATGATCAAAAAGCTCAAATTTTTGGGCCGGGCTCTAGGAGTACCCCTAGGGGCCTGGGCTAAAAACTATTTTGACCATTACTTCTTCGTTACTCGCCCGATTCGGTCGATCTTTATGTCCACAGAATCCTTATCTAAAGGCCTAAGACTTCAAATGATTGGAATTCCTATTCATCGTGCCGAATAAAGAGTT
Organism: Schizonepeta tenuifolia; assembly: GCA_029490685.1. NCBI lineage: Eukaryota > Viridiplantae > Streptophyta > Magnoliopsida > Lamiales > Lamiaceae > Schizonepeta > Schizonepeta tenuifolia. The sequence goes on along the minus strand of CM055958.1, from coordinate 13,327,680 downwards.
TCAATTTTTGGGCCGGGCCCTAGGATGTACCCCTAGGGGCTTGGGGGCTGAAAAATCATCCGAAACGAAATATTGATTTTTTTGCACATTAGCACATTCACATGTATTTATGGCATTTTAAAGTGAGCTTGCGTAATTTGAAGGCCCAGATCGCGGGTATATCAGCCGAATACGCCCCGAAATAGTCACTTTTTCGCTTGTTTTGGACTCTCACGAAGTTCTCGTAAAGAAAAATAATAGGAAAAGTGGATTTTGACTTTTTGGGGGATAGCCATTGGAATAAGGTTTCCAACGCCACTTGATTCGGCCAAATCGGACAAATAGCCTAGAAGTTATGGCAAAAATAGTGGAACTGCGCAAAACGGGACCCGACGCAAAAACTATTTTGGCCATAACTTCTTCGTTTCTCGCCCGATTCGGTCGATCTTTATGTCCACGGAGTCCTTATCTAAAGGCCCAAGACCTTTCATGATTGGAATTCCTATCCATCGTTATGAACAAAAAGCTCCAATTTTTGGGCCGGACCCCTAGGGGCCTGGGCTAAAAACTATTTTGACCATAACATCTTCGTTACTCGCCCGATTCGGTCGATCTTTATGTCCACTGAATCCTTATCTAAAGGCCTAGAACCCCTAATGATTGGAATTCCTGTTCATCGTGCCGAACAAAGAGTTTAAATTTTCAGGCCGGGCCCTAGGTGTACCCCCTAGGGGCTCGGGGGCTGAAAAATCATCCGAAACGAGATGTTGATTTTTTTGCACATTAGCACATTCACATGTATTTATGGTATTTTAAAGTGAGCTTGCGTAATTTGAAGGCCTAGATCGCGGGTAAATCAGCCGAATACGCCCCAAAATAGTCACTTTTTCGTTTGTTTTGGACTCTCATGAAGTTCTCGTAAAGAAAAATAATAGGAAAAGTGGATTTTGAATTTTTGGGAGATAGCCATTGGAATAAGGTTTCCAACGCCACTTGAATCGGCCAAATCGGACAAATAGCCTAGAAGTTATGGCAAAAATAGTGGAACTGCGCAAAACGGGACCCGACGCAAAAACTATTTTGGCCATAACTTCTTCGTTACTCGCCCGATTCGGTCGATCTTTATGTCTACAGAATCCTAATCTAAAGGCCTAAGACCCCTAATGATTGGAATTCCTTTCCATCGTACCGAACAAAGAGTTTCAATTTTCTGGCCGGGCCCTAGGGTGTACCCCTTGGGGCATGGGGGCTGAAAAATCATCCGAAACGAAATGTTGATTTTTTTGCACATTAGCACATTCACATGTATTTATGGTATTTTAAAGTGAGCTTGCGTAATTCGAAGGCCCAGATCGCGGGTAAATCAGCCGAATACGCCCCAAAATAGTCACTTTTTCGCTTGTTTTGGACTCTCATGCAGTTCTCGTAAAGCAAAATAATAGGAAAAGTGGATTTTGACTTTTTGGGGGATAGCCCTTGGAATAAGGTTTCCCACGCCACTTGAATCGGCCAAATCGGAGAAATAGCCTAGAAGTTATGACAAAATTAGTTCAACTGCGCAAAACAGGACCCGACGCAAAAACTATTTTGGCCATAACTTCTTTGTTTCTCGCCCGATTCGGTCGATCTTTATGTCCACGGAATGCTTATCTAAAGGCCCAAGACCTTTCATGATTGGAATTCCTATCCATCGTGATGAACAAAGAGCTCAAATTTTTGGTCCGGGCTCTAGGAGTACCCCTAGGGGCCTGGGCTAAAAACTATTTTGGCCATAACTTCTTCGTTACTCGCCCGATTCGGTCGATCATTATGTCCACAGAATCCTTATCTAAAGGCCTAAGACCCCTAATGATTGGAATTCCTGTTCATCGTGCCGAACAAAGAGTTTCAATTTTCGGGCCGGGCCCTAGGGGTACCCCTAGGGGCTCGGGGGCTGAAAAATCATCCGAAACGAAATGTTGATTTTTTTGCACATTAGCACATTCACATGTATTTATGGTATTTTAAAGTGAGCTTGCGTAATTTGAAGGCCCAGATCGCGGGTATATCAGCCGAATACTCCCCAAAATAGTCACTTTTTCGTTTGTTTTGGACTCTCATGAAGTTCTCATAAAGAAAAATAATAGGAAAAGTGGATTTTGACTTTTTGGAAGATAGCCATTGGAATAAGGTTTCCAACGCCACTTGAATCGGCCAAATCGGACAAATAGCCTAGAAGTTATGGCAAAAATAGTGGAACTGCACAAAACGGGACCCGACGCAAAAACTATTTTGGCCATAACTTCTTCGTTACTCGCCCGATTCGGTCGATCTTTATGTCTACAGAATCCTTATCTAAAGGCCTAAGACCCCTAATGATTGGAATTCCTTTCCATCATGCCGAACAAAGAGTTTCAATTTTCTGGCCGTGCCCTAGGGTGTACCCCTTGGGGCATGGGGGCTGAAAAATCATCCGAAACGAAATGTTGATTTTTTTGCACATTAGCACATTCACATGTATTTATGGTATTTTAAAGTGAGCTTGCGTAATTCGAAGGCCCAGATCGCGGGTAAATCAGCCGAATATGCCCCAAAATAGTCACTTTTTCGCTTATTTTGGACTCTCATGAAGTTCTCGTAAAGCAAAATAATAGGAAAAGTGGATTTTGACTTTTTGGGGGATAGCCCTTGGAATAAGGTTTCCAACGCCACTTGAATCAGCCAAATCGGACAAATAGCCTAGAAGTTATGGGCAAAAATAGTGGAACTGCGCAAAACGGGACCCGACGCAAAAACTATTTTGGCCATAACTTCTTCGTTACTCGCTCGATTCGGTCGATCTTTATGTCTACAGAATCCTTATCTAATGGCCTAAGAACCCTAACGATTGTAATTCCTTTCCATCGTGCCGAACAAAGAGTTTCAATTTTCGGGCCAAGCCCTAGGGTGTACCCCTTGGGGCTTGGGGGCTGAAAAATCATCCGAAACGAAATGTTGATTTTTTTGCACATTAGCACATTCACATGTATTTATGGCATTTTAAAGTGAGCTTGCGTAATTTGAAGGCCCAGTTCGCGGGTATATCAGCCGAATACGCCCCAAAATAGTCACTTTTTCGCTTGTTTTGGACTCTCACGAAGTTCTCGTAAAGAAAAATAATAGGAAAAGTGGATTTTGACTTTTTGGGGGATAGCCATTGGAATAAGGTTTCCAACGCCACTTGATTCGGCCAAATCGGACAAATAGCCTAGAAGTTATGGCAAAAATAGTGGAACTGCGCAAAACGGGACCCGACGCAAAAACTATTTTGGCCATTACTTCTTCGTTTCTCGCCCGATTCGGTCGATCTTTAGGTCCACGGAGTCCTTTTCTAAAGGCCCAAGACCTTTCATGATTGGAATTCCTATCCATCGTTATGAACAAAAAGCTCCAATTTTTGGGCCGGACCCCTAGGGGCCTGGGCTAAAAACTATTTTGACCATAACTTCTTCGTTACTCGCCCGATTCGGTCGATCTTTATGTCCACAGAATCCTTATCTAAAGGCCTAAGACCCCTAATGATTGGAATTCTTGTTCATCATGCCGAACAAAGAGTTTAAATTTTCAGGCCGGGCCCTAGGTGTACCCCCCCTAGGGGCTCGGGGGCTGAAAAATCATCCGAATCGAAATGTTGATTTTTTTGCACATTAGCACATTCACATGTATTTATGGTATTTTAAAGTGAGCTTGCATAATTTGAAGGCCTAGATCGCGGGTAAATCAGCCGAATACGCCCCAAAATAGTCACTTTTTCGTTTGTTTTGGACTCTCATGAAGTTCTCTTAAAGAAAAATAATAGGAAAAGTGGATTTTGACTTTTTGGGAGATAGCCATTGGAATAAGGTTTCCAACGCCACTTGAATCGGCCAAATCGGACAAATAGCCTAGAAGTTATGGCAAAAATAGTGGAACTGCGCAAAACGGGACCCGACGCAAAAACTATTTTGGCCATAACTTCTTCGTTACTCGCCCGATTCGGTCGATCTTTATGTCTACAGAATCCTTATCTAAAGGCCTAAGACCCCTAATGATTGGAATTCCTTTCCATCGTGCCGAACAAAGAGTTTCAATTTTCTGGCCGGGCCCTAGGGTGTACCCCTTGGGGCATGGGGGCTGAAAAATCATCCGAAACGAAATGTTGATTTTTTGCCACATTAGCACATTCACATGTATTTATGGTATTTTAAAGTGAGCTTGCGTAATTCGAAGGCCCAGATCACGGGTAAATCAGCCGAATACGCCCCAAAATAGTCACTTTTTCGCTTGTTTTGGACTCTCATGCAGTTCTCGTAAAGCAAAATAATAGGAAAAGTGGATTTTGACTTTTTGGGGGATAGCCCTTGGAATAAGGTTTCCCACGCCACTTGAATCGGCCAAATCGGAGAAATAGCCTAGAAGTTATGGCAAAAATAGTTCAACTGCGCAAAACAGGACCCGACGCAAAAACTATTTTGGCCATAACTTCTTTGTTTCTCGCCCGATTCGGTCGATCTTTATGTCCACGGAATGCTTATCTAAAGGCCCAAGACCTTTCATGATTGGAATTCCTATCCATCGTGATGAACAAAGAGCTCAAATTTTTGGTCCGGGCTCTAGGAGTACCCCTAGGGGCCTGGGCTAAAAACTATTTTGGCCATAACTTCTTCGTTACTCCCCCGATTCGGTCGATCATTATGTCCACAGAATCCTTATCTAAAGGCCTAAGACCCCTAATGATTGGAATTCCTGTTCATCGTGCCGAACAAAGAGTTTCAATTTTCGGGCCGGGCCCTAGGGGTACCCCTAGGGGCTCGGGGGCTGAAAAATCATCCGAAACGAAATGTTGATTTTTTTGCACATTAGCACATTCACATGTATTTATGGTATTTTAAAGTGAGCTTGCGTAATTTGAAGGCCCAGATCGCGGGTATATCAGTCGAATACTCCCCAAAATAGTCACTTTTTCGTTTGTTTTGGACTCTCATGAAGTTCTCATAAAGAAAAATAATAGGAAAAGTGGATTTTGACTTTTTGGAAGATAGCCATTGGAATAAGGTTTCCAACGCCACTTGAATCGGCCAAATCGGACAAATAGCCTAGAAGTTATGGCAAAAATAGTGGAACTGCACAAAACGGGACCCGACGCAAAAACTATTTTGGCCATAACTTCTTCGTTACTCGCCCGATTCGGTCGATCTTTATGTCTACAGAATCCTTATCTAAAGGCCTAAGACCCCTAATGATTGGAATTCCTTTCCATCATGCCGAACAAAGAGTTTCAATTTTCTGGCCGTGCCCTAGGGTGTACCCCTTGGGGCATGGGGGCTGAAAAATCATCCGAAACGAAATGTTGATTTTTTTGCACATTAGCACATTCACATGTATTTATGGTATTTTAAAGTGAGCTTGCGTAATTCGAAGGCCCAGATCGCGGGTAAATCAGCCGAATACGCCCCAAAATAGTCACTTTTTCGCTTGTTTTGGACTCTCATGAAGTTCTCGTAAAGCAAAATAATAGGAAAAGTGGATTTTGACTTTTTGGGGGATAGCCCTTGGAATAAGGTTTCCAACGCCACTTGAATCAGCCAAATCGGACAAATAGCCTAGAAGTTATGGGCAAAAATAGTGGAACTGCGCAAAACGGGACCCGACGCAAAAACTATTTTGGCTATAACTTCTTCGTTACTCGCTCGATTCGGTCGATCTTTATGTCTACAGAATCCTTATCTAATGGCCTAAGAACCCTAACGATTGTAATTCCTTTCCATCGTGCCGAACAAAGAGTTTCAATTTTCGGGCCAAGCCCTAGGGTGTACCCCTTGGGGCTTGGGGGCTGAAAAATCATCCGAAACGAAATGTTGATTTTTTTGCACATTAGCACATTCACATGTATTTATGGCATTTTAAAGTGAGCTTGCGTAATTCGAAGGCCCAGATCGCGGGTAAATCAGCCGAATACGCCCCAAAATAGTCACTTTTTCGCTTGTTTTGGACTCTCATGAAGTTCTCATAAAGCAAAATAATAGGAAACGTGGATTTTGACCTTTTGGGGGATAGCCCTTGGAATAAGGTTTCCAACGCCACTTGAATCGGCCAAATCGGACAAATAGCCTAGAAGTTACGGCAAAAATAGTTGAACTGCGCAAAACAGGACCCGACGCAAAAACTATTTTGGCCATAACTTCTTCGTTTCTCGCCCGATTCGGTCGATCTTTATGTCTACGGAATGCTTATCTAAAGGCCCAAGACCTTTCATGATTGGAATTCCTATCCATCGTGATGATCAAAAAGCTCAAATTTTTGGGCCGGGCTCTAGGAGTACCCCTAGGGGCCTGGGCTAAAAACTATTTTGACCATAACTTCTTCGTTACTCGCCCGATTCGGTCGATCTTTATGTCCACAGAATCCTTATCTAAAGGCCTAAGACTTCTAATGATTAGAATTCCTATTCATCGTGCGGAACAAAGAGTTTCAATTTTTCGGCCGGGCCCTAGGATGTACCCCTAGGGGCTTGGGGGCTGAAAAATCATCCGAAACGAAATATTGATTTTTTTTCACATTAGCACATTCACATGTATTTATGGCGTTTTAAAGTGAGCTTGCGTAATTTGAAGGCCCAGATCGCGGGTATATCAGCCGAATACGCCCCAAAATAGTAACTTTTTCGCTTGTTTTGGACTCTCACGAAGTTCTCGTAAAGAAAAATAATAGGAAAAGTGGATTTTGACTTTTTGGGGGATAGCCATTGGAATAAGGTTTCCAACGCCACTTGATTCGGCCAAATCGGATAAATAGCCTAGAAGTTATGGCAAAAATAGTGGAACTGCGCAAAACGGGACCCGACGCAAAAACTATTTTTGCCATAACTTCTTCGTTTCTCGCCCGATTCGGTCGATCTTTATGTCTACGGAATGCTTATCTAAAGGCCCAAGACCTTTCATGATTGGAATTCCTATCCATCGCGATGATCAAAAAGCTCAAAATTTTGGGCCGGGCTCTAGTAGTACCCCTAGGGGCCTAGGCTAAAAACTATTTTGACCATAACTTCTTCGTTACTCGCCCGATTCGGTCGATCTTTATGTCCACAGAATCCTTATCTAAAGGCCTAAGACTTCTAATGATTGGAATTCCTATTCATCGTGGCGAACAAAGAGTTTCAATTTTTCGGCCGGGCCCTAGGATGTACCCCTAGGGGCTTGGGGGCTGAAAAATCATCCGAAACGAAATATTGATTTTTTTGCACATTAGCACATTCACATGTATTTATGGCATTTTAAAGTGGGCTTGCGTAATTTGAAGGCCCAGATCGCGGGTATATCAGCCGAATACGCCCCAAAATAGTAACTTTTTCGCTTGTTTTGGACTCTCACGAAGTTCTCTTAAAGAAAAATAATAGGAAAAGTGGATTTTGACTTTTTGGGGGATAGCCATTGGAATAAGGTTTCCAACGCCACTTGATTCGGCCAAATCGGACAAATAGCCTAGAAGTTATGGCAAAAATAGTGGAACTGCGCAAAACGGTACCCGACGCAAAAACTATTTGGCCATAACTTCTTCGTTTCTCGCCCGATTCGGTCGATCTTTATGTCCACGGAGTCCTTATCTAAAGGCCCAAGACCTTTCATGATTAGAATTCCAATCCATCGTTATGAACAAAAAGCTCCAATTTTTGGGCCGGACCCCTAGGGGCCTGGGCTAAAAACTATTTTGACCATAACTTCTTCGTTACTCGCCCGATTCGGTCGATCTTTATGTCCACAGAATCCTTATCTAAAGGCCTAAGACTTCTAATGATTGGAATTCCTGTTCATCGTGCCGAACAAAGAGTTTCAATTTTCGGGCCAGGCCCTAGGGGCTCGGGGACTGTAAAATCATCCGAAACGAAATGTTGATTTTTTTGCACATTAGCACATTCACATGTATTTATGGTATTTTAAAGTGAGCATGCGTAATTTGAAGGCCCAGATCGCGGGTAAATCAGCCGAATACGACCCAAAATAGTCACTTTTTCGCTTGTTTTGGACTCTCACGAAGTTCTCGTAAAGCAAAATAATAGGAAAAGTGGATTTTGACTTTCTGGGGGATAGCCCTTGGAATAAGGTTTCCAACGCCACTTGAATCGGCCAAATCGGACAAATAGCCTAGAAGTTAAGGCAAAAATAGTGGAACTGCGCAAAACGGTACCCGACGCAAAAACTATTTGGCCATAACTTCTTCGTTTCTCGCCCGATTCGGTCGATCTTTATGTCCACGGAGTCCTTATCTAAAGGCCCAAGACATTTCATGATTGGAATTCCTATCCATCGTTATGTACAAAGAGCTCCAATTTTGGGCCGGACCCCTAGGGGCCTGGGCTAAAAACTATTTTGACCATAACTTCTTCGTTACTCGCCCGATTCGGTCGATCTTTATGTCCACAGAATCCTTATCTAAAGGCCTAAGACCCCTAATGATTGGAATTCCTGTTCATCATGCCGAACAAAGAGTTTAAATTTTCAGGCCGGGCCCTAGGTGTACCCCCTAGGGGCTCGAGGGCTGAAAAATCATCCGAAACGAAATGTTGATTTTTTTGCACATTAGCACATTCACATGTATTTATGGTATTTTAAAGTGAGCTTGCGTAATTTGAAGGCCCAGATCGCGGGCAAATCAGCCGAATACGCCCCAAAATAGTCACTTTTTCACTTGTTTTGGACTCTCACTAAGTTCTCGTAAAACAAAATAATAGGAAAAATAGATTTTGACTTTTTGGGGGATAGCCCTTGGAATAAGGTTTCCAACGCCACTTGAATCGGCCAAATCGGACAAATAGCCTAGAAGTTATGGCAAAAATAGTTCAACTGCGCAAAACAGGACCCGACGCAAAAACTATTTTGGCCATAACTTCTTCGTTTCTCGCCCGATTCGGTCGATCTTTATGTCCACGGAATGCTTATCTAAAGGCCCAAGACCTTTCATGATTGGAATTCATATCCATCGTGATGAACAAAGAGCTCAAATTTTTGGGCCGGGCTCTAGGAGTACCCCCTAGGGGCCTGGGCTAAAAACTATTTTGGCCATAACTTCTTCGTTACTCGCCCGATTCGGTCGATCTTTATGTCCACAGAATCCATATCTAAAGGCCTAAGACCCCTAATGATTGGAATTACTGTTCATCGTGCCGAACAAAGAGTTTTAATTTTCGGGCCGGGCCCTAGGGGTACCCCTAGGGGCTCGGGGGCTGAAAAATCATCCGAAACGAAATGTTGATTTTTTTGCACATTAGAACATTCACATGTATTTATGGTATTTTAAAGTGAGATTGCGTAATTTGAAGGCCCAGATCGCGGGTATATCAGCCGAATACTCCCCAAAATAGTCACTTTTTCGTTTGTTTTGATTTCTCATGAAGTTCTCATAAAGAAAAATAATAGGAAAAGTGGATTTTAACTTTTTGGGAGATAGCCATTGGAATAAGGTTTCCAACGCCACTTGAATCGGCCAAATCGGACAAATAGCCTAGAAGTTATGGCAAAAATAGTGGAACTGCGCAAAACGGGACCCGACGCAAAAACTATTTTGGCCATAACTTCTTCGTTTCTCGCCCGGTTCGGTCAATCTTTATGTCCACAGAGTCCTTATCTAAAGGCCCAAGACCTTTCATTATTGGAATTCCTATCCATCATTATGAACAAAGAGCTCCAATTTTTGGGCCGGATCCCTAGGGGCTGGGCTAAAAACTATTTTGACCATAACTTCTTCGTTACTCGCCCGATTCGGTCGATCTTTATGTCCACAGAATCCTTATCTAAAGGCCTAAGACTTCTAATGATTGGAATTCCTGTTCATCGTGCCGAACAAAGAGTTTCAATTTTTGGGCCACGCCCTAGGGTGTACCCCTAGGGGCTTGGGGGCTGAAAAATCATCCGAAACGAAATGTTGATTTTTTTGCACATTAGCACATTCACATGTATTTATGGCATTTTAAAGTGAGCTTGCGTAATTTGAAGGCCCAGATCGCGGGTATATCAGCCGAATACGCCCCAAAATAGTAACTTTTTCGCTTGTTTTGGACTCTCACGAAGTTCTCGTAAAGTAAAATAATAGGAAAAGTGGATTTAGACTTTTTGGGGGATAGCCATTGGAATAAGGTTTCCAACGCCACTTGATTCGGCCAAATCGGACAAATAGCCTAGAAGTTATGGCAAAAATAGTTCAACTGCGCAAAACTGGACCCGACGCAAAAACTATTTTGGCCATAACTTCTTCGTTTCTCGCCCGATTCGGTCGATCTTTATGTCCACGGAATGCTTATCTAAAGGCCCAAGACCTTTCATGATTGGAATTCCTATCCATCGTGATGAACAAAGAGCTCAAATTTTTGGGCCGGGCTCTAGGAGTACCCCTAGGGGCCTGGGCTAAAAACTATTTTGGCCATAACTTCTTCGTTACTCGCCCGATTCGGTCGATCTTTATGTCCACAGAATCCTTATCTAAAGGCCTAAGACCCATAATGATTGGAATTACTGTTCATCGTACCGAACAAAGAGTTTCAATTTTCGGGCCGGGCCCTAGGGGTACCCCTAGGGGCTCGGGGGCTGAAAAATCATCCGAAACGAAATGTTGATTTTTTTGCACATTAGCACATTCACATGTATTTATGGTATTTTAAAGTGAGCTTGCGTAATTTGAAGGCCCAGATCGCGGGTAAATCAGTCGAATACGCCCCAAAATAGTCACTTTTTCACTTGTTTTGGACTCTCACTAAGTTCTCGTAAAACAAAATAATAGGAAAAGTGGATTTTGACTTTTTGGGGGATAGCCCTTGGAATAAGGTTTCCAACGCCACTTGAATCGGCCAAATCGGACAAATAGCCTAGAAGTTATGGCAAAAATAGTGGAACTGCGCAAAACGGGACCCGACGCAAAAACTATTTTGGCCATAACTTCTGCGTTTCTCGCCCGATTCGGTCGATCTTTATGTCCACGAAGTCCTTATCCAAAGGCCCAAGACATTTCATGATTGGAATTCTTATCCATCGTTATGAACAAAGAGCTCCAATTTTTGGGCCGGACCCCTAGGGGCCTGGGCTAAAAACTATTTTGGCCATAACTTCTTCGTTACTCGCCCGATTCGGTCGATCTTTATGTCCACAGAATCCATATCTAAAGGCTTAAGACCCCTAATGATTGGAATTCATGTTCATCGTGCCGAACAAAGAGTTTCAATTTTCGGGCTTGGGGGCTGAAAAATCATCCGAAACGAAATGTTGATTTTTTTGCACATTAGCACATTCACATGTATTTATGGCATTTTAAAGTGAGCTTGCGTAATTCGAAGGCCCAGATCGCCGGTAAATCAGCCGAATACGCCCCAAAATAGTCACTTTTTCGCTTGTTTTGGACTCTCACGAAGTTCTCGTAAAGAAAAATAATAGGAAAAGTGGATTTTGACTTTTTGGGGGATAGCCATTGGAATAAGGTTTCCAACGCCACTTGATTCTGCCAAATCGGACAAATAGCCTAGAAGTTATGGCAAAAATAGTGGAACTGCGCAAAACGGGACCCGACGCAAAAACTATTTTGGCCATAACTTCTTCGTTTCTCGCCCGATTCGGTCGATCTTTATGTCCACGGAGTCCTTATCTAAAGGCCCAAGACCTTTCATGATTGGAATTCCTATCCATCGTTATGAACAAAGAGCTCCAATTTTTGGGCCGGACCCCTAGGGGCCTTGTCTAAAAACTATTTTGGCCATAACTTCTTCGTTACTTGCCCGATTCGGTCAATCTTTATGTCCACAGAATCCTTATCTAAAGGCCTAAGACCCCTAATGATTGGAATTCCTGTTCATCGTGCCGAACAAAGAGTTTCAATTTTCGGGCTTGGGGGCTGAAAAATCATCCGAAACGAAATGTTGATTTTTTTTGCACATTAGCACATTCACATGTATTTATGGCATTTTAAAGTGAGCTTGCGTAATTCGAAGGCCCAGATCGCGGGTAAATCAGCCGAATACGCCCCAAAATAGTCAATTTTTCGCTTGTTTTGGACTCTCAAGAAGTTCTCGTAAAGAAAAATAATAGGAAAAGTGGATTTTGACTTTTTGGGGGATAGCCATTGGAATAAGGTTTCCAACGCCACTTGATCGGCCAAATCGGACAAATAGCCTAGAAGTTATGGCAAAAATAGTGGAACTGCGCAAAACGGGACCCGACGCAAAAACTATGTTGGCCATAACTTCTTCGTTTCTCGCCCGATTCGGTCGATCTTTATGTCCACGGAGTCCTTATCTAAAGGCCCAAGACCTTTCATGATTGGAATTCCTATCCATCGTTATGAACTAAAAGCTCCAATTTTTGGGCCGGATCCCTAGGGGCCTGGGCTAAAAATTATTTTGACCATAACTTCTTCGTTACTCGCCTGATTCGGTCGATCTTTATGTCCACAGAATCCTTATCTAAAGGCCTAAGACTTCTAATGATTGGAATTCCTGTTCATCGTGCCGAACAAAGAGTTTCAATTTTCGGGCCTGGCCCTAGGGGCTCGGGGAATGAAAAATCATCCGAAACGAAATGTTGATTTTTTTGCACATTAGCACATTCACATGTATTTATGGTATTTTAAAGTGAGCATGCGTAATTTGAAGGCCCAGATCGCGGGTAAATCAGCCGAATACGCCCCAAAATAGTCACTTTTTAGCTTGTTTGGGACTCTCACGAAGTTCTCGTAAAGCAAAATAATAGGAAAAGTGGATTTTGACTTTTTGGGGGATAGCCCTTGGAATAAGGTTTCCAACGCCACTTGATCGGCCAAATCGGACAAATAGCCTAGAAGTTATGGCAAAAATAGTGGAACTGCGCAAAACGGGACCCGACGCAAAAACTATGTTGGCCATAACTTCTTCGTTTCTCGCCCGATTCGGTCGATCTTTATGTCCACGGAGTCCTTATCTAAAGGCCCAAGACCTTTCATGATTGGAATTCCTATCCATCGTTATGAACTAAAAGCTCCAATTTTTGGGCCGGATCCCTAGGGGCCTGGGCTAAAAATTATTTTGACCATAACTTCTTCGTTACTCGCCTGATTCGGTCGATCTTTATGTCCACAGAATCCTTATCTAAAGGCCTAAGACTTCTAATGATTGGAATTCCTGTTCATCGTGCCGAACAAAGAGTTTCAATTTTCGGGCCTGGCCCTAGGGGCTCGGGGAATGAAAAATCATCCGAAACGAAATGTTGATTTTTTTGCACATTAGCACATTCACATGTATTTATGGCATTTTAAAGTGAGCTTGCGTAATTCGAAGGCCCAGATCGCCGGTAAATCAGCCGAATACGCCCCAAAATAGTCACTTTTTCGCTTGTTTTGGACTCTCACGAAGTTCTCGTAAAGAAAAATAATAGGAAAAGTGGATTTTGACTTTTTGGGGGATAGCCATTGGAATAAGGTTTCCAACGCCACTTGATTCTGCCAAATCGGACAAATAGCCTAGAAGTTATGGCAAAAATAGTGGAACTGCGCAAAACGGGACCCGACGCAAAAACTATTTTGGCCATAACTTCTTCGTTTCTCGCCCGATTCGGTCGATCTTTATGTCCACGGAGTCCTTATCTAAAGGCCCAAGACCTTTCATGATTGGAATTCCTATCCATCGTTATGAACAAAGAGCTCCAATTTTTGGGCCGGACCCCTAGGGGCCTTGTCTAAAAACTATTTTGGCCATAACTTCTTCGTTACTCGCCCGATTCGGTCAATCTTTATGTCCACAGAATCCTTATCTAAAGGCCTAAGACCCCTAATGATTGGAATTCCTGTTCATCGTGCCGAACAAAGAGTTTCAATTTTCGGGCTTGGGGGCTGAAAAATCATCCGAAACGAAATGTTGATTTTTTTGCACATTAGCACATTCACATGTATTTATGGCATTTTAAAGTGAGCTTGCGTAATTCGAAGGCCCAGATCGCCGGTAAATCAGCCGAATACGCCCCAAAATAGTCACTTTTTCGCTTGTTTTGGACTCTCACGAAGTTCTCGTAAAGAAAAATAATAGGAAAAGTGGATTTTGACTTTTTGGGGGATAGCCATTGGAATAAGGTTTCCAACGCCACTTGATTCTGCCAAATCGGACAAATAGCCTAGAAGTTATGGCAAAAATAGTGGAACTGCGCAAAACGGGACCCGACGCAAAAACTATTTTGGCCATAACTTCTTCGTTTCTCGCCCGATTCGGTCGATCTTTATGTCCACGGAGTCCTTATCTAAAGGCCCAAGACCTTTCATGATTGGAATTCCTATCCATCGTTATGAACAAAGAGCTCCAATTTTTGGGCCGGACCCCTAGGGGCCTTGTCTAAAAACTATTTTGGCCATAACTTCTTCGTTACTCGCCCGATTCGGTCAATCTTTATGTCCACAGAATCCTTATCTAAAGGCCTAAGACCCCTAATGATTGGAATTCCTGTTCATCGTGCCGAACAAAGAGTTTCAATTTTCGGGCTTGGGGGCTGAAAAATCATCCGAAACGAAATGTTGATTTTTTTTGCACATTAGCACATTCACATGTATTTATGGCATTTTAAAGTGAGCTTGCGTAATTCGAAGGCCCAGATCGCGGGTAAATCAGCCGAATACGCCCCAAAATAGTCAATTTTTCGCTTGTTTTGGACTCTCAAGAAGTTCTCGTAAAGAAAAATAATAGGAAAAGTGGATTTTGACTTTTTGGGGGATAGCCATTGGAATAAGGTTTCCAACGCCACTTGATCGGCCAAATCGGACAAATAGCCTAGAAGTTATGGCAAAAATAGTGGAACTGCGCAAAACGGGACCCGACGCAAAAACTATGTTGGCCATAACTTCTTCGTTTCTCGCCCGATTCGGTCGATCTTTATGTCCACGGAGTCCTTATCTAAAGGCCCAAGACCTTTCATGATTGGAATTCCTATCCATCGTTATGAACTAAAAGCTCCAATTTTTGGGCCGGATCCCTAGGGGCCTGGGCTAAAAATTATTTTGACCATAACTTCTTCGTTACTCGCCTGATTCGGTCGATCTTTATGTCCACAGAATCCTTATCTAAAGGCCTAAGACTTCTAATGATTGGAATTCCTGTTCATCGTGCCGAACAAAGAGTTTCAATTTTCGGGCCTGGCCCTAGGGGCTCGGGGAATGAAAAATCATCCGAAACGAAATGTTGATTTTTTTGCACATTAGCACATTCACATGTATTTATGGTATTTTAAAGTGAGCATGCGTAATTTGAAGGCCCAGATCGCGGGTAAATCAGCCGAATACGCCCCAAAATAGTCACTTTTTAGCTTGTTTGGGACTCTCACGAAGTTCTCGTAAAGCAAAATAATAGGAAAAGTGGATTTTGACTTTTTGGGGGATAGCCCTTGGAATAAGGTTTCCAACGCCACTTGAATCGGCCAAATCGGACAAATAGCCTAGAAGTTATGGCAAAAATAGTGGAACTGCGCAAAACGGGACCCGACGCAAAAACTATTTTGGCCATAACTTCTTCGTTTCTCGCCCGATTCGGTCGATCTTTATGTCCACGGAGTCCTTATCTAAAGGCCCAAGACCTTTCATGATTGGAATTCCTATCCATCGTTATGAACAAAGAGCTCCAATTTTTGGGCCGGACCCCTAGGGGCCTTGTCTAAAAACTATTTTGGCCATAACTTCTTCGTTACTCGCCCGATTCGGTCAATCTTTATGTCCACAGAATCCTTATCTAAAGGCCTAAGACCCCTAATGATTGGAATTCCTGTTCATCGTGCCGAACAAAGAGTTTCAATTTTCGGGCTTGGGGGCTGAAAAATCATCCGAAACGAAATGTTGATTTTTTTTGCACATTAGCACATTCACATGTATTTATGGCATTTTAAAGTGAGCTTGCGTAATTCGAAGGCCCAGATCGCGGGTAAATCAGCCGAATACGCCCCAAAATAGTCAATTTTTCGCTTGTTTTGGACTCTCAAGAAGTTCTCGTAAAGAAAAATAATAGGAAAAGTGGATTTTGACTTTTTGGGGGATAGCCATTGGAATAAGGTTTCCAACGCCACTTGATCGGCCAAATCGGACAAATAGCCTAGAAGTTATGGCAAAAATAGTGGAACTGCGCAAAACGGGACCCGACGCAAAAACTATGTTGGCCATAACTTCTTCGTTTCTCGCCCGATTCGGTCGATCTTTATGTCCACGGAGTCCTTATCTAAAGGCCCAAGACCTTTCATGATTGGAATTCCTATCCATCGTTATGAACTAAAAGCTCCAATTTTTGGGCCGGATCCCTAGGGGCCTGGGCTAAAAATTATTTTGACCATAACTTCTTCGTTACTCGCCTGATTCGGTCGATCTTTATGTCCACAGAATCCTTATCTAAAGGCCTAAGACTTCTAATGATTGGAATTCCTGTTCATCGTGCCGAACAAAGAGTTTCAATTTTCGGGCCTGGCCCTAGGGGCTCGGGGAATGAAAAATCATCCGAAACGAAATGTTGATTTTTTTGCACATTAGCACATTCACATGTATTTATGGCATTTTAAAGTGAGCTTGCGTAATTCGAAGGCCCAGATCGCCGGTAAATCAGCCGAATACGCCCCAAAATAGTCACTTTTTCGCTTGTTTTGGACTCTCACGAAGTTCTCGTAAAGAAAAATAATAGGAAAAGTGGATTTTGACTTTTTGGGGGATAGCCATTGGAATAAGGTTTCCAACGCCACTTGATTCTGCCAAATCGGACAAATAGCCTAGAAGTTATGGCAAAAATAGTGGAACTGCGCAAAACGGGACCCGACGCAAAAACTATTTTGGCCATAACTTCTTCGTTTCTCGCCCGATTCGGTCGATCTTTATGTCCACGGAGTCCTTATCTAAAGGCCCAAGACCTTTCATGATTGGAATTCCTATCCATCGTTATGAACAAAGAGCTCCAATTTTTGGGCCGGACCCCTAGGGGCCTTGTCTAAAAACTATTTTGGCCATAACTTCTTCGTTACTCGCCCGATTCGGTCAATCTTTATGTCCACAGAATCCTTATCTAAAGGCCTAAGACCCCTAATGATTGGAATTCCTGTTCATCGTGCCGAACAAAGAGTTTCAATTTTCGGGCTTGGGGGCTGAAAAATCATCCGAAACGAAATGTTGATTTTTTTGCACATTAGCACATTCACATGTATTTATGGCATTTTAAAGTGAGCTTGCGTAATTCGAAGGCCCAGATCGCCGGTAAATCAGCCGAATACGCCCCAAAATAGTCACTTTTTCGCTTGTTTTGGACTCTCACGAAGTTCTCGTAAAGAAAAATAATAGGAAAAGTGGATTTTGACTTTTTGGGGGATAGCCATTGGAATAAGGTTTCCAACGCCACTTGATTCTGCCAAATCGGACAAATAGCCTAGAAGTTATGGCAAAAATAGTGGAACTGCGCAAAACGGGACCCGACGCAAAAACTATTTTGGCCATAACTTCTTCGTTTCTCGCCCGATTCGGTCGATCTTTATGTCCACGGAGTCCTTATCTAAAGGCCCAAGACCTTTCATGATTGGAATTCCTATCCATCGTTATGAACAAAGAGCTCCAATTTTTGGGCCGGACCCCTAGGGGCCTTGTCTAAAAACTATTTTGGCCATAACTTCTTCGTTACTCGCCCGATTCGGTCAATCTTTATGTCCACAGAATCCTTATCTAAAGGCCTAAGACCCCTAATGATTGGAATTCCTGTTCATCGTGCCGAACAAAGAGTTTCAATTTTCGGGCTTGGGGGCTGAAAAATCATCCGAAACGAAATGTTGATTTTTTTTGCACATTAGCACATTCACATGTATTTATGGCATTTTAAAGTGAGCTTGCGTAATTCGAAGGCCCAGATCGCGGGTAAATCAGCCGAATACGCCCCAAAATAGTCAATTTTTCGCTTGTTTTGGACTCTCAAGAAGTTCTCGTAAAGAAAAATAATAGGAAAAGTGGATTTTGACTTTTTGGGGGATAGCCATTGGAATAAGGTTTCCAACGCCACTTGATCGGCCAAATCGGACAAATAGCCTAGAAGTTATGGCAAAAATAGTGGAACTGCGCAAAACGGGACCCGACGCAAAAACTATGTTGGCCATAACTTCTTCGTTTCTCGCCCGATTCGGTCGATCTTTATGTCCACGGAGTCCTTATCTAAAGGCCCAAGACCTTTCATGATTGGAATTCCTATCCATCGTTATGAACTAAAAGCTCCAATTTTTGGGCCGGATCCCTAGGGGCCTGGGCTAAAAATTATTTTGACCATAACTTCTTCGTTACTCGCCTGATTCGGTCGATCTTTATGTCCACAGAATCCTTATCTAAAGGCCTAAGACTTCTAATGATTGGAATTCCTGTTCATCGTGCCGAACAAAGAGTTTCAATTTTCGGGCCTGGCCCTAGGGGCTCGGGGAATGAAAAATCATCCGAAACGAAATGTTGATTTTTTTGCACATTAGCACATTCACATGTATTTATGGTATTTTAAAGTGAGCATGCGTAATTTGAAGGCCCAGATCGCGGGTAAATCAGCCGAATACGCCCCAAAATAGTCACTTTTTAGCTTGTTTGGGACTCTCACGAAGTTCTCGTAAAGCAAAATAATAGGAAAAGTGGATTTTGACTTTTTGGGGGATAGCCCTTGGAATAAGGTTTCCAACGCCACTTGAATCGGCCAAATCGGACAAATAGCCTAGAAGTTATGGCAAAAATAGTGGAACTGCGCAAAACGGGACCCGACGCAAAAACTATTTTGGCCATAACTTCTTCGTTTCTCGCCCGATTCGGTCGATCCTTATGTCCACGGAGTCCTTATCTAAAGGCCCAAGACCTTTCATTATTGGAATTCCTATCCATCGTTATGAACAAAGAGCTCCAATTTTTGGGCCGGACCCCTAGGGTCCTGGGTTAAAAACTATTTTGACCATAACTTCTTCGTTACTCGCCCGATTCGGTCAATCTTTATGTCCACAGAATCCTTATCTAAAGGCCTAAGACCCCTAATGATTGGAATTCCTGTTCATCGTGTCGAACAAAGAGTTTAAATTTTCGGGCCGGGCACTAGGTGTACCCCCTAGGGGCTCGGGGGTTGAAAAATCATCCGAAACGAAATGTTGATTTTTTTGCACATTAGCACATTCACATGTATTTATGGTATTTTAAAGTGAGCTTGCGTAATTTGAAGGCCCAGATCGCGGGTAAATCAGCCGAATACGCCCCAAAATAGTCACTTTTTCAATTGTTTTGGACTCTCACTAAGTTCTCGTAAAACAAAATAATAGGAAAAGTGGATTTTGACTTTTTGGGGGATAGCCCTTGGAATAAGGTTTCCAACGCCACTTGAATCGGCCAAATCGGACAAAAAGCCTAGAAGTTATGGCAAAAATAGTGGAACTGCGCAAAACGGGACTCGACGCAAAAACTATTTTGGACATAACTTCTTCGTTTCTCGCCCGATTCGGTCGATCTTTATGTCCACGGAATGATTATCTAAAGACCCAAGACCTTTCAAGATTGGAATTCCTATCGACCGTAATGAACAAAGAGCTCAAATTTTTGGGCCGGGCCTTAGGGGTACCCCCTAGGGGCCTGGGCTAAAAACTATTTTGGCCATAACTTCTTCGTTACTCGCATGATTCGGTCGATCTTTATGTCCACAGAATCATTATCTAAAGGCCTAAGACCCCTAATGATTGGAATTCTTGTCCATCGTGCCGAACAAAGAGCTTCATTTTTCGGGCCGGGCCCTAGGGGGTACCCCAAGGGGCTTGGGGGCTGAATAATCATCCGAAACGAAATGTTGATTTTTTTGCACATTAGCACATTCACATGTATTTATGGCATTTTAAAGTGAGCTTGCGTAATTCAAAGGCCCAGAACGCGGGTAAATCAGCCGAATATGCCCCAAAATAGTCACTTTTTCACATGTTTTAGACTCTCATGAAGTTCTCATAAAGCAAAATAATAGGAAAAGTGGATTTTGACTTTTTGGGGGATAGCCCTTGGAATAAGGTTTCCAACGCCACTTTAATTGGCCAAGTCGGACAAATAGTCTAGAAGTTATGGCAAAAATAGTGGAACTGCGCAAAATGGGACCCGACGCAAAAACTATTTTGGCCATAACATCTTCGTTTCTTGCCCGATTCGGTCGATCTTTATGTCCACGGAATGATTATCTAAAGGCCTAAAACCTTTCATGATTGGAATTCCAATCCATCGTGATGAAAAAAGAGCTCAAATTTTTGGGCCAGGCCTTAGGGGTACCCCATAGGGGCCTGGGCTAAAAACTATTTTGGCCATAACTTCTTCGTTACTCGCCCGATTCGGTCGATCTTTATGTCCACAGAATCCTTATCTAAAGGCCTAAGACCCCTAATTATTGGAATTCCTGTTCAGTGTGCCGAACAAAGAGTTTCAATTTTCGGGCCGGGCCCTAGGGGTACCAATAGGGGCTCGGGGGCTGAAAAATATCCGAAACGAAATGTTGATTTTTTTGCTCATTAGCACATTCACATGTATTTATGGCATTTTAAAGTGAGCTTGCGTAATTTGAAGGCCCAGATCGCGGGTAAATCAGCCGAATACGCCTCAAAATAGTCACTTTTTCGTTTGTTTTGGACTCTCACGAAGTTCTCCTAAAGCAAAATAAAAGGAAAAGTGGATTTTGACTTTTTTGGGGATAGCCCTTGGAATAAGGTTTCCAACGCCACTTGAATCGGCCAAATCGGACAAATAGCCTAGAAGTTATGGCAAAAATAGTGGAACTGCGCAAAACGGGACCCGACGCAAAAACTATTTTAGCCATAACTTCTTCGTTTCTCGCCCGATTCGGTCGATCTATATGTCCACGGAATGCTTATCTAAAGGCCCAAGACCTTTCATGATTGGAAATCCAATCCATCGTGTTGAACAAAGAGCTCAAATTTTTGGGACGGGCCCTAGGGGTACCCCATAGGGTCCTGGGCTAAAAACTATTTTGGCCATATCTTCTTCGTTACTCGCCCGATTTGGTCGATCTATATGTCCACAGAATCCTTATCTAAAGGCCTAAGACCCCTAATGATTGGAATTCCTTTTCATCGTGCCGAACAAAGAGTTTCAATTTTCGGGCCGGGCCCTACCCCTAGTGGCTCGGGGGCTGAAAAATCATCCGAAACGAAATGTTGATTTTTTTGCACATTAGCACATTCACATGTATTTATGGCATATTAAAGTGAGCTTGCGTAATTTGAAGGCCCAGATCGCGGGTAAATCAGCCGAATACGCCCCAAAATAGTCCTTTTTTCGCTTGTTTTGGACTCTCACGAAGTTCTCGTAAAGAAAAATAATAGGAATAGTGGATTTTGACTTCTTGGCGGATAGCCCTTGGAATAAGGTTTCCAACGCCACTTGAATCGGCCAAATCGGACAAATAGCCTAGAAGTTATGGCAAAAATAGTGGAACTGCGCAAAACGGGACCCGACGCAAAAACTATTTTAGCCATAACTTCTTCGTTTCTCGCCCGATTCGGTCGATCTATATGTCCACGGAATGATTATCTAAAGACCCAAGACCTTTCATGATTGGAATTCCTATCCATCGTGATGAACAAAGAGCTCAATTTTTTGGGCCGGGCCTTAGGGGTACCCCCTAGAGGCCTGGGCTAAAAACTATTTTGGCCATAACTTCTTCGTTACTCGCCCGATTCGGTCGATCTTTATGTCTACAGAATCCTTATCTAAAGGCCTATGACCCCTAATGATTGGAATTCTTTTCATCGTACCGAACAAAGAGTTTCAATTTTCGGGCCGGGCCCTAGGGGTACCCTTAGGGGCTCGGGGGCTGAAAAATCATCCGAAACGAAATGTTGATTTTTTTGCACATTAGCACATTCACATGTATTTATGGCATTTTAAAGTGAGCTTGTGTAATTTGAAGGCCCATATCGCGGGTAAATCAGCCGAATTCGACCAAAATAGTCACTTTTTCGCTTGTTTTGGACTCTCACGAAGTTCTCGTAAAGCAAAATAAAAGGAAAAGTGGATTTTGAATTTTTTGGGGATAGCCCTTAGAATAAGGTTTCCAACGCCACTTGAATCGGCCAAATCGGACAAATAGCCTAGAAGTTATGGCAAAAATAGTGGAACTGCGCAAAACGGGACCTGACGCAAAAACTATTTTGGCCATAACTTCTTCGTTTCTCGCCCAATTCGGTCGATATTTATGTCCACGGAATGCTTATCTAAAGGCCCAAGACCTTTCATGATTGGAAATCCTATCCATCGTGATGAACAAAGAGCTCAATTTTCTGGGCCGGGCCTTAGGGGTACCCCCTAGAGGCATGGGCTAAAAACTATTTTGGTCATAACTTCTTCGTTACTCGCCCGATTCGGTCGATCTTTATGTCCACAGAATCCTTATCTAAAGGCCTAAGACCCCTAATGATTGGAATTCCTTTTCATCGTGCCGAACAAAGAGTTTCAATTTTCGGGCCGGGCCCTAGGGGTACCCCTAGGGGCTCGGAGGCTGAAAAATCATCCGAAACGAAATGTTGATTTTTTTGCACATTAGCACATTCACATGTATTTATGGTTTTTAAAGTGAGCTTGCGTAATTTGAAGGACCAGATCGCGGGTAAATCAGCCGAATACGCCCCAAAATAGTCACTTTTTCGCTTGTTTTGGACTCTCATGAAGTACTCGTAAAGCAAAATAATAGCAAAAGTGGATTTTGACTTTTTGGAGGATAGCCCATGGAATAAGGTTTCCAACGCCACTTGAATCGGCCAAATCGGACAAATAGCCTAGAAGTTATGGCAAAAATAGTGGAACTGCGCAAAACGGGACCCGACGCAAAAACTATTTTGGCCATAACTTCTTCGTTTCTCGCCCGATTCGGTCGATCTTTATGTCCACGGAATGCTTATCTAAAGGCCCAAGACCTTTCGTGATTGGAATTCCTATCCATCGTGATGAACAAAGAGCTCAAATTTTTGGGCCGGGCCTTAGGGGTACCCCCTAGGGGCCTGGGCTAAAAACTATTTTGGCCATAACTTCTTCGTTACTCGCCCGATTCGGTCGATCTTTATGTCCACAGAATCCTTATCTAAAGGCCTAAGACCACTAATGATTGGAATTCCTTTTCATCGTGCCGAACAAAGAGTTTCAATTTTCGGGCCGGGCCCTAGGGGTACCCCTAGGGGCTCGGGGGCTGAAAAATCATCCAAAACGAAATGTTGATTTTTTTCCACATTAGCACATTCACATGTATTTATGGTATTTTAAAGTGAGCTTGCGTAATTTGAAGGCCCAGATCGCGGGTAAATCAGCCGAATACGCCCCAAAATAGTCACTTTTTCGCTTGTTTTGGACTCTCATGAAGTACTCGTAAAGCAAAATAATAGCAAAAGTGGATTTTGACTTTTTGGAGGATAGCCCTTGGAATAAGGTTTCCAACGCCACTTGAATCGGCCAAATCGGACAAATAGCCTAGAAGTTATGGCAAAAATAGTGGAACTGCGCAAAACGGTACCCGACGCAAAAACTATTTTGGCCATAACTTCTTCGTTTCTCGCACGATTCGGTCGATCTTTATATCCACGGAATGCTTATCTAAAGGCCTAAGACCTTTCGTGATTGGAATTCCTATCCATCGTGATGAACAAAGAGCTCAAATTTTTGGGCCGGGCCTTAGGGGTACCTCCTAGGGGCCTGGGCTAAAAACTATTTTGGCCATAACTTCTTCGTTACTCGCCCGATTCGGTCGATCTTTATGTCCACAGAATCCTTATCTAAAGGCCTAAGACCCCTAATGATTGGAATTCCTTTTCATCGTGCCGAACAAAGAGTTTCAATTTTCGGGCCGGGCCCTAGGGGTACCCTTAGGGGCTCGGGGGCTGAAAAATCATCCGAAACGAAATGTTGATTTTTTTGCACATTAGCACATTCACATGTATTTATGGCATTTTAAAGTGAGCTTGTGTAATTTGAAGGCCCAGATCGCGAGTAAATCAGCCGAATACGACCAAAATAGTCACTTTTTCGCTTGTTTTGGACTCTCACGAAGTTCTCGTAAAGCAAAATAAAAGGAAAAGTGGATTTTGACTTTTTTGGGGATAGCCCTTGGAATAAGGTTTCCAACGCCACTTGAATCGGCCAAATCGGACAAATAGCCTAGAAGTTATGGCAAAAATAGTGGAACTGCGCAAAACGGGACCTGACGCAAAAACTATTTTGGCCATAACTTCTTCGTTTCTCGCCCGATTCGGTCGATATTTATGTCCACGGAATGCTTATCTAAACGCCCAAGAACTTTCATGATTGGAAATCCTATCCATCGTGATGAACAAAGAGCTCAAATTTTTGGGACGGGCCCTAGGGGTATCCCCTAGGGTCCTGGGCTAAAAACTATTTTGGCCATAATTTCTTCGTTACTCGCCCGATTCGGTCGATCTTTATGTCCACAGAATCCTTATCTAAAGGCCTAAGACCTCTAATGATTGGAATTCCTTTTCATCGTGCCGAACAAAGAGTTTCAATTTTTGGGCCGGGCCCTAGGTGTACGTACCCCTAGGGGCTCGGGGGCTGAAAAATCATCCGAAACGAAATGTTGATTTTTTTGCACATTAGCACATTCACATGTATTTATGGCATATTAAAGTGAGCTTGCGTAATTTGAAGTCCCAGATCGCGGGTAAATCAGCCGAATACGCCCCAAAATAGTCATTTTTTCGCTTGTTTTGGACTCTCACGAAGTTCTCGTAAAGCAAAATAATAGGAATAGTGGATTTTGACTTCTTGGGGGATTGCCCTTGGAATAAGGTTTCCAACGCCACTTGAATCGGCCAAATCGGACAAATAGCCTAGAAGTTATGGCAAAAATAGTGGAACTGCGCAAAACAAGATCCGACGCAAAAACTATTTTTGCCATAACTTCTTCGTTTCTCGCCCGATTCGGTCGATCTTTATGTCCACGGAATGATTATCTAAAGACCCAAGACCTTTCATGATTGGAATTCCTATCCATCGTGATGAACCAAGAGCTCAATTTTTTGGGCCGGGCCTTAGGGGTACCCCCTAGAGGCATGGGCTAAAAACTATTTTGGTCATAACTTCTTCGTTACTCGCCCGATTCGGTCGATCTTTATGTCCACAGAATCCTTATCTAAAGGCCTAAGACCCCTAATGATTGGAATTCCTTTTCATCGTGCCGAACAAAGAGTTTCAATTTTCGGGCCGGGCCCTAGGGGTACCCCTAGGGGCTCGGGGGCTGAAAAATCATCCGAAACGAAATGTTGATTTTTTTGCATATTAGCACATTCACATGTATTTATGGTATTTTAAAGTGAGCTTGCGTAATTTGAAGGCCCAGATCGCGGGTAAATCAGCCGAATACGCCCCAAAATAGTCACTTTTTCGCTTGTTTTGGACTCTCATGAAGTACTCGTAAAGCAAAATAATAGCAAAAGTGGATTTTGACTATTTGGAGGATAGCCCTTGGAATAAGGTTTCCAACGCCACTTGAATCGGCCAAATCGGACAAATAGCCTAGAAGTTATGGCAAAAATAGTGGAACTGCGCAAAACGGGACCCGACGCAAAAACTATTTTGGCCATAACTTCTTCGTTTCTCGCCCGATTCGGTCGATCTTTATGTCCACGGAATGCTTATCTAAAGGTCCAAGACCTTTCGTGATTGGAATTCCTATCCATCGTGACGAACAAAGAGCTCAAATTTTTGGGCCGGGCCTTAGGGGGTACCCCCTAGGGGCCTGGGCTAAAAACAATTTCGGCCATAACTTCTTCATTACTCGCCCGATTCGGTCGATCTTTATGTCCACAGAATCCTTATCTAAATGCCTAAGACCCCTAATGATTGGAATTCCTTTTCATCGTGCCGAACAAAGAGTTTCAATTTTCGGGCCGGGCCCTAGGGGTACCCCTATGGGCTCGAGGGCTGAAAAATCATCCGAAATGAAATGTTGATTTTTTTGCTCATTAGCACATTCACATGTATTTATGGTATTTTAAAGTGAGCTTGCGTAATTTGAAGGCCCAGATCGCGGGTAAATCAGCCGAATACGCCCCAAAATAGTCACTTTTTCGCTTGTTTTGGACTCTCATAAAGTACTCGTAAAGCAAAATAATAGCAAAAGTGGATTTTGACTTTTTGGAGGATAGCCCTTGGAATAAGGTTTCCAACGCCACTTGAATCGGCCAAATCGGACAAATAGCTTAGAAGTTATGGCAAAAAAAGTGGAACTGCGCAAAACGGGACCCGACGCAAAAACTATTTTGGCCATAACTTCTTCGTTTCTCGCCCGATTCGGTCGATCTTTATGTCCACGGAATGCTTATTTAAAGGCCCAAGACCTTTCGTGATTGGAATTCCTATCCATCGTGATGAACAAAGAGCTCAAATTTTTGGGCCGGGCCTTAGGGGTACCCCCTAGGGGCCTGGGCTAAAAACTATTTTGGCCATAACTTCTTCGTTACTCGCCCGATTCGGTCGATCTTTATGTCCACAGAATCCTTATCTAAAGGCCTAAGACCCCTAATGATTGGAATTCCTTTTCATCGTGCCGAACAAAGAGTTTCAATTTTCGGGCCGGGCCCTAGGGGTACCCCTAGGGGCTCGGGGGCTGAAAAATCATCCGAAACGAAATGTTGATTTTTTTGCACATTAGCACATTCACATGTATTTATGGTATTTTAAAGTGAGCTTGCGTAATTTGAAGGCCCAGATCGCGGGTAAATCAGCCGAATACGCCCCAAAATAGTCACTTTTTCGCTTGTTTTGGACTCTCATGAAGTACTCGTAAAGCAAAATAATAGCAAAAGTGGATTTTGACTTTTTGGAGGATAGCCCTTGGAATAAGGTTTCCAACGCCACTTGAATCGGCCAAATCGGACAAATAGCCTAGAAGTTATGGCAAAAATAGTGGAACTGCGCAAAACGGGACCCGACGCAAAAACTATTTTGGCCATAACTTCTTCGTTTCTCGCCCGATTCGGTCGATCTTTATGTCCACGGAATGCTTATCTAAAGGCCCAAGACCTTTCGTGATTGGAATTCCTATCCATCGTGATGAACAAAGAGCTCAAATTTTTGGGCCGGGCCTTAGGGGGTACCCCCTAGGGGCCTGGGCTAAAAACTATTTCGGCCATAACTTCTTCATTACTCGCCCGATTCGGTCGATCTTTATGTCCACAGAATCCTTATCTAAACGCCTAAGACCCCTAATGATTGGAATTCCTTTTCATCGTGCCGAACAAAGAGTTTCAATTTTCGGGCCGGGCCCTAGGGGTACCCCTATGGGCTCGGGGGCTGAAAAATCATCCGAAACGAAATGTTGATTTTTTTGCACATTAGCACATCACATGTATTTATGGTATTTTAAAGTGAGCTTGCGTAATTTGAAGGCCCAGATCGCGGGTAAATCAGCCGAATACGCCCCAAAATAGTCACTTTTTCGCTTGTTTTGGACTCTCATGAAGTACTCGTAAAGCAAAATAATAGCAAAAGTGGATTTTGACTTTTTGGAGGATAGCCCTTGGAATAAGGTTTCCAACGCCACTTGAATCGGCCAAATCGGACAAATAGCTTAGAAGTTATGGCAAAAATAGTGGAACTGCGCAAAACGGGACCCGACGCAAAAACTATTTTGGCCATAACTTCTTCGTTTCTCGCCCGATTCGGTCGATCTTTATGTCCACGGAATGCTTATTTAAAGGCCCAAGACCTTTCGTGATTGGAATTCCTATCCATCGTGATGAACAAAGAGCTCAAATTTTTGGGCCGGGCCTTAGGGGTACCCCCTAGGGGCCTGGGCTAAAAACTATTTTGGCCATAACTTCTTCGTTACTCGCCCGATTCGGTCGATCTTTCTGTCCACAGAATCCTTATCTAAAGGCCTAAGACCCCTAATGATTGGAATTCCTTTTCATCGTGCCGAACAAAGAGTTTCAATTTTCGGGCCGAGCCCTAGGGGTACCCCTAGGGGCTCGGGGGCTGAAAAATCATCCGAAACGAAATGTTGATTTTTTTGCACATTAGCACATTCACATGTATTTATGGTATTTTAAAGTGAGCTTGCGTAATTTGAAGGCCCAGATCGCGGGTAAATCAGCCGAATACGCCCCAAAATAGTCACTTTTTCGCTTGTTTTGGACTCTCATGAAGTACTCGTAAAGCAAAATAATAGCAAAAGTGGATTTTGACTTTTTGGAGGATAGCCCTTGGAATAAGGTTTCCAACGCCACTTGAATCGGCCAAATCGGACAAATAGCCTAGAAGTTATGGCAAAAATAGTGGAACTGCGCAAAACGGGACCCGACGCAAAAACTATTTTGGCCATAACTTCTTCGTTTCTCGCCCGATTCGGTCGATCTTTATGTCCACGGAATGCTTATCTAAAGGCCCAAGACCTTTCGTGATTGGAATTCCTATCCATCGTGATGAACAAAGAGCTCAAATTTTTGGGCCGGGCCTTAGGGGGTACCCCCTAGGGGCCTGGGCTAAAAACTATTTCGGCCATAACTTCTTCATTACTCGCCCGATTCGGTCGATCTTTATGTCCACAGAATCCTTATCTAAACGCCTAAGACCCCTAATGATTGGAATTCCTTTTCATCGTGCCGAACAAAGAGTTTCAATTTTCGGGCCGGGCCCTAGGGGTACCCCTATGGGCTCGGGGGCTGAAAAATCATCCGAAACGAAATGTTGATTTTTTTGCACATTAGCACATCACATGTATTTATGGTATTTTAAAGTGAGCTTGCGTAATTTGAAGGCCCAGATCGCGGGTAAATCAGCCGAATACGCCCCAAAATAGTCACTTTTTCGCTTGTTTTGGACTCTCATGAAGTACTCGTAAAGCAAAATAATAGCAAAAGTGGATTTTGACTTTTTGGAGGATAGCCCTTGGAATAAGGTTTCCAACGCCACTTGAATCGGCCAAATCGGACAAATAGCTTAGAAGTTATGGCAAAAATAGTGGAACTGCGCAAAACGGGACCCGACGCAAAAACTATTTTGGCCATAACTTCTTCGTTTCTCGCCCGATTCGGTCGATCTTTATGTCCACGGAATGCTTATTTAAAGGCCCAAGACCTTTCGTGATTGGAATTCCTATCCATCGTGATGAACAAAGAGCTCAAATTTTTGGGCCGGGCCTTAGGGGTACACCCTAGGGGCCTGGGCTAAAAACTATTTTGGCCATAACTTCTTCGTTACTCGCCCGATTCGGTCGATCTTTCTGTCCACAGAATCCTTATCTAAAGGCCTAAGACCCCTAATGATTGGAATTCCTTTTCATCGTGCCGAACAAAGAGTTTCAATTTTCGGGCCGGGCCCTAGGGGTACCCCTAGGGGCTCGGGGGCTGAAAAATCATCCGAAACGAAATGTTGATTTTTTTGCACATTAGCACATTCACATGTATTTATGGTATTTTAAAGTGAGCTTGCGTAATTTGAAGGCCCAGATCGCGGGTAAATCAGCCGAATACGCCCCAAAATAGTCACTTTTTCGCTTGTTTTGGACTCTCATGAAGTACTCGTAAAGCAAAATAATAGCAAAAGTGGATTTTGACTTTTTGGAGGATAGCCCTTGGAATAAGGTTTCCAACGCCACTTGAATCGGCCAAATCGGACAAATAGCTTAGAAGTTATGGCAAAAATAGTGGAACTGCGCAAAACGGGACCCGACGCAAAAACTATTTTGGCCATAACTTCTTCGTTTCTCGCCCGATTCGGTCGATCTTTATGTCCACGGAATGCTTATTTAAAGGCCCAAGACCTTTCGTGATTGGAATTCCTATCCATCGTGATGAACAAAGAGCTCAAATTTTTGGGCCGGGCCTTAGGGGTACCCCCTAGGGGCCTGGGCTAAAAACTATTTTGGCCATAACTTCTTCGTTACTCGCCCGATTCGGTCGATCTTTCTGTCCACAGAATCCTTATCTAAAGGCCTAAGACCCCTAATGATTGGAATTCCTTTTCATCGTGCCGAACAAAGAGTTTCAATTTTCGGGCCGGGCCCTAGGGGTACCCCTAGGGGCTCGGGGGCTGAAAAATCATCCGAAACGAAATGTTGATTTTTTTGCACATTAGCACATTCACATGTATTTATGGTATTTTAAAGTGAGCTTGCGTAATTTGAATGCCCAGATCGCGGGTAAATCAGCCGAATACGCCCCAAAATAGTCACTTTTTCGCTTGTTTTGGACTCTCATGAAGTACTCGTAAAGCAAAATAATAGCAAAAGTGGATTTTGACTTTTTGGAGGATAGCCCTTGGAATAAGGTTTCCAACGCCATTTGAATCGGCCAAATCGGACAAATAGACTAGAAGTTATGGCAAAAATAGTGGAACTGCGCAAAACGGGACCCGACGCAAAAACTATTTTGGCCATAACTTCTTCGTTTCTCGCCCGATTCGGTCGATCTTTATGTCCACGGAATGCTTATCTAAAGGTCCAAGACCTTTCGTGATTGGAATTCCTATCCATCGTGACGAACAAAGAGCTCAAATTTTTGGGCCGGGTCTTAGGGGGTACCCCCTAGGGGCCTGGGCTAAAAACTATTTCGGCCATAACTTCTTCATTACTCGCCCGATTCGGTCGATCTTTATGTCCAAAGAATCCTTATCTAAACGCCTAAGACCCCTAATGATTGGAATTCCTTTTCATCGTGCCGAACAAAGAGTTTCAATTTTCGGGCCGGGCCCTAGGGGTACCCCTATGGGCTCGGGGGCTGAAAAATCATCCGAAACGAAATGTTGATTTTTTTGCACATTAGCACATTCACATGTATTTATGGTATTTTAAAGTGAGCTTGCGTAATTTGAAGGCCCAGATCGCGGGTAAATCAGCCGAATACGCCCCAAAATAGTCACTTTTTCGCTTGTTTTGGACTCTCATGAAGTACTCGTAAAGCAAAATAATAGCAAAAGTGGATTTTGACTTTTTGGAGGATAGCCCTTGGAATAAGGTTTCCAACGCCACTTGAATCGGCCAAATCGGACAAATAGCGTAGAAGTTATGGCAAAAATAGTGGAACTGCGCAAAACGGGACCCGACGCAAAAACTATTTTGGCCATAACTTCTTCGTTTCTCGCCCGATTCGGTCGATCTTTATGTCCACGGAATGCTTATTTAAAGGCCCAAGACCTTTCGTGATTGGAATTCCTATCCATCGTGATGAACAAAGAGCTCAAATTTTTGGGCCGGGCCTTAGGGGTACCCCCTAGGGGCCTGGGCTAAAAACTATTTTGGCCATAACTTCTTCGTTACTCGCCCGATTCGGTCGATCTTTATGTCCACAGAATCCTTATCTAAAGGCCTAAGACCCCTAATGATTGGAATTCCTTTTCATCGTGCCGAACAAAGAGTTTCAATTTTCGGGCCGGGCCCTAGGGGTACCCCTAGGGGCTCGGGGGCTGAAAAATCATCCGAAACGAAATGTTGATTTTTTTGCACATTAGCACATTCACATGTATTTATGGTATTTTAAAGTGAGCTTGCGTAATTTGAAGGCCCAGATCGCGGGTAAATCAGCCGAATACGCCCCAAAATAGTCACTTTTTCGCTTGTTTTGGACTCTCATGAAGTACTCGTAAAGCAAAATAATAGCAAAAGTGGATTTTGACTTTTTGGAGTATAGCCCTTGGAAAAAGGTTTCCAACGCCACTTGAATCGGCCAAATCGGACAAATAGCCTAGAAGTTATGGCAAAAATAGTGGAACTGCGCAAAACGGGACCCGACGCAAAAACTATTTTGGCCATAACTTCTTCGTTTCTCGCCCGATTCGGTCGATCTTTATGTCCACGGAATGCTTATCTAAAGGCCCAAGACCTTTCGTGATTGGAATTCCTATCCATCGTGATGAACAAAGAGCTCAAATTTTTGGGCCGGGCCTTAGGGGTACCCCCTAGGGGCCTGGGCTAAAAACTATTTTGGCCATAACTTCTTCGTTACTCGCCCGATTCGGTCGATCTTTATGTCCACAGAATCCTTATCTAAAGGCCTAAGACCCCTAATGATTGGAATTCCTTTTCATCGTGCCGAACATAGAGTTTCAATTTTCGGGCCGGGCCCTAGGGGTACCCTTAGGGGCTCGGGGGCTGAAAAATCATCCGAAACGAAATGTTGATTTTTTTGCACATTAGCACATTCACATGTATTTATGGCATTTTAAAGCGAGCTTGCGTAATTTGAAGGCCAAGATCGCGGGTAAATCAGCCGCATACGCCACAAAATAGTCACTTTTTCGCTTGTTTTGGACTCTCACGAAGTTCTCGTAAAGAAAAATAAAAGGAAAAGTGGATTTTTACTTTTTTGGGGATAGCTCTTGGAATAAGGTTTCCAACGCCACTTGAATCGGCCAAATCGGACAAATAGCCTAGAAGTTATGGCAAAAATAGTGGAACTGCGCAAAACGGGACCCGACGCAAAAACTATTTTGGCCATAACTTCTTCGTTTCTCGCCCGATTCGGTCGATCTTTATGTCCACGGAATGCTTATCTAAAGGCCCAAGACCTTTCGTGATTGGAATTCCTATCCATCGTGATGAACAAAGAGCTCAAATTTTTGGGCCGGGCCTTAGGGGTACCCCCTAGGGGCCTGGGCTAAAAACTATTTTGGCCATAACTTCTTCGTTACTCGCCCGATTCGGTCGATCTTTATGTCCACAGAATCCTTATCTAAATGCCTAAGACCCCTAATAATTGGAATTCCTTTTCATCGTGCCGAACAAAGAGTTTCAATTTTCGGGCCGGGCCCTAGGGGTACCCTTAGGGGCTCGGGGGCTGAAAAATCATCCGAAACGAAATGTTGATTTTTTTACACATTAGCACATTCACATGTATTTATGGCATTTTAAAGCGAGCTTGCGTAATTTGAAGGCCAAGATCGCGGGTAAATCAGCCGCATACGCCCCAAAATAGTCACTTTTTCGCTTGTTTTGGACTCTCACGAAGTTCTCGTAAAGAAAAATAAAAGGAAAAGTGGATTTTTACTTTTGTGGGGATAGCCCTTGGAATAAGGTTTCCAACGCCACTTGAATCGGCCAAATCGGACAAATAGCCTAGAAGTTATGGCAAAAATAGTGGAACTGCGCAAAACGGGACCCGACGCAAAAACTATTTTGGCCATAACTTCTTCGTTTCTCGCCTGATTCGGTCGATCTTTATGTCCACGGAATGATTATCTAAAGACCCAAGACCTTTCATGATTGGAATTCCTATCCATCGTGATGAACAAAGAGCTCAATTTTTTGGGCCGGGCCTTAGGAGTACCCCCTAGAGGCCTGGGCTAAAAACGATTTTGGTCATAACTTCTTCGTTACTCGCCCATTCGGTCGATCTTTATGTCCACAGAATCCTTATCTAAAGGCCTAAGACCCCTAATGATTGGAATTCCTTTTCAACGTGCCGAACAAAGAGTTTCAATTTTCGGGCCGGGCCCTAGGGGTAACCCTAGGGGCTCGGGGGCTGAAAAATCATCCGAAACAAAATGTTGATTTTTTTGCACATTAGAACATTCACATGTATTTATGGTATTTTAAAGTGAGCTTGCGTAATTTGAAGGCCCAGATCGCGGGTAAATCAGCCGAATACGCCCCAAAATAGTCACTTTTTCGCTTGTTTTGGACTCTCATGAAGTAATCGTAAAGCAAAATAATAGCAAAAGTGGATTTTGACTTTTTGGAGGATAGCCCTTGGAATAAGGTTTCCAACGCCACTTGAATCGGCCAAATCGGACAAATAGCCTAGAAGTTATGGCAAAAATAGTGGAACTGCGCAAAACGGGACCCGACGCAAAAACTATTTTGGCCATAACTTCTTCGTTTCTCGCCCGATTCGGTCGATCTTTATGTCCACGGAATGCTTATCTAAAGGCCCAAGACCTTTCGTGATTGGAATTCCTATCCATCGTGATGAACAAAGAGCTCAAATTTTTGGGCCGGGCCTTAGGGGTACCCCCTAGGGGCCTGGGCTAAAAACTATTTTGGCCATAACTTCTTCGTTACTCGCCCGATTCGGTCGATCTTTATGTCCACAGAATCCTTATCTAAAGGCCTAAGACCCCTAATAATTGGAATTCCTTTTCATCGTGCCGAACAAAGAGTTTCAATTTTCGGGCCGGGCCCTAGGGGTACCCCTAGGGGCTCGGGGGCTGAAAAATCATCCGAAACGAAATGTTGATTTTTTTGCACATTAGCACATTCACATGTATTT
This sequence comes from Schizonepeta tenuifolia, assembly GCA_029490685.1. NCBI lineage: Eukaryota > Viridiplantae > Streptophyta > Magnoliopsida > Lamiales > Lamiaceae > Schizonepeta > Schizonepeta tenuifolia. The sequence continues at coordinate 13,293,493 of CM055958.1, read as the reverse complement.
ATGGCATTTTAAAGCGAGCTTGCGTAATTTGAAGGCCAAGATCGCGGGTAAATCAGCCGCATACGCCACAAAATAGTCACTTTTTCGCTTGTTTTGGACTCTCACGAAGTTCTCGTAAAGAAAAATAAAAGGAAAAGTGGATTTTTACTTTTTTGGGGATAGCTCTTGGAATAAGGTTTCCAACGCCACTTGAATCGGCCAAATCGGACAAATAGCCTAGAAGTTATGGCAAAAATAGTGGAACTGCGCAAAACGGGACCCGACGCAAAAACTATTTTGGCCATAACTTCTTCGTTTCTCGCCCGATTCGGTCGATCTTTATGTCCACGGAATGATTATCTAAAGACCCAAGACCTTTCATTATTGGAATTCATATCCATCGTGATGAGCAAAGAGCTCAATTTTTTGGGCCGGGCCTTAGGGGTACCCTCTCGGGGCCTGGGCTAAAAACTATTTCGGCCATAACTTCTTCATTACTCGCCCGATTCGGTCGATCTTTATGTCCACAGAATCCTTATCTAAACGCCTAAGACCCCTAATGATTGGAATTCCTTTTCATCGTGCCGAACAAAGAGTTTCAATTTTCGGGCCGGGCCCTAGGGGTACCCCTAGGGGCTCGGGGGCTGAAAAATCATCCGAAACGAAATGTTGATTTTTTTGCACATTAGCACATTCACATGTATTTATGGTATTTTAAAGTGAGCTTGCGTAATTTGAAGGCCCAGATCGCGGGTAAATCAGCCGAATACGCCCCAAAATAGTCACTTTTTCGCTTGTTTTGGACTCTCATGAAGTACTCGTAAAGCAAAATAATAGCAAAAGTGGATTTTGACTTTTTGGAGGATAGCCCTTGGAATAAGGTTTCCAACGCCACTTGAATCGGCCAAATCGGACAAATAGCTTAGAAGTTATGGCAAAAATAGTGGAACTGCGCAAAACGGGACCCGACGCAAAAACTATTTTGGCCATAACTTCTTCGTTTCTCGCCCGATTCGGTCGATCTTTATGTCCACGGAATGCTTATTTAAAGGCCCAAGACCTTTCGTGATTGGAATTCCTATCCATCGTGATGAACAAAGAGCTCAAATTTTTGGGCCGGGCATTAGGGATACCCCCTAGGGGCCTGGGCTAAAAACTATTTTGGCCATAACTTCTTCGTTACTCGCCCGATTCGGTCGATCTTTCTGTCCACAGAATCCTTATCTAAAGGCCTAAGACCCCTAATGATTGGAATTCCTTTTCATCGTGCCGAACAAAGAGTTTCAATTTTCGGGCCGGGCCCTAGGGGTACCCCTAGGGGCTCGGGGGCTGAAAAATCATCCGAAACGAAATGTTGATTTTTTTGCACATTAGCACATTCACATGTATTTATGGTATTTTAAAGTGAGCTTGCGTAATTTGAAGGCCCAGATCGCGGGTAAATCAGCCGAATACGCCCCAAAATAGTCACTTTTTCGCTTGTTTTGGACTCTCATGAAGTACTCGTAAAGCAAAATAATAGCAAAAGTGGATTTTGACTTTTTGGAGGATAGCCCTTGGAATAAGGTTTCCAACGCCACTTGAATCGGCCAAATCGGACAAATAGCCTAGAAGTTATGGCAAAAATAGTGGAACTGCGCAAAACGGGACCCGACGCAAAAACTATTTTGGCCATAACTTCTTCGTTTCTCGCCCGATTCGGTCGATCTTTATGTCCACGGAATGCTTATCTAAAGGCCCAAGACCTTTCGTGATTGGAATTCCTATCCATCGTGATGAACAAAGAGCTCAAATTTTTGGGCCGGGCCTTAGGGGTACCCCCTAGGGGCCTGGGCTAAAAACTATTTTGGCCATAACTTCTTCGTTACTCGCCCGATTCGGTCGATCTTTATGTCCACAGAATCCTTATCTAAAGGCCTAAGACCCCTAATAATTGGAATTCCTTTTCATCGTGCCGAACAAAGAGTTTCAATTTTCGGGCCGGGCCCTAGGGGTACCCTTAGGGGCTCGGGGGCTGAAAAATCATCCGAAACGAAATGTTGATTTTTTTGCACATTAGCACATTCACATGTATTTATGGCATTTTAAAACGAGCTTGCGTAATTTGAAGGCCAAGATCGCGGGTAAATCAGCCGCATACGCCCCAAAATAGTCACTTTTTCGCTTGTTTTGGACTCTCACGAAGTTCTCGTAAAGAAAAATAAAAGGAAAAGTGGATTTTTACTTTTTTGGGGATAGCCCTTGGAATAAGGTTTCCAACGCCACTTGAATCGGCCAAATCGGACAAATAGCCTAGAAGTTATGGCAAAAATAGTGGAACTGCGCAAAACGGGACCCGACGCAAAAACTATTTTGGCCATAACTTCTTCGTTTCTCGCCCGATTCGGTCGATCTTTATGTCCACGGAATGATTATCTAAAGACCCAAGACCTTTCATTATTGGAATTCATATCCATCGTGATGAACACAGAGCTCAATTTTTTGAGCCGGGCCTTAGGGGTACCCCCTAGAGGCCTGGGCTAAAAACTATTTTGGTCATAACTTTTTCGTTACTCGCCCGATTCGGTCGATCTTTATGTCCACAGAATCCTTATCTAAAGGCCTAAGACCCCTAATGATTGGAATTCCTTTTCATCGTGCTGAACAAAGAGTTTCAATTTTCGGGCAGGGGAAATGTTGATTTTTTTGCACATTAGCACATTCACATCTATTTGTGGTATTTTAAAGTGAGCTTAGGTAATTTGAAGGCCCAGATCGCGGGTAAATCAGCCGAATACGCCCCAAAATAGTTACTTTTTCGCTTGTTTTGGACTCTCACGAAGTACTCGTAAAGCAAAATAATAGAAAAGGGGATTTTGACTTTTTGGAGGATATCCCTTGGAATAAAGTTTCCAACGCCACTTGAATCGGCCAAATCGAACAAATAGCCTAGAAGTTATGGCAAAAATAGTGGAACTGCGAAAAACGGGACCCGACGTAAAAACTATTTTGGCCATAACTTCTTCGTTTCTCGCCCGATTCGATCGATCTTTATGTCCACAGAATGCTTATCTAAAGGCCCAAGACCTTTCGTGATTGGAATTCCTATCCATCGTGATGAACAAAGAGCTCAAATTTTTGGGTCGGGCCCTAGGGGTACCCCCTTAGGGGCCTAAGCTAAAAACTATTTTTGCCATAACTTCTTCGTTACTCGTCCGATTCGGTCGATCTTTATGTCCACAGAATCCTTATCTAAAGGCCTAAGACCCCTAATGATTGGAATTCCTGTTCATCGTGCCGAACAAAGAGTTTCAATTTTCGGGCCGGGCCCTAGGGGTACCCTTAGGGGCTCGGGGCTGAAAAATCATCCGAAACAAAATGTTGATTTTTTTGCACATTAGCACATTCACATGTATTTATGGCATATTAAAGTGAGCTTGCGTAATTTGAAGGCCCAGATCGCGGGTAAATCAGCCGAATACGCCCCAAAATAGTCATTTTTTCGCTTGTTTTGGACTCTCACGAAGTTCTCGTAAAGCAAAATAATAGGAATAGTGGATTTTGACTTCTTGGGGGATAGCCCTTGGAATAAGGTTTCCAACGCCACTTGAATCGGCCAAATCGGACAAATAGCCTAGAAGTTATGGCAAAAATAGTGGAATTGCGCAAAACGGGACCCGACGCAAAAACTATTTTGGCCATAACTTCTTCGTTTCTTGCCCGATTCGGTCTATCTTTATGTCCACGGAATGATTATCTAAAGACCCAAGACCTTTCGTGATTGGAATTCCTATCCATCGTGATGAACAAAGAGCTCAATTTTTTGGGCCGGGCCTTAGGAGTACCCCCTAGAGGCCTGGGCTAAAAACGATTTTGGTCATAACTTCTTCGTTACTCGCCCATTCGGTCGATCTTTATGTCCACAGAATCCTTATCTAAAGGCCTAAGACCCCTAATGATTGGAATTCCTTTTCAACGTGCCGAACAAAGAGTTTCAATTTTCGGGCCGGGCCTTAGGGGTACCCCTAGGGGCTCGGGGGCTGAAAAATCATCCGAAACAAAATGTTGATTTTTTTGCACATTAGAACATTCACATGTGTTTATGGTATTTTAAAGTGAGCTTGCGTAATTTGAAGGCCCAGATCGCGGGTAAATCAGCCGAATACGCCCCAAAATAGTCACTTTTTCGCTTGTTTTGGACTCTCATGAAGTACTCGTAGAGCAAAATAATAGCAAAAGTGGATTTTGACTTTTTGGAGGATAGCCCTTGGAATAAGGTTTCCAACGCCACTTGAATCGGCCAAATCGGACAAATAGCCTAGAAGTTATGGCAAAAATAGTGGAACTGCGCAAAACGGGACCCGACGCAAAAACTATTTTGGCCATAACTTCTTCGTTTCTCGCCCGATTCTGTCGATCTTTACGTCCACGGAATGCTTATCTAAAGGCCCAAGACCTTTCGTGATTGGAATTCCTATCCATCGTGATGAACAAAGAGCTCAAATTTTTGGACCGGGCCTTAGGGGTACCCCCTAGGGGCCTGGGCTAAAAACTATTTTGGCCATAACTTCTTCGTTACTCGCCCGATTCGATCGATCTTTATGTCCACAGAATCCTTATCTAAAGGCCTACGACCCCTAATGATTGGAATTCCTGTTCATCGTGCCGAAAAAAGAGTTTCAATTTTCGGGCCGGGCCCTAGGGGGTTAGGGGCTCGGGGGCTGAAAAATCATCCGAAACGAAATGTTGATTTTTTTGCGCATTAGCACATTCACATGTATTTATGGCATTTAATAGTGAGCTTGCGTAATTTGAAGGCCAAGATCGCGGGTAAATCAGCCGAATACGCCCCAAAATAGTCACTTTTTGCTTGTTTTGGACTCTCACGAAGTTCTCGTAAAGCAAAATAAAAGGAAAAGTGGATTTTGACTTTTTTGGGGATAGCCCTTGGAATAGGGTTTCCAACGCCACTTGAATTGGCCAAATCGAACAAATAGCCTAGAAGTTATGGTTAAAATAGTGGAACTGCGCAAAACGGGACCTGACGCAAAAACTATTTTAGCCATAACTTCTTCGTTTCTCGCCCGATTCGGTCGATCTTTATGTCCACGGAATGCTTATCTAAAGGCTCAAGACCTTTCATGATTGGAAATCCTATCCATCTTGATGAACAAAGAGCTCAAATTTTTGGGACGGGCCCTAGGGGTACCCCTAGGGTCCTGGGCTAAAAACTATTTTGGCCATAACTTCTTCGTTACTCGCCCGATTCGGTCGATCTTTATGTCCACAGAATCCTTATCTAAAGGCCTAAGACCCCTAATGATTGGAATTCCTGTTCATCGTGCCGAACAAAGAGTTTCAATTTTCGGGCCGGGCCCTAGGGATACCCTTAGGGGCTCGGGGGCTGAAAAATCATCCGAAACGAAATGTTGATTTTTTTGAACATTAGCACATTCACATGTATTTATGGCATATTAAAGTGAGCTTGCGTAATTTGAAGGCCCAGATCGCGGGTAAATCAGCCGAATACGCCCCAAAATAGTCATTTTTTCGCTTGTTTTGGACTCTCACGAAGTTCTCGTAAAGCAAAATAATAGGAATAGTGGATTTTGACTTCTTGGGGGATAGCCCTTGGAATAAGGTTTCCAACGCCACTTGAATCAGCCAAATCGGACAAATAGCCTAGAAGTTATGGCAAAAATAGTGGAACTGCGCAAAACGGGACCCGACGCAAAAACTATTTTGGCCATAACTTCTTCGTTTCTCGCCCGATTCGGTCGATCTTTATGTCCACGGAATGATTATCTAAAGACCCAAGACCTTTCATGATTGGAATTCCTATCCATCGTGATGAACAAAGAGCTCAATTTTTTGGGCCGGGCCTTAGGAGTACCCCCTAGAGGCCTGGGCTAAAAACGATTTTGGTCATAACTTCTTCGTTACTCGCCCATTCGGTCGATCTTTATGTCCACAGAATCCTTATCTAAAGGCCTAAGACCCCTAATGATTGGAATTCCTTTTCAACGTGCCGAACAAAGAGTTTCAATTTTCGGGCCGGGCCCTAGGGGTACCCCTAGGGGCTCGGGGGCTGAAAAATTATCCGAAACAAAATGTTGATTTTTTTGCACATTAGAACATTCACATGTATTTATGGTATTTTAAAGTGAGCTTGCGTAATTTGAAGGCCCAGATCGCGGGTAAATCAGCCGAATACGCCCCAAAATAGTCACTTTTTCGCTTGTTTTGGACTCTCATGAAGTACTCGTAAAGCAAAATAATAGCAAAAGTGGATTTTGACTTTTTGGAGGATAGCCCTTGGAATAAGGTTTCCAACGCCACTTGAATCGGCCAAATCGGACAAATAGCCTAGAAGTTATGGCAAAAATAGTGGAACTGCGAAAAACGGGACCCGACGTAAAAACTATTTTGGCCATAACTTCTTCGTTTCTCGCCCGATTCTGTCGATCTTTATGTCCACGGAATGCTTATCTAAAGGCCCAAGACCTTTCGTGATTGGAATTCCTATCCATCGTGAAGAACAAAGAGCTCAAATTTTTGGGCCGGGCCTTGGGGGTACCCCCTAGGGGCCTGGGCTAAAAACTATTTTGGCCATAACTTCTTCGTTACTCGCCCGATTCGGTCGATCTTTATGTCCACAGAATCCTTATCTAAAGGCCTAAGATCCTTAATGATTGGAATTCCTGTTCATCGTGCCGAAAAAAGAGTTTCAATTTTCGGGCCGGGCCCTAGGGGTACCCTTAGGGGCTCGGGGGCTGAAAAATCATCCGAAACGAAATGTTGATTTTTTTGCGCATTAGCACATTCACATGTATTTATGGCATTTAATAGTGAGCTTGCGTAATTTGAAGGCCAAGATCGCGGGTAAATCAGCCGAATACGCCCCAAAATAGTCACTTTTTGCTTGTTTTGGACTCTCACGAAGTTCTCGTAAAGCAAAATAAAAGGAAAAGTGGATTTTGACTTTTTTGGGGATAGCCCTTGGAATAGGGTTTCCAACGCCACTTGAATTGGCCAAATCGAACAAATAGCCTAGAAGTTATGGTTAAAATAGTGGAACTGCGCAAAACGGGACCTGACGCAAAAACTATTTTGGCCATAACTTCTTCGTTTCTCGCCCGATTCGGTCGATCTTTATGTCCACGGAATGCTTATCTAAAGGCTCAAGACCTTTCATGATTGGAAATCCTATCCATCTTGATGAACAAAGAGCTCAAATTTTTGGGACGGGCCCTAGGGGTACCCCTAGGGTCCTGGGCTAAAAACTATTTTGGCCATAACTTCTTCGTCACTCGCCCGATTCGGTCGATCTTTATGTCCACAGAATCCTTATCTAAAGGCCTAAGACCCCTAATGATTGGAATTCCTGTTCATCGTGCCGAACAAAGAGTTTCAATTTTCGGGCCGGGCCCTAGGGATATCCTTAGGGGCTCGGGGGCTGAAAAATCATCCGAAACGAAATGTTGATTTTTTTGAACATTAGCACATTCACATGTATTTATGGCATATTAAAGTGAGCTTGCGTAATTTGAAGGCCCAGATCGCGGGTAAATCAGCCGAATACGCCCCAAAATAGTCATTTTTTCGCTTGTTTTGGACTCTCACGAAGTTCTCGTAAAGCAAAATAATAGGAATAGTGGATTTTGACTTCTTGGGGGATAGCCCTTGGAATAAGGTTTCCAACGCCACTTGAATCGGCCAAATCGGACAAATAGCCTAGAAGTTATGGCAAAAATAGTGGAACTGCGCAAAACGGGACCCGACGCAAAAACTATTTTGGCCATAACTTCTTCGTTTCTCGCCCGATTCGGTCGATCTTTATGTCCACGGAATGATTATCTAAAGACCCAAGACCTTTCATGATTGGAATTCCTATCCATCGTGATGAACAAAGAGCTCAATTTTTTGGGCCGGGCCTTAGGAGTACCCCCTAGAGGCCTGGGCTAAAAACGATTTTGGTCATAACTTCTTCGTTACTCGCCCATTCGGTCGATCTTTATGTCCACAGAATCCTTATCTAAAGGCCTAAGACCCTTAATGATTGGAATTCCTTTTCAACGTGCCGAACAAAGAGTTTCAATTTTCGGGCCGGGCCCTAGGGGTACCCCTAGGGGCTCGGGGGCTGAAAAATCATCCGAAACAAAATGTTGATTTTTTTGCACATTAGAACATTCACATGTATTTATGGTATTTTAAAGTGAGCTTGCGTAATTTGAAGGCCCAGATCGCGGGTAAATCAGCCGAATACGCCCCAAAAATGTCACTTTTTCGCTTGTTTTGGACTCTCACGAAGTTCTCGTAAAGCAAAATAAAAGGAAAAGTGGATTTTGACTTTTTTGGGGATAGCCCTTGGAATAGGGTTTCCAACGCCACTTGAATCGGCCAAATCGAACAAATAGCCTAGAAGTTATGGCAAAAATAGTGGAACTGCGCAAAACGGGACCTGACGCAAAAACTATTTTGGCCATAACTTCTTCGTTTCTCGCCCGATTCGGTCGATCTTTATGTCCACGGAATGCTTATCTAAAGGCCTAAGACCCCTAATGATTGGAATTCCTGTTCATCGTGCCGAAAAAAGAGTTTCAATTTTCGGGCCGGGCCCTAGGGGTACCCTTAGGGGCTCGGGGGCTGAAAAATCATCCGAAACGAAATGTTGATTTTTTTGCGCATTAGCACATTCACATGTATTTATGGCATTTTAAAGTGAGCTTGCGTAATTTGAAGGCCAAGATCGCGGGAAAATCAGCCGAATACGCCCCAAAATAGTCACTTTTTCGCTTGTTTTGGACTCTCACGAAGTTCTCGTAAAGCAAAATAAAAGAAAAAGTGGATTTTGACTTTTTTGGGGATAGCCCTTGGAATAAGGTTTCCAACGCCACTTGAATCGGCCAAATCGGACAAATAGCCTAGAAGTTATGGCAAAAATAGTGGAACTGCGCAAAACGGGACCCGACGCAAAAACTATTTTGGCCATAACTTCTTCGTTTCTCGCCCGATTCTGTCGATCTTTATGTCCACGGAATGCTTATCTAAATGCCCAAGACCTTTCGTGATTGGAATTCCTATCCATCGTGATGAACAAAGAGCTCAAATTTTTGGGCCGGGCCTTAGGGGTACCCTCTAGGGGCCTGGGCTAAAAACTATTTTGGCCATAACTTCTTCGTTACTCGCCCGAATCGGTCGATCTTTATGTCCACAGAATCCTTATCTAAAGGCCTAATACCCCTAATGATTGGAATTCCTTTTCATCGTGCCGAACAAAGAGTTTCAATTTTCGGGCCGGGCCCTACCCCTAGGGGCTCGAGGGCTGAAAAATCATCCGAAACGAAATGTTGATTTTTTTGCACATTAGCACATTCACATGTATTTATGGCATATTAAAGTGAGCTTGCGTAATTTGAAGGCCCAGATCGCGGGTAAATCAGCCGAACACGCCCCAAAATACTCATTTTTTCGCTTGTTTTGGACTCTCACGAAGTTCTCGTAAAGCAATATAATAGGAATAGTGGATTTTGACTTCTTGGGGGATAGCCCTTGGAATAAGGTTTCCAACGCCACTTGAATCGGCCAAATCGGACTAATAGCCTAGAAGTTATGGCAAAAATAGTGGAACTGCGCAAAACGGGACCCGACGCAAAAACTATTTTGGCCATAACTTCTTCGTTTCTCGCCCGATTCGGTCGATCTTTATGTCCACGGAATGCTTATCTAAAGGCTCAAGACCTTTCGTGATTGGAATTCCTATCCAACGTGATGAACAAAGAGCTCAAATTTTTGGGACGGGCCCTAGGGGTACCCCCTAGGGGCCTGGGCTAAAAACTATTTTGGCCATAACTTCTTCGTTACTCGCCCGATTCGGTCGATCTTTATGTCCACAGAATCCTTATCTAAAGGTCTAAGACCCCTAATGATTGGAATTCCTTTTCATCGTGCCGAACAAAGAGTTTCAATTTTCGGGCCGGGCCCTACCCCTAGGGGCTCGGGGGCTGAAAAATCAACCGAAATGAAATGTTGATTTTTTTGCACATTAGCACATTCACATGTATTTATGGCATATTAAAGTGAGCTTGCGTAATTTGAAGGCCCAGATCGCGGGTAAATCAGCCGAACACGCCCCAAAATAGTCATTTTTTCGCTTGTTTTGGACTCTCACGAAGTTCTCGTAAAGCAAAATAATAGCAAAAGTGGATTTTGACTTTTTGGAGGATAGCCCTTGGAATAAGGTTTCCAACGCCACTTGAATCGGCCAAATCGGACAAATAGCCTAGAAGTTATGGCAAAAATAGTGGAACTGCGCAAAACGGGACCCGACGCAAAAACTATTTTGGCCATAACTTCTTCGTTTCTCGCCCGATTCTGTCGATCTTTATGTCCACGGAATGCTTATCTAAAGGCCCAAGACCTTTCGTGATTGGAATTCTTATCCATCGTGATGAACCCCCTAGGGGCCTGGGCTAAAAACTATTTTGGCCATAACTTCTTCGTTACTCGCCCGATTCGTTCGATCTTTATGTCCACAGAATCCTTATCTAAAGGCCTAAGACCCCTAATGATTGGAATTCCTGTTCATCGTGCCGAAAAAAGAGTTTCAATTTTCGGGCCGGGCCCTAGGGGTACCCTTAGGGGCTCGGGGGCTGAAAAATCATCCGAAATGAAATGTTGATTTTTTTGCGCATTAGCACATTCACATGTATTTATGGCAATTTTAAGTGAGTTTGCGTAATTTGAAGGCCCAGATCGCGGGTAAATCAGCCGAATACGCCCCAAAATAGTCAGTTTTTCGCTTGTTTTGGACTCTCATGAAGTTCTTGTAAAGCAAATAATAGGAAAAGTGGATTTTGATTTTTTGGGGGATCGCCCTTGGAATAAGGTTTCCAATGCCACTTGAATCGGCCAAATCGGACAAATAGCCTAGAAGTTATGGCAAAAATAGTGGAACTGCGCAAAACGGGACTCGACGCAAAAACTATTTTGGCCATAACTTCTTCGTTTCTCGCCCGATTCGGTCGATCTTTATGTCCAAGGAATGCTTATCTAATGGACCAAAACCTTTCATGATCGGAAATCCTATCCATCGTGATGAACAAAGAGCTCAAGTTTTTGGGCCGGGCCCCCCTAGGGGCCTGGGCTAAAAACTATTTTGGCCATAACTTCTTCGTTACTCGCCCGATTCGGTCGATCTTTATGTCCACAAAATCCTTATCTAAAGGCCTAAGACCCCTAATGATTGGAATTCCTTTTCATCGTGCCGAACAAAGATATTCAATTTTCGGGACAGGCCCTAGGGGTACCCCTAGGGGCTCGGGGGCTGAAAAATCATCCGAAACGAAATGTTGATTTTTTTGCACATTAGCACATTCACATGTATTTATGGCAATTTTAAGTGAGTTTGCGTAATTTGAAGGCCCAGATCGCGGGTAAATCAGCCGAATACGCCCCAAAATAGTCACTTTTTCGCTTGTTTTGGACTCTCATGAAGTTCTTGTAAAGCAAATAATAGGAAAAGTGGATTTTGACTTTTTGGGGGATCGCCCTTGGAATAAGGTTTCCAACGCCACTTGAATCGGCCAAATCGGACAAATAGCCTAGAAGTTATGGCAAAAATAGTGGAACTGCGCAAAACGTGACTCGACGCAAAAACTATTTTGGCCATAACTTCTTCGTTTCTCGCCCGATTCGGTCGATATTTATGTCCATGGAATCCTTATCTAATGGCCCAAGACCTTTCATCATTGGAATTCCTTTCCATCGTGATGAACAAAGAGCTCCAATTTTTGGGCCGGACCCCTAGGTGCCTGGGCTAAAAACTATTTTGGCCATAACTTCTTCGTTACTCGCCCGATTCGGTCGATCTTGATGTCCACAGAATCCTTATCTAAAGGCCTAAGTCCTCTAATGATTGGAATTCCTGTCCATCGTGCCAAACAAAGAGTTTCAATTTTCGGGCCGGGCCCTAGGGGGTACACCTAGGGGCTCGGGGGATGAAAAATCATCCGAAACGAAATGTTGATTTTTTTGCACATTAGCACATTCACATGTATTTATGGCATTTTAAAGTGAGCTTGCGTAATTTGAAGGCCCAGATCGCGGGTAAATAAGCCGAATATGCCCCAAAATAGTCACTTTTTCGCTTGTTTTGGACTCTCATAAAGTTCTCGTAAAGCAAAATAATAGGAAAAGTGGATTTTCACTTTTTGGGGGATAGCCCTTGGAATAAAGTTTCCAATGCCACTTGAATCGGACAAATCGGACAACTAGCCTAGAAGTTATGGCAAAAATAGTGGAACTGCGCAAAACGGGACCCGACGCAAAAACTATTTTGGCCATAACTTCTTCGTTTCTCGCCCGATTTGGTCGATCTTTATGTCCACAGAATCCTTATCTAAAGGCCTAAGACGCATAATGATTGGAATTCATTTTCATCGTGCCGAACAAAGAGTTTCAATTTTCGGGCCAGGCCCTAGGGGTACCCCTAGGGGCTCGGGGGCTGAAAAATCATCCAAAATGAAATGTTGATTTTTTTGCACATTAGCACATTCACATGTATTTATGGCATTTTAAAGTGAGCTTGCGTAGTTTGAAGGCCCATATCGCGGGTAAATCAGCCGAATACGCCCCAAAATAGTCACTTTTCCGCTTGTTTTGGACTATCACGAAGTTCTCGTAAAGCAAAATAATTGGAAAAGTGGATTTTGACTTTTTGGGGGACAGCCCTTAGAATAAGGTTTCCAACGCCACTTGAATCGGCCAAATCGGACAAATAGCCTAGAAGTTAAGGCAAAAATAGTGGAACTGCGCAAAACGTGACTCGACGCAAAAACTATTTTGGCCATAACTTCTTCGTTTCTCGCCCGATTCGGTCGATATTTGTGTCCATGGAATCCTTATCTAATGGCCCAAGACCTTTCATCATTGGAATTCCTATCCATCTTGATGAACAAAGAGCTCCAATTTTTGGGCCGCACCCCTAGGGGCCTGGGCTAAAAATTATTTTGGCCATAACTTCTTCGTTACTCGCCCGCTTCGGTCGATCTTTATGTCCACAGAATCCATATCTAAAGGCCTAAGACCTCTAATGATTGGAATTCCTGTCCATCGTGCCAAACAAAGAGTTTCAATTTTCAGGCCGGGCCCTAGGGGGTACACCTAGGGGCTCGGGGGCTAAAAAATCATCCGAAATGAAATCTTGATTTTTTTGAACATTAGCACATTCACATGTATTTATGGCATTTTAAATTGAGCTTGTGTAATTTGAAGGCCCAGATCGCGGGTAAATCAGCCGAATACGTTCCAAAATAGTCACTTTTCGCTTGTTTTGGACTCTCACGAAGTTCTCGTAAAGCAAAATAATAGGAAAAGTGGATTTTGCCTTTTTGGGGGATAGCCCTTGGAATAAGGTTTCCAACGCCACTTGAATCGGCCAAATCGTACAAATAGCCTAGAAGTTATGGCAAAAATAGTGGAACTGCGCAAAACGGGACCCGACGCAAAAACTATTTTAGCCATAACTTCTTCGTTTCTCGCCCGATTCGGTCGATCTTTATGTCCTCAGAATCCTTATCTAAAGGCCTAAGACCCCTAATGATTGGAATTTCTTTTCATCGGGCCGAACAAAGAGTTTCAATTTTCGGGCCGGGCCCTAGGGGGTACCCCTAGGGGCTCGGGGGCTGAAAAATCATCCGAAACGAAATGTTGATTTTTTTGCACATTAGCACATTCACATGTATTTATGGTATATTAAAGTGAGCTTGCGTAATTTGAAGGCCCAGGTAGCGGGTAAATCAGCCGAATACGCCCCAAAATAGTCACTTTTTTGCTTGTTTTGGACTCTCATGAAGTTCTCGTAAAGCAAAATAATAGGAAAAGTAGATTTTGACCTTCTGGGGGATCGCCCTTGGAATAAGGTTTCCAACGCCACTTGAATGGGACAAATCGGACAAATAGCCTAGAAGTTATGGCAAAAATAGTGGAACTGCGCAAAACGGGACCCGACGCAAAAACTATTTTGGCCATAACTTCTTCGTTTCTCGCCCGATTCGGTCGATATTTATGTCCATGGAATCCTTATCTAATGGCCCAAGACCTTTCATCATTGGAATTCCTTTCCATCGTGATGAACAAAGAGCTCCAATTTTTGGGCCGGACCCCTAGGTGCCTGGGCTAAAAACTATTTTGGCCATAACTTCTTCGTTACTCGCCCGATTCGGTCGATCTTGATGTCCACAGAATCCTTATCTAAAGGCCTAAGTCCTCTAATAATTGGAATTCCTGTCCATCGTGCCAAACAAAGAGTTTCAATTTTCGGGCCGGGCCCTAGGGGGTACACCTAGGGGCTCGGGGGATGAAAAATCATCCGAAACGAAATGTTGATTTTTTTGCACATTAGCACATTCACATGTATTTATGGCATTTTAAAGTGAGCTTGCGTAATTTGAAGGCCCAGATCGCGGGTAAATAAGCCGAATATGCCCCAAAATAGTCACTTTTTCGCTTGTTTTGGACTCTCATAAAGTTCTCGTAAAGCAAAATAATAGGAAAAGTGGATTTTCACTTTTTGGGGGATAGCCCTTGGAATAAAGTTTCCAATGCCACTTGAATCGGACAAATCGGACAACTAGCCTAGAAGTTATGGCAAAAATAGTGGAACTGCGCAAAACGGGACCCGACGCAAAAACTATTTTGGCCATAACTTCTTCGTTTCTCGCCCGATTTGGTCGATCTTTATGTCCACAGAATCCTTATCTAAAGGCCTAAGACGCATAATGATTGGAATTCATTTTCATCGTGCCGAACAAAGAGTTTCAATTTTCGGGCCAGGCCCTAGGGGTACCCCTAGGGGCTCGGGGGCTGAAAAATCATCCAAAATGAAATGTTGATTTTTTTGCACATTAGCACATTCACATGTATTTATGGCATTTTAAAGTGAGCTTGCGTAGTTTGAAGGCCCATATCGCGGGTAAATCAGCCGAATACGCCCCAAAATAGTCACTTTTCCGCTTGTTTTGGACTATCACGAAGTTCTCGTAAAGCAAAATAATTGGAAAAGTGGATTTTGACTTTTTGGGGGACAGCCCTTAGAATAAGGTTTCCAACGCCACTTGAATCGGCCAAATCGGACAAATAGCCTAGAAGTTAAGGCAAAAATAGTGGAACTGCGCAAAACGTGACTCGACGCAAAAACTATTTTGGCCATAACTTCTTCGTTTCTCGCCCGATTCGGTCGATATTTGTGTCCATGGAATCCTTATCTAATGGCCCAAGACCTTTCATCATTGGAATTCCTATCCATCTTGATGAACAAAGAGCTCCAATTTTTGGGCCGCACCCCTAGGGGCCTGGGCTAAAAATTATTTTGGCCATAACTTCTTCGTTACTCGCCCGCTTCGGTCGATCTTTATGTCCACAGAATCCATATCTAAAGGCCTAAGACCTCTAATGATTGGAATTCCTGTCCATCGTGCCAAACAAAGAGTTTCAATTTTCAGGCCGGGCCCTAGGGGGTACACCTAGGGGCTCGGGGGCTAAAAAATCATCCGAAATGAAATCTTGATTTTTTTGAACATTAGCACATTCACATGTATTTATGGCATTTTAAATTGAGCTTGTGTAATTTGAAGGCCCAGATCGCGGGTAAATCAGCCGAATACGTTCCAAAATAGTCACTTTTCGCTTGTTTTGGACTCTCACGAAGTTCTCGTAAAGCAAAATAATAGGAAAAGTGGATTTTGCCTTTTTGGGGGATAGCCCTTGGAATAAGGTTTCCAACGCCACTTGAATCGGCCAAATCGTACAAATAGCCTAGAAGTTATGGCAAAAATAGTGGAACTGCGCAAAACGGGACCCGACGCAAAAACTATTTTAGCCATAACTTCTTCGTTTCTCGCCCGATTCGGTCGATTTTTATGTCCTCAGAATCCTTATCTAAAGGCCTAAGACCCCTAATGATTGGAATTTCTTTTCATCGGGCCGAACAAAGAGTTTCAATTTTCGGGCCGGGCCCTAGGGGGTACCCCTAGGGGCTCGGGGGCTGAAAAATCATCCGAAACGAAATGTTGATTTTTTTGCACATTAGCACATTCACATGTATTTATGGTATATTAAAGTGAGCTTGCGTAATTTGAAGGCCCAGGTAGCGGGTAAATCAGCCGAATACGCCCCAAAATAGTCACTTTTTTGCTTGTTTTGGACTCTCATGAAGTTCTCGTAAAGCAAAATAATAGGAAAAGTAGATTTTGACCTTCTGGGGGATCGCCCTTGGAATAAGGTTTCCAACGCCACTTGAATGGGACAAATCGGACAAATAGCCTAGAAGTTATGGCAAAAATAGTGGAACTGCGCAAAACGGGACCCGACGCAAAAACTATTTTGGCCATAACTTCTTCGTTTCTCGCCCGATTCGGTCGATCTTCATGTCCAAGGAATGCTTATCTAATGGACTAAAACCTTTCATGATTGGAAATCCTATCCATCGTGATGAACAAAGAGCTCAAATTTTTGGGCCGGGCCCCCCTAGGGGCCTGGGCTAAAAACTATTTTTGCCATAACTTCTTCGTTACTCGCCCGATTCGGTCGATCTTTATGTCCACAAAATCCTTATCTAAAGGACTAAGACCCCTAATGATTGGAATTCCTTTTCATCGTGCCAAACAAAGAGTTTCAATTTTCGGGCCGGGCCCTAGGGGTACCCCTAGGGGCTCGCGGGCTGAAAAATCATCCGAAACGAAATGTTGATTTTTTTGCACATTAGCACATTCACATGTATTTATGGCAATTTTAAGTGAGTTTGCGTAATTTGAAGGCCCAGATCGCGGGTAAATCAGCCGAATACGCCTCAAAATAGTCACTTTTTCGCTTGTTCTGGACTCTCATGAAGTTCTTGTAAAGCAAATAATAGGAAAAGTGGATTTTGACTTTTTGGGGGATCGCCCTTGGAATAAGGTTTCCAACGCCACTTGAATCGGCCAAATCGGACAAATAGCCTAGAAGTTATGGCAAAAATAGTGGAACTGCGCAAAACGTGACTCGACGCAAAAACTATTTTGGCCATAACTTCTTCGTTTCTCGCCCGATTCGGTCGATATTTATGTATATGGAATCCTTATCTAATGGCCCAAGACCTTTCATCATTGGAATTCCTATCCATCGTGATGAACAAAGAGCTCCAATTTTTGGGCCGGACCCCTAGGTGCCTGGCTAAAAACTATTTTGGTCATAACTTCTTCGTTACTCGCCCGATTCGGTCGATCTTTATGTCCACAGAATCCTTATCTAAAGGCCTAAGACACCTAATGATTGGAATTCCTTTTCATCGTGCCAAACAAAGAGTTTCAATTTTCGGGCCGGGCCCTAGGGGTACCCCTAGGGGCTCGGGGGCTGAAAAATCATCCAAAATGAAATGTTGATTTTTTTGCACATTAGCACATTCACATGTATTTATGGCATTTTAAAGTGAGCTTGCGTAGTTTGAAGGCCCATATCGCGGGTAAATCAGCCGAATACGCCCCAAAATAGTCACTTTTCCGCTTGTTTTGGACTATCACGAAGTTCTCGTAAAGCAAAATAATTGGAAAACTGGATTTTGACTTTTTGGGGGATAGCCCTTAGAATTAGGTTTCCAACGCCACTTGAATCGGCCAAATCGGACAAATAGCCTAGAAGTTATGGCAAAAATAGTGGAACTGCGCAAAACGTGACTCGACGCAAAAACTATTTTGGCCATAACTTCTTCGTTTCTCGCCCGATTCGGTCGATATTTGTGTCCATGGAATACTTATCTAATGGCCCAAGACCTTTCATCATTGGAATTCCTATCCATCGTGATGAACAAAGAGCTCCAATTTTTGGGCCGCACCCCTAGGGGCCTGGGCTAAAAATTATTTTGGCCATAACTTCTTCGTTACTCGCCCGCTTCGGTCGATCTTTATGTCCACAGAATCCATATCTAAAGGCCTAAGACCTCTAATGATTGGAATTCCTGTCCATCGTGCCAAACAAAGAGTTTCAATTTTCAGGCCGGGCCCTAGGGGGTACACCTAGGGGCTCGGGGGCTAAAAAATCATCCGAAATGAAATCTTGATTTTTTTGAACATTAGCACATTCACATGTATTTATGGCATTTTAAATTGAGCTTGTGTAATTTGAAGGCCCAGATCGCGGGTAAATCAGCCGAATACGTTCCAAAATAGTCACTTTTCGCTTGTTTTGGACTCTCACGAAGTTCTCGTAAAGCAAAATAATAGGAAAAGTGGATTTTGCCTTTTTGGGGGATAGCCCTTGGAATAAGGTTTCCAACGCCACTTGAATCGGCCAAATCGTACAAATAGCCTAGAAGTTATGGCAAAAATAGTGGAACTGCGCAAAACGGGACCCGACGCAAAAACTATTTTGGCCATAACTTCTTCGTTTCTCGCCCGATTCGGTCGATCTTTATGTCCTCAGAATCCTTATCTAAAGGCCTAAGACCCCTAATGATTGGAATTTCTTTTCATCGGGCCAAACAAAGAGTTTCAATTTTCGGGCCGGGCCCTAGGGGGTACCCCTAGGGGCTCGGGGGCTGAAAAATCATCCGAAACGAAATGTTGATTTTTTTGCACATTAGCACATTCACATGTATTTATGGTATATTAAAGTGAGCTTGCGTAATTTGAAGGCCCAGATAGCGGGTAAATCAGCCGAATACGCCCCAAAATAGTCACTTTTTTGCTTGTTTTGGACTCTCATGAAGTTCTCGTAAAGCAAAATAATAGGAAAAGTAGATTTTGACCTTCTGGGGGATCGCCCTTGGAATAAGGTTTCCAACGCCACTTGAATGGGACAAATCGGACAAATAGCCTAGAAGTTATGGCAAAAATAGTGGAACTGCGCAAAACGGGACCCGACGCAAAAACTATTTTGGCCATAACTTCTTCGTTTCTCGCCCGATTCGGTCGATCTTCATGTCCAAGGAATGCTTATCTAATGGACTAAAACCTTTCATGATTGGAAATCCTATCCATCGTGATGAACAAAGAGCTCAAATTTTTGGGCCGGGCCACCCTAGGGGCCTGGGCTAAAAACTATTTTTGCCATAACTTCTTCGTTACTCGCCCGATTCGGTCGATCTTTATGTCCACAAAATCCTTATCTAAAGGACTAAGACCCCTAATGATTGGAATTCCTTTTCATCGTGCCAAACAAAGAGTTTAAATTTTCGGGCCGGGCCCTAGGGGTACCCCTAGGGGCTCGCGGGCTGAAAAATCATCCGAAACGAAATGTTGATTTTTTTGCACATTAGCACATTCACATGTATTTATGGCAATTTTAAGTGAGTTTGCGTAATTTGAAGGCCCAGATCGCGGGTAAATCAGCCGAATACGCCCCAAAATAGTCACTTTTTCGCTTGTTCTGGACTCTCATGAAGTTCTTGTAAAGCAAATAATAGGAAAAGTGGATTTTGACTTTTTGGGGGATCGCCCTTGGAATAAGGTTTCCAACGCCACTTGAATCGGCCAAATCGGACAAATAGCCTAGAAGTTATGGCAAAAATAGTGGAACTGCGCAAAACGTGACTCGACGCAAAAACTATTTTGGCCATAACTTCTTCGTTTCTCGCCCGATTCGGTCGATATTTATGTATATGGAATCCTTATCTAATGGCCCAAGACCTTTCATCATTGGAATTCCTATCCATCGTGATGAACAAAGAGCTCCAATTTTTGGGCCGGACCCCTAGGTGCCTGGCTAAAAACTATTTTGGTCATAACTTCTTCGTTACTCGCCCGATTCGGTCGATCTTTATGTCCACAGAATCCTTATCTAAAGGCCTAAGACACCTAATGATTGGAATTCCTTTTCATCGTGCCAAACAAAGAGTTTCAATTTTCGGGCCGGGCCCTAGGGGTACCCCTAGGGGCTCGGGGGCTGAAAAATCATCCAAAATGAAATGTTGATTTTTTTGCACATTAGCACATTCACATGTATTTATGGCATTTTAAAGTGAGCTTGCGTAGTTTGAAGGCCCATATCGCGGGTAAATCAGCCGAATACGCCCCAAAATAGTCACTTTTCCGCTTGTTTTGGACTATCACGAAGTTCTCGTAAAGCAAAATAATTGGAAAACTGGATTTTGACTTTTTGGGGGATAGCCCTTAGAATTAGGTTTCCAACGCCACTTGAATCGGCCAAATCGGACAAATAGCCTAGAAGTTATGGCAAAAATAGTGGAACTGCGCAAAACGTGACTCGACGCAAAAACTATTTTGGCCATAACTTCTTCGTTTCTCGCCCGATTCGGTCGATATTTGTGTCCATGGAATACTTATCTAATGGCCCAAGACCTTTCATCATTGGAATTCCTATCCATCGTGATGAACAAAGAGCTCCAATTTTTGGGCCGCACCCCTAGGGGCCTGGGCTAAAAATTATTTTGGCCATAACTTCTTCGTTACTCGCCCGCTTCGGTCGATCTTTATGTCCACAGAATCCATATCTAAAGGCCTAAGACCTCTAATGATTGGAATTCCTGTCCATCGTGCCAAACAAAGAGTTTCAATTTTCAGGCCGGGCCCTAGGGGGTACACCTAGGGGCTCGGGGGCTAAAAAATCATCCGAAATGAAATCTTGATTTTTTTGAACATTAGCACATTCACATGTATTTATGGCATTTTAAATTGAGCTTGTGTAATTTGAAGGCCCAGATCGCGGGTAAATCAGCCGAATACGTTCCAAAATAGTCACTTTTCGCTTGTTTTGGACTCTCACGAAGTTCTCGTAAAGCAAAATAATAGGAAAAGTGGATTTTGCCTTTTAGGGGGATAGCCCTTGGAATAAGGTTTCCAACGCCACTTGAATCGGCCAAATCGTACAAATAGCCTAGAAGTTATGGCAAAAATAGTGGAACTGCGCAAAACGGGACCCGACGCAAAAACTATTTTGGCCATAACTTCTTCGTTTCTCGCCCGATTCGGTCGATCTTTATGTCCTCAGAATCCTTATCTAAAGGCCTAAGACCCCTAATGATTGGAATTTCTTTTCATCGGGCCGAACAAAGAGTTTCAATTTTCGGGCCGGGCCCTAGGGGGTACCCCTAGGGGCTCGGGGGCTGAAAAATCATCCGAAACGAAATGTTGATTTTTTTGCACATTAGCACATTCACATGTATTTATGGTATATTAAAGTGAGCTTGCGTAATTTGAAGGCCCAGATAGCGGGTAAATCAGCCGAATACGCCCCAAAATAGTCACTTTTTTGCTTGTTTTGGACTCTCATGAAGTTCTCGTAAAGCAAAATAATAGGAAAAGTAGATTTTGACCTTCTGGGGGATCGCCCTTGGAATAAGGTTTCCAACGCCACTTGAATGGGACAAATCGGACAAATAGCCTAGAAGTTATGGCAAAAATAGTGGAACTGCGCAAAACGGGACCCGACGCAAAAACTATTTTGGCCATAACTTCTTCGTTTCTCGCCCGATTCGGTCGATCTTCATGTCCAAGGAATGCTTATCTAATGGACTAAAACCTTTCATGATTGGAAATCCTATCCATCGTGATGAACAAAGAGCTCAAATTTTTGGGCCGGGCCACCCTAGGGGCCTGGGCTAAAAACTATTTTTGCCATAACTTCTTCGTTACTCGCCCGATTCGGTCGATCTTTATGTCCACAAAATCCTTATCTAAAGGACTAAGACCCCTAATGATTGGAATTCCTTTTCATCGTGCCAAACAAAGAGTTTCAATTTTCGGGCCGGGCCCTAGGGGTACCCCTAGGGGCTCGCGGGCTGAAAAATCATCCGAAACGAAATGTTGATTTTTTTGCACATTAGCACATTCACATGTATTTATGGCAATTTTAAGTGAGTTTGTGTAATTTGAAGGCCCAGATCGCGGGTAAATCAGCCGAATACGCCCCAAAATAGTCACTTTTTCGCTTGTTCTGGACTCTCATGAAGTTCTTGTAAAGCAAATAATAGGAAAAGTGGATTTTGACTTTTTGGGGGATCGCCCTTGGAATAAGGTTTCCAACGCCACTTGAATCGGCCAAATCGGACAAATAGCCTAGAAGTTATGGCAAAAATAGTGGAACTGCGCAAAACGGGACCCGACGCAAAAACTATTTTGGCCATAACTTCTTCGTTTCTCGCCCGATTCTGTCGATCTTTATGTCCTCAGAATCCTTATCTAAAGGCCTAAGACCCCTAATGATTGGAATTTCTTTTCATCGGGCCGAACAAAGAGTTTCAATTTTCGGGCCGGGCCCTAGGGGGTACCCCTAGGGGCTCGGGTGCTGAAAAATCATCCGAAACGAAATGTTGATTTTTTTGCACATTAGCACATTCACATGTATTTATGGTATATTAAAGTGAGCTTGCGTAATTTGAAGGCCCAGATAGCGGGTAAATCAGCCGAATACGCCCCAAAATAGACACTTTTTTGCTTGTTTTGGACTCTCATGAAGTTCTCGTAAAGCAAAATAATAGGAAAAGTGGATTTTGACCTTCTGGGGGATCGCCCTTGGAATAAGGTTTCCAACGCCACTTGAATGGGACAAATCGGACAAATAGCCTAGAAGTTATGGCAAAAATAGTGGAACTGCGCAAAACGGGACCCGACGCAAAAACTATTTTGGCCATAACTTCTTCGTTTCTCGCCCGATTCGGTCGATCTTCATGTCCAAGGAATGCTTATCTAATGGACTAAAACCTTTCATGATTGGAAATCCTATCCATCGTGAAGAACAAAGAGCTCAAATTTTTGGGCCGGGCCCCCCTAGGGGCCTGGGCTAAAAACTATTTTTGCCATAACTTCTTCTTTACTCGCCCGATTCGGTCGATCTTTATGTCCACAAAATCCTTATCTAAAGGACTAAGACCCCTAATGATTGGAATTCCTTTTCATCGTGCCAAACAAAGAGTTTCAATTTTCGGGCCGGGCCCTAGGGGTACTCCTAGGGTCTCGGGGGCTGAAAAATCATCCGAAACGAAATGTTGATTTTTTTGCACATTAGCACATTCACATGTATTTATGGCAATTTTAAGTGAGTTTGCGTAATTTGAAGGCCCAGATCGCGGGAAAATCAGCCGAATACGCCCCAAAATAGTCACTTTTTCGCTTGTTCTGGACTCTCATGAAGTTCTTGTAAAGCAAATAATAGGAAAAGTGGATTTTGACTTTTTGGGGGATCGCCCTTGGAATAAGGTTTCCAACGCCACTTGAATCGTCCAAATCGGACAAATAGCCTATTAGTTATGGCAAAAATAGTGGAACTGCGCAAAACGTGACTCGACGCAAAAACTATTTTAGCATAACTTCTTCGTTTCTCGCCCGATTCGGTCGATATTTATGTCCATGGAATCCTTATCTAATGGCCCAAGACCTTTCATCATTTGAATTCCTATCCATCGTGATGAACAAAGAGCTCCAATTTTTGGGCCGGACCCCTAGGTGCCTGGCTAAAAACTATTTTGGTCATAACTTCTTCGTTACTCGCCCGATTCGGTCGATCTTTATGTCCACAGAATCCTTATCTAAAGGCCTAAGACCTCTAATGATTGGAATTCCTGTCCATCGTGCCAAACAAAGAGTTTCAATTTTCGGTCCGGGCCCTAGGGGGTGTACACCTAGGGGCTCGGGGGCTGAAAAATCATCCGAAACGAAATGTTGATTTTTTTGCACATTAGCACATTCACATGTATTTAGGGCATTTTAAAGTGAGCTTGCGTACTTTCAAGGCCCAGATAGCGGGTAAATAAGCCGAATATGCCCCAAATAGTCACTTTTTCGCTTGTTTTGGACTCTCATAAAGTTCTCATAAAGCAAAATAATAGGAAAAGTGGATTTTCACTTTTTGTGGGATAGCCCTTGGAATAAGGTTTCCAACGCCACTTGAATCGGCCAAATCGGACAAATAGCCTAGAAGTTATGGCAAAAATAGTGGAACTGCGCAAAACGGGACCCGACGCAAAAACTATTTTGGTCATAACTTCTTCGTTTCTCGCCCGATTCGGTCGATCTTTATGTCCTCAGAATCCTTATCTAAAGGCCTAAGACCCCTAATGATTGGAATTTCTTTTCATCAGGCCAAACAAAGAGTTTCAATTTTCGGGCCGGGCCCTAGGGGTACCCCTAGGGGCTCGGGGGCTGAAAAATCATCCGAAACGAAATGTTGATTTTCTTGCACATTAGCACATTCACATGTATTTATGGTATATTAAAGTGAGCTTGCGTAATTTGAAGTCCCAGATCGCAGGTAAATCAGCCGAATACGCCCCAAAATAGTCACTTTTTCGCTTGTTTTGGACTCTCACGAAGTTCTCGTAAAGCAAAATAATAGGAAAAGTAGATTTTGACTTTTTTGGGGATAGCCCTTGGAATAAGGTTTCCAACGCCACTTGAATCGGCCAAATCGGACAAATAGCCTAGAAGTTATGGCAAAAATAGTGGAACTGCGCAAAACGTGACTCGACGCAAAAACTATTTTGGCATAACTTCTTCGTTTCTCGCCCGATTCGGTCGATATTTATGTCCATGGAATCCTTATCTAATGGCCCAAGACCTTTCATCATTTGAATTCCTATCCATCGTGATGAACAAAGAGCTCCAGTTTTTGGGCCGGACCCCTTGGTGCCTGGCTAAAAACTATTTTGGTCATAACTTCTTCGTTACTCGCCCGATTCGGTCGATCTTTATGTCCACAGAATCCTTATCTAAAGGCCTAAGACCTCTAATGATTGGAATTCCTGTCCATCGTGCCAAACAAAGAGTTTCAATTTTCGGTCCGGGCCCTAGGGGGTACACCTAGGGGCTCGGGGGCTGAAAAATCATCCGAAACGAAATGTTGATTTTTTTGCACATTAGCACATTCACATGTATTTATGGCATTTTAAAGTGAGCTTGCGTACTTTCAAGGCCCAGATAGCGGGTAAATAAGCCGAATATGCCCCAAAATAGTCACTTTTTCGCTTGTTTTGGACTCTCATAAAGTTCTCGTAAAGCAAAATAATATGAAAAGTGGATTTTCACTTTTTGGGGGATAGCCCTTGGAATAAGGTTTCCAACGCCACTTGAATCGGCCAAATCGGACAAATAGCCTAGAAGTTGTGGCAAAAATAGTGGAACTGCGCAAAACGGGACCCGACGCAAAAACTATTTTGGTCATAACTTCTTCGTTTCTCGCCCGATTCGGTCGATCTTTATGTCCTCAGAATCCTTATCTAAAGGCCTAAGACCCCTAATGATTGGAATTTCTTTTCATCAGGCCAAACAAAGAGTTTCAATTTTCGGGCCGGGCCCTAGGGGTACCCCTAGGGGCTCGGGGGCTGAAAAATCATCCGAAACGAAATGTTGATTTTCTTGCACATTAGCACATTCACATGTATTTATGGTATATTAAAGTGAGCTTGCGTAATTTGAAGGCCCAGATCGCAGGTAAATCAGCCGAATACGCCCCAAAATAGTCACTTTTTCGCTTGTTTTGGACTCTCACGAAGTTCTCGTAAAGCAAAATAATAGGAAAAGTAGATTTTGACTTTTTTGGGGATAGCCCTTGGAATAAGGTTTCCAACGCCACTTGAATCGGCCAAATCGGACAAATAGCCTAGAAGTTATGGCAAAAATAGTGGAACTGCGCAAAACGTGACTCGACGCAAAAACTATTTTGGCATAACTTCTTCGTTTCTCGCCCGATTCGGTCGATATTTATGTCCATGGAATCCTTATCTAATGGCCCAAGACCTTTCATCATTTGAATTCCTATCCATCGTGATGAACAAAGAGCTCCAGTTTTTGGGCCGGACCCCTAGGTGCCTGGCTAAAAACTATTTTGGTCATAACTTCTTCGTTACTCGCCCGATTCGGTCGATCTTTATGTCCACAGAATCCTTATCTAAAGGCCTAAGACCTCTAATGATTGGAATTCCTGTCCATCGTGCCAAACAAAGAGTTTCAATTTTCGGTCCGGGCCCTAGGGGGTACACCTAGGGGCTCGGGGGCTGAAAAATCATCCGAAACGAAATGTTGATTTTTTTGCACATTAGCACATTCACATGTATTTATGGCATTTTAAAGTGAGCTTGCGTACTTTCAAGGCCCAGATAGCGGGTAAATAAGCCGAATATGCCCCAAAATAGTCACTTTTTCGCTTGTTTTGGACTCTCATAAAGTTCTCGTAAAGCAAAATAATATGAAAAGTGGATTTTCACTTTTTGGGGGATAGCCCTTGGAATAAGGTTTCCAACGCCACTTGAATCGGCCAAATCGGACAAATAGCCTAGAAGTTGTGGCAAAAATAGTGGAACTGCGCAAAACGGGACCCGACGCAAAAACTATTTTGGTCATAACTTCTTCGTTTCTCGCCCGATTCGGTCGATCTTTATGTCCTCAGAATCCTTATCTAAAGGCCTAAGACCCCTAATGATTGGAATTTCTTTTCATCAGGCCAAACAAAGAGTTTCAATTTTCGGGCCGGGCCCTAGGGGTACCCCTAGGGGCTCGGGGGCTGAAAAATCATCCGAAACGAAATGTTGATTTTCTTGCACATTAGCACATTCACATGTATTTATGGTATATTAAAGTGAGCTTGCGTAATTTGAAGGCCCAGATCGCAGGTAAATCAGCCGAATACGCCCCAAAATAGTCACTTTTTCGCTTGTTTTGGACTCTCACGAAGTTCTCGTAAAGCAAAATAATAGGAAAAGTAGATTTTGACTTTTTTTGGGATAGCCCTTGGAATAAGGTTTCCAACGCCACTTGAATCGGCCAAATCGGACAAATAGCCTAGAAGTTATGGCAAAAATAGTGGAATTGCGCAAAACGTGACTCGACGCAAAAACTATTTTGGCATAACTTCTTCGTTTCTCGCCCGATTCGGTCGATATTTATGTCCATGGAATCCTTATCTAATGGCCCAAGACCTTTCATCATTTGAATTCCTATCCATCGTGATGAACAAAGAGCTCCAATTTTTGGGCCGGACCCCTAGGTGCCTGGCTAAAAACTATTTTGGTCATAACTTCTTCGTTACTCGCCCGATTCGGTCGATCTTTATGTCCACAGAATCCTTATCTAAAGGCCTAAGACCTCTAATGATTGGAATTCCTGTCCATCGTGCCGAACAAAGAGTTTCAATTTTCGGTCCGGGCCCTAGGGGGTACACCTAGGGGCTCGGGGGCTGAAAAATCATCCGAAACGAAATGTTGATTTTTTTGCACATTAGCACATTCACATGTATTTATGGCATTATAAAGTGAGCTTGCGTACTTTCAAGGCCCAGATAGCGGGTAAATAAGCCGAATATGCCCCAAAATAGTCACTTTTTCGCTTGTTTTGGACTCTCATGAAGTTCTCGTAAAGCAAAATAATATGAAAAGTGGATTTTCACTTTTTGGGGGATAGCCCTTGGAATAAGGTTTCCAACGCCACTTGAATCGGCCGAATCGGACAAATAGCCTAGAAGTTATGGCAAAAATAGTGGAACTGCGCAAAACGGGACCCGACGCAAAAACTATTTTGGTCATAACTTCTTCGTTTCTCGCCCGATTCGGTCGATCTTTATGTCCTCAGAATCCTTATCTAAAGGCCTAAGACCCCTAATGATTGGAATTTCTTTTCATCAGGCCAAACAAAGAGTTTCAATTTTCGGGCCGGGCCCTAGGGGTACCCCTAGGGGCTCGGGGGCTGAAAAATCATCCGAAACGAAATGTTGATTTTCTTGCACATTAGCACATTCACATGTATTTATGGTATATTAAAGTGAGCTTGCGTAATTTGAAGGCCCAGATCGCAGGTAAATCAGCCGAATACGCCCCAAAATAGTCACTTTTTCGCTTGTTTTGGACTCTCACGAAGTTCTCGTAAAGCAAAATAATAGGAAAAGTGGATTTTGACTTTTTGGGGGATCGCCCTTGGAATAAGGTTTCCAACGCCACTTGAATCGGCCAAATCGGACAAATAGCCTAGAAGTTATGGCAAAAATAGTGGAACTGCGCAAAACGGAACCCGACGCAAAAACTATTTTGGCCATAACTTCTTCGTTTCTCGCCCGATTCGGTCGATCTTTATGTCCACGGAATGTTAATCTAAAGGCCCAAGACCTTTCATGATTGGAAATCCTATCCATCGTGATGAACAAAGAACTCAAATTTTTGGGCCGGGCCCCCCTAGGGGCCTGGGCTAAAAACTATTTTGGCCATAACTTCTTCGTTACTCGCCCGATTCGGTCGATCTTTATGTCCACAAAATCCTTATCCATAGGCCTAAGACCCCTAATGATTGGAATTCCTTTTCATCGTGCCGAACAAAGAGTTTCAATTTTCGGGCCGGGCCCTAAGGGTACCCCTAGGGGCTCGGGGGCTGAAAAATCATCCGAAACGAAATGTTGATTTTTTTGCACATTAGCACATTCACATGTATTTATGGCAATTTTAAGTGAGTTTGCGTAATTTGAAGCCCCAGATCGCGGGTAAATCAGCCGAATACGCCCCAAAATAGTCACTTTTTCGCTTGTTTTGGACTCTCATGAAGTTCTTGTAAAGCAAATAATAGGAAAAGTGGATTTTGACTTTTTGGGGGATCGCCCTTGGAATAAGGTTTCCAACGCCACTTGAATCGGCCAAATCGGACAAATAGCCTAGAAGTTATGGCAAAAATAGTGGAACTGCGCAAAACGGAACCCGACGCAAAAACTATTTTGGCCATAACTTCTTCGTTTCTCGCCCGATTCGGTCGATCTTTATGTCCACGGAATGTTTATCTAAAGGCCCAAGACCTTTCATGATTGGAAATCCTATCCATCGTGATGAACAAAGAACTCAAATTTTTGGGCCGGGCCCCCCTAGGGGCCTGGGCTAAAAACTATTTTGGCCATAACTTCTTTGTTACTCGCCCGATTCGGTCGATCTTTATGTCCACAAAATCCTTATCTAAAGGCCTAAGACCCCTAATGATTGGAATTCCTTTTCATCGTGCCGAACAAAGAGTTTCAATTTTCGGGCCGGGCCCTAGGGGTACCCCTAGGGGCTCGGGGGCTGAAAAATAATCCGAAACGAAATGTTGATTTTTTTGCACATTAGCACATTCACATGTATTTATGGCAATTTTAAGTGAGTTTGCGTAATTTGAAGCCCCAGATCGCGGGTAAATCAGCCGAATACGCCCCAAAATAGTCACTTTTTCGCTTGTTTTGGACTCTCATGAAGTTCTTGTAAAGCAAATAATAGGAAAAGTGGATTTTGACTTTTTGGGGGATCGCCCTTGGAATAAGGTTTCCAACGCCACTTGAATCGGCCAAATCGGACAAATAGCCTAGAAGTTATGGCAAAAATAGTGGAACTGCGCAAAACGTGACTCGACGCAAAAACTATTTTGGCCATAACTTCTTCGTTTCTCGCCTGATTCGGTCGATATTTATGTCCATGGAATCCTTATCTAATGGCCCAAGACCTTTCATCATTGGAATTCCTATCCATCGTGATGAACAAAGAGCTCCAATTTTTGGGCCGGACCCCTAGGTGCCTGGGCTAAAAACTATTTTGGCCATAACTTCTTCGTTACTCTTCCGATTCGGTCGATCTTTATGTCCACAGAATCCTTATCTAAAGGCCTAAGACCTTTAATGATTGGAATTCCTGTCCATCGTACCAAACAAAGAGTTTCAATTTTCGGGCCGGGCCCTAGGGGGTACACCTAGAGGCTCGGGGGCTGAAAAATCATCCGAAACGAAATGTTGATTTTTTTGCACATTAGCACATTCACATGTATTTATGGCATTTTAAAGTGAGTTTGCGTAATTTGAAGGCCCAGATCGCGGGTAAATAAGCCGAATATGCCCCAAAATATTCACTTTTTCGCTTGTTTTGGACTCTCATAAAGTTCTCGTAAAGCAAAATAATAGGAAAAGTGGATTTTCACTTTTTGGGGGATAGCCCTTGGAATAAGGTTTCCAACGCCAATTGAATCGGCCAAATCGGACAAATAGCCTAGAAGTTATGGCAAAAATAGTGGAACTGCGCAAAACGGGACCCGACGCAAAAACTATTTTGGCCATAACTTCTTCGTTTCTCGCCCGATTCGGTCGATCTTTATGTCCTCAGAATCCTTATCTAAAGGCCTAAGACCCCTAATGATTGGAATTTCTTTTCATCGGGCCGAACAAAGAGTTTCAATTTTCGAGCCGGGCCCTAGAGGTACCCCTAGGGGCTCGGGGGCTGAAAAATCATCCGAAACGAAATGTTGATTTTCTTGCACATTAGCACATTCACATGTGTTTATGGTATATTAAAGTGAGCTTGCGTAATTTGAAGGCCCAGATCGCGTGTAAATCAGCCGAATACGCCCCAAAATAGTCACTTTTTTGCTTGTTTTGGACTCTCATGAAGTTGTCGTAAAGCAAAATAATAGGAAAAGTGGATTTTGACTTTTTGGGGGATCGCCCTTGGAATAAGGTTTCCAACGCCACTTGAATCGGCCAAATCGGACAAATAGCCTAGAAGTTATGGCAAAAATAGTGGAACTGCGCAAAACGGGACCCGACGCAAAAACTATTTTGGTCATAACTTCTTCGTTTCTCGCCCGATTCGGTCGATCTTTATGTCCTCAGAATCCTTATCTAAAGGCCTAAGACCCCTAATGATTGGAATTTCTTTTCATCAGGCCAAACAAAGAGTTTCAATTTTCGGGCCGGGCCCTAGGGGTACCCCTAGGGGCTCGGGGGCTGAAAAATCATCCGAAACGAAATGTTGATTTTCTTGCACATTAGCACATTCACATGTATTTATGGTATATTAAAGTGAGCTAGCGTAATTTGAAGGCCCAGATCGCGGGTAAATCAGCCGAATACGCCCCAAAATAGTCACTTTTTTGCTTGTTTTGGACTCTCATGAAGTTCTCGTAAAGCAAAATAATAGGAAAAGTGGATTTTGACTTTTTGGGGGATCGCCCTTGGAATAAGGTTTCCAACGCCACTTGAATCGGCCAAATCGGACAAATAGCCTAGAAGTTATGGCAAAAATAGTGGAACTGCGCAAAACGGAACCCGACGCAAAAACTATTTTGGCCATAACTTCTTCGTTTCTCGCCCGATTCGGTCGATCTTTATGTCCACAGAATGTTTATCTAAAGGCCCAAGACCTTTCATGATTGGAAATCCTATCCATCGTGATGAACAAAGAACTCAAATTTTTGGGCCGGGCCCCCCTAGGGGCCTGGGCTAAAAACTATTTTTGCCATAACTTCTTCGTTACTCGCCCGATTCGGTCGATCTTTATGTCCACAAAATCCTTATCTAAAGGCCTAAGACCCCTAATGATTGGAATTCCTTTTCATCGTGCCGAACAAAGAGTTTCAATTTTCGGGCCGGGCCCTAGGTGTACCCCTAGGGGCTCGGGGGCTGAAAAATCATCCGAAACGAAATGTTGATTTTTTTGCACATTAGCACATTCACATGTATTTATGGCAATTTTAAGTGAGTTTGCGTAATTTGAAGGCCCAGATCGCGGGTAAATCAGCCGAATACGCCCCAAAATAGTCACTTTTTCGCTTATTTTGGACTCTCATGAAGTTCTTGTAAAGCAAATAATAGGAAAAGTGGATTTTGACTTTTTGGGGGATCGCCCTTGGAATAAGGTTTCCAACGCCACTTGAATCGGCCAAATCGGACAAATAGCCTAGAAGTTATGGCAAAAATAGTGGAACTGCGCAAAACGTGACTCGACGCAAAAACTATTTTGGCCATAACTTCTTCGTTTCTCGCCCGATTCGGTCGATATTTATGTCCATGGAATCCTTATCTAATGGCCCAAGACCTTTCATCATTGGAATTCCTATCCATCGTGATGAACAAAGAGCTCCAATTTTGGGCCGGACCCCTAGGTGCCTGGGCTAAAAACTATTTTGGCCATAACTTCTTCGTTACTCGCCCGATTCGGTCGATCTTTATGTCCACAGAATCCTTATCTAAAGGCCTAAGACCTTTAATGATTGGAATTCCTGTCCATCGTGCCAAACAAAGAGTTTCAATTTTCGGGCCGGGCCCTAGGGGGTACACCTAGGGGCTCGGGGGCTGAAAAATCATCCGAAACGAAATGTTGATTTTTTTGCACATTAGCACATTCACATGTATTTATGGCATTTTAGAGTGAGCTTGCGTAATTTGAAGGCCCAGATCGCGGGTAATTCAGCCGAATACGCCCCAAAATTGTCATTTTTTCGCTTGTTTTGGACTCTCATGAAGTTCTCGCAAAGAAAAATAATTGAAAAAGTGGATTTTGACTTTTTGGGGGATCGCCCTTGGAATAAGGTTTCCAACGCCACTTGAATCGGCCAAATCGGACAAATAGCCTAGAAGTTATGGCAAAAATAGTGGAACTGCGCAAAACGGGACCCGACGCAAAAACTATTTTGGCCATAACTTCTTCGGTACTTGCCCGATTCGGTCGATCTTTATGTCCACAGAATCCTTATCTAAAGGCCTAAGACCCCTAATGATTGGAATTTCTTTTCATCGTGCCGAACAAAGAGTTTCAATTTTTGGGCCGGGCCCTAGGGATACCCCTAGGGGCTCGGGGGATGAAAAATCATCCGAAACGAAATGTTGATTTTTTTGCACATTAGCACATTCACATGTATTTATGGTAATTTTAAGTGAGTTTGCGTAATTTGAAGGCCCAGATCGCGGGTAAATCAGCCGAATACGCCCCAAAATAGTCACTTTTTCGCTTGTTTTGGACTCTCTAGAAATTCTCGTAAATAAAAATAATAGGAAAAGTGGATTTTGACTTTTTGGGAGATAGCCCTTGG
This sequence comes from Schizonepeta tenuifolia, assembly GCA_029490685.1. Lineage (NCBI taxonomy): Eukaryota > Viridiplantae > Streptophyta > Magnoliopsida > Lamiales > Lamiaceae > Schizonepeta > Schizonepeta tenuifolia. Next base: position 13,260,752 of record CM055958.1, on the reverse strand, counting down.
AATAAGGTTTCCAACGCCACTTGAATCGGCCAAATCGGACAAATAGCCTAGAAGTTATGGCAAAAATAGTGGAACTGCGCAAAACGTGACTCGACGAAAAAACTATTTTGGCCATAACTTCTTCGTTTCTCGCCCGATTCGGTCGATCTTTATGTCCACGGAATCCTTATCTAATGGCCCAAGACCTTTGACCATTGGAATTCCTATCCATCGTGATGAACAAAGAGCTCCAATTTTTGGGTCGGACCCCTAGGGGCCTGGGCTAAAAACTATTTTGGACATAACTTCTTCGTTACTCGCCCTATTCGGTTGATCTTTATGTCCACAGAATCCATATCTAAAGGCCTAAGACCTGTAATGATTGGAATTCCGGTCCATCGTGCCAAACAAAGAGTTTAAATTTTCGGGCCAAGCCTTAGGGGCTCGGGGGCTGAAAAATCATCCGAAACGAAATGTTGATTTTTTTGCACATTAGCACATTCACATGTATTTATGGCATTTTAAAGTGAGCTTGCGTAATTTGAAGGCCCAGATCGCGGGTAAATCTGCCGAATACGCCCCAAAATAGTCACTTTTTCGCTTGTTTTGGACTCTCACGAAGTTCTCGTAAAGCAAAATAATAGGAAAAGTGGATTTTGACTTTTTGGGGGATAGTCCTTGGAATAAGGTTTCCAACGCCACTTGAATCGGCCAAATCGGACAAATAGCCTAGAAGTTATGGCAAAAATAGTGGAACTGCGCAAAACGTGACTCGACGCAAAAACTATTTGGGCCATAACTTCTTCGTTTCTAGCCCGATTCGGTCGATCTTTATGTCCACGGAATCCTTATCTAATGGCCCAAGACCTTTGACCATTGGAATTCCTATCCATCGTGATGAACAAAGAGCTCCAATTTTTGGGTCGGACCCCTAGGGGCCTGGGCTAAAAACTATTTTGGCCATAACTTCTTCGTTACTCGCCCGATTCGGTCGATCTTTATGTCCACAGAATCCATATCTAAAGGCCTAAGACCTGTAATGATTGGAATTCCTGTCCATCGTGCCAAACAAAGAGTTTAAATTTTCGGGCCAAGCCCTAGGGGCTCGGGGGCTGAAAAATCATTCGAAACGAAACGTTGATTTTTTTGGACATTAGCACATTCACATGTATTTATGGTATTTTAAAGTGAGCTTGCGTAATTTAAAGGCCCAGATCGCGGGTAATTCAGCCGAATACGCCCCAAAATAGTCACTTTTTCGCTTGTTTTGGACTCTCATGAAGTTCTCGCAAAGAAAAATAATAGAAAAAGTGGATTTTGACTTTTTGAGGGATAGCCCTTGGAATAAGGTTTCCAACGCCACTTGAATCGGCCAAATCGGACAAATAGCCTAAAAGTTATGGCAAAAATAGTGGAACTGCGCAAAACGGGACCCGACGCAAAAATTATTTGGGCCATAACTTCTTCGTTTCTCGCCCGATTCGGTTGATCTTTATGTCCACGGAATCCTTATCTAAAGGCCCAAGACGTTTCATGATTGGAATTCCTATCCATCATGATGAACAAAGAGCTCCAATTTTTGGGCCGGACCCCTAGGGGCCTGGGCTAAAAACTATTTTGGCCATAACTTCTTCGTTACTCACCCTATTCGGTCGATCTTTATGTCCACAGAATCCTTATCTAAAGGCCTAAAACCCTTATTTATTGGAATTTCTGTCCATCGTGCCGAACAAAGAGTTTCAATTTTCGGGCCGGGCCCTAGGGGTACCCCTAGGGGCTCGGGGGCTGAAAAATCATCCGAAACGAAATGTTGATTTTTTTGCACATTAGCACATTCACATGTATTTATGGCATTTTAAAGTGAGCTTGCGTAATTTGAAGGCCCAGATCGCGGGTAATTCAGCCGAATACGCCCCAAAATAGTCACTTTTTCGCTTGTTTTGGACTCTCATGAAGTTCTCGCAAAGAAAAATAATAGAAAAAGTGGATTTTGACTTTTTGAGGGATAGCCCTTGGAATAAGGTTTCCAACGCCACTTGAATCGGCCAAATCGGACAAATAGCCTAGAAGTTATGGCAAAAATAGTGGAACTGCGCAAAACGGGACCCGACGCAAAAATTATTTGGGCCATAACTTCTTCGTTTCTCGCCCGATTCGGTTGATCTTTATGTCCATGGAATTCTTATCTAAAGGCCCAAGACGTTTCATGATTGGAATTCCTATCCATCATGATGAACAAAGAGCTCCAATTTTTGGGCCGGACCCCTAGGGGCCTGGGCTAAAAACTATTTTGGCCATAACTTCTTCGTTACTCACCCTATTCGGTCGATCTTTATGTCCACAGAATCCTTATCTAAAGGCCTAAAACCCTTATTTATTGGAATTTCTGTCCATCGTGCCGAACAAAGAGTTTCAATTTTCGGGCCGGGCCCTAGGGCATACCCCTAGGGGCTCGGGGGCTGAAAAATCATTCGAAACGAAATGTTGATTTTTTTGCACATTACACATTCACATGTATTTATGGTATTTTAAATTGAGCTTGCGTAGTTTGAAGGCCCAGATCGCGGGTAAATCAGCCGAATACGCCCCAAAATAGTCACTTTTTCGCTTGTTTTGGACTCTCTCTCGTAAAGCAAAATAATAGGAAAAGTGGATTTTGACTTTTTGGGGGATAGTCCTTGGAATAAGGTTTCCAACGCCACTTGAATCGGCCAAATCGGACAAATAGCCTAGAAGTTATGGCAAAAATAGTGGAACTGCGCAAAACGTGACTCGACGCAAAAACTATTTGGGCCATAACTTCTTCGTTTCTAGCCCGATTCGGTCGATCTTTATGTCCACGGAATCCTTATCTAATGGCCCAAGACCTTTCACCATTGGAATTCCTATCCATCGTAATGAACAAAGAGCTCCAATTTTTGGGTCGGACCCCTAGGGGCCTGGGCTAAAAACTATTTTGGCCATAACTTCTTCGTTACTCGCCCGATTCGGTCGATCTTTATGTCCCCAGAATCCTTATCTAAAGGCCTAAGACCTCTAATGATTGGAATTCCTGTCCATCGTGCCAAACAAAGAGTTTCAATTTTCGGGCCAGGCCCTAGGGGCTCGGGGGCTGAAAAATCATCCGAAACAAAATATTGATTTTTTTGCACATTAGCACATTCACATGTATTTTTGGCATTTTAAAGTGAGCTTGCATAATTTGAAGGCCCAGATCGCGGGTAAATCAGCCGAATACGCCCCAAACTAGTCACTTTTTCGCTTGTTTTGGACTCTCATGAAGTTCTCGAAAAGAAAAATAATAGAAAAAGTGGATTTTGACTTTTTGGGGGATAGCCCTTGGAATAAGGTTTCCAACGCCACTTGAATCGGCCAAGTCGGACAAATAGCCTAGAAGTTATGGCAAAAATAGTGGAACTGCGCAAAACGTGACTAGACGCAAAAACTATTTTGGCCATAACTTCTTCTTTTCTCGCCCGATTCGGTCGATATTTATGTCCACGGAATCCTTATCTAATGGCCCAAGACCTTTAATCATTGGAATTCCTATCCATCGTGATGAACAAAGAGCTCTAATTTTTTGGTTGGACCCGTAGGGGCCTGGGATAAAAACTATTTTGGCCATAACTTCTTCGTTACTTGCCCGATTCGGTCGATATTTATGTCCTCAGAATCCTTATCTAAAGGCCTAAGACCTCTAATAATTTAAATTCCTGTCCATCGTGCCAAACAAAGAGTTTCAATTTTTGGGCCGGGCCCTAGGGGGTACACCTAGGGGCTCAGGGGTTGAAAAATCATCCGAAACAAAATGTTGATTTTTTTGCACCGACGCAAAAACTATTTTGGCCATAACTTCTTCGTTTCTCGCCCGATTCGGTCGATCTTTATGTCCACGGAAACCTTATCTAAAGATCCAAGACCTTTCATGATTGGAGTTCCTATCCATCGTGATGAACAAAGTGCTCCAATTTTTGGGCCGGACCCCTAGGGACCTGGGCTAAAAACTATTTTGGCCATAACTTTTTCGTTACTCGCCCGATTCGGTCGATCTTTATGTCCACAGAATTCTTATCTAAAGGCCTAAGACCCCTAATGATTGGAATTCCTGTCCATCGTGCCGAACAAAGAGTTTCAATTTTCGGGCCGGGCCCTAAGGGTACCCTAGGGGCTCAGGGGCTGAAAAATCATCCGAAACGAAATGTTGATTTTTTTGCACATTAGCACATTCACATGTATTTATGGCATTTTAAAGTGAGCTTGCGAAATTCTAAGGCCCAGATCGCGGGTAAATAGGCCGAATACGCCCCAAAATAGTCACTTTTTCGCTTGTTTTGAACTCTCATGAAGTTCTCATAAAGCAAAATAATAGGAAAAGTGAATTTTGACTTTTTGGGGGATAGCCCTTGGAATAAGGTTTCCAACGCCACTTGAATCGGCCAAATCGGACAAATAGCTTAGAAGTTATGGCAAAAATAGTGGAACTGCGCAAAACGGGACCCGACGCAAAAACTATTTTTGCCATAACTTCTTCGTTTCTCGCCCTATTCGGTCGATCTTTATGTCCACGGAATCCTTATCTAAAGGCCCAAGACCTTTCATGATTGGAATTCCTATCCATCGTGATTAACAAAGAGCTCCAATTTTTGGGTCGGACCCCTAGGGGCCTGGGCTAAAAACTATTTTGGCCATAACTTCTTCGTTACTCGCCCGATTCGGTAGATCTTTATGTCCACAGAATCCTTATCTAAAGGCCTAAGACCCCTACTGATTGGAATTCCTGTCCATCGTGCCGAACAAAGAGTTTTAATTTTCGGGCCGGACCCTACCTAGGGGCTCGGGGGCTGAAAAATCATCCGAAACGAAATGTTGATTTTTTTGCACATTAGCACATTCACATGTATTTATGGCATTTTAAAGTGAGCATGCGTAGTTTGAAGACCCAGATCGCGGGTAAATCAGCCGAATACGCCCCAAAATAGTCACTTTTTCGCTTGTTTTGGACTCTCACGAAGTTCTCGTAAAGCAAAATAATAGAAAAAGTAGATTTTGACTTTTTTGGGGATAGCCCTTGGAATAAGGTTTCCAACGCCACTTGAATCGGCCAAATCGGACAAATAGCCTAGAAGTTATGGCAAAAATAGTGGAACTGCGCAAAACGTGACTCGATGCAAAAACTATTTTGGCCATAACTTCTTCTTTTCTCGCCCGATTCGGTCGATATTTATGTCCATGGAATCCTTATCTAATGGCCCAAGACCTTTAGTCATTGGAATTCCTATCCATCGTGATGAACAAAGAGCTCCAATTTTTGGGTCGGACCCGTAGGGGCCTGGGCTAAAAACTATTTTGGCCATAACTTCTTCGTTACTCGCCCGATTCGGTCGATCTTTATGTCCACAGAATCCTTATCTAAAGACCTAAGACCTCTAATAATTGGAATTCCTGTCCATCGTGCCAAACAAAGAGTTTCAATTTTCGGGCCGGGCCCTAGGGGGTACACCTAGGGGCTCAGGGGCTGAAAAATCATCCGAAACAAAATGTTGATTTTTTTGCACCGACGCAAAAACTATTTTGGCCATAACTTCTTCGTTTCTTGCCCGATTCGGTCGATCTTTATGTCCACGGAAACCTTATCTAAAGATCCAAGACCTTTCATGATTGGAGTTCCTATCCATCGTGATGAACAAAGTGCTCCAATTTTTGGGCCGGACCCCTAGGGACCTGGGCTAAAAACTATTTTGGCCATAACTTTTTCGTTACTCGCCCGATTCGGTCGATCTTTATGTCCACAGAATTCTTATCTAAAGGCCTAAGACCCCTAATGATTGGAATTCCTGTCCATCGTGCCGAACAAAGAGTTTCAATTTTCGGGCCGGGCCCTAGGGGTACCCTAGGGGCTCAGGGGCTGAAAAATCATCCGAAACGAAATGTTGATTTTTTTGCACATTAGCACATTCACATGTATTTATGGCATTTTAAAGTGAGCTTGCGAAATTCGAAGGCCCAGATCGCGGGTAAATAAGCCGAATACGCCCCAAAATAGTCACTTTTTCGCTTGTTTTGAACTCTCATGAAGTTCTCGTAAAGCAAAATAATAGGAAAAGTGAATTTTGACTTTTTGGGGGATAGCCCTTGGAATAAGGTTTCCAACGCCACTTGAATCGGCCAAATCGGACAAATAGCCTAGAAGTTATGGCAAAAATAGTGGAACTGCGCAAAACGGGACTCGACGCAAAAACTATTTTTGCCATAACTTCTTCGTTTCTCGCCCTATTCGGTCGATCTTTATGTCCACGGAATCCTTATCTAAAGGCCCAAGACCTTTCATGATTGGAATTCCTATCCATCGTGATTAACAAAGAGCTCCAATTTTTGGGTCGGACCCCTAGGGGCCTGGGATAAAAACTATTTTGGCCATAACTTCTTCATTACTCGCCCGATTCGGTAGATCTTTTTGTCCACAGAATCCTTATCTAAAGGCCTAAGACCCCTACTGATTGGAATTCCTGTCCATCGTGCCGAACAAAGAGTTTCAATTTTCGGGCCGGACCCTACCTAGGGGCTCGGGGGCTGAAAAATCATCCAAAACGAAATGTTGATTTTTTTGCACATTAGCACATTCACATGTATTTATGGCATTTTAAAGTGAGCATGCGTAGTTTGAAGGCCCAGATCGCGGGTAAATCAGTCGAATACGCCCCAAAATAGTCACTTTTTCGCTTGTTTTGGACTCTCACGAAGTTCTCGTAAAGCGAAATAATAGGAAAAGTGGATTTTGACTTTTTTGGGGATAGCCCTTGGAATAAGGTTTCCAACGCCACTTGAATCGGCCAAATCGTACAAATAGCCTAGAAGTTAAGGGAAAAATAGTGGAACTGCGCAAAACGTGACTCGACGCAAAAACTATTTTGGCCATAACTTCTTCGTTTCTCGCCCGATTCGGTCGATCTTTATGTCCACGGAATCCTTATCTAATGGCCCAAGATCTTTCACCATTGGAATTTCTATCCATCGTGATGAACAAAGAGCTCCAATTTTTGGGTCGGACTCCTAGGGGCCTGGGCTAAAAACTATTTTGGCCATAACTTCTTCGTTACTCGCCCGATTCGGTCGATCTTTATATCCACAGAATCCTTATCTAAATGCCTAAGACCTCTAATGATTGGAATTCCTGTCCATCGTGCCAAACAAAGAGTTTCAATTTTTGGGCCAGGCCCTAGGGGCTCGGGGGCTGAAAAATCATCCGAAACGAAATGTTGATTTTTTTGCACATTAGCACATTCACATGTATTTATGGCATTTTAAAGTGAGCTTGCATAATTTGAAGGCCCAGATCGCGGGTAAATCAGCCGAATACGCCCCAAAATAGTCACTTTTTCGCTTGTTTTGGACTCTCATGAAGTTCTTGCAAAGAAAAATAATAGAAAAAGTTGATTTTAACTTTTAGGGGGATAGCCCTTGGAATAAGGTTTCCAACGCCACTTGAATCGGCCAAATCGGACAAATAGCCTAGAAGTTATGGCAAAAATAGTGGAACTGCGCAAAACGGGACCCGACGCAAAAACTATTTTGGCCATAACTTCTTCGTTTCTCGCTCGATTCGGTCGATCTTTATGTCCACAGAATCCTTATCTAAATGCCCAAGATGTTTCATGATTGAAATTCCTATCCATCGTGATGAACAAAGATTTCCAATTTTTGGGCCGGACCCCTAGGGGCCTGGGCTAAAAACTATTTTGGCCATAACTTCTTCGTTACTCGCCCGATTCGATCGATCTTTATGTCCAAAGAATCCTTATCTAAAGGCCTAAGACCCTTAATGATTGGAATTCCTGTCCATCGTGCCGAATAAAGAGTTTCAATTTTCGGGCCGGGCCCTAGGGGCTCGGGGGCTGAAAAATAGTCCGAAACGAAATGTTGATTTTTTTGCAAATTAGCACATTCACATGTATTTATGGCATTTTAAAGTGATCTTGCGTAATTCGAAGGCCCAGATCGCGGGTAAATTAGCCGAATACGCCCTAAAATAGTCACGTTTTCGCTTGTTTTGGACTATCATGAAGTTCTCGTAAAGCAAAATAATAGGAAAAGTGGATTTTGACTTTTTGGGGGATAGCCCTTGGAATAAGGTTTCCAACGCCACTTGAATCGGCCAAATAGGCCAAATAGCCTAGAAGTTATGGCAAAAATAGTGGAACTACTCAAAACGGGACCCGACGCAAAAACTGTTTTGGCCATAAATTCTTCGTTTCTCGTCCCATTCGGTCGATCTTTATGTCCATGGAATCCTGATCTAAAGGCTCAAGACTTTTCATGATTGAAATTCTTATCCATCGTGATGAACAAAGATCTCCAATTTTTGGGCCGGACCCCTAGGGGCCTTGGCTAAAAACTATTTTGGCCATAACTTCTTTGTTACTCGCCCGAATCGGTCGATCTTTATGTCCACAGAATCCTTATCTAAAGGCCTAAGACCCCTAATGATTGGAATTCCTGTCCATCGTGCCGAACAAAGAGTTTCACGTTTCGGGCCGGGCCCTAGGGGGTACCCCTAGGGGCTCGGGGGCTGAAAAATCATCCGAAGCGAAATGTTAAGTTTTTTGCACATAAGCACATTCACATGTATTTATGGCATTTTCAAGTGAGCTTGCGTAATTCGAAGGCCCAGATCGCGAGTAAATCAGCCGAATACGCCCCAAAATAGTCACTTTTTCGCTTGTTTTGGACTCTCATGAAGTTCTCGTAAAGCAAAATAATAGGAAAAGTGGATTTTGACTTTTTGGGGGATAGCCCTTGGAATAAGGTTTCCAACGCCACTTGAATCGGCCAAATCGGCCAAATAGCCTAGAAGTTATGGCAAAAATAGTGGAACTGCGTAAAACGGGACCCGACGCAAAAACTGTTTTGGACATAACTTCATCGTTTCTCGCCCGATTCGTTCGATCTTTATGTCCATGGAATCCTGGGGGTACCCCTAGGGACTCGGGGGCTGAAAAATCATCCGAAACGAAATGTTAATTTTTTTGCACATTAGCACATTCACATGTATTTATGGCATTTTCAAGTGAGCTTGCGTAATTCGAAGGCCCAGATAGCGGGTAAATCAGCCGAATACGCCATAGTCACTTTTTCGCTTGTTTTGGACTCTCATGAAGTTCTCGTAAACAAAAATAATAGAAAAAGAGTATTTTGACTTTTTGGGGGATAGCCCTTGGAATAAGGTTTCCAACGCCACATGAATCGGCCAAATCGGCCAAATAGCCTAGAAGTTATGGATAAAATAGTGGAACTGCGCAAAACGGGACCCGACGCAAAAACTATTTTGGCCATAACTTCTTCGTTTCTCGCCCGATTCGGTCGATCTTTATGTCCACGGAATCCTGATCTAAAGGCCCAAGACGTTTCATGATTGAAATTCCTATCCATCGTGATGAAAAAAGATCTCCAATGTTTGGGCCGGACCCCTAGGGGCCTGGGCTAAAAACTATTTTGGCCATAACTTCTTTGTTACTCGCCCGATTCGGTCGATCTTTATGTCCACAGAATCCTTATCTAAAGGCCTAAGACCCCTAATGATTGGAATTCCTGTCCATCGTGCCGAACAAAGAGTTTGAATTTTCGGGCCGGGCCCTAGGGGGTACCCCTAGGGGCTCGAGGGCTGAAAAATCATCCGAAACGAAATGTTTATTTTTTTGCACATTAGCACATTCACATGTATTTATGACATTTTAAAGTGAGCTTGCGTAATTCGAAGGCCCAGATCGCCGGTAAATCAGCCGAATACGCCCCAAAATAGTCACTTTTTCGCTTATTTTGGACTCTCATGAAGTTCTCGTAAAGCAAAATAATAGGAAAAGTGTTTTTTAACTTTTTGGGGTATAGCCCTTGGAATAAGGTTTCCAACGCCACTTGAATCGGCCAAATCGGCCAAATAGCCTAGAAGTTATGGCAAAAATAGTGGAACTGCGCAAAACGGGACCCGACGCAAAAACTATTTTGGCCTTAACTTCTTCGTTTCTCGCTCGATTCGGTCGATCTTTATGTCCACGGAATCCTTATCTAAAGGCCCAAGACGTTTCATGATTGAAATTCCTATCCATCGTGATGAACAAAGAACTCCAATTTTTGGGCCGGACCCTGGGGGCCTGGGCTAAAAACTATTTTGGCCATAACTTCTTCGTTACTCGCCCGATTCGATCGATCTTTATGTCCAAAGAATCCTTATCTAAAGGCCTAAGACCCTTAATGATTGGAATTCATGTCCATCGTGCCGAATAAAGAGTTTCAATTTTCGAGCCGGGCCCTAGGGGCTCAGGGGCTCCAAAATAGTCCGAAACGAAAGGTTGATTTTTTTGCAAATTAGCACATTCACATCTATTTATGGCATTTTAAAGTGATCTTGCGTAATTCGAAGGCCCAGATCGTGGGTAAATCAGCCGAATACGCACCAAAATAGTCACGTTTTCGCTTGTTTTGGACTCTCATGAAGTTCTCGTAAAGCAAAATAATGGAAAAAGTGGATTTTGACTTTTTGGGGGATAGCCCTTGGAATAAGGTTTCCAACGCCACTTGAATCGGCCAAATCGGCCAAATAGCCAAGAAGTTATGGCAAAAATAGTGGAACTGCGCAAAACGGGACCCGACGCAAAAACTGTTTTGGCCATAACTTCTTCGTTTCTCGCCCGATTCGGTCGATCTTTATGTCCACGGAATCCTGATCTAAAGGCCCAAGACGTTTTATGATTGAAATTCCTATCCATCGTGATGAACAAAGATCTCCAATTTTTGGGCTGGACCCCTAGGGGCCTGGGCTAAAAACTATTTTGGCCATAACTTCTTTGTTACTTGCCCGATTCGGTCGATCTTTATGTCCACAGAATCCATATCTAAAGGCCTAAGACCCCTAATGATTGGAATTCCTGTCCATCGTGCCGAACAAAGAGTTTCAAGTTTCGGGCCGGGCCCTAGGGGGTACCCCTAGGGGCTCGGGGGCTGAAAAATCATCCGAAACGAAATGTTAATTTTTTTGCACATTAGCACATTCACATGTATTTATGGCATTTTAAAGTGAGCTTGCATAATTCAAAGGCCCAGATCGCGGGTAAATCAGCCGAATACGCCCCAAAATAGTCACTTTTTTGCTTATTTTGGACTCTCATGAAGTTCTCGTAAAGTAAAACAATAGGAAAAGTGCATTTTGACTTTTTGGGGGATAGCCCTTGGAATAAGGTTTCCAACGCCACTTGAATCGGCCAAATCGGTTAAATAGCCTAGAAGTTATGGCAAAAATAGTGGAACTGCACAAAACGGGACCCGACACAAACTATTTTTGCCATAACTTCTTCGTTTCTCGCCCGATTCGGTCGATCTTTATGTCCACGGAATCCTTATCTAAAGGGCCAAGACCTTTCATGATTGGAATTCCTATCCATCGTGATTAACAAAGAGCTCCAATTTTTGGGCCGGACCCCTAAGGGCCTGGGCTAAAAACTATTTTGGCGATAACTTCTTCGTTACTTGCCCGATTCGGTAGATCTTTATGTCCTCAGAATCCTTATCTAAAGACCTAAGACCCCTACTGATTGGAATTCCTGTCCATCATGCCGAACAAAGAGTTTCAATTTTCGGGCCGGACCCTAACCCGGAACCCTGAACCCTGAACCCTAGGGGCTCGGGGGCTGAAAAGTCATCCGTAACGAAATATTGATTTTTTTGCAAATTAGCACATTCACATGTATTTATGGCATTTTAAAGTGAGCTTGCGTAATTCGAAGGCCCAGATCGCGGGTAAATCAGCTGAATACGCCCCAAAATAGTCACTTTTTCGCTTGTTATGGACTCTCATGAATTTCTCGTTAAGTAAATTAATAGGAAAAGTGGATTTTGACTTTTTGGGGGATAGCTCTTGGAATAAGGTTTCCAACGCCACTTGAATCGGCCAAATCGGACAAATATCCTAGAAGTTATGGCAAAAATAGTGGAATTGCGCAAAACGGGACTCGACGCAAAAGTTACTTTTGCCATAACTTCTTCGTTTCTCGCCCGATTTGGTCGATCTTTATGTCCACGGAATCCTTATCTAAAGGCCCAAAACGTTTCATGATTGGAATTCCTATCCATCGTGATTAACAAAGAGCTCCAATTTTTGGGCCGGACCCCTAGGGGCCTGGGCTAAAAACTATTTTGGCCATAACTTCTTCGTTACTCGCCCGATTCGGTAGATCTTTATGTCCACAGAATCCTTATCTAAAGACCTAAGATCCCTACTGATTGGAATTCCTGTCCATCGTGCCGAACAAAGAGTTTCAATTTTTGGGCCGGGCCCTAACCCGGAACCCTGAACCCTGAACCCTAGGGGCTCGGGGGCTGAAAAATCATCCGAATCGAAATGTTGATTTTTTTGCAAATTAGCACATTCACATGTATTTATGGCATTTTAAAGTGAGATTGCGTAATTCGAAGGCCCAGATCGCGGGTAAATCAGCCGAATATGCCCCAAAATAGTCACTTGTTCGCTTGTTTTGGACTCTCATGAAGTTTTCCTAAAGCAAAATAATAGGAAAAGTGGATTTTGACTTTTAGGGGGATAGCCCTTGGAATAAGGTTTCCAACGCCACTTGAATCGGCCAAATCGGACAAATAGCCTAGAAGTTATGGCAAAAATAGTGGAACTGCGCAAAACGGGACCCGACGCAAAAACTATTTTGGCCATAACTTCTTCGTTTCTCGCTCGATTCGGTCGATCTTTATGTCCACAGAATCCTTATCTAAATGCCCAAGATGTTTCATGATTGAAATTCCTATCCATCGTGATGAACAAAGATTTCCAATTTTTGGGCCGGACCCCTAGGGGCCTGGGCTAAAAACTATTTTGGCCATAACTTCTTCGTTACTCGCCCGATTCGATCGATCTTTATGTCCAAAGAATCCTTATCTAAAGGCCTAAGACCCTTAATGATTGGAATTCCTGTCCATCGTGCCGAATAAAGAGTTTCAATTTTCGGGCCGGGCCCTAGGGGCTCGGGGGCTGAAAAATAGTCCGAAACGAAATGTTGATTTTTTTGCAAATTAGCACATTCACATGTATTTATGGCATTTTAAAGTGATCTTGCGTAATTCGAAGGCCCAGATCGCGGGTAAATCAGCCGAATACGCCCTAAAATAGTCACGTTTTCGCTTGTTTTGGACTATCATGAAGTTCTCGTAAAGCAAAATAATAGGAAAAGTGGATTTTGACTTTTTGGGGGATAGCCCTTGGAATAAGGTTTCCAACGCCACTTGAATCGGCCAAATAGGCCAAATAGCCTAGAAGTTATGGCAAAAATAGTGGAACTACTCAAAACGGGACCCGACGCAAAAACTGTTTTGGCCATAAATTCTTCGTTTCTCGTCCCATTCGGTCGATCTTTATGTCTATGGAATCCTGATCTAAAGGCTCAAGACTTTTCATGATTGAAATTCTTATCCATCGTGATGAACAAAGATCTCCAATTTTTGGGCCGGACCCCTAGGGGCCTTGGCTAAAAACTATTTTGGCCATAACTTCTTTGTTACTCGCCCGAATCGGTCGATCTTTATGTCCACAGAATCCTTATCTAAAGGCCTAAGCCCCTAATGATTGGAATTCCTGTCCATCGTGCCGAACAAAGAGTTTCACGTTTCGGGCCGGGCCCTAGGGGGTACCCCTAGGGGCTCGGGGGCTGAAAAATCATCCGAAGCGAAATGTTAATTTTTTTGCACATAAGCACATTCACATGTATTTATGGCATTTTCAAGTGAGCTTGCGTAATTCGAAGGCCCAGATCGCGAGTAAATCAGCCGAATACGCCCCAAAATAGTCACTTTTTCGCTTGTTTTGGACTCTCATGAAGTTCTCGTAAAGCAAAATAATAGGAAAAGTGGATTTTGACTTTTTGGGGGATAGCCCTTGGAATAAGGTTTCCAACGCCACTTGAATCGGCCAAATCGGCCAAATAGCCTAGAAGTTATGGCAAAAATAGTGGAACTGCGTAAAACGGGACCCGACGCAAAAACTGTTTTGGACATAACTTCTTCGTTTCTCGCCCGATTCGTTCGATCTTTATGTCCATGGAATCCTGATCTAAAGGCCCAAGACGTTTCATGATTGAAATTCCTATCCATTGTGATGAACAAAGATCTACAATTTTTGGGCCGGACCCCTAGGGGCCTGGGCTAAAAACTATTTTGGCCATAACTTCTTTGTTACTCGCCCGATTCGGTCGATCTTTATGTCCACAGAATCCTTATCTAAAGGCCTAAGACCCCTAATGATTGGAATTCCTTTCCATCGTGCCGAACAAAGAGTTTCAAGTTTCGGGCCGGGCCCTAGGGGGTACCCCTAGGGGCTCGGGGGCTGAAAAATCATCCGAAACGAAATGTTAATTTTTTTGCACATTAGCACATTCACATGTATTTATGGCATTTTCAAGTGAGCTTGCGTAATTCGAAGGCCCAGATCGCGGGTAAATCAGCCGAATACGCCCCAAAATAATCACTTTTTCGCTTATTTTGGACTCTCATGAATTTCTCGTAAAGTAAAATAATAGGAAAAGTGGATTTTGACTTTTTGGGGGATAGCCCTTGGAATAAGGTTTCCAACGCCACTTGAATCGGCTAAATCGGTTAAATGGCCTAGAAGTTATGGCAAAAATAGTGGAACTGCACAAAACGGGACCCGACGCAAAAACTATTTTTGCCATAACTTCTTCGTTTCTCGCCCGATTCGGTCGATCTTTATGTCCGCGGAATCCTTATCTAAAGGGCCAAGACCTTTCATGATTGGAATTCCTATCCATCGTGATTAAAAAAGAGCTCCAATTTTTGGGCTGGACCCCTAGGGGCCTGGGCTAAAAACTATTTTGGCTATAACTTTTTCGTTACTCGCCCAATTCGGTAGATCTTTATGTCCACAGAATCCTTATCTAAAGACCTAAGACCCCTACTGATTGGAATTCCTTTCCATCATTCCGAACAAAGAGTTTCAATTTTCGGGCCGGACCCTAACCCGGAACCCTGAACCCTGAACCCTAGGGGCTCGGGGGCTGAAAAGTCATCCGTAACGAAATGTTGATTCTTTTGCAAATTAGCACATTCACATGTATTTATGGCATTTTAAAGTGAGCTTGCGTAGTTCGAAGGTCCAGATCGCGGGTAAATCAGCCGAATACGCCCCAAAATAGTCACTTTTTCGCTTGTTATGGACTCTCATGAAGTTCTCGTAAAGTAAAATAATAGGAAAAGTGGATTTTGACTTTTTGGGGGATAGCCCTTGGAATAAGGTTTCCAACAGCACTTGAATCGGCCAAATCGGTCAAATAGCCTAGAAGTTATGGCAAAAATTGTGGAATTGAGCAAAACGGGACCCGACGCAAAAACTACTTTTGCCATAACTTCTTCGTTTCTCGCCCGATTCTGTCGATCTTTATGTCCACGGAATCCTTATCTAAAGGCCCAAGACGTTTCATGATTGGAATTCCTATCCATCGTGATTAACAAAGAGCTCCAATTTTTGGGCCGGACCCCTAGGGGCTTGGGCTAAAAACTATTTTGGCCATAACTTCTTTGTTACTCCCCCGATTCGGTAGATCTTTATGTCCACAGAATCCTTATCTAAAGGCCTAAGACCCCTACTGATTGGAATTCCTGTCCATCGTGCCGAACAAAGAGTTTCAATTTTCGGGCCGGGCCCTAACCCGGAACCCTGAACCCTGAACCCTAGGGGCTCGGGGGCTGAAAAATCATCCGAAACGAAATGTTGATTTTTTTGCAAATTAGCACATTCACATGTATTTATGGCATTTTAAAGTGAGATTGCGTAATTCGAAGGCCCAGATCGCGGGTAAATCAGCCGAATACGCCCCAAAATAGTCACTTTTTCGCTTATTTTGGACTCTCATGAAGTTCTCGTAAAGCAAAATAATAGGAAAAGTGGATTTTGACTTTTAGGGGGATAGCCCTTGGAATAAGGTTTCCAACGCCACTTGAATAGGCCAAATCGGTTAAATAGCCTAGAAGTTATGGCAAAAATAATGGAATTGCGCAAAACGGGACCCGACGCAAAAACTACTTTTGCCATAACTTCTTCGTTTCTCGCCCGATTCGGTCGATCTTTATGTCCACGGAATCCTTATCAAAAGGCCCAAGACGTTTCATGATTGGAATTCCTATCCATCGTGATTAACAAAGAGCTCCAATTTATGGGCCGGACCCCTAGGGGCCTGGGCTAAAACCTATTTTGGCCATAACTTCTTCGTTACTCGCCCAATTCGGTAGATCTTTATGTCCACAGAATCCTTATCTAAAGGCCTAAGACCCCTACTGATTGGAATTCCTGTCCATCGTGCCGAACAAAGAGTTTCAATTTTCAGGCCGGCCCTAACCCGGAACCCTGAACCCTGAACCCTAGGGGCTCGGGGGCTGAAAAATCATCCGAAACGAAATGTTGATTTTTTTGCAAATTAGCACATTCACATGTATTTATGGCATTTTAAAGTGAGATTGCGTAATTCGAAGGCCCAGATCGCGGGTAAATCAGCCGAATACGCCCCAAAATAGTCACTTGTTCAATAGTTTTGGACTCTCATGAAGTTCTCGTAAAGCAAAATAATAGGAAAAGTGGATTTTGACTTTTAGGGGGATAGCCCTTGGAATAAGGTTTCCAACGCCACTTGAATCGGCCAAATCGGTTAAATAGCCTAGAAGTTATGGCAAAAATAATGGAATTGCGCAAAACGGGACCCGACGCAAAAACTACTTTTGCCATAACTTCTTCGTTTCTCGCCCGATTCGGTCGATCTTTATGTCCACGGAATCCTTATCTAAAGGCCCAAGACGTTTCATGATTGGAATTCCTATCCATCGTGATTAACAAAGAGCTCCAATTTATGGGCCGGACCCCTAGGGGCCTGGGCTAAAACCTATTTTGGCCATAACTTCTTCGTTACTCGCCCAATTCGGTAGATCTTTATGTCCACAGAATCCTTATCTAAAGGCCTAAGACCCCTACTGATTGGAATTCTTGTCCATCGTGCCGAACAAAGAGTTTCAATTTTCAGGCCGGGCCCTAACCCGGAACCCTGAACCCTGAACCCTAGGGGCTCGGGGGCTGAAAAATCATCCGAAACGAAATGTTGATTTTTTTGCAAATTAGCACATTCACATGTATTTATGGCATTTTAAAGTGAGATTGCGTAATTCGAAGGCCCAGATCGCGGGTAAATCAGCCGAATACGCCCCAAAATAGTCACTTGTTCGATTATTTTGGACTCTCATGAAGTTCTCGTAAAGCAAAATAATAGGAAAAGTGGATTTTGACTTTTTGGGTGATAGCCCTTGGAATAAGGTTTCCAACGCCTCTTGAATCGGCCAAATCGGACAAATAGCCTAGAAGTTATGGCAAAAATAGTGGAACTGCGCAAAATGTGACTCGACGCAAAAACTATTTTCGCCATAACTTCTTCTTTTCTCGCCCGATTCGGTCGATATTTATGTCCACGGAATCCTTATCTAATGGCCCAAGACCTTTCATCATTGGAATTCCTATCCATCGTGATGAACAAAGAGCTCCAATTTTTGGGTCGGACCCGTAGGGGCCTGGGCTAAAAACTATTTTGGCCATAACTTCTTCGTTACTCGCCCGATTCGGTCGATCTTTATGTCCACAGAATCCTTATCTAAAGGCCTAAGACCTCTAATAATTGGAATTCCTGTCCATCGTGCCAAACAAAGAGTTTCAATTTTCGGGCCGGGCCCTAGGGGGTACACCTAGGGGCTCAGGGGCTGAAAAATCATCCGAAACGAAATGTTGATTTTTTTGCACCGACGCAAAAACTATTTTGGCCATAACTTCTTCGTTTCTCGCCCGATTCGGTCGATCTTTATGTCCACGGAAACCTTATCTAAAGATCCAAGACCTTTCATGATTGGAATTCCTATCCATCGTGATGAACAAAGAGCTCCAATTTTTGGGCCGAACCCCTAGGGACCTGGGCTAAAAACTATTTTGGCCATAACTTTTTCGTTACTCGCCCGATTCGGTCGATCTTTATGTCCACAGAATTCTTATCTAAAGGCCTAAGACCCCTAATGATTGGAATTCCTGTCCATCGTGCCGAACAAAGAGTTTCAATTTTCAGGCCGGACCTTAACCCTGAACCCTAGGGGCTCGGGGGCTGAAAAGTCATCCGTAACGAAATGTTGATTTTTTTGCAAATTAGCACATTCACATGTATTTATGGCATTTTAAAGTGAGCTTGCGTAATTCGAAGGCCCAGATCGCGGGTAAATCAGCTGATTACGCCCCAAAATATTCACTTTTTCGCTTGTTATGGACTCTCATGAATTTCTCGTAAAGTAAAATAATAGAAAAAGTGGATTTTGACTTTTTGGAGGATAGCCCTTGGAATAAGGTTTCCAACGCCACTTGAATCGGCCAAATCGGACAAATAGCCTAGAAGTTATGGCAAAAATAGTGGAATTGCGCAAAACGGGACCCGACGCAAAAACTACTTTTGCCATAACTTCTTCGTTTCTCGCCCGATTTGGTCGATCTTTATGTCCACGGAATCCTTATCTAAAGGCCCAAGACGTTTCATGATTGGAATTCCTATCCATCGTGATTAACAAAGAGCTCCAATTTTTGGGCCGGACCCCTAGGGGCCTGGGCTAAAAACTATTTTGGCCATAACATCTTCGTTACTCGCCCGATTCGGTAGATCTTTATGTCCACAGAATCCTTATCTAAAGGCCTAAGACCCCTACTGATTGGAATTCCTATCCATCGGCCGAACAAAGAGTTTCAATTTTCGGGCCGGGCCCTAACCCGGAACCCTGAACCCTTGGGGCTCGGGGGCTGAAAAATCATCCGAAACGAAATGTTGATTGTTTTGCAAATTAGCACATTCACATGTATTTATGGCATTTTAAAGTGAGATTGCGTAATTCGAAGGCCCAGATCGCGGGTAAATCAGCCGAATACGCCCCAAAATAGTCACTTGTTCGCTTGTTTTGGACTCTCATGAAGTTCTCGTAAAGCAAAATAATAGGAAAAGTGGATTTTGACTTTTAGGGGGATAGCCCTTGGAATAAGGTTGCCAACGCCACTTGAATCGGCCAAATCGGACAAATAGCCTAGAAGTTATGGCAAAAATAGTGGAACTGCGCAAAACGGGACCCGACGCAAAAACTATTTTTGCCATAACTTCTTCGTTTCTAACTCGATTCGGTCGATCTTTATGTCCACGGAATCCTTATCTAAAGGCCCAAGACGTTTCATGATTGAAATTCCTATCCATCGTGATGAACGGAGATCTCCAATTTTTGGGCCGGACCCCTAGGGGCCTGGGGTAAAAACTATTTTGGCCATAACTTCTTCGTTACTCGCCCGATTGGATCGATCTTTATGTCCAAAGAATCCTTATCTAAAGGCCTAAGACCATTAATGATTGGAATTCCTGTCCATCGTGCCGAATAAAGAGTTTCAATTTTCGGGCCGGGCCCTAGGGGCTCGGGGGCTGAATAATAGTCCGAAACGAAATGTTGATTTTTTTGCAAATTAGCACATTCACATGTATTTATGGCATTTTAAAGTGTTCTTGCGTAATTCGAAGGCCCAGATCGCGGGTAAATCAGCCGAATACGCCCTAAAATAGTCACGTTTTCGCTTGTTTTGGACTCTCATGAAGTTCTCGTAAAGCAAAATAATAGGAAAAGTGGATTTTGACTTTTTGGGGGATAGCCCTTGGAATAAGGTTTCCAACGCCACTTGAATCGGCCAAATCGGCCAAATAGCCTAGAAGTTATGGCAAAAATAGTGGAACTGCGCAAAACGGGACCCAACGCAAAAACTTTTTTGGCCATAAATTCTTCGTTTCTAGTCCGATTCGGTCGATCTTTATGTCCACGGAATCCTGATCTAAAGGCCCAAGACTTTTCATGATTGAAATTCTTATCCATCGTGATGAAGAAAGATCTCCAATTTTTGGGCCGGACCCCTAGGGGCCTGGGCTAAAAACTATTTTGGCCATAACTTGTTTGTTACTCGCCCGAATCGGTCGATCTTTATGTCCACAGAATCCTTATCTAAAGGCCTAAGAACCCTAATGATTGGAATTCCTGTCCATCGTGCCGAACAAAGAGTTTCACGTTTCGGGCCGGGCCCTAGGGGGTACCCTAGGGGCTCGGGGGCTGAAAAATCATCCGAAGCGAAATGTTAATTTTTTTGCACATAAGCACATTCACATGTATTTATGGCATTTTCAAGTGAGCTTGCGTAATTCGAAGGCCCATATCGCGGGTAAATCAGCCGAATACACCCCAAAATAGTCACTTTTTCGCTTATTTTGGACTCTCATGAAGTTCTCGTAAAGTAAAATAATAGGAAAAGTGGATTTTGACTTTTTGGGGGATAGCCCTTGGAATAAGGTTTCCAACGCCACTTGAATCGGCCAAATCGGTTAAATAGCCTAGAAGTTATGGCAAAAATAGTTGAACTGCACAAAACGGGACCCGACGCAAAAACTATTTCTGCCATAACTTCTTCGTTTCTCGCCCGATTCGGTCGATCTTTATGTCCACGGAATCCTTATCTAAAGGGCCAAGACCTTTCATGATTGGAATTCCTATCCATCTTGATTAACAAAGAGCTCCAATTTTTGGGCTGGACCGCTAGGGGCATGGGCTAAAAACTATTTTGGCCATAACTTCTTCGTTATTCGCCCGATTCGGTAGATCTTTATGTCCACAGAATCCTTATCTAAAGACCTAAGACCCCTACTGATTGGAATTCCTGTCCATCGTGCCGAACAAAGAGTTTCAATTTTCGGGCCGGACCCTAACCCGGAACCCTGAACCCTGAACCCTAGGGACTCGGGGGCTGAAAATTCATCCGTAACGAAATGTTGATTTTTTTGCAAATTAGCACATTCACATGTATTTATGGCATTTTAAAGTGATCTTGCGTAATTCGAAGGCCCAGATCGCGGGTAAATCAGCCGAATACGCCCCAAAATAGTCACTTTTTCGCTTGTTATGGACTCTCATGAAGTTCTCGTAAAGTAAAATAATAGGAAAAGTGGATTTTGACTTTTTGGGGGATAGCCCTTGGAATAAGGTTTCCAACAGCACTTGAATCCGCCAAATCGGACAAATAGCCTAGAAGTTATGGCAAAAATAGTGGAATTGCGCAAAACGGGACCCGACGCAAAAACTACTTTCTCCATAACTTCTTCGTTTCTCGCCCGATTCGGTCGATCTTTATGTCCACGGAATCCTGATCTAAAGGCCCAAGACTTTTCATGATTGAAATTCTTATCCATCGTGATGAACAAAGATCTCCAATTTTTGGGCCGGACCCCTAGGGGCCTGGGCTAAAAACTATTTTGGCCATAACTTCTTTGTTACTCGCCCGAATCGGTCGTTCTTTATGTCCACAGAATCCTTATCTAAAGGCCTAAGACCCCTAATGATTGGAATTCCTGTCCATCGTGCCGAACAAAGAGTTTCAAGTTTCGGGCCGGGCCCTAGGGGGTACCCCTAGGGGCTCGGGGGTTGAAAAATCGTCCGAAGCGAAATGTTAATTTTTTTGCACATTAGCACATTCACATGTATTTATGGCATTTTCAAGTGAGCTTGCGTAATTTGAAGGCGCAGATCGCGGGTAAATCAGCCGAATACACACCAAAATAGTCACTTTTTCGCTTATTTTGGACTCTCATGAAGTTCTCGTAAAGTAAAAGAATAGGAAAAGTGGATTTTGACTTTTTGGGGGATAGCCCTTGGAATAAGGTTTCCAACGCCACTTGAATCGGCCAAATCGGTTAAATAGCCTAGAAGTTATGGCAAAAATAGTGGAACTGCACAAAACGGGACCCGATGCAAAAACTATTTTTGCCATAACTTCTTCGTTTCTCGGCCGATTCGGTTGATCTTTATGTCCACGGAATCCTTTTCAAAAGGGCCAAGACCTTTCATGATTGGAATTCCTATCCATCGTTATTAACAAAGAGCTCCAATTTTTGGGCCGGACCCCTAGGGGCCTGGGCTAAAAACTATTTTGGCCATAACTTCTTCGTTACTCGCCCGATTCGGTAGATCTTTATGTCCACAGAATCCTTATCTAAAGGCCTAAGACCCCTACTGATTGGAATTCCTGTCCATCGTGCCGAACAAAGAGTTTCAATTTTCGGGCCGGCCCTAACCCGGAACCCTGAACCCTGAACCCTAGGGGCTCGGGGGCTGAAAAATCATCCGAAACGAAATGTTGATTTTTTTGCAAATTAGCACATTCACATGTATTTATGGCATTTTAAAGTGAGATTGCGTAATTCGAAGGCCCACATCGCGGGTAAATCAGCCGAATACGCCCCAAAATAGTCACTTGTTCGCTTGTTTTGGACTCTCATGAAGTTCTCGTAAAGCAAACTAATAGGAAAAGTGGATTTTGACTTTTAGGGGGATAGCCCTTGGAATAAGGTTGCCAACGCCACTTGAATCGGCCAAATCGGACAAATAGCCTAGAAGTTATGGCAAAAATAGTGGAACTGCGCAAAACCGGACCCGATGCAAAAACTATTTTTACAATAACTTCTTCGTTTCTAACTCGATTCGGTCGATCTTTATGTCCACGGAATCCTTATCGAAAGGCCCAAGACGTTTCATGATTGAAATTCCTATCCATCGTGATGAACAGAGATCTCCAATTTTTGGGCTGGACCCCTAGGGGCCTGGGCTAAAAACTATTTTGGCCATAACTTCTTCGTTACTCGCCCGATTGGATCGATCTTTATGTTCAAAGAATCCTTATCTAAAGCCTAAAACCCTTAATGATTGGAATTCCTGTCCATCGTGCCGAAAAAAGAATTTCAATTTTCGGGCCGGGCCCTAGGGGCTCGGGGGCTGAAAAATAGTCCGAAACGAAATGTTGAATTTTTTACAAATTAGCACATTCACATGTATTTATGGCATTTTAAAGTGATCTTGCGTAATTCGAAGGCCCAGATCGCGGGTAAATCAGCCGAATACGCCCTAAAATAGTCACGTTTTCGCTTGTTTTGGACTATCATGAAGTTCTCGTAAAGCAAAAAATTAGGAAAAGTGGATTTTGACCTTTTGGGGGATTTCCCTTGGAATAAGGTTTCCAACACCACTTGAATCGGCCAAATCGGCCAAATAGCCTAGAAGTTATGGCAAAAATAGTGGAACTTCGCAAAACGGGACCCAACACAAAAACTTTTTTGGCCATAAATTCTTCGTTTCTCGTCCGATTCGGTCGATCTTTATGTCCACGGAATCCTGATCTAAAGGCCCAAGACTTTTCATGATTGAAATTCTTATCCATCGTGATGAACAAAGATCTCCAATTTTTGGGCCGGACCCCTAGGGGCTTGGGCTAAAAACTATTTTGGCCATAACTTCTTTGTTACTCGCCCGAATCGGTCGATCATTATGTCCACAGAATCCTTATCTAAAGGCCTAAGACCCCTAATGATTGGAATTCCTGTCCATCATGCCGAACAAAGAGTTTCAAGTTTCGGGCCGGGCCCTAGGGGGTACCCCTAGGGGCTCGGGGGCTGAAAAATCATCCGAAGCGAAATGTTAATTTTTTTGCACATTAGCACATTCACATGTATTTATGGCATTTTCAAGTGAGCTTGCGTAATTCGAAGGCCCAGATCGCGGGTAAATCAGCCGAATACACCCCAAAATAGTCACTTTTTCGCTTATTTTGGACTCTCATGAAGTTCTCGTAAAGTAAAATAATAGGAAAAGTGGATTTTGACTATTTGGGGGTTAGCCCTTGGAATAAGGTTTCCAACGCCACTTGAATCGGCCAAATCGGTTAAATAGCCTAGAAGTTATGGCAAAAATAGTGGAACTGCACAAGACGGGACCCGACGCAAAAACTATTTTTGCCATAACTTCTTCGTTTCTCGCCCGATTCGGTCGATCTTTATGTCCACAGAATCCTTATCTAAAGGGCCAAGACCATTCATGATTGGAATTCCTATCCATCTTGATTAACAAAGAGCTCCAATTTTTGGGCTGGACCCCTAGGGGCCTGGGCTAAAAACTATTTTGGCCATAACTTCTTCGTTATTCGCCCGATTCGGTAGATCTTTATGTCCACAGAATCCTTATCTAAAGGCCTAAGACCCCTACTGATTGGAATTCCTGTCTATCGTGCCGAACAAAGAGTTTCAATTTTCGGGCCGGACCCTAACCCGGAACCCTGAACCCTGAACCCTAGGGACTCGGGGGCTGAAAATTCATCCGTAACGAAATGTTGATTTTTTTGCAAATTAGCACATTCACATGTATTGATGGCATTTTAAAGTGAGCTTGCGTAATTCGAAGGCCCAGATCGCGGGTAAATCAGCTGATTACGCCCCAAAATATTCACTTTTTCGCTTGTTATGGACTCTCATGAATTTCTCGTAAAGTAAAATAATAGAAAAAGTGGATTTTGACTTTTTGGAGGATAGCCCTTGGAATAAGGTTTCCAACGCCACTTGAATCGGCCAAATCGGACAAATAGCCTAGAAGTTATGGCAAAAATAGTGGAATTGCGCAAAACGGGACCCGACGCAAAAACTACTTTCTCCATAACTTCTTCGTTTCTCGCCCGATTCGGTCGATCTTTATGTCCACGGAATCCTTATCTAAAGGCCCAAGACGTTTCATGATTGGAATTCCTATCCATCGTGATTAACAAAGAGCTCCAATTTTTGGGCCGGACCCCTAGGGGCCTGGGCTAAAAACTATTTTGGCCATAACTTCTTCGTTACTCGCCCGATTCGGTAGATCTTTATGTCCACAGAATCCTTATCTAAAGGCCTAAGAGCCCTACTGATTGGAATTCCTGTCCATCGTGCCGAACAAAGAGTTTCAATTTTCGGGCCGGCCCTAACCTGGAACCCTGAACCCTGAACCCTAGGGGCTCGGGGGCTGAAAAATCAACCGAAACGAAATGTTGATTTTTTTGCAAATTAGCACATTCACATGTATTTATGGCATTTTAAAGTGAGATTGCGTAATTCGAAGGCCCAAATCGCGGGTAAATCAGCCGAATACGCCCCAAAATAGTCACTTGTTCGCTTGTTTTGGACTCTCATGAAGTTCTCGTAAAGCAAAATAATAGGAAAAGTGGATTTTGACTTTTAGGGGGATAGCCCTTGGAATAAGGTTGCCAACGCCACTTGAATCGGCCAAATCGGACAAATAGCCTAGAAGTTATGGCAAAAATAGTGGAACTGCGCAAAACGGGACCCGACGCAAAAACTATTTTTGCCATAACTTCTTCGTTTCTAACTCGATTCGGTCGATCTTTATGTCCACGGAATCCTTATCTAAAGGCCCAAGACGTTTCATGATTGAAATTCCTATCCATCGTGATGAACAGAGATCTCCAATTTTTGGGCTGGAGCCCCAGGGGCCTGGGCTAAAAACTATTTTGGCCATAACTTCTTCGTTACTCGCCCGATTGGATCGATCTTTATGTCCAAAGAATCCTTATCTAAAGGCCTAAGACCCTTAATGATTGGAATTCCTGTCCATCGTGCCGAATAAAGAGTTTCAATTTTCGGGCCGGGCCCTAGGGGCTCGGGGGCTGAAAAATAGTCCGAAACGAAATGTTGATTTTTTTACAAATTAGCACATTCACATGTATTTATGGCATTTTAAAGTGATCTTGCGTAATTCGAAGGCCCAGATCGCGGGTAAATCAGCCGAATACGCCCTAAAATAGTCACGTTTTCGCTTGTTTTAGACTCTCATGAAGTTCTCGTAAAGCAAATTAATAGGAAAAGTGGATTTTGACTTTTTGGGGGATTGCCCTTGGAATAAGGTTTCCAACGCCACTTGAATCGGCCAAATCGGCCAAATAGCCTAGAAGTTATGGCAAAAATAGTGGAACTGCGCAAAATGGGACCCGACGCAAAAACTATTTTTGCCATAACTTCTTCGTTTCTAACTCGATTCGGTCGATCTTTATGTCCACGGAATCCTTATCTAAAGGCCCAAGACGTTTCATGATTGAAATTCCTATCCATCGTGATGAACAGAGATCTCCAATTTTTGGGCTGGAGCCCCAGGGGCCTGAGCTAAAAACTATTTTGGCCATAACTTCTTCGTTACTCGCCCGATTGGATCGATCTTTATGTCCAAAGAATCCTTATCTAAAGGCCTAAGACCCTTAATGATTGGAATTCCTGTCCATCGTGCCGAATAAAGAGTTTCAATTTTCGGGCCGGGCCCTAGGGGCTCGGGGCTTGAAAAATAGTCCGAAACGAAATGTTGATTTTTTTACAAATTAGCACATTCACATGTATTTATGGCATTTTAAAGTGATCTTGCGTAATTCGAAGGCCCAGATCGCGGGTAAATCAGCCGAATACGCCCTAAAATAGTCACGTTTTCGCTTGTTTTAGACTCTCATGAAGTTCTCGTAAAGCAAAATAATAGGAAAAGTGGATTTTGACTTTTTGGGGGATTGCCCTTGGAATAAGGTTTCCAACGCCACTTGAATCGGCCAAATCGGCCAAATAGCCTAGAAGTTATGGCAAAAATAGTGGAACTGCGCAAAACGGGACCCAACGCAAAAACTTTTTTGGCCATAAATTCTTCGTTTCTCGTCCGATTCGGTCGATCTTTATGTCCACGGAATCCTGATCTAAAGGCCCAAGACTTTTCATGATTGAAATTCTTATCCATCGTGATGAACAAAGATCTCCAATTTTTGGGCCGGACCCCTAGGGGCCTGGGCTAAAAACTATTTTGGCCATAACTTCTTTGTTACTCGCCCGAATCGGTCGATCTTTATGTCCACAAAATCCTTATCTAAAGGCCTAAGACCCCTAATGATTGGAATTCCTGTCCATCGTGCCGAACAAAGAGTTTCAAGTTTCGGGCCGGGCCCTAGGGGGTACCCCAAGGGGCTCGGGGGCTGAAAAATCATCCGAAGCGAAATGTTAATTTTTTTGCACATTAGCACATTCACATGTATTTATGGCATTTTCAAGTGAGCTTGCGTAATTCGAAGGCCCAGATCGCGGGTAAATCAGCCAAATACACCCCAAAATAGTCACTTTTTCACTTATTTTGGACTCTCATGAAGTTCTCGTAAAGTAAAATAATAGGAAAAGTGGATTTTGACTTTTTGGGGGATAGCCCTTGGAATAAGGTTTCCAACGCCACTTGAATCGGCAAAATCGGCCAAATAGCCTAGAAGTTATGGCAAAAATAGTGGAACTGCGCAAAACGGGACCCAACGCAAAAACTTTTTTGGCCATAAATTCTTCGTTTCTCGTCCGATTCGGTCAATCTTTATGCCCACGGAATCCTGATCTAAAGGCCCAAGACTTTTCATGATTGAAATTCTTATCCATCGTGATGAACAAAGATCTCCAATTTTTGGGCCGGACCCCTAGGGGCCTGGGCTAAAAACTATTTTGGCCATAACTTCTTTGTTACTCGCCCGAATCGGTCGATCTTTATGTCCACAGAATCCTTATCTAAAGGCCTAAGACCCCTAATGATTGGAATTCCTGTCCATTTTGCCGAACAAAGAGTTTCAAGTTTCGGGCCGGGCCCTAGGGGGTACCCCTAGGGGCTCGTGGGCTGAAAAATCATCCGAAGCGAAATGTTAATTTTTTTGCACATTATCACATTCACATGTATTTATGGCATTTTCAAGTGAGCTTGCGTAATTCGAAGGCCCAGATCGCGGGTAAATCAGCCGAATACGCCCCAAAATAGTCACTTTTTCGCTTATTTTGGACTCTCATGAAGTTCTCGTAAAGTAAAATAATAGGAAAAGTGGATTTTGACTTTTTGGGGGATAGCCCTTGGAATAAGGTTTCCAACGCCACTTGAATCGGCCAAATCGGTTAAATAGCCTAGAAGTTATGGCAAAAATAGTGGAACTGCACAAAACGGGACCCGATGCAAAAACTATTTTTGCCATAACTTCTTCGTTTCTCGGCCGATTCGGTTGATCTTTATGTCCACGGAATCCTTATCAAAAGGGCCAAGACCTTTCATGATTGGAATTCCTATCCATCGTGATTAACAAAGAGCTCCAATTTTTGGGCCGGACCCCTAGGGGCCCGGGCTAAAAACTATTTTGGCCATAACTTCTTCGTTACTCGCCCGATTCGGTAGATCATTATGTCCACAGAATCCTTATCTAAAGGCCTAAGACCCCTACTGATTGGAATTCCTGTCCATCGTGCCGAACAAAGAGTTTCAATTTTCGGGCCGGCCCTAACCCGGAACCCTGAACCCTAAGCCCTAGGGGCTCGGGGGCTGAAAAATCATCTGAAACGAAATGTTGATTTTTTTGCAAATTAGCACATTCACATGTATTTATGGCATTTTAAAGTGAGATTGCGTAATTCGAAGGCCCACATCGCGGGTAAATCAGCCGAATACGCCCCAAAATAGTCACTTGTTCGCTTGTTTTGGACTCTCATGAAGTTCTCGTAAAGCAAAATAATAGGAAAAGTGGATTTTGACTTTTAGGGGGATAGCCCTTGGAATAAGGTTGCCAACGCCACTTGAATCGGCCAAATCGGACAAATAGCCTAGAAGTTATGGCAAAAATAGTGGAACTGCGCAAAACGGGACCCGACGCAAAAACTATTTTTGCCATAACTTCTTCGTTTCTAACTCGATTCGGTCGATCTTTATGTCCACGGAATCCTTATCTAAAGGCCCAAGACGTTTCATGATTGAAATTCCTATCCATCGTGATGAACAGAGATCTCCAATTTTTGGGCTGGACCCCTAGGGGCCTGGGCTAAAAACTATTTTGGCCATAACTTCTTCGTTACTCGCCCGATTGGATCGATCTTTATGTCCAAAGAATCCTTATCTAAAGGCCTAGGACCCTTAATGATTGGAATTCCTGTCCATCGTGCCGAATAAAGAGTTTCAATTTTCGGGCCGGGCCCTAGGGGCTCGGGGGCTGAAAAATAGTCCGAAACGAAATGTTGATTTTTTTGCAAATTAGCACATTCACATGTATTTATGACATTTGAAAGTGATCTTGCGTAATTCGAAGGTCCAGATCGCGGGTAAATCAGCCGAATACGCCCTAAAATAGTCACGTTTTCGCTTGTTTTGGACTCTCATGAAGTTCTCGTAAAGCAAAATAATAGGAAAAGTGGATTTTGACTTTTTGGGGGATTGCCCTTGGAATAAGGTTTCCAACGCCACTTGAATCGGCCAAATCGGCCAAATAGCCTAGAAGTTATGGCAAAAATAGTGGAACTGCGCAAAACGGGACCCAACGCAAAAACTTTTTTGGCCATAAATTCTTCGTTTCTCGTCCGATTCGGTCGATCTTTATGCCCACGGAATCCTGATCTAAAGGCCCAAGACTTTTCATGATTGAAATTCTTATCCATCGTGATGAACAGAGATCTCCAATTTTTGGGCCGGACCCCTAGGGGCCTGGGCTAAAAACTATTTTGGCCATAACTTCTTTGTTACTCGCCCGAATCGGTCGATCATTATGTCCACAGAATCCTTATCTAAAGGCCTAAGACCCCTAATGATTGGAATTCCTGTCCATCGTGCCGAACAAAGAGTTTCAAGTTTCGGGCCGGGCCCTAGGGGGTACCCCTAGGGGCTCGGGGGCTGAAAAATCATCCGAAGCGAAATGTTAATTTTTTTGCACATTAGCACATTCACATGTATTTATGGCATTTTCAAGTGAGCTTGCGTAATTCGAAGGCCCAGATCGCGGGTAAATCAGCCGAATACACCCCAAAATAGTCACTTTTTCGCTTATTTTAGACTCTCATGAAGTTCTCGTAAAGTAAAATAATAGGAAAAGTGGATTTTGACTTTTTGGTGGATATCCCTTGGAATAAGGTTTCCAACGCCACTTGAATCGGCCAAATCGGTTAAATAGCCTAGAAGTTATGGCAAAAATAGTGGAATTGCGCAAAACGGGACCCGACGCAAAAACTACTTTCTCCGTAACTTCTTCGTTTCTCGCCCGATTCGGTCGATCTTTATGTCCACGGAATCCTTATCTAAAGGCCCAAGACGTTTCATGATTGGAATTCCTATCCATCGTGATTAACAAAGAGCTCCAATTTTTGGGCCGGACCCCTAGGGGCCTGGGCTAAAAACTATTTTGGCCATAACTTCTTCGTTACTCGCCCGATTCGGTAGATCTTTATGTCCACAGAATCCTTATCTAAAGGCCTAAGACCCCTACTGATTGGAATTCCTGTCCATCGTGCCGAACAAAGAGTTTCAATTTTCGGGCCGGCCCTAACCCGGAACCCTGAACCCTGAACCCAAGGGGCTCGGGGGCTGAAAAATCATCCGAAACGAAATGTTGATTTTTTTGCAAATTAGCACATTCACATGTATTTATGGCATTTTAAAGTGAGATTGCGTAATTCGAAGGCCCAGATCGCGGGTAAATCAGCCGAATATGCCCCAAAATAGTCACTTGTTCGCTTGTTTTGGACTCTCATGAAGTTCTCGTAAAGCAAAATAATAGGAAAAGTGGATTTTGACTTTTGGGGGGATAGCCCTTGGAATAAGGTTGCCAACGCCACTTGAATCGGCCAAATCGGACAAATAGCCTAGAAGTTATGGCAAAAATAGTGGAACTGCGCAAAACGGGACCCGACGCAAAAACTATTTTTGCCATAACTTCTTCGTTTCTAACTCGATTCGGTCGATCTTTATGTCCACGGAATCCTTATCTAAAGGCCCAAGACGTTTCATGATTGAAATTCCTATCCATCGTGATGAACACATATCTCCAATTTTTGGGCCGGACCTCTAGGGACTTGGGCTAAAAACTATTTTGGCCATAACTTCTTCGTTACTCGCCCGATTCGATCGATCTTTATGTCCAAAGAATCCTTATCTAAAGGCCAAAGACCCTTAATGATTGGAATTCCTGTCCATCATGCCGAATAAAGATTTTCAATTTTTGGGCCGGGCCCTAGGGGCTCGGGGGCTGAAACATAGTCCGAAACGAAATGTTGATTTTTTTGCAAATTAGCACATTCACATGTATTTATGGCATTTTAAAGTGATCTTGCATAATTCGAAGGCCCAGATCGCCGGTAAATCAGCCGAATACGCCCCAAAATAGTCACGTTTTCGCTTGTTTTGGACTCTCATGAAGTTCTCGTAAAGCAAAATAATAGTAAAAGTTGATTTTGACTTTTTGGAGGATAGCCCTTGGAATAAGGTTTCCAACGCCACTTGAATCGGCAAAATCGGCCAAATAGCCTAGAAGTTATGGCAAAAATAGTGGAACTGCGCAAAACGGGACCCGACGCAAAAACTGTTTTGGCCATAACTTCTTCGTTTCTCACCCGATTCGGTCGATCTTTATGTCCACGGAATCCTGATCTAAAGGCCCAAGACGTTTCATGATTGAAATTCCTATCCATCGTGATGAACAAAGATCTTCAATTTTTGGGCCGGACCCCTAGGGGCCTGGGCTAAAAACTATTTTGGCCATAACTTCTTTGTTACTCGCCCGATTCGGTCGATCTTTATGTCCATAGAATCCTTATCTAAAGGCCTAAGACCTCTAATGATTGGAATTCCTGTCCATCATGCCGAACAAAGAGTTTCAAGTTTCGGGCCGGGCCCTAGGGGGTGGTACCCCTAGATGCTCGGGGGCTGAAAAATCATCTGAAACGAAATGTTAATTTTTTTGCACATTAGCACATTCACATGTATTTATGGAATTTGAAAGTGAGCTTGCGTAATTCAAAGGCCTAGATCGCGGGTAAATCAGCCGAATACGCCCCAAAATAGTCACTTTTTCGCTTATTTTGGACTCTCATGAAGTTCTCGTAAAGTAAAATAATAGGAAAAGTGGATTTTGACTTTTTGGGGGATAGACCTTGGAATAAGGTTTCCAACGCCACTTGAATCGGCCAAATCGGTTAGATAGCCTAGAAGTTATGGCAAAAATAGTGGAACTGCACAAAACGGGACCCGATGCAAAAACTATTTTTGCCATAACTTCTTCGTTTCTCGGCCGATTCGGTTGATCTTTATGTACACGGAATCCTTATCAAAAGGGCCAAGACCTTTCTTGATTGGAATTCCTATCCATCGTGATTAACAAAGAGCTCCAATTTTTGGGCCGGACCCCTAGGGGCCTGGGCTAAAAACTATTTTGGCCATAACTTCTTCGTTACTCGCCCGATTCGGTAGATCTTTATGTCCACAGAATCCTTATCTAAAGACCTAAGACCCCTACTGATTGGAATTCCTGTCCATCGTGCCGAACAAAGAGTTTCAATTTTTGGGCCGGGCCCTAACCCGGAACCCTCAACCCTGAACCCTAGGGGCTCGGGGGCTGAAAAATCATCCGAAACGAAATGTTGATTTTTTTGCAAATTAGCACATTCACAAGTATTTCTGGCATTTTAAAGTGAGATTGCGTAATTCGAAGGCCCAGATCGCGGGTAAATCAGCCGAATACGCCCCAAAATAGTCACTTGTTCGCTTGTTTTGGACTCTCATGAAGTTCTCGTAAAGCAAAATAATAGGAAAAGTGGATTTTGACTTAGGGGGATAGCCCTTGGAATAAGGTTTCCAACGCCACTTGAATCGGCCAAATCGGACAAATAGCCTAGAAGTTATGGCAAAAATAGTGGAACTGCGCAAAACGGGACCCGACGCAAAAACTATTTTGGCCATAACTTCTTCGTTTCTCGCTCGATTCGGTCGATCTTTATGTCCACGGAATCCTTATCTAAAGGCCCAAGACGTTTCATGATTGAAATTCCTATCCATCGTGATGAACAAAGGTCTCCAATTTTTGGGCCGGACCCCTAGGGGCCTGGGCTAAAAACTATTTTGGCCATAACTTCTTCGTTACTCGCCCGATTCGGTAGATCTTTATGTCCACAGAATCCTTATCTAAAGGCCTAAGACCCCTACTGATTGGAATTCCTGTACATCGTGCCGAACAAAGAGTTTCAATTTTCGGGACGGGCCCTAACCTGGAACCCTGAACCCTGAACCCTAGGGGCTCGGGGGCTGAAAAATCATCCGAAACGAAATGTTTATTTTTTTGCAAATTAGCACATTCACATGTATTTATGGCATTTTAAAGTGAGATTGCGTAATTCGAAGGCCCAGATCGCGGGTAAATCAGCCGAATACGCCCCAAAATAGTCACTTGTTCGCTTATTTTGGACTCTCATGAAGTTCTCGTAAAGCAAAATAATAGGAAAAGTAGATTTTGACTTTTAGGGGGATAGCCCTTGGAATAAGGTTTCCAACGCCACTTGAATCGGCCAAATCGGACAAATAGCCTAGAAGTTATGGCAAAAATAGTGGAACTGCGCAAAACGGGACCCGACGCAAAAACTATTTTGGCCATAACTTCTTCGTTTCTCGCTCGATTCGGTCGATCTTTATGTCCACGGAATCCTTATCTAAAGGCCCAAGACGTTTCATGATTGAAATTCCTATCCATCGTGATGAACAAAGATCTCCAATTTTTGGGCCGGACCCCTAGGGGCCTGGGCTAAAAACTATTTTGGCCATAACTTCTTCGTTACTCGCCTGATTCGATCGATCTTTATGTCCAAAGAATCCTTATCTAAAGGCCTAAGACCCTTAATGATTGGAATTCCTGTCCATCGTGCCGAATAAAGAGTTTCAATTTTCGGGCCGGGCCCTAGGGGCTCGGGGGCTGAAAAATAGTCCGAAACGAAATGTTGATTTTTTTGCAAATTAGCAAATTCACATGTATTTATGGCATTTTAAAGTAAACTTGCGTAATTCGAAGGCCCAGATCGCGGGTAAATCAGCCGAATTCGCCCCAAAATAGTCACGTTTTCGCTTGTTTTGGACTCTCATGAAGTTCTCGTAAAGCAAAATAATAGGAAAAGTGGATTTTGACTTTTTGGGGGATAGCCCTTGGAATAAGGTTTCCAACGCCACTTGAATCGGCCAAATCGGCCAAATAGCCTAGAAGTTATGGCAAAAATAGTGGAATTGCGCAAAACGGGACCCGACGCAAAAACTACTTTTTCCATAACTTTTTCGTTTCTCGCCCGATTCGGTCGATCTTTATGCCCACGGAAACCTTATCTAAAGGCCCAAGACCCCTACTGATTGGAATTCCTGTCCATCGTGCCGAACAAAGAGTTTCAATTTTCGGGCCGGACCCTAACCCGGAACCCTGAACCCTGAACCCTAGGGGCTCGGGGGCTGAAAAGTCATCCGTAACGAAATGTTGATTTTTTTGCAAATAAGCACATTCACATGTATTTATGGCATTTTAAATTGAGCTTGCGTAATTCGAAGGCCCAGATCGCGGGTAAATCAGCCGAATACGCCCCAAAATAGTCACTTTTTCGCTTGTTATGGACTCTCATGAAGTTCTCGTAAAGTAAAATAATAGGAAAAGTGTATTTTGACTTTTTGGGGGATAGCCCTTGGAATAAGGTTTCCAACGCCACTTGAATTGGCCAAATCGGACAAATAGCCTAGAAGTTATGGCAAAAATAGTGGAATTGCGCAAAACGGGACCCGATGCAAAAACTACTTTTGCCATAACTTCTTCGTTTCTCGCCCGATTCGGTCGATCTTTATGCCCACGGAATCCTTATCTAAAGGCCCAAGACGTTTCATGATTGGAATTCCTATCCATCGTGATTAACAAAGATCTCCAATTTTTGGGCCGGACCCCTAGGGGCCTGGGCTAAAACTTATTTTGGCCATAACTTCTTCGTTACTCGCCCGATTCGGTAGATATTTATGTCCACAGAATCCTTATCTAAAGGCCTAAGACCCCTACTGATTGGAATTCATGTCCATCGTGCCGAACAAAGAGTTTCAATTTTCGGGACGGGCCCTAACCCGGAACCCTGAACCCTGAACCCTAGGGGCTCGGGGGCTTAAAAATCATCCGAAACGAAATGTTGATTTTTTAGCAAATTAGCACATTCACATGTATTTATGGCATTTTAAAGTGAGATTGCGTAATTCGAAGGCCCAGATCGCGGGTAAATCAGCCGAATACGCCCCAAAATAGTCACTTGTTCGCTTATTTTGGACTCTCATGAAGTTCTCGTAAAGCAAA
Organism: Schizonepeta tenuifolia; assembly: GCA_029490685.1. Taxonomy (NCBI): domain Eukaryota; kingdom Viridiplantae; phylum Streptophyta; class Magnoliopsida; order Lamiales; family Lamiaceae; genus Schizonepeta; species Schizonepeta tenuifolia. Next base: position 13,225,663 of record CM055958.1, on the reverse strand, counting down.
ATAATAGGAAAAGTGGATTTTGACTTTTAGGGGGATAGCCCTTTGAATAAGGTTTCCAACGCCACTTGAATCGGCCAAATCGGACAAATAGCCTAGAAGTTATGGCAAAAATAGTGGAACTGCGCAAAACGGGACCCGACGCAAAAACTATTTTGGCCATAACTTCTTCGTTTCTCGCTCGATTTGGTCGATCTTTATGTCCACGGAATCCTTATCCAAAGGCCCAAGACGTTTCATGATTGAAATTCCTATCCATCGTGATGAACAAAAATCTCCAATTTTTGGGCCGGACCCCTAGGGGCCTGGGCTAAAAACTATTTTGGCCATAACTTCTTCGTTACTCGCCCGATTCGATCGATCTTTATGTGCAAAGAATCCTTATCTAAAGACCTAAGACCCTTAATGATTGGAATTCCTGTCCATTGTGGCGAATAAAGAGTTTCAATTTTCGGGCCGGGCCCTAGGGGCTCGGGGGCTGAAAAATAGTCCGAAAGGAAATGTTGATTTTTTTGCAAATTAGCAAATTCACATGTATTTATGGCATTTTAAAGTGAACTTGCGTAATTCGAAGGCCCAGATCGCGGGTAAATCAGCCGAATACGCCCCAAAATAGTCACGTTTTCGCTTGTTTTGGACTCTCATGAAGTTCTCGTAAAGCAAAATAATAGGAAAAGTGGATTTTGACTTTTTGGGGGATAGCCCTTGGAATAAGGTTTCCAACGCCACTTGAATCGGCCAAATCGGCCAAATAGCCTAGAAGTTATGGCAAAAATAGTGGAACTGCGTAAAACGGGACCCGACGCAAAAACTGTTTTGGCCATAACTTCTTCGTTTCTCGCCCGATTCGGTCGATCTTTATGTCCACGGAAACCTGATCTAAAGGCCCAAGATGTTTCATGATTGAAATTCCTATCCATCGTGATAAAAAAGATCTCCAATTTTTGGGCCGGACCCCTAGGGGCCTAGGCTAAAAACTATTTTGGCCATAACTTCTTTGTTACTCGCCCGATTCGGTCGATCTTTATGTCCACAGAATCCTTATCTAAAGGCCTAAGACCCCTAATGATTGGAATTCCTGTCCATCGTGCCGAACAATGAGTTTCAAGTTTCGGGCCGGGCCCTAGGGGTACCCCTAGGGGCTCGAGGGCTGAAAAATTATACGAAACGAAATGTTAATTTTTTTGCACATTAGCACATTCACATGTATTTATGGCATTTGAAAGTGAGCTTGCGTAATTCGAAGGCCCAGATCGCGGGTAAATCAGCCGAATACGCCCCAAAATAGTCACTTTTTCGCTTATTTTGGACTCTCATGAAGTTCTCGTAAAGCAAAATAATAGGAAAAGTGGATTTTGACTTTTAGGGGGATAGCCCTTGGAATAAGGTTTCCAACGCCACTTGAATCGGCCAAATCGGACAAATAGCCTAGAAGTTATGGCAAAAATAGTGGAACTGCGCAAAACGGGACCCGACGCAAAAACTATTTTGGCCATAACTTCTTCGTTTCTCGCTCGATTCGGTCGATCTTTATGTCCACGGAATCCTTATCTAAAGGCTCAAGACGTTTCATGATTGAAATTCCTATCCGTCGTGATGAACAAAGATCTCCAATTTTTGGGCCGGACCCCTAGGGGCTGGGCTAAAAACTATTTGGTCATAACTTCTTCGTTACTCGCCCGATTCGATCGATCTTTATGTCCAAAGAATCCTTATCTAAAGGCCTAAGACCCTTAATGATTGGAATTCTTGTCCATCGTGCCGAATAAAGAGTTTCAATTTTCGGGCCGGGCCCTAGGGGCTCGGGGGCTGAAAAATCATCCGAAACGAAATGTTAATTTTTTTGCACATTAGCACATTCACATGTATTTATGGCATTTTAAAGTGAGCTTGCGTAATTCGAAGGCCTAGATAACGGGTAAATCAGCCGAATACGCCCCAAAATAGTCACTTTTTCGCTTATTTTGGACTCTCATGAAGTTCTCGTAAAGTAAAATAATAGGAAAAGTGGATTTTGACTTTTTGGGGGAAAGCCCTTGGAATAAGGTTTCCAACGCCACTTGAATCGGCCAAATCGGTTAAATAGCCAAGAAGTTATGGCAAAAATAGTGGAACTACACAAAACGGGACCCGACGCAAAAACTATTTTTGCCATAACTTCTTCGTTTCTCGCCCGATACGGTCGATCTTTATGTCCACGGAATCCTTATCTAATGGGCCAAGACCTTTCATGATTGGAATTCCTATCCATCGTGATTAACAAAGAGCTCCAATTATTGGGCCGGACCCCTAGGGGCCTGGGCTAAAAACTATTTTGGCCATAACTTCTTCGTTACTCGCCCGACTCAGTAGATCTTTATGTCCACAGAATCCTTATCTCAAGACCTAAGACCCCTACTGATTGGAATTCCTGTCCATCGTGCCGAACAAAGAGTTTCAATTTTCGTGCCGGACCCTAACCCGGAACCCTGAACCATGAACCCTAGGGGCTCGGGGGCTGAAAAGTCATCTGGAATGAAATGTTGATTTTTTTGCAAATTAGCACATTCACATGTATTTATGGCATTTTAAAGTGAGCTTGCGTAATTCGAAGGCCCAGATCGCGGGTAAATCAGCCGAATACGCCCCAAAATAGTCACTTTTTCGCTTGTTTTGGACTCTCATGAAGTTCTCGTAAAGTTAAATAATAGGAAAAATGGATTTTGACTTTTTGTGGGATAGCCCTTGGAATAAGGTTTCCAACGCCACTTGAATCGGCCAAATCGGTTAAATAGCCTAGAAGTTATGGCAAAAATAGTGGAACTGCACAAAACGGGACCCGACGCAAAAACTATTTTTGCCATAACTTCTTCGTTTCTCGCCCGATTCGGTCGATCTTTATGTCCACAGAATCCTTATCTAATGGGCCAAGACCTTTCATGATTGGAATTCCTATCCATCGTGATTAACAAAGAGCTCCAATTTTTGGGCCGGACCCCTAGGGGCCTGGGCTAAAAACTATTTTGGCCATAACTTCTTCGTTACTCGCTTGATTCGGTAGATGTTTATGTCCACAGAATCCTTATCTAAAGACCTAAGACCCCTACTGATTGGAATTCCTGTCCATCGTGCCGAACAAAGAGTTTCAATTTTCGGGCCGGGCCCTAACCCGGAACCCTGAACCTTGAACCCTAGGGGCTCGGGGGCTGAAAAGTCATCCGTAACGAAATGTTGATTTTTTTGCAAATTAGCACATTCACATGTATTTATGGCATTTAAAAGTGAGTTTGCGTAATTCGAAGGCCCAGATCACGGGTAAATCAGCCGAATACGCCCCAAAATAGTCACTTTTTCGCTTGTTATGGACTCTCATGAAGTTCTCGTAAAGTAAAATAATTGGAAAAGTGTATTTTGACTTTTTGTGGGATAGCCCTTGGAATAAGGTTTCCAACGCCACTTGAATCGGCCAAATCGGACAAATAGCCTAGAAGTTATGGCAAAAATAGTGGAATTGCGCAAAACGGGACCCGACGCAAAAACTACTTTTGCCATAACTTCTTCGTTTCTCGCCCGATTCGGTCGATCTTTATGTCCACGGAATCCTTATCTAAAGGCCCAAGACGTTTCATGATTGGAATTCCTATCCATCGTGATTAACAAAGAGCTCCAATTTTTGGGCCAGACCCCTAGGGGCTTGGGCTAAAAACTATTTGGGCCATAACTTCTTCGTTACTCGCCCGATTCAGTAGATCTTTATGTCCACAGAATCCTTATCTAAAGGTCTAAGACCCCTACTGATTGGAATTCCTGTCCATCGTGCCGAACAAAGAGTTTCAATTTTCGGGCCGGGCCCTAACCCGGAACCCTGAACCCTGAACCCTAGGGGCTCGGGGGCTGAAAAATCATCCGAAACGAAATGTTGATTTTTTTGCAAATTAGCACATTCACATGTATTTATGGCATTTTAAAGTGAGATTGCGTAATTCGAAGGCCCAGATCGCGGGTAAATCAGCCGAATACGCCCCAAAATAGTCACTTGTTCGCTTATTTTGGACTCTCATGAAGTTCTCGTAAAGAAAAATAATAGGAAAAGTGGATTTTGACTTTTAGGGGGATAGCCCTTGGAATAAGGTTTCCAACGCCACTTGAATCGGCCAAATCGGACAAATAGCCTAGAAGTTATGGCAAAAATAGTGGAACTGCGAAAAACGGGACCCGACGCAAAAACTATTTTGGCCATAACTTCTTCGTTTCTCGCTCGATTCGGTCGATCTTTATGTCCACAGAATCCTTATCTAAACGCCTAAGACCCCTAATGATTGGAATTCCTGTCCATCGTTCCGAACAAAGAGTTTCAAGTTTCGGGCCGGGCCCTAAGGGGTACCCCTAGGGGCTCGGGGGCTGAAAAATCATCCGAAATGAAATGTTAATTTTTTTGCACATTAGCACATTCACATGTATTTATGGCATTTTAAAGTGAGTTGCGTAATTCGAAGGCCCAGTCGCGGGTAAATCAGCCGAATACGCCTCATTTTCGCTTATTTTGGACTCTCATGAAGTTCTCGTAAAGTAAAATAATAGGAAAAGTGGATTTTGACTTTTTGGGGGAAAGCCCTTGGAATAAGGTTTCCAACGCCACTTGAATCGGCCAAATCGGTTCAATAGCCTAGAAGTTTTGGCAAAAATAGTGGAACTGCACAAAACGGGACCCGACGCAAAAACTATTTTTGCCATAACTTCTTCGTTTCTCGCCCGATTCGGTCGATCTTTATGTCCACGGAATCCTTATATAAAGGGCCAAGACCTTTCATGATTGGAATTCCTATCCATCGTGATTAACAAAGAGCTCCAATTTTTGGGCCGGACCCCTAGGGGCCTGGGCTAAAAACTATTTTGGCCATAACTTCTTCGTTACTCGCCCGATTCGGTAGATCTTTATGTCCACAGAATCCTTATCTAAATACCTAAGACCCCTACTGATTGGAATTCCTGTCCATCATGCCGAACAAAGAGTTTCAATTTTCGGGCCGGACCCTAACCCGGAACCTTGAACCCTGAACCCTAGGGGCTCGGGGGCTGAAAAGTCATCTGTAACGAAATGTTGATCTTTTTGCAAATTAGCACATTCACATGTATTTATGGCATTTTAAAGTGAGTTTGCGTAATTCGAAGGCCCAGATCGCGGGTAAATCAGCCGAATACGCCCCAAAATAGTCACTTTTTCGCTTGTTATTGACTCTCATAAAGTTCTCGTAAAGTAAAATAATAGGAAAAGTGGATTTTGACTTTTTGGGGGATAGCCCTTGGAATAAGGTTTCCAACGCCACTTGAATCGGCCAAATCGGACAAATAGCCTAGAAGTTATGGCAATAATAGTAGAATTGTGCAAAACGGGACCCGACGCAAAAACTACTTTTGCCATAACTTCTTCGTTTCTCGTCCGATTCGGTCGATCTTTATGTCCACGGAATCCTTATCTAAAGGCCCAAGACGTTTCATGATTAGAATTCCTATCCATCGTGATTAACAAAGAGCTCCAATTTTTGCGCCGGACCTCTAGGGGCCTGGGCTAAAAACTGTTTTGGCCATAACTTCTTCGCTACTCGCCCGATTCGGTAGATCTTTATATCCACAGAATCCTTATCTAAAGGCCTAAGACCCCTACTGATTGGAATTCCTTTCCATCGTGCCGAACAAAGAGTTTCAATTTTCGGGCCGGGCCCTAACCCGGAACCCTGAACCCTGAACCCTAGGGGCTCGGGGGCTGAAAAGTCATCCGTAACGAAATGTTGATTTTTTTGCAAATTAGCACATTCACATGTATTTATGGCATTTAAAAGTGAGTTTGCGTAGTTCGAAGGCCCAGATCGCGGGTAAATCAGCCGAATACGCCCCAAAATAGTCACTTTTTCGCTTGTTATGGACTCTCATGAAGTTCTCGTAAAGTAAAATAATAGGAAAAGTGTATTTTGACTTTTTGTGGGATAGCCCTTGGAATAAGGTTTCCAACGCCACTTGAATCGGCCAAATCGGACTAATAGCCTAGAAGTTATGGCAAAAATAGTGGAATTGCGCAAAACGGGACCCGACGCTAAAACTACTTTTGCCATAACTTCTTCGTTTCTCGCCCGATTCGGTCGATCTTTATGTCCACGGAATCCTTATCTAAAGGCCCAAGACGTTTCATGATTAGAATTCCTATCCATCGTGATTAACAAAGAGCTCCAATTTTTGGGCCAGACCCCTAGGGGCTTGGGCTAAAAACTATTTGGGCCATAACTTCTTCGTTACTCGCCCGATTCAGTAGATCTTTATGTCCACAGAATCCTTATCTAAAGGCCTAAGACCCCTACTGATTGGAATTCCTGTCCATCGTGCCGAACAAAGAGTTTCAATTTTCGGGCCGGGCCCTAACCCGGAACCCTGAACCCTGAACCCTAGGGGCTCGGGGGCTGAAAAATCATCCGAAACGAAATGTTGATTTTTTTGCAAATTAGCACATTCAAATGTATTTATGGCATTTTAAAGTGAGATTGCGTAATTCGAAGGCCCAGATCGCGGGTAAATCAGCCGAAGACGCCTTAAAATAGTCACTTGTTCGCTTGTTTTGGACTCTCATGAAGTTCTCGTAAAGTAAAATAATAGGAAAAGTGGATTTTGACTTTTTGGGGGATATCTCTTGAAATAAAGTTTCCAACGCCACTTGAATCGGCCAAATCGGACAAATAGCCTAGAAGTTATGGCAAAAATAGTGGAATTGCGCAAAACGGGACCCGACGCAAAAACTACTTTTGCCATAACTTCTTCGTTTCTCGCCCGATTCGGTCGATCTTTATGTACACGGAATCCTTATCTAAAGGCCCAAGACGTTTCATGATTGGAATTCCTATCCATCGTGATTAACAAAGAGCTCCAATTTTTGGGCCGGACCCCTAGGGGCCTGGGCTAAAAACTATTTTGGCCATAATTTCTTCGTTACTCGCCCGATTCGGTAGATCTTTATGTCCACAGAATCCTTATCTAAAGGCCTAAGACCCCTACTGATTGGAATTCCTTTCCATCGTGCCGAACAAAAAGTTTCAATTTTCGGGCCGGGCCCTAACTCGGAACCCTGAACCCTGAACCCTAGGGGCTCGGGGGCTGAAAAATCATCCGAAACGAAATGTTGATTTTTTTGCAAATTAGCACATTCACATGTATTTATGGCATTTTAAAGTGAGATTGCGTAATTCGCAGGCCCAGATCGCGGGTAAATCAGCCGAATACGCCCCAAAATAGTCACTTGTTCGCTTATTTTGGACTCTCATGAAGTTCTCGTAAAGAAAAATAATAGGAAAAGTGGATTTTGACTTTTAGGGGGATAGCCCTTGGAATAAGGTTTCCAACGCCACTTGAATCGGCCAAATCGGACAAATAGCCTAGAAGTTATGGCAAAAATAGTGGAACTGCGAAAAACGGGACCCAACGCAAAAACTATTTTGGCCATAACTTCTTCGTTTCTCGCTCGATTCGGTCGATCTTTATGTCCACAGAATCCTTATCTAAACGCCTAAGACCCCTAATGATTGGAATTCCTGTCCATCGTTCCGAACAAAGAGTTTCAAGTTTCGGGCCGGGCCCTAAGGGGTACCCCTAGGGGCTCGGGGGCTGAAAAATCATCCGAAATGAAATGTTAATTTTTTTGCACATTAGCACATTCACATGTATTTATGGCATTTTAAAGTGAGTTGCGTAATTCGAAGGCCCAGTCGCGGGTAAATCAGCCGAATACGCCTCATTTTCGCTTATTTTGGACTCTCATGAAGTTCTCGTAAAGTAAAATAATAGGAAAAGTGGATTTTGACTTTTTGGGGGAAAGCCCTTGGAATAAGGTTTCCAACGCCACTTGAATCGGCCAAATCGGTTCAATAGCCTAGAAGTTTTGGCAAAAATAGTGGAACTGCACAAAACGGGACCCGACGCAAAAACTATTTTTGCCATAACTTCTTCGTTTCTCGCCCGATTCGGTCGATCTTTATGTCCACGGAATCCTTATCTAAAGGGCCAAGACCTTTCATGATTGGAATTCCTATCCATCGTGATTAACAAAGAGCTCCAATTTTTGGGCCGGACCCCTAGGGGCCTGGGCTAAAAACTATTTTGGCCATAACTTCTTCGTTACTCGCCCGATTCGGTAGATCTTTATGTCCACAGAATCCTTATCTAAATACCTAAGACCCCTACTGATTGGAATTCCTGTCCATCATGCCGAACAAAGAGTTTCAATTTTCGGGCCGGACCCTAACCCGGAACCTTGAACCCTGAACCCTATGGGCTCGGGGGCTGAAAAGTCATCCGTAACGAAATGTTGATCTTTTTGCAAATCAGCACATTCACATGTATTTATGGCATTTTAAAGTGAGTTTGCGTAATTCGAAGGCCCAGATCGCGGGTAAATCAGCCGAATACGCCCCAAAATAGTCACTTTTTCGCTTGTTATGGACTCTCAGAAAGTTCTCGTAAAGTAAAATAATAGGAAAAGTGGATTTTGACTTTTTGGGGGATAGCCCTTGGAATAAGGTTTCCAACGCCACTTGAATCGGCCAAATCGGACAAATAGCCTAGAAGTTATGGCAATAATAGTAGAATTGTGCAAAACGGGACCCGACGCAAAAACTACTTTTGCCATAACTTCTTCGTTTCTCGTCCGATTCGGTCGATCTTTATGTCCACGGAATCCTTATCTAAAGGCCCAAGACGTTTCATGATTGGAATTCCTATCCATCGTGATTAACAAAGAGCTCCAATTTTTGGGCCGGACCTCTAGGGGCTTGGGCTAAAAACTATTTTGGCCATAACTTTCTTCGCTACTCGCCCGATTCGGTAGATCTTTATATCCACAGAATCCTTATCTAAAGGCCTAAGACCCCTACTGATTGGAATTCCTGTCCATCGTGCCGAACAAAGAGTTTCAATTTTCGGGCCGGGCCCTAACCCTGAACCCTAGGGGCTCGGGGGCTGAAAAATCATCCGAAACGAAATGTTGATTTTTTTGCAAATTAGCACATTCAAATGTATTTATGGCATTTTAAAGTGAGATTGCGTAATTCGAAGGCCCAGATCGCGGGTAAATCAGCCGAATACGCCCCAAAATAGTCACTTGTTCGCTTGTTTTGGACTCTCATGAAGTTCTCGTAAAGTAAAATAATAGGAAAAGTGGATTTTGACTTTTTGGGGGAAAGCCCTTGGAATAAGGTTTCCAACGCCACTTGAATCGGCCAAATCGGTTAAATAGCCTAGAAGTTATGGCAAAAATAGTGGAACTGCACAAAACGGAACCCGACGCAAAAACTATTTTTGCCATAACTTCTTCGTTTCTCGCCCGATACGGTCGATCTTTATGTCCACGGAATCCTTATCTAAAGGGCCAAGACCTTTCATGATTGGAATTCCTATCCATCGTGATTAACAAAGAGCTCCAATTTTTGGGCCGGACCCCTAGGGGCCTGGGCTAAAAACTATTTTGGCCATAACTTCATCGTTACTCGCCCGATTCGGTAGATCTTTATGTCCACAGAATCCTTGTCTAAAGACCTAAGACCCCAACTGATTCGAATTCCTGCCCATCATGCCGAACAAAGAGTTTCAATTTTCTTGCCGGACCCTAACCCGGAACCCTGAACCCTGAACCCTAGGGGCTCGGGGGCCGAAAAATCATCCGAAACGAAATGTTGATTTTTTTGCAAATTAGCACATTCAAATGTATTTATGGCATTTTAAAGTGAGCTTGCGTAATTCGAAGGCCCAGATCGCGGGTAAATCAGCCGAATACGCCCTAAAATAGTCACTTTTTCGCTTGTTTTGGACTCTCATGAAGTTCTCGTAAAGCACAATAATAGGAAAAGTGGATTTTGACTTTTTGGGGGATAGCCCATGGAATAAGGTTTCCAACGCCACTTGAATCGGCCAAATCGGCCAAATAGCCTAGAAGTTATGGCAAAAATAGTGGAACTGCGCAAAACGGGACCCGACGAAAAAACTGTTTTGGCCATAACTTCTTCGTTTCTCGCCCGATTCGGTCGATCTTTATGTCCACAGAATCCTGATCTAAAGGCCCAAGACTTTTCATGATTGAAATTCCTATCCATCGTAATGAACAAAGATCTCCAATTTTTGGGCCGGACCCATAGGGGCCTGGGCTAAAAACTATTTTGGCCATAACTTCTTTGTTACTCGCCCGATTCGGTCGATCTTTATGTCCACAGAATCCTTATCTAAATGCCTAAGACCCCTAATGATTGGAATTCCTATCCATCGTGCCGAACAAAGAGTTTCAAGTTTCGGGCCGGGCCCTAGGGGGTACCCCTAGGGGCTCGGGGGCTGAAAAATCATCCGAAACGAAATGTTAATTTTTTTGCACATTAGCACATTCACATGTATTTATGGCATTTTAAAGTGAGCTTGCGTAATTCGAAGGCCTAGATAACGGGTAAATCAGCCGAATACGCCCCAAAATAGTCACTTTTTCGCTTATTTTGGACTCTCATGAAGTTCTCGTAAAGTAAAATAATAGGAAAAGTGGATTTTGACTTTTTGGGGGAAAGCCCTTGGAATAAGGTTTCCAACACCACTTGAATCGGCCAAATCGGTTAAATAGCCAAGAAGTTATGGCAAAAATAGTGGAACTACACAAAACGGGACCCGACGCAAAAACTATTTTTGCCATAACTTCTTCGTTTCTCGCCCGATACGGTCGATCTTTATGTCCACGGAATCCTTATCTAAAGGGCCAAGACCTTTCATGATTGGAATTCCTATCCATCGTGATTAACAAAGAGCTCCAATTATTGGGCCGGACCCCTAGGGGCCTGGGCTAAAAACTATTTTGGCCATAACTTCTTCGTTACTCGCCCGATTCAGTAGATCTTTATGTCCATAGAATCCTTATCTAAAGACCTAAGACCCCTACTGATTGGAATTCCTGTCCATCGTGCCGAACAAAGAGTTTCAATTTTCGTGCCGGACCCTAACCCGGAACCCTGAACCATGAACCCTAGGGGCTCGGGGGCTGAAAAGTCATCTGGAATGAAATGTTGATTTTTTTGCAAATTAGCACATTCACATGTATTTATGGCATTTTAAAGTGAGCTTGCGTAATTCGAAGGCCCAGATCGCGGGTAAATCAGCCGAATACGCCCCAAAATAGTCACTTTTTCGCTTGTTTTGGACTCTCATGAAGTTCTCGTAAAGTTAAATAATAGGAAAAATGGATTTTGACTTTTTGTGGGATAGCCCTTGGAATAAGATTTCCAACGCCACTTGAATCGGCCAAATCGGTTAAATAGCCTAGAAGTTATGGCAAAAATAGTGGAACTGCACAAAACGGGACCCGACGCAAAAACTATTTTTGCCATAACTTCTTCGTTTCTCGCCCGATTCGGTCGATCTTTATGTCCACAGAATCCTTATCTAATGGGCCAAGACCTTTCATGATTGGAATTCCTATCCATCGTGATTAACAAAGAGCTCCAATTTTTGGGCCGGACCCCTAGGGGCCTGGGCTAAAAACTATTTTGGCCATAACTTCTTCGTTACTCGCTTGATTCGGTAGATGTTTATGTCCACAGAATCCTTATCTAAAGACCTAAGACCCCTACTGATTGGAATTCCTGTCCATCGTGCCGAACAAAGAGTTTCAATTTTCGGGCCGGGCCCTAACCCGGAACCCTGAACCCTGAACCCTAGGGGCTCGGGGGCTGAAAAGTCATCCGTAACGAAATGTTGATTTTTTTGCAAATTAGCACATTCACATGTATTTATGGCATTTAAAAGTGAGTTTGCGTAATTCGAAGGCCCAGATCACGGGTAAATCAGCCGAATACGCCCCAAAATAGTCACTTTTTCGCTTGTTATGGACTCTCATGAAGTTCTCGTAAAGTAAAATAATTGGAAAAGTGTATTTTGACTTTTTGTGGGATAGCCCTTGGAATAAGGTTTCCAACGCCACTTGAATCGGCCAAATCGGACAAATAGCCTAGAAGTTATGGCAAAAATAGTAGAATTGCGCAAAACGGGACCCGACGCAAAAACTACTTTTGCCATAACTTCTTCGTTTCTCGCCCGATTCGGTCGATCTTTATGTCCACGGAATCCTTATCTAAAGGCCCAAGACGTTTCATGATTGGAATTCCTATCCATCGTGATTAACAAAGAGCTCCAATTTTTGGGCCAGACCCCTAGGGGCTTGGGCTAAAAACTATTTGGGCCATAACTTCTTCGTTACTCGCCCGATTCAGTAGATCTTTATGTCCACAGAATCCTTATCTAAAGGTCTAAGACCCCTACTGATTGGAATTCCTGTCCATCGTGCCGAACAAAGAGTTTCAATTTTCGGGCCGGGCCCTAACCCGGAACCCTGAACCCTGAACCCTAGGGGCTCGGGGGCTGAAAAATCATCCGAAACGAAATGTTGATTTTTTTGCAAATTAGCACATTCAAATGTATTTATGGCATTTTAAAGTGAGATTGCGTAATTCGAAGGCCCAGATCGCGGGTAAATCAGCCGAATACGCCTTAAAATAGTCACTTGTTCGCTTGTTTTGGACTCTCATGAAGTTCTCGTAAAGTAAAATAATAGGAAAAGTGGATTTTGACTTTTTGGGGGATATCTCTTGAAATAAAGTTTCCAACGCCACTTGAATCGGCCAAATCGGACAAATAGCCTAGAAGTTATGGCAAAAATAGTGGAATTGCGCAAAACGGGACCCGACGCAAAAACTACTTTTGCCATAACTTCTTCGTTTCTCGCCCGATTCGGTCGATCTTTATGTACACGGAATCCTTATCTAAAGGCCCAAGACGTTTCATGATTGGAATTCCTATCCATCGTGATTAACAAAGAGCTCCAATTTTTGGGCCGGACCCCTAGGGGCCTGGGCTAAAAACTATTTTGGCCATAATTTCTTCGTTACTCGCCCGATTCGGTAGATCTTTATGTCCACAGAATCCTTATCTAAAGGCCTAAGACCCCTACTGATTGGAATTCCTTTCCATCATGCCGAACAAAGAGTTTCAATTTTCGGGCCGGGCCCTAACCCGGAACCTTGAACCCTGAACCCTAGGGGCTCGGGGGCTGAAAAGTCATCTGTAACGAAATGTTGATCTTTTTGCAAATTAGCACATTCACATGTATTTATGGCATTTTAAAGTGAGTTTGCGTAATTCGAAGGCCCAGATCGCGGGTAAATCAGCCGAATACGCCCCAAAATAGTCACTTTTTCGCTTGTTATGGACTCTCATAAAGTTCTCGTAAAGTAAAATAATAGGAAAAGTGGATTTTGACTTTTTGGGGGATAGCCCTTGGAATAAGGTTTCCAACGCCACTTAAATCGGCCAAATCGGACAAATAGCCTAGAAGTTATGGCAATAATAGTAGAATTGTGCAAAACGGGACCCGACGCAAAAACTACTTTTGCCATAACTTCTTCGTTTCTCGTCCGATTCGGTCGATCTTTATGTCCACGGAATCCTTATCTAAAGGCCCAAGACGTTTCATGATTAGAATTCCTATCCATCGTGATTAACAAAGAGCTCCAATTTTTGGGCCGGACCTCTAGGGGCCTGGGCTAAAAACTGTTTTGGCCATAACTTCTTCGCTACTCGCCCGATTCGGTAGATCTTTATATCCACAGAATCCTTATCTAAAGGCCTAAGACCCCTACTGATTGGAATTCCTGTCCATCGTGCCGAACAAAGAGTTTCAATTTTCGGGCCGGGCCCTAACCCGGAACCCTGAACCCTGAACCCTAGGGGCTCGGGGGTTGAAAAGTCATCCGTAACGAAATGTTGATTTTTTTGCAAATTAGCACATTCACATGTATTTATGGCATTTAAAAGTGAGTTTGCGTAGTTTGAAGGCCCAGATCGCGGGTAAATCAGCCGAATACGCCCCAAAATAGTCACTTTTTCGCTTGTTATGGACTCTCATGAAGTTCTCGTAAAGTAAAATAATAGGAAAAGTGTATTTTGACTTTTTGTGGGATAGCCCTTGGAATAAGGTTTCCAACGCCACTTGAATCGGCCAAATCGGACAAATAGCCTAGAAGTTATGGCAAAAATAGTGGAATTGCGCAAAACGGGACCCGACGCTAAAACTACTTTTGCCATAACTTCTTCGTTTCTCGCCCGATTCGGTCGATCTTTATGTCCACGGAATCCTTATCTAAAGGCCCAAGACGTTTCATGATTAGAATTCCTATCCATCGTGATTAACAAAGAGCTCCAATTTTTGGGCCAGACCCCTAGGGGCTTGGGCTAAAAACTATTTGGGCCATAACTTCTTCGTTACTCGCCCGATTCAGTAGATCTTTATGTCCACAGAATCCTTATCTAAAGGCCTAAGACCCCTACTGATTGGAATTCCTGTCCATCGTGCCGAACAAAGAGTTTCAATTTTCGGGCCGGGCCCTAACCCGGAACCCTGAACCCTGAACCCTAGGGGCTCGGGGGCTGAAAAATCATCCGAAACGAAATGTTGATTTTTTTGCAAATTAGCACATTCAAATGTATTTATGGCATTTTAAAGTGAGATTGCGTAATTCGAAGGCCCAGATCGCGGGTAAATCAGCCGAATACGCCTTAAAATAGTCACTTGTTCGCTTGTTTTGGACTCTCATGAAGTTATCGTAAAGAAAAATAATAGGAAAAGTGGATTTTGACTTTTAGGGGGATAGCCCTTGGAATAAGGTTTCCAACGCCACTTGAATCGGCCAAATCGGACAAATAGCCTAGAAGTTATGGCAAAAATAGTGGAACTGCGAAAAACGGGACCCGACGCAAAAACTATTTTGGCCATAACTTCTTCGTTTCTCGCTCGATTCGGTCGATCTTTATGTCCACAGAATCCTTATCTAAACGCCTAAGACCCCTAATGAGTGGAATTCCTGTCCATCGTTCCGAACAAAGAGTTTCAAGTTTCGGGCCGGGCCCTAAGGGGTACCCCTAGGGGCTCGGGGGCTGAAAAATCATCCGAAATGAAATGTTAATTTTTTTGCACATTAGCACATTCACATGTATTTATGGCATTTTAAAGTGAGTTGCGTAATTCGAAGGCCCAGTCGCGGGTAAATCAGCCGAATACGCCTCATTTTCGCTTATTTTGGACTCTCATGAAGTTCTCGTAAAGTAAAATAATAGGAAAAGTGGATTTTGACTTTTTGGGGGAAAGCCCTTGGAATAAGGTTTCCAACGCCACTTGAATCGGCCAAATCGGTTCAATAGCCTAGAAGTTTTGGCAAAAATAGTGGAACTGCAAAAAACGGGACCCGACGCAAAAACTATTTTTGCCATAACTTCTTCGTTTCTCGCCCGATTCGGTCGATCTTTATGTCCACGGAATCCTTATCTAAAGGGCCAAGACCTTTCATGATTGGAATTCCTATCCATCGTGATTAACAAAGAGCTCCAATTTTTGGGCCGGACCCCTAGGGGCCTGGGCTAAAAACTATTTTGGCCATAACTTCTTCGTTACTCGCCCGATTCGGTAGATCTTTATGTCCACAGAATCCTTATCTAAATACCTAAGACCCCTACTGATTGGAATTCCTGTCCATCATGCCGAACAAAGAGTTTCAATTTTCGGGCCGGACCCTAACCCGGAACCTTGAACCCTGAACCCTAGGGGCTCGGGGGCTGAAAAGTCATCCGTAACGAAATGTTGATCTTTTTGCAAATTAGCACATTCACATGTATTTATGGCATTTTAAAGTGAGTTTGCGTAATTCGAAGGCCCAGATCGCGGGTAAATCAGCCGAATACGCCCCAAAATAGTCACTTTTTCGCTTGTTATGGACTCTCATAAAGTTCTCGTAAAGTAAAATAATAGGAAAAGTGGATTTTGACTTTTTGGGGGATAGCCCTTGGAATAACGTTTCCAACGCCACTTGAATCGGCCAAATCGGACAAATAGCCTAGAAGTTATGGCAATAATAGTAGAATTGTGCAAAACGGGACCCGACGCAAAAACTACTTTTGCCATAACTTCTTCGTTTCTCGTCCGATTCGGTCGATCTTTATGTCCACGGAATCCTTATCTAAAGGCCCAAGACGTTTCATGATTGGAATTCCTATCCATCGTGATTAACAAAGAGCTCCAATTTTTGGGCCGGACCTCTAGGGGCCTGGGCTAAAAACTATTTTGGCCATAACTTCTTCTCTACTCGCCCGATTCGGTAGATCTTTATATCCACAGAATCCTTATCTAAAGGCCTAAGACCCCTACTGATTGGAATTCCTGTCCATCGTGCCGAACAAAGAGTTTCAATTTTCGGGCCGGGCTCTAACCCTGAACCCTAGGGGCTCGGGGGCTGAAAAATCATCCGACACGAAATGTTGATTTTTTTGCAAATTAGCACATTCAAATGTATTTATGGCATTTTAAAGTGAGATTGCGTAATTCGAAGGCCCAGATCGCGGGTAAATCAGCCGAATACGCCCCAAAATAGTCACTTGTTCGCTTGTTTTGGACTCTCATGAAGTTCTCGTAAAGTAAAATAATAGGAAAAGTGGATTTTGACTTTTTGGGGGAAAGCCCTTGGAATAAGGTTTCCAACGCCACTTGAATCGGCCAAATCGGTTAAATAGCCTAGAAGTTATGGCAAAAATAGTGGAACTGCACAAAACGGAACCCGACGCAAAAACTATTTTTGCCATAACTTCTTCGTTTCTCGCCCGATACGGTCGATCTTTATATCCACGGAATCCTTATCTAAAGGGCCAAGACCTTTCATGATTGGAATTCCTATCCATCGTGATTAACAAAGAGCTCCAATTTTTGGGCCGGACCCCTAGGGGCCTGGGCTAAAAACTATTTTGGCCATAACTTCATCGTTACTCGCCCGATTCGGTAGATCTTTATGTCCACAGAATCCTTGTCTAAAGACCTAAGACCCCTACTGATTGGAATTCCTGCCCATCATGCCGAACAAAGAGTTTCAATTTTCTTGCCGGACCCTAACCCGGAACCCTGAACCCTGAACCCTAGGGGCTCGGGGGCCGAAAAATCATCCGAATCGAAATGTTGATTTTTTTGCAAATTAGCACATTCAAATGTATTTATGGCATTTTAAAGTGAGCTTGCGTAATTCGAAGGCCCAGATCGCGGGTAAATCAGCCGAATACGCCCTAAAATAGTCACTTTTTCGCTTGTTTTGGACTCTCATGAAGTTCTCGTAAAGCAAAATAATAGGAAAAGTGGATTTTGACTTTTTGGGGGATAGCCCTTGGAATAAGGTTTCCAACGCCACTTGAATCGGCCAAATAGACAAGAAAATATGGCAAAAATAGTGTAGCTGCGCAAAACGGGACC
The DNA here is from genome assembly GCA_029490685.1 of Schizonepeta tenuifolia. Classification (NCBI taxonomy): domain Eukaryota; kingdom Viridiplantae; phylum Streptophyta; class Magnoliopsida; order Lamiales; family Lamiaceae; genus Schizonepeta; species Schizonepeta tenuifolia. The sequence goes on along the minus strand of CM055958.1, from coordinate 13,208,343 downwards.
CGACGCAAAAACTATTTTGGCCATAACTTCGTCGTTTCTCGCTCGATTCGGTCGATCTTTATGTCCACGGAATCCTTATCTAAAGGCCCAAGACGTTTCATGATTGGAATTCCTATCCATCGTGATGAACAAAGAGCTCCAATTTTTGGGCCGGACCTCTAGGGGCCTGGGCTAAAAACTATTTTGGCCATAACTTCTTCGTTACTCGCCTGATTCGATCGATCTTTATGTCCAAAGAATCCTTATCTAAAGGCCTAAGACCCCTAATGATTGGAATTCCTGTCCATCGTGCCGAACAAAGAGTTTCAATTTTCGGGCCGGGCCCTAGGGGCTCGGGGGCTGAAAAATAGTCCGAAACGAAATGTTGATTTTTTTGCAAATTAGCACATTCACATGTATTTATGGCATTTTAAAGTGATCTTCCGTAATTCGAAGGCCCAGATCGCGGGTAAATCAGCCGAATACACCCCAAAATAGTCACTTTTTCGCTTGTTTTGGACTCTTGCGAAGTTCTTGTAAAGCAAAATAATAGGAAAAGTGGATTTTGACTTTTTAGGGGATAGCCCTTGGAATAAGGTTTCCAACGCTGCTTGATTCGGCCAAATCGGATAAATAGCCTAGAAGTTTTGACTATTTTGGCCATAACTTCTTCGTTACTCGCCAATTTCGATCGATCTTTATGTCCACAGAATCCTTTTCTAAAGGCCTAAGACCCCTAAAGATCGGAATTCTTGTCCATCGTGCCGAACAAAGGGCTTCAATTTTCGGGCCGGGCCCTAGGGGTACCCAAGGGGCTCAGGGGCTGAAAAATCATCTCAATCGAAATGTTGATTTTTTCGAACATTAGCACATTCACATGTATTTATGGCATTTTAAAGTGAGCTTGTGTAATTTGAAAGCCCGGATCGCGGGTAAATCGGCCGAATACGCCCCAAAATAGTAACTTTTTCGCTTGTTTTGGACTCTAACGAAGTTCTCGTAAAGAAAAATAATAGAAAAAGTGGATTTTGACTTTTAGGGGGATAGCCCTTGGAATAAGGTTTCCAACGCCACTTGAATCGGCCAGATCGGACAAATAGCCTAGAAGTTATGGCAAAAATAGTGGAACTGCGCAAAACGGGACCCGACGCTAAAACTATTTTTGTCATAAGTTCTTCGTTTCTCGCCCGATTCGGTCGATCTTTATGTCCACGGAATCCTTATCTAAAGGCCCAAGACCATTCATGATTGGAATTCCTATCCATCGTGATTAACAAAGAGCTCCAATTTTTGGGCCGGACCCATAGGGGCGTGGGCTAAAAACTATTTTGGCCATAACTTCTTTGTTACTCGCCCGATTCGGTCGATCTTTATGTCCACAGAATCCTTATCTAAATGCCTAAGACCCCTAATGATTGGAATTCCTATCCATCGTGCCGAACAAAGAGTTTCAAGTTTCGGGCCGGGCCCTAGGGGGTACCCCTAGGGGCTCGGGGGCCGAAAAATCATCCGAAACGAAATGTTGATTTTTTTGCAAATTAGCACATTCAAATGTATTTATGGCATTTTAAAGTGAGCTTGCGTAATTCGAAGGCCCAGATCGCGGGTAAATCAGCCGAATACGCCCTAAAATAGTCACTTTTTCGCTTGTTTTGGACTCTCATGAAGTTCTCGTAAAGCACAATAATAGGAAAAGTGGATTTTGACTTTTTGAGGGATAGCCCATGGAATAAGGTTTCCAACGCCACTTGAATCGGCCAAATCGGCCAAATAGCCTAGAAGTTATGGCAAAAATAGTGGAACTGCGCAAAACGGGACCCGACGAAAAAACTGTTTTGGCCATAACTTCTTCGTTTCTCGCCCGATTCGGTCGATCTTTATGTCCACAGAATCCTGATCTAAAGGCCCAAGACTTTTCATGATTGAAATTCCTATCCATCGTAATGAACAAAGATCTCCAATTTTTGGGCCGGACCCATAGGGGCCTGGGCTAAAAACTATTTTGGCCATAACTTCTTTGTTACTCGCCCGATTCGGTCGATCTTTATGTCCACAGAATCCTTATCTAAATGCCTAAGACCCCTAATGATTGGAATTCCTATCCATCGTGCCGAACAAAGAGTTTCAAGTTTCGGGCCGGGCCCTAGGGGGTACCCCTAGGGGCTCGGGGGCTGAAAAATCATCCGAAACGAAATGTTAATTTTTTTGCACATTAGCACATTCACATGTATTTATGGCATTTTAAAGTGAGCTTGCGTAATTCGAAGGCCTAGATAACGGGTAAATCAGCCGAATACGCCCCAAAATAGTCACTTTTTCGCTTATTTTGGACTCTCATGAAGTTCTCGTAAAGTAAAATAATAGGAAAAGTGGATTTTGACTTTTTGGGGGAAAGCCCTTGGAATAAGGTTTCCAACGCCACTTGAATCGGCCAAATCGGTTAAATAGCCAAGAAGTTATGGCAAAAATAGTGGAACTACACAAAACGGGACCCGACGCAAAAACTATTTTTGCCATAACTTCTTCGTTTCTCGCCCGATACGGTCGATCTTTATGTCCACGGAATCCTTATCTAAAGGGCCAAGACCTTTCATGATTGGAATTCCTATCCATCGTGATTAACAAAGAGCTCCAATTATTGGGCCGGACCCCTAGGGGCCTGGGCTAAAAACTATTTTGGCCATAACTTCTTCGTTACTCGCCCGATTCAGTAGATCTTTATGTCCATAGAATCCTTATCTAAAGACCTAAGACCCCTACTGATTGGAATTCCTGTCCATCGTGCCGAACAAAGAGTTTCAATTTTCGTGCCGGACCCTAACCCGGAACCCTGAACCATGAACCCTAGGGGCTCGGGGGCTGAAAAGTCATCTGGAATGAAATGTTGATTTTTTTGCAAATTAGCACATTCACATGTATTTATGGCATTTTAAAGTGAGCTTGCGTAATTCGAAGGCCCAGATCGCGGGTAAATCAGCCGAATACGCCCCAAAATAGTCACTTTTTCGCTTGTTTTGGACTCTCATGAAGTTCTCGTAAAGTTAAATAATAGGAAAAATGGATTTTGACTTTTTGTGGGATAGCCCTTGGAATAAGATTTCCAACGCCACTTGAATCGGCCAAATCGGTTAAATAGCCTAGAAGTTATGGCAAAAATAGTGGAACTGCACAAAACGGGACCCGACGCAAAAACTATTTTTGCCATAACTTCTTCGTTTCTCGCCCGATTCGGTCGATCTTTATGTCCACAGAATCCTTATCTAATGGGCCAAGACCTTTCATGATTGGAATTCCTATCCATCGTGATTAACAAAGAGCTCCAATTTTTGGGCCGGACCCCTAGGGGCCTGGGCTAAAAACTATTTTGGCCATAACTTCTTCGTTACTCGCTTGATTCGGTAGATGTTTATGTCCACAGAATCCTTATCTAAAGACCTAAGACCCCTACTGATTGGAATTCCTGTCCATCGTGCCGAACAAAGAGTTTCAATTTTCGGGCCGGGCCCTAACCCGGAACCCTGAACCCTGAACCCTAGGGGCTCGGGGGCTGAAAAGTCATCCGTAACGAAATGTTGATTTTTTTGCAAATTAGCACATTCACATGTATTTATGGCATTTAAAAGTGAGTTTGCGTAATTCGAAGGCCCAGATCACGGGTAAATCAGCCGAATACGCCCCAAAATAGTCACTTTTTCGCTTGTTATGGACTCTCATGAAGTTCTCGTAAAGTAAAATAATTGGAAAAGTGTATTTTGACTTTTTGTGGGATAGCCCTTGGAATAAGGTTTCCAACGCCACTTGAATCGGCCAAATCGGACAAATAGCCTAGAAGTTATGGCAAAAATAGTAGAATTGCGCAAAACGGGACCCGACGCAAAAACTACTTTTGCCATAACTTCTTCGTTTCTCGCCCGATTCGGTCGATCTTTATGTCCACGGAATCCTTATCTAAAGGCCCAAGACGTTTCATGATTGGAATTCCTATCCATCGTGATTAACAAAGAGCTCCAATTTTTGGGCCAGACCCCTAGGGGCTTGGGCTAAAAACTATTTGGGCCATAACTTCTTCGTTACTCGCCCGATTCAGTAGATCTTTATGTCCACAGAATCCTTATCTAAAGGTCTAAGACCCCTACTGATTGGAATTCCTGTCCATCGTGCCGAACAAAGAGTTTCAATTTTCGGGCCGGGCCCTAACCCGGAACCCTGAACCCTGAACCCTAGGGGCTCGGGGGCTGAAAAATCATCCGAAACGAAATGTTGATTTTTTTGCAAATTAGCACATTCAAATGTATTTATGGCATTTTAAAGTGAGATTGCGTAATTCGAAGGCCCAGATCGCGGGTAAATCAGCCGAATACGCCTTAAAATAGTCACTTGTTCGCTTGTTTTGGACTCTCATGAAGTTCTCGTAAAGTAAAATAATAGGAAAAGTAGATTTTGACTTTTTGGGGGATATCTCTTGAAATAAAGTTTCCAACGCCACTTGAATCGGCCAAATCGGACAAATAGCCTAGAAGTTATGGCAAAAATAGTGGAATTGCGCAAAACGGGACCCGACGCAAAAACTACTTTTGCCATAACTTCTTCGTTTCTCGCCCGATTCGGTCGATCTTTATGTACACGGAATCCTTATCTAAAGGCCCAAGACGTTTCATGATTGGAATTCCTATCCATCGTGATTAACAAAGAGCTCCAATTTTTGGGCCGGACCCCTAGGGGCCTGGGCTAAAAACTATTTTGGCCATAATTTCTTCGTTACTCGCCCGATTCGGTAGATCTTTATGTCCACAGAATCCTTATCTAAAGGCCTAAGACCCCTACTGATTGGAATTCCTTTCCATCATGCCGAACAAAGAGTTTCAATTTTCGGGCCGGGCCCTAACCCGGAACCTTGAACCCTGAACCCTAGGGGCTCGGGGGCTGAAAAGTCATCTGTAACGAAATGTTGATCTTTTTGCAAATTAGCACATTCACATGTATTTATGGCATTTTAAAGTGAGTTTGCGTAATTCGAAGGCCCAGATCGCGGGTAAATCAGCCGAATACGCCCCAAAATAGTCACTTTTTCGCTTGTTATGGACTCTCATAAAGTTCTCGTAAAGTAAAATAATAGGAAAAGTGGATTTTGACTTTTTGGGGGATAGCCCTTGGAATAAGGTTTCCAACGCCACTTAAATCGGCCAAATCGGACAAATAGCCTAGAAGTTATGGCAATAATAGTAGAATTGTGCAAAACGGGACCCGACGCAAAAACTACTTTTGCCATAACTTCTTCGTTTCTCGTCCGATTCGGTCGATCTTTATGTCCACGGAATCCTTATCTAAAGGCCCAAGACGTTTCATGATTAGAATTCCTATCCATCGTGATTAACAAAGAGCTCCAATTTTTGGGCCGGACCTCTAGGGGCCTGGGCTAAAAACTGTTTTGGCCATAACTTCTTCGCTACTCGCCCGATTCGGTAGATCTTTATATCCACAGAATCCTTATCTAAAGGCCTAAGACCCCTACTGATTGGAATTCCTGTCCATCGTGCCGAACAAAGAGTTTCAATTTTCGGGCCGGGCCCTAACCCGGAACCCTGAACCCTGAACCCTAGGGGCTCGGGGGTTGAAAAGTCATCCGTAACGAAATGTTGATTTTTTTGCAAATTAGCACATTCACATGTATTTATGGCATTTAAAAGTGAGTTTGCGTAGTTCGAAGGCCCAGATCGCGGGTAAATCAGCCGAATACGCCCCAAAATAGTCACTTTTTCGCTTGTTATGGACTCTCATGAAGTTCTCGTAAAGTAAAATAATAGGAAAAGTGTATTTTGACTTTTTGTGGGATAGCCCTTGGAATAAGGTTTCCAACGCCACTTGAATCGGCCAAATCGGACAAATAGCCTAGAAGTTATGGCAAAAATAGTGGAATTGCGCAAAACGGGACCCGACGCTAAAACTACTTTTGCCATAACTTCTTCGTTTCTCGCCCGATTCGGTCGATCTTTATGTACACGGAATCCTTATCTAAAGGCCCAAGACGTTTCATGATTGGAATTCCTATCCATCGTGATTAACAAAGAGCTCCAATTTTTGGGCCGGACCCCTAGGGGCCTGGGCTAAAAACTATTTTGGCCATAATTTCTTCGTTACTCGCCCGATTCGGTAGATCTTTATGTCCACAGAATCCTTATCTAAAGGCCTAAGACCCCTACTGATTGGAATTCCTTTCCATCGTGCCGAACAAAAAGTTTCAATTTTCGGGCCGGGCCCTAACTCGGAACCCTGAACCCTGAACCCTAGGGGCTCGGGGGCTGAAAAATCATCCGAAACGAAATGTTGATTTTTTTGCAAATTAGCACATTCACATGTATTTATGGCATTTTAAAGTGAGATTGCGTAATTCGAAGGCCCAGATCGCGGGTAAATCAGCCGAATACGCCTTAAAATAGTCACTTGTTCGCTTGTTTTGGACTCTCATGAAGTTCTCGTAAAGTAAAATAATAGGAAAAGTGGATTTTGACTTTTTGGGGGATATCTCTTGAAATAAAGTTTCCAACGCCACTTGAATCGGCCAAATCGGACAAATAGCCTAGAAGTTATGGCAAAAATAGTGGAATTGCGCAAAACGGGACCCGACGCAAAAACTACTTTTGCCATAACTTCTTCGTTTCTCGCCCGATTCGGTCGATCTTTATGTACACGGAATCCTTATCTAAAGGCCCAAGACGTTTCATGATTGGAATTCCTATCCATCGTGATTAACAAAGAGCTCCAATTTTTGGGCCGGACCCCTAGGGGCCTGGGCTAAAAACTATTTTGGCCATAATTTCTTCGTTACTCGCCCGATTCGGTAGATCTTTATGTCCACAGAATCCTTATCTAAAGGCCTAAGACCCCTACTGATTGGAATTCCTTTCCATCGTGCCGAACAAAAAGTTTCAATTTTCGGGCCGGGCCCTAACTCGGAACCCTGAACCCTGAACCCTAGGGGCTCGGGGGCTGAAAAATCATCCGAAACGAAATGTTGATTTTTTTGCAAATTAGCACATTCACATGTATTTATGGCATTTTAAAGTGAGATTGCGTAATTCGAAGGCCCAGATCGCGGGTAAATCAGCCGAATACGCCCCAAAATAGTCACTTGTTCGCTTATTTTGGACTCTCATGAAGTTATCGTAAAGAAAAATAATAGGAAAAGTGGATTTTGACTTTTAGGGGGATAGCCCTTGGAATAAGGTTTCCAACGCCACTTGAATCGGCCAAATCGGACAAATAGCCTAGAAGTTATGGCAAAAATAGTGGAACTGCGAAAAACGGGACCCGACGCAAAAACTATTTTGGCCATAACTTCTTCGTTTCTCGCTCGATTCGGTCGATCTTTATGTCCACAGAATCCTTATCTAAACGCCTAAGACCCCTAATGAGTGGAATTCCTGTCCATCGTTCCGAACAAAGAGTTTCAAGTTTCGGGCCTGGCCCTAAGGGGTACCCCTAGGGGCTCGGGGGCTGAAAAATCATCCGAAATGAAATGTTAATTTTTTTGCACATTAGCACATTCACATGTATTTATGGCATTTTAAAGTGAGTTGCGTAATTCGAAGGCCCAGTCGCGGGTAAATCAGCCGAATACGCCTCATTTTCGCTTATTTTGGACTCTCATGAAGTTCTCGTAAAGTAAAATAATAGGAAAAGTGGATTTTGACTTTTTGGGGGAAAGCCCTTGGAATAAGGTTTCCAACGCCACTTGAATCGGCCAAATCGGTTCAATAGCCTAGAAGTTTTGGCAAAAATAGTGGAACTGCAAAAAACGGGACCCGACGCAAAAACTATTTTTGCCATAACTTCTTCGTTTCTCGCCCGATTCGGTCGATCTTTATGTCCACGGAATCCTTATCTAAAGGGCCAAGACCTTTCATGATTGGAATTCCTATCCATCGTGATTAACAAAGAGCTCCAATTTTTGGGCCGGACCCCTAGGGGCCTGGGCTAAAAACTATTTTGGCCATAACTTCTTCGTTACTCGCCCGATTCGGTAGATCTTTATGTCCACAGAATCCTTATCTAAATACCTAAGACCCCTACTGATTGGAATTCCTGTCCATCATGCCGAACAAAGAGTTTCAATTTTCGGGCCGGACCCTAACCCGGAACCTTGAACCCTGAACCCTAGGGGCTCGGGGGCTGAAAAGTCATCCGTAACGAAATGTTGATCTTTTTGCAAATTAGCACATTCACATGTATTTATGGCATTTTAAAGTGAGTTTGCGTAATTCGAAGGCCCAGATCGCGGGTAAATCAGCCGAATACGCCCCAAAATAGTCACTTTTTCGCTTGTTATGGACTCTCATAAAGTTCTCGTAAAGTAAAATAATAGGAAAAGTGGATTTTGACTTTTTGGGGGATAGCCCTTGGAATAACGTTTCCAACGCCACTTGAATCGGCCAAATCGGACAAATAGCCTAGAAGTTATGGCAATAATAGTAGAATTGTGCAAAACGGGACCCGACGCAAAAACTACTTTTGCCATAACTTCTTCGTTTCTCGTCCGATTCGGTCGATCTTTATGTCCACGGAATCCTTATCTAAAGGCCCAAGACGTTTCATGATTGGAATTCCTATCCATCGTGATTAACAAAGAGCTCCAATTTTTGGGCCGGACCTCTAGGGGCCTGGGCTAAAAACTATTTTGGCCATAACTTCTTCGCTACTCGCCCGATTCGGTAGATCTTTATATCCACAGAATCCTTATCTAAAGGCCTAAGACCCCTACTGATTGGAATTCCTGTCCATCGTGCCGAACAAAGAGTTTCAATTTTCGGGCCGGGCTCTAACCCTGAACCCTAGGGGCTCGGGGGCTGAAAAATCATCCGAAACGAAATGTTGATTTTTTTGCAAATTAGCACATTCAAATGTATTTATGGCATTTTAAAGTGAGATTGCGTAATTCGAAGGCCCAGATCGCGGGTAAATCAGCCGAATACGCCCCAAAATAGTCACTTGTTCGCTTGTTTTGGACTCTCATGAAGTTCTCGTAAAGTAAAATAATAGGAAAAGTGGATTTTGACTTTTTGGGGGAAAGCCCTTGGAATAAGGTTTCCAACGCCACTTGAATCGGCCAAATCGGTTAAATAGCCTAGAAGTTATGGCAAAAATAGTGGAACTGCACAAAACGGAACCCGACGCAAAAACTATTTTTGCCATAACTTCTTCGTTTCTCGCCCGATACGGTCGATCTTTATATCCACGGAATCCTTATCTAAAGGGCCAAGACCTTTCATGATTGGAATTCCTATCCATCGTGATTAACAAAGAGCTCCAATTTTTGGGCCGGACCCCTAGGGGCCTGGGCTAAAAACTATTTTGGCCATAACTTCATCGTTACTCGCCCGATTCGGTAGATCTTTATGTCCACAGAATCCTTGTCTAAAGACCTAAGACCCCTACTGATTGGAATTCCTGCCCATCATGCCGAACAAAGAGTTTCAATTTTCTTGCCGGACCCTAACCCGGAACCCTGAACCCTGAACCCTAGGGGCTCGGGGGCCGAAAAATCATCCGAATCGAAATGTTGATTTTTTTGCAAATTAGCACATTCAAATGTATTTATGGCATTTTAAAGTGAGCTTGCGTAATTCGAAGGCCCAGATCGCGGGTAAATCAGCCGAATACGCCCTAAAATAGTCACTTTTTCGCTTGTTTTGGACTCTCATGAAGTTCTCGTAAAGCAAAATAATAGGAAAAGTGGATTTTGACTTTTTGGGGGATAGCCCTTGGAATAAGGTTTCCAACGCCACTTGAATCGGCCAAATAGACAAGAAAATATGGCAAAAATAGTGTAGCTGCGCAAAACGGGACCCGACGCAAAAACTATTTTGGCCATAACTTCGTCGTTTCTCGCTCGATTCGGTCGATCTTTATGTCCACGGAATCCTTATCTAAAGGCCCAAGACGTTTCATGATTGGAATTCCTATCCATCGTGATGAACAAAGAGCTCCAATTTTTGGGCCGGACCTCTAGGGGCCTGGGCTAAAAACTATTTTGGCCATAACTTCTTCGTTACTCGCCTGATTCGATCGATCTTTATGTCCAAAGAATCCTTATCTAAAGGCCTAAGACCCCTAATGATTGGAATTCCTGTCCATCGTGCCGAACAAAGAGTTTCAATTTTCGGGCCGGGCCCTAGGGCTCGGGGGCTGAAAAATAGTCCGAAACGAAATGTTGATTTTTTTGCAAATTAGCACATTCACATGTATTTATGGCATTTTAAAGTGATCTTCCGTAATTCGAAGGCCCAGATCGCGGGTAAATCAGCCGAATACACCCCAAAATAGTCACTTTTTCGCTTATTTTGGACTCTTGCGAAGTTCTTGTGAAGCAAAATAATAGGAAAAGTGGATTTTGACTTTTTAGGGGATAGCCCTTGGAATATGGTTTCCAACGCTGCTTGATTCGGCCAAATCGGATAAATAGCCTATAAGTTATGTCAAAAATAGTGGAACTGCGCAAAACGGGACCCGACGCAATAACTATTTTGGCCATAACTTTTTCGATTCTCGCCCGATTCTGTTAATCTTTATGTCCACTATATCCTTATCTAATGGCCTAGGACCCCTAATCTTCGGAATTGCTATCCATCGTGCCAAACAAAGAGGTACTATTTTCGGGCCGGGTCCTCAAGTTACCTCTAGGGGCTCGGGGGCTTAAAAATCATCCGAAAAAAATGCAGATTTTTTTACATATTAGCACATACACATGTATTTATGGTGTTCTCAAGTGATCTTGCAAAGTTCGAATGCCCCGATCGCGGGTACATCGGCCGAATACGCCCCAAAATATTCACTTTTTCGCTTGTTTTGGACTCTTGCGAAGTTCTTGTAAAGCAAAATAATAGGAAAAGTGGATTTTGACTTTTTAGGGGATAGCCCTTGGAATAAGGTTTCCAACGCTGCTTGATTCGGCCAAATCGGATAAATAGCCTAGAAGTTTTGACTATTTTGGCCATAACTTCTTCGTTACTCGCCAATTTCGATCGATCTTTATGTCCACAGAATCCTTTTCTAAAGGCCTAAGACCCCTAAAGATCGGAATTCTTGTCCATCGTGCCGAACAAAGGGCTTCAATTTTCGGGCCGGGCCCTAGGGGTACCCAAGGGGCTCAGGGGCTGAAAAATCATCTCAATCGAAATGTTGATTTTTTCGAACATTAGCACATTCACATGTATTTATGGCATTTTAAAGTGAGCTTGTGTAATTTGAAAGCCCGGATCGCGGGTAAATCGGCCGAATACGCCCCAAAATAGTAACTTTTTCGCTTGTTTTGGACTCTAACGAAGTTCTCGTAAAGAAAAATAATAGAAAAAGTGGATTTTGACTTTTAGGGGGATAGCCCTTGGAATAAGGTTTCCAACGCCACTTGAATCGGCCAGATCGGACAAATAGCCTAGAAGTTATGGCAAAAATAGTGGAACTGCGCAAAACGGGACCCGACGCTAAAACTATTTTTGCCATAAGTTCTTCGTTTCTCGCCCGATTCGGTCGATCTTTATGTCCACGGAATCCTTATCTAAAGGCCCAAGACCATTCATGATTGGAATTCCTATCCATCGTGATTAACAAAGAGCTCCAATTTTTGGGCCGGACCCCTAGGGGCGTGGGCTAAAAACTATTTTGGCCATAACTTCTTAGTTACTCGCCCGATTCGGTAGATCTTTATGTCCACAGAATCCTTATCTAAATGCCTAAGACCCCTACTGATTGGAATTCTTGTCCATCGTGCCGAACAAAGAGTTTCAATTTTCGGGTCGGGCCCTAACCCGGAACCCTGAACCCTGAACCCTAGGGGCTCGGGGGCTGAAATATAATCCGAAACGAAATGTTGATTTTTTTGCAAATTAGCACATTCACATGTATTTATGGTATTTTAAAGTGAGCTTGCGTAATTCGAAGGCCCAGATCGCGGGTAAATCAGCCGAATACGCCCTAAAATAGTCACTTTTTCGCTTGTTTTGGACTCTCATGAAGTTCTCGTAAAGCAAAATAATAGGAAAAGTGGATTTTGACTTTTTGGGGGATAGCCCTTGGAATAAGGTTTCCAACGCCACTTGAATCGGCCAAATAGACAAGAAGTTATGGCAAAAATAGTGTAGCTGCGCAAAACGGGACCCGACGCAAAAACTATTTTGGCCATAACTTCGTCGTTTCTCGCCCGATTCGGTCGATCTTTATGTCCACCGAATCCTTATCTAAAGGCCCAAGACGTTTCATCATTGGAATTCCTATCCATCGTGATGAACAAAGAGCTCCAATTTTTGGGCCGGACCCCTAGGGGCCTGGGCTAAAAACTATTTTGGCCATAACTTCTTCGTTACTCACCCGATTCGGTCGATCTTTATGTCCAAACAATCCTTATCTAAAGGCCTAAGACCCCTAATGATTGGAATTCCTGTCCATCGTGCCGAACAAAGAGTTTTAATTTTCGGACCGGGCCTTAGGGGGTACCGCTAGGGGCTCGGGGGCTGAAAAATAGTCCGAAACGAAATGTTGATTTTTTAGCAAATTTGCACATTCACATGTATTTATGGCATTATAAAGTGAGCTTGCGTAATTTGAAGACCCAGATCGCGGGTAAATCAGCCGAATACGCCCCAAAATAGTCACTTTTTCGCTTGTTTTGGACTCTCATGAAGTTCTCGTAAAGCAAAATAATAGGAAAAATGGATTTTGACTTTTTGGGGGATAACCCTTGGATTAAGGTTTCCAACGCCACTTGAATCGGCCAAATCGGATAAATAGCCTAGAAGTTATGGCAAAAATAGGGGAACGGGACCCGACGCAAAAACTATTTTTGCCATAACTTCTTCGTTTCTCGCCCGATACGGTCGATCTTTATGTCCACGGAATCCTTATCTAAAGGGCCAAGACCTTTCATGATTGGAATTCCTATCCATCGTGATTAACAAAGAGCTCCAATTTTTGGGCCGGACCCCTAGGGGCCTGGGCTAAAAACTATTTTGGCCATAACTTCATCGTTACTCGCCCGATTCGGTAGATCTTTATGTCCACAGAATCCTTATCTAAAGACCTAAGACCCCTACCGATTGGAATTCCTGCCCATCATGCCGAACAAAGAGTTTCAATTTTCTTGCCGGACCCTAACCCGGAACCCTGAACCCTGAACCCAAGGGGCTCAGGGGCTGAAAAATCATCCGAAACGAAATGTTGATTTTTTTGCAAATTAGCACATTCAAATGTATTTATGGCATTTTAAAGTGAGATTGCGTAATTCGAAGGCCCAGATCGCGGGTAAATTAGCCGAATACGCCCCAAAATAGTCACTTGTTCGCTTGTTTTGGACTCTCATGAAGTTCTCGTAAAGTAAAATAATAGAAAAAGTGGATTTTGACTTTTTGGGGGATAGCCCTTGGAATAAGGTTTCCAACGCCACTTGAATCGGCCAAATCGGATAAATAGCCTAGAAGTTATGGCAAAAATAGTGGAACTGCGCAAATCGGGACCTGACGCAAAAACTATTTTGGCCATAACTTCTTCGTTTCTCGCTCGATTCGATCGATCTTTATGTCCACGGAATCCTTATCTAAAGGCCCAAGACGTTTCATGATTGGAATTCCTATCCATCGTGATGAACAAAGAGCTCCAATTTTTGGGCCGGACCTCTAGGGGCCTGGGCTAAAAACTATTTTGGCCATAACTTCTTCGTTACTCGCCTGATTCGATCGATCTTTATGTCCAAAGAATCCTTATCTAAAGGCCTAAGACCCCTAATGATTGGAATTCCTGTCCATCGTGCCGAACAAAGAGTTTCAATTTTCGGGCCGGGCCCTAGGGGCTCGGGGGCTGAAAAATAGTCCGAAACGAAATGTTGATTTTTTTGCAAATTAGCACATTCACATGTATTTATTGCATTTTAAAGTGATCTTCCGTAATTCGAAGGCCCAGATCGCGGGTAAATCAGCCGAATACGCCCCAAAATAGTCACTTTTTCGCTTATTTTGGACTCTTGCGAAGTTCTTGTGAAGCAAAATAATAGGAAAAGTGGATTTTGACTTTTTAGGGGATAGCCCTTGGAATAAGGTTTCCAACGCTGCTTGATTCGACCAAATCGGATAAATAGCCTATAAGTTATGTCAAAAATAGTGGAACTGCGCAAAACGGGACCCGACGCAATAACTATTTTGGCCATAACTTTTTCGATTCTCGCCCGATTCTGTTAATCTTTATGTCCACTATATCCTTATCTAATGGCCTAGGACCCCTAATCTTCGGAATTGCTATCCATCGTGCCAAACAAAGAGGTACTATTTTCGGGCCGGGTCCTCAAGTTACCTCTAGGGGCTCGGGGGCTTAAAAATCATCCGAAAAAAATGCAGATTTTTTTACATATTAGCACATACACATGTATTTATGGTGTTCTCAAGTGATCTTGCAAAGTTCGAATGCCCCGATCGCGGGTACATCGGCCGAATACGCCCCAAAATATTCACTTTTTCGCTTGTTTTGGACTCTTGCGAAGTTCTTGTAAAGCAAAATAATAGGAAAAGTGGATTTTGACTTTTTAGGGGATAGCCCTTGGAATAAGGTTTCCAACGCTGCTTGATTCGGCCAAATCGGATAAATAGCCTAGAAGTTTTGACTATTTTGGCCATAACTTCTTCGTTACTCGCCAATTTCGATCGATCTTTATGTCCACAGAATCCTTTTCTAAAGGCCTAAGACCCCTAAAGATCGGAATTCTTGTCCATCGTGCCGAACAAAGGGCTTCAATTTTCGGGCCGGGCCCTAGGGGTACCCAAGGGGCTCAGGGGCTGAAAAATCATCTCAAACGAAATGTTGATTTTTTCGAACATTAGCACATTCACATGTATTTATGGCATTTTAAAGTGAGCTTGTGTAATTTGAAAGCCCGGATCGCGGGTAAATCGGCCGAATACGCCCCAAAATAGTAACTTTTTCGCTTGTTTTGGACTCTAACGAAGTTCTCGTAAAGCAAAATAATAGAAAAGGTGGATTTTGACTTTTAGGGGGATAGCCCTTGGAATAAGGTTTCCAACGCCACTTGAATCGGCCAGATCGGACAAATAGCCTAGAAGTTATGGCAAAAATAGATGAACTGCGCAAAACGGGACCCGACGCTAAAACTATTTTTGCCATAACTTCTTCGTTTCTCGCCCGATTCGGTCGATCTTTATGTCCACGGAATCCTTATCTAAAGGCCCAAGACCATTTATGATTGGAATTCCTATCCATCGTGATTAACAAAGAGCTCCAATTTTTGGGCCGGACCCCTAGGGGCGTGGGCTAAAAACTATTTTGGCCATAACTTCTTAGTTACTCGCCCGATTCGGTAGATCTTTATGTCCACAGAATCCTTATCTAAATGCCTAAGACCCCTACTGATTGGAATTCCTGTCCATCGTGCCGAACAAAGAGTTTCAATTTTCGGGTCGGGCCCTAACCCGGAACCTTGAACCCTGAACCCTAGGGGCTCGGGGGCTGAAATATAATCCGAAACGAAATGTTGATTTTTTTGCAAATTAGCACATTCACATGTATTTATGGTATTTTAAAGTGAGCTTGCGTAATTCGAAGGCCCAGATCGCGGGTAAATCAGCCGAATACGCCCTAAAATAGTCAATTTTTCGCTTGTTTTGGACTCTCATGAAGTTCTCGTAAAGCAAAATAATAGGAAAAGTGGATTTTGACTTTTTGGGGGATAGCCCTTGGAATAAGGTTTCCAACGCCACTTGAATCGGCCAAATAGACAAGAAGTTATGGCAAAAATAGTGTAGCTGCGCAAAACGGGACCCGACGCAAAAACTATTTTGGCCATAACTTCGTCGTTTCTCGCTCGATTCGGTCGATCTTTATGTCCACGGAATCCTTATCTAAAGGCCCAAGACGTTTCATGATTGGAATTCTTATCCATCGTGATGAACAAAGAGCTCCAATTTTTGGGCCGGACCTCTAGGGGCCTGGGCTAAAAACTATTTTGGCCATAACTTCTTCGTTACTCGCCTGATTCGATCGATCTTTATGTCCAAAGAATCCTTATCTAAAGGCCTAAGACCCCTAATGATTGGAATTCCTGTCCATCGTGCCGAACAAAGAGTTTCAATTTTCGGGCCGGGCCCTAGGGGCTCGGGGGCTGAAAAATAGTCCGAAACGAAATGTTGATTTTTTTGCAAATTAGCACATTCACATGTATTTATGGCATTTTAAAGTGATCTTCCGTAATTCGAAGGCCCAGATCGCGGGTAAATCAGCCGAATACGCCCCAAAATAGTCACTTTTTCGCTTATTTTGGACTCTTGCGAAGTTCTTGTGAAGCAAAATAATAGGAAAAGTGGATTTTGACTTTTTAGGGGATAGCCCTTGGAATAAGGTTTCCAACGCTGCTTGATTCGGCCAAATCGGATAAATAGCCTATAAGTTATGTCAAAAATAGTGGAACTGCGCAAAACGGGACCCGACGCAATAACTATTTTGGCCATAACTTTTTCGATTTTCGCCCGATTCTGTTAATCTTTATGTCCACTATATCCTTATCTAATGGCCTAGGACCCCTAATTTTCGGAATTGCTATCCATCGTGCCAAACAAAGAGGTACTATTTTCGGGCCGGGTCCTCAAGTTACCTCTAGGGGCTCGGGGGCTTAAAAATCATCCGAAAAAAATGCAGATTTTTTTACATATTAGCACATACACATGTATTTATGGTGTTCTCAAGTGATCTTGCAAAGTTCGAATGCCCCGATCGCGGGTACATCGGCCGAATACGCCCCAAAATATTCACTTTTTCGCTTGTTTTGGACTCTTGCGAAGTTCTTGTAAAGCAAAATAATAGGAAAAGTGGATTTTGACTTTTTAGGGGATAGCCCTTGGAATAAGGTTTCCAACGCTGCTTGATTCGGCCAAATCGGATAAATAGCCTAGAAGTTTTGACTATTTTGGCCATAACTTCTTCGTTACTCGCCAATTTCGATCGATCTTTATGTCCACAGAATCCTTTTCTAAAGGCCTAAGACCCCTAAAGATCGGAATTCTTGTCCATCGTGCCGAACAAAGGGCTTCAATTTTCGGGCCGGGCCCTAGGGGTACCCAAGGGGCTCAGGGGCTGAAAAATCATCTCAAACGAAATGTTGATTTTTTCGAACATTAGCACATTCACATGTATTTATGGCATTTTAAAGTGAGCTTGTGTAATTTGAAAGCCCGGATCGCGGGTAAATCGGCCGAATACGCCCCAAAATAGTAACTTTTTTGCTTGTTTTGGACTCTAACGAAGTTCTCGTAAAGCAAAATAATAGAAAAAGTGGATTTTGACTTTTAGGGGGATAGCCCTTGGAATAAGGTTTCCAACGCCACTTGAATCGGCCAGATCGGACAAATAGCCTAGAAGTTATGGCAAAAATAGTGGAACTGCGCAAAACGGGACCCGACGCTAAAACTATTTTTGCCATAAGTTCTTCGTTTCTCGCCCGATTCGGTCGATCTTTATGTCCACGGAATCCTTATCTAAAGGCCCAAGACCATTCATGATTGGAATTCCTATCCATCGTGATTAACAAAGAGCTCCAATTTTTGGGCCGGACCCCTAGGGGCGTGGGCTAAAAACTATTTTGGCCATAACTTCTTAGTTACTCGCCCGATTCGGTAGATCTTTATGTCCACAGAATCCTTATCTAAATGCCTAAGACCCCTACTGATTGGAATTCCTGTCCATCGTGCCGAACAAAGAGTTTCAATTTTCGGGTCGGGCCCTAACCCGGAACCCTGAACCCTGAACCCTAGGGGCTCGGGGGCTGAAATATAATCCGAAACGAAATGTTGATTTTTTTGCAAATTAGCACATTCACATGTATTTATGGTATTTTAAAGTGAGCTTGCGTAATTCGAAGGCCCAGATCGCGGGTAAATCAGCCGAATACGCCCTAAAATAGTCAATTTTTCGCTTGTTTTGGACTCTCATGAAGTTCTCGTAAAGCAAAATAATAGGAAAAGTGGATTTTGACTTTTTGGGGGATAGCCCTTGGAATAAGGTTTCCAACGCCACTTGAATCGGCCAAATAGACAAGAAGTTATGGCAAAAATAGTGTAGCTGCGCAAAACGGGACCCGACGCAAAAACTATTTTGGCCATAACTTCGTCGTTTCTCGCCCGATTCGGTCGATCTTTATGTCCACCGAATCCTTATCTAAAGGCCCAAGACGTTTCATCATTGGAATTCCTATCCATCGTGATGAACAAAGAGCTCCAATTTTTGGGCCGGACCCCTAGGGGCCTGGGCTAAAAACTATTTTGGCCATAACTTCTTCGTTACTCACCCGATTCGGTCGATCTTTATGTCCAAACAATCCTTATCTAAAGGCCTAAGACCCCTAATGATTGGAATTCCTATCCATCGTGCCGAACAAAGAGTTTTAATTTTCGGACCGGGCCCTAGGGGGTACCGCTAGGGGCTCGGGGGCTGAAAAATAGTCCGAAACGAAATGTTGATTTTTTAGCAAATTTGCACATTCACATGTATTTATGGCATTATAAAGTGAGCTTGCGTAATTCGAAGGCCCAGATCGCGGGTAAATCAGCCGAATACGCCCCAAAATAGTCACTTTTTCGCTTGTTTTGGACTCTCATGAAGTTCTCGTAAAGCAAAATAATAGGAAAAGTGGATTTTGACTTTTTGGGGGATAGCCCTTGGATTAAGGTTTCCAACGCCACTTGAATCGGCCAAATCGGATAAATAGCCTAGAAGTTATGGCAAAAATAGGGGAACTGCGCAAAACGGGACCCGACGCAAAAACTATTTGGGCCATAACTTCTTCGTTTCTCGCCCGATTCGGTCGATCTTTATGTCCACGAAATCCTTATCTAAAGGCCCAAGACGTTTAATGATTGGAATTCCTATCCATCGTGATGAACAAAGAGCTCTAATTTTTGGGCCGGACCCCCTAGGGTCCTAGGCTAAAAACTATTTTGGCCATAACTTCTACGTTACTCACCCGATTCGGTCGATCTTTATGTCCACAGAATCCTTATCTAAAGGCCTAAGACCCCTAATGAGCGGAATTCCTGTCCATCGTGCTGAACAAAGAGTTTCAATTTTCGGGCCGGGCCCTAGGGGTAGCCCTAGGGGCTCGGGGGCTGAAAAATCATCCGAAACGAAATGTTGATTTTTTCGCACATTAGCACATTCACATGTATTTACGGCATTTTAAAGTGAGCTTGCGTAATTTGCAGGCCTAGATCGCAGGTAAATCGGCCGAATACGCCCCAAAATAGTCACTTTTTCGCTTGTTTTGGACTCTCACGAAGTTCTCGTAAAGTAAAATAATAGGAAAAGTTGATTTTGACTTTGTTGGGGATAGCCCATGGAATAAGGTTTCCATTGCCGTTTGAATCTGCCAAATCGTACAAATAGCCTATAAGTTATGTCAAAAATAGTGGAACTGCGCAAAACGGGACCCGGCGCAAAAACTATTTTCGCCATAACTTCTTCGTTTCTCGCCCGATTCGGTTCATTTTTATGTCCACTGTATCCTTATCTAATTGCCTAGGACCCCTAATCTTCGGAATTGCTATCCATCGTGCCAAACAAAGAGGTACTATTTTCGGGCCGGGCCCTCGGGGTACCTCTAGGGGCTCGGGGGCTGAAAAACCATCCGAAAAAAAAGCAGATTTTTTCACATATTAGCACATACACATGTATTTATGGCGTTCTCAAGTGATCTTGCAAAGTTCGAATGCCCCGATCGCGGGTACATCGGCCGAATACGCCCCAAAATATTCACTTTTTCGCTTGTTTTGGACTCTCACGAAGTTCTTGTAAAGCAAAATAATAGGAAAAGTGGATTTTCAATTTTTAAGGGATAGCCCTTGGAATAAGGTTTCCAACGCTGCTTGATTCGGCCAAATCGGATAAATAGTCTAGAAGTTTTGAATATTTTGGCCATAACTTCTTCGTTACTCGCCAATTTCGATCGATCTTTATGTCCACAGAATCCTTTTCTAAAGGCCTAAGACCCCTAAAGATCGGAATTCTTGTCCATCGTGCCGAACAAAGGGCTTCAATTTTCGAACAGGGCCCTAGGGGTACCCAAGGGGCTCAGGGGCTGAAAAATCATCCCAAACGAAATGTTGATTTTTTCGCACATTAGCACATTCACATGTATTTATGGCATTTTAAAGTGAGCTTGCGTAATTTGAAAGCCCAGATCGCGGGTAAATCGGCCGAATACGCCCCAAAATAGTAACTTTTTCGCTTGTTTTGGACTCTAACGAAGTTCTCGTAAAGCAAAATAATAGGAAAAGTGGATTTTGACTTTTTGGGGGATAGCCCTTGGAATAAGGTTTCCAACGCCACTTGAATCGGCCAAATCGGACAAATAGCCTAGAAGTTATGGCAAAACTAGTGGAACTGCGCAAAACGGGACCCGACGCAAAAACTATTTTGGCCATAACTTCTTCGTTTCTCGCCTGATTTGGTCGATCTTTATGTCTACGGAATCTTTATCTAAAGGCCCAAGTCCTTTCATGATTGAAATTCCTATCTATCGTGCTGAACAAAGAGCTCCAATTTTTGGGCCGGGCCCTAAGGGTACTTCCTGTCTTCTTTCCCATCTACTACCTATTAAATAGCGCCTTTATTGCCACTACAACGAAGAAGTAATAACTCTATAGAACCGAGCTATTGCCGGAATCGATGGATTGTCAATTGAAATCTTCCTTTCGGGTTACATCAATCCTAGTATTTCCACTTCTAACTCAGAGCTACAATTGAAACAGGACGTCCCTATAATATCAATATGTATAAGTAAACGAGTTAACCAATTAGTTCAGTAATTCCCTACTAAAGACGTGTTACCAACAGCTGCTCCGATGCTAGCTCGGCACCAGTACCTGTTTACTTGGCGCCCTCATATCTGCTCTGCTAGAGCTGCTATTGAATTACTCCTTCGGGATATATCAATGTTACTATAAGTCCAATAAAATAAGGAAATCAGAAAACCCTGATCTAAACGCTTTAACTGCACTTGGATTTAACCTTTGGAATCTTTCAAGAGATGTTATTTCTACTACTGGAGTTATTCTTTAACTCCCTAGCTAAACCGCTTTAGCTACAATTGAAGATTAAAGGGCGACTAATAGATCCAAAGTATAGGACCGATCAATTGCAGCTGCAGCGCCTATAGAAACGAGTATTGTCGCTACAAACGAAAGATTCATTGGAAAGCGCCTTGCCTTATTGTCGTAACTACGCCTCTTAACAAGGGAATATGACTACATCGATTAAATTGCCGGACACGCCTCTCTCTAGCTCAGGAATGTGGCTACAGTGCTTCTATAGAACCGATAGATTATCAATTGAATTATTCGTCCCGATCAATCAATGGAAATATTAATCCTCTAATACAAGGGCTGCATTAACTCCTGATTAAACCGCTGCTCTAGCTGCACTTGAATTAAGCCTTCAGAATCTATCAATGTAGTTATTAAACGAATAAAGAAATTAACTCATTTAGTTCTGATAGGACAGGCTTTAGCTGCAATTGAGTTATTCGTTCCGATACTGTCAATATAAGTAGTAGACGAATAAAGCAATTAGCTCATTGGCTACTGCTAAAGACGTGTTCCCTATACCAACAGCTGCTCCGAACCCCAGCATGGCTTTAACAGTAGCTATTGCTGTAGCTACACTTGGATTAACGTTCCGAGTAATCAGGGATATCTATAAGTCCAATAAAACAATGAAACCAATGAGTTAACCGGTTAGACTTTACTTCCTTTTCTCATGCGTCTCTATCTCTGGCAAAAAGCCAATCTTCAAAGAATCACGCCAGTTTCGGAACATTCCGAGCTTGTAGGTAATGCATTTCTTGTTCCTATTGATCAGAGTAGGGATTCTCTTCTTTCTGATTTGCTGAGTTAACTCTTCCTTTCTCACGTCAGAAACCTTTTGTCCATCGGCGAGGGAGCGCAGCAACCGAGGTGCACATGGACGATTTATCGCTTAAAAGTACAGCTTGGCTTGGCTTAGATTTAGATGCGAAATCCGTGAGCGTCCCGAGCCTCCTATACCAATAAGCCTTAAACTAACTTGGGGGCGAAAGAATGAGATCAACTGTTCAAAGAATGAGCCTTTGGATTTGTAGTCATAGATATCTCAAGCCGGCAATCGATCGGGCGAAGGAGAATTTCCAAGTGTCGCACAGCAGCATCTCCTTTTGAAAGATTTGCGAGTCCTTTGACTATTGCCGAATGCCAAATTGACGCTGCTAGCCATATCACGCCAGGAGCAATCGGGGTTCAGGGAGTATAAGCGTACCGCTTAATGTTAGAGAAAGGAGAACAAATACCAATTTCCGCATCCAGATCGAAATCTCGTTCAAGGAGAACATCAGGGAGTGTTTGCGTGATCGAATAATGAAGGAACCTCCGAACAAGGTCTGGTCTGGGCTCAGTCTTGCGGGCAGGTCGGTTTCCTAGCCTTCAAATAACAAAAGATCATAAGAGAAGAAAGGCTGGTTTATATGATCTTCTTTTGGTCCACCTAAGAAAACTCGGTAAACTAGCGCGAGCTATACGAAGCGAACACCCACTTCGGAGCGCCAACATAGGATCTCAAGATTTACCGATTGGATATAGATAAAGAGTGTGATATCTCCCTTTACGGATGGGACCAAGAGGTCCTAAACTAGCGATTCTGCTTACGATTAGCGCCTTGTAGTGATTCCTGAATGGGTCAAAGATTGGAATTCCTGCTACTTATTATAGATTGGGGATGAGCTCTCCCGGGAGAGGTCCCCGCCTCTCGGGGGGCGGAAGCGAACTTCTATGCCGATCAGAAAGGTAGAAGATTCAGAACTGAAAGGATGGATAGTGTGGCTGAACGAGTCTAACCTAGCAGCTAGAAGAGTTCAATTACAAATAGGGCTTTGTCAAAAGTCCCTGGGAACAAGTGGTGGACTTTCTTTAAACTATCTATTTATTAACTAATTCACTAATTAGCATTTCTAATGGGGCTCGGCCCAGTAATCAGCGATTCGATACTTACCGCTGGATAGAAGTAGGCTACGAAACCTATCTATTCTGAGACAGAAAGCTAAGCGAAACTATGATGGTATCAATCTTTCCTTACTGCTGCTTCATGGAGAAGTTGTGCAAGGTTGTAGCATGCCCGAAGTCCTTTGTTGATCCCTGAACCTCTTTCAAACTGACTATCTTTTCATTCTTTGGTAGTCACTGATAAGCCACTTTCCCTTCCGTTTTCACCCTATTCACCTTCACCAGATATGATATCCGTCCGCTCAAAAGAAGAAGCTCTGTCATTCAATCCTTCTTAACCACCGATGTAGCTTGTGAATGAACAGGGCTTGAAGAGACCCCTAGGGGCCTGGGCTAAAATTTTTTTTGGCCATAACTTCTGCGTTACTCGTCCGATTCGGTCGATATTTATGTCTATAGAATCGTTATCAAAAGGCCTAAGACCCCTAATGATCGGAATTCCTGTCCATCGTGCCGAAAAAAGAGTTTCAATTTTCGGGCCGGGCCCTAGGGGCTCGGGGGCTGAAAAATCATCCGAAACGAAATGTTGATTTTTTCACACATTAGCACATTCACATGTATTTATGGCATTTTAAAGTGAGCTTGCGTAATTTGAAGGCCTAGATCGCAGGTAAATAGGTCGAATACGCCCTAAAATAGTCACTTTTTCGCTTAATTTGGACTCTCAAGAAGTTCTCGTAAAGTAAAATAATAGGAAAAGTTGATTTTGACTTTTTGGGGGATAGCCTTTGGAATAAGGTTTCCAATGCCGCTTGAATCGGCCAAATCGTACAAATAGCCTATAAGTTATGGCAAAAATAGTGGAACTGCGCAAAACGGGACCCGACGCAAAAACTATTTTGGCCATAACTTCTTCGTTTCTCGCCCGATTCGGTTGATCATTATGTCCACGGTATCCTTATCTAATGGCCTAGGACCCCTAATCTTCGGAATTCCTATCCATTGTGCCAAACAAAGAGGTACTATTTTCGGGCCAGGCCCTCGGCAAATCGCGGGTAAATCAGCCGAATACGCCCCAAAATAGTCACTTCTTCTCTTGTTTTAGACACTCATGAAGTTCTCGTAAAGAAAAATAATAGGAAAAGTGGATTATGACTTTTTGGAGCATAGCCCTTGGAATAAGGTTTCCAACGCCACTTGAATCGGCCAAATCGGACAAATAGCCTAGAAGTTATGACAAAAATAGTGGAACTGCGCAAAACGGGACCCGACGCAAAAACTATTTTGGCCATAACTTCTTAGTTTCTCGCCCGATTCGGTCGATCTTTATGTCCACGGAATCCTTATCTAAAGGCCCAAGACCTTTCATGATTGGAATTTCTATCCATCATGATGAACAAAGAGCTCCAATTTTTGGGCCGGGCCCTAGGGTTACGTACCCCCTAAGGGCCTGGGCTAAAAACTATTTTGGCCATAACTTCTTCGTTACTCGCCCGATTCGGTCGATCTTATGTCCACAGTATCCTTATCTAAAGGCCTAAGACCCCTACTGATTGAAATTCCTGTCCATCGTGCCGAACAAAGAGTTTCAATTTTCGGGCCGGGCCCTAGGGGGGTACCCTTAGGGGCTCGGGGGCAGAAAAATAATCCGAAACGAAATGTTGATTTTTTTGCACATTAGCACATTCAAATGTATTTATGGCATTTTAAATTGAGCTTGCGTAATTTGAAGGCCCAAATCGCGGGTAAATCAGCCGAATACTCCCCAAAATAGTCACTTTTCGCTTGTTTTGGACTCTCACGAAGTTCTCGTAAAGCAAAATAATAGGAAAAGTGGATTTTGACTTTTTGGGGGATAGCCCTTGGAATAAGGTTTCCAACGCCACTTAAATCGGCCAAATCGGACAAATAGCCTAGAAGTTATGGCAAAAAGAGCTCCAATTTTGGGCCGGGCCTTAGGGGCCTGGGCAAAAAACTATTTTGGCCATAACTATTCGTTACTCGCCCGATTCGGTCGATCTTTATGTCCACAAAATGCTTATCTAAAGGCCTAAGACCCTAAATGATTGGAATTCCTGTCCATCGTGCCGAACAAAGAGTTTCAATTTTCGGGCCGGGCCCTAGTGGGTACCCCTAGGGGCTCGGGGGCTGAAAAATCATCCGAAACGAAATGTTGATTTTTTTGCACATTAGCACATTCACATGTATTTATGGCATTTTAAAGTGAGCTTGCGTAATTTGAAGGCCCAAATCGCGGGTAAATCAGCCGAATATGCCCCAAAATAGTCATTTTTTTGCTTGTTTTGACCTCTCACGAAGTTCTCGTAAAGCAAAATAATAGGAAAAGTGGATTTTGACTTTTTGGGGGATAGCCCTCTGAATAAGGTTTCCAACGCCAATTGAATCGGCCACATCGGACAAATAGCCTAAAAGTTATGGCAAAAATAGTGGAACTGCGCAAAACGAGACCCGACGCAAAAACTATTTTGGCCATAACTTCTTTGTTTCTCGCCCGATTCGGTCGATCTTTATGTCCACGGATTCCATATCTAAATGCCCATGACCTTTCATGATTGGAATTCCTATCCATCGTGATGAACAAAGAGCTCCAATTTTTGGGTCGGGCCCTAGGGGTACGTACCCCCTAGGGGCCTGGGCTAAAAACTATTTTGGCCATAACTTCTTCGTTACTCACCCGATTCGGTCGATCTTATGTCCACTGAATCCTTATCTAAAGGCCTAAGACCCCTAATGATTGGAATTCCTATCTGTCGTGCCGAACAAAGAGTTTCAATTTTCGGGCCGAGCTCTAGGGGGTACCTTTAGGGGCTCGGGGGCTGAAAAATCATCCAAAACGAAATGTTAATTTTTTGCACATTAGCACATTCACATGTATTTATGGCATTATAAAGTAAGCTTGCGTAATTTGAAGGCCCAAATCGCGGGTAAATCAGCCGAATTCTCCCCAAAATAGTCACTTTTTCGCTTGTTTTGAACTCTCATGAAGTTCTCGAAAAGCAAAATAATAGGAAAAGTGGATTTTGACTTTTTGGGGGATAGCCCTTGGAATAAGGTTTCCAACGCCACTTGAATCGGCCAAATCGGACAAATAGCCTAGAAGTTATGGCAAAATTAGTGGAACTGCGCAAAACGGGACCCGACGCAAAAACTATTTTGGCCATAACTTCTTCGTTTCTCGCCCGATTCGGTCGATCTTTATGTCCACGGAATCCTTATCTAAAGGCCAAGGCCCTTCATGATTGGAATTCCTATCCATCGTGTTGAACAAAGAGCTCCTATTTTGGGTCGGGCCCTAGGGCAAAAAACTATTTTGGCCATAACTTATTCGTTACTCGCCCGATTCGGTCGATCTTTATGTCCACAGAATCCTTATGTTAATGCCTAAGACCCCTAATGATTGGAATTATTGTCCATCGTGCCGAACAAAGAGTTTGAATTTTCGGGTTGGGCCCTAGGGTACCCACAGGGGCTCGAGGGCTGAAAAATCATCAGAAACGAAATGTTGATTATTTCGCACATTAGCACATTCACATTTATTAATAAAATTTTAAAGTGAGCTTGTGTAATTCGAAGGCCCGGATCGCAGGTACATCGGCCGAATACGCCCCAGAATATTTACTTTTTCGCTTGTTTTGGACTCTCACGAAGTTCTTGTAAAGCAAAATAATAAGAAAACTGGATTTTGACTTTTCGGGGGATAGCCCTTGGAATAAGGTTTCCGGCGCTGCTTGATTCGGCGAAATCGGATAAATAGCCTAGAAGTTTTGACTATTTTGGCCATCACTTCTTCGTTACTCGCCAATTTCAATCGATCTTTATGTCCACAGAATTCTTTTCTAAAGGCCTAAGACCCCTCATGATTGGAATTCCTGTCCATCGTGCCGAACAAAGAGTTTCAATTTTCGGGCCGGACCCTAGGGGAACCCCTAGGGGCTCGGGGGCTGAAAAATCATCCGAAACGAAATGTTGATTTTTTTGCACATTAGCACATTCACATGTATTTATGGCATTTTAAAGTGAGCTTGCGTAATTTGAAGGCCCAAATCGCGGGTAAATCAGCCGAATACGCCCCAAAATAGTCACTTTTTCTCTTGTTTTGGACTCTCACGAAGTTCTCATAAAGCAAAATAATAGAAAAAGTGGATTTTGACTTTTCAGGGGATAGCCCTTGGAATAAGGTTTCCAACGCTGCTTGATTCGGCCAAATCGGATAAATAGCCTAGAAGTTTTGACTATTTTGGCCATAACTTCTTCGTTACACGCCAATTTCGGTCGATCTTTATGTCCACAAAATCCTTTTCTAAAGGCCTAAGACCCCTCATGATTGGAATTCATGTCCATCGTGCCGAACAAAGAGTTTCAATTTTCGGGCCGGGCCCTAGGGGGTACCCCTAGGGGCTCGGGGGCTGAAAACCATCCGAAACGAAATGTTGATTTTTTTGCACATTAGCACATTCACATGTATTTGTGGCATTTTAAAGTGAGCTTGCGTAATTTGAAGGCCCAAATCGCGGGTAAATCTGCCGAATACGCCCCAAAATAGTCACTTTTTCTCTTGCTGTGGACTCTCACGAAGTTCTCGTAAAGCAAAATAATAGGAAAAGTGGATTTTGACTTTTCGGGGGATAGCCCTTGGAATAAGGTTTCTAACGCTGCTTGATTCGGCCAAATCGGATAAATAGCCTAGAAGTTTTGACTATTTTGGCCATAACTTCTTCGTTACTCGCCAATTTCAGTCGATCTTTATGTCCATAGAATCCTTTTCTAAAGGCCTAAGACCCCTCATGATTGGAATTCCGGTCCATCGTGCCGAACAAAGAGTTTCAATTTTCGAGCCGGGCCCTAAGAGGGTACCCCTAGGGGCTCGGGGGCTGAAAAATCATCCGAAACGAAATGTTGATTTTTTTGCACATTAGCACATTCACATGTATTTATGGCATTTTAAAGTGAGCTTGCGTAATTTGAAGGCCCAAATCGTGGGTAAATCAGCCGAATACGCCCCAAAATAGTCACTTTTTCTCTTATTTTGGACTCTCACGAAGTTCTCATAAAGAATAATAATAGGAAAAGTGGATTTTGACTTTTTGGGGGATAGCCCTTGGAATAAGGTTTCCAACGCCGCTTAAATCGGCCAAATCGGACAAATAGCCTAGAAGTTATGGCAAAAATAGTGGAACTGCGCAAAACTGGACCCGATGCAAAAACGATTTTGGCCATAACTTCTTCGTTTCTCACCCGATTCGGTCGATCTTTATGTCCACAGAATCCTTATCTAAAGGCCAAGACCCTTCGTGATTGGAATTCCTATCCATCGTGTTGTATAAACAACTCCAATTTTGGGCCGGGCCTTAGGAACCTGGGCAAAAAACTATTTTGGCCATAACTATTCGTTACTCGCCCGATTCGGTCGATCTTTATGTCCACAGAATCCTTATCTAAAGGCCTAAGACCCTAATGATTAGAATTCCTAGCCATCGTGCCGAACAAAGAGTTTCAATTTTCGGGCCGGGCCTTAGGGGGTACCTTTAGGGGCTCGGGGGCTGAAAAATAATCCGAAACGAAATGTTGATTTTTTTGCACATTAGCACATTCACATGTATTTATGGCATTTTAAATTGAGCTTGCGAAATTTGAAGGCCCAAATCGCGGGTAAATCAGCCGAATACTCCCCAAAACAGTCACTTTTTCGCTTGTTTTGGACTCTCACGAAGTTCTCGTAAAGCAAAATAATAGGAAAAGTGGATTTTGACTTTTTGGGGGATAGCCCTTGGAATAAGATTTCCAACGCCGCTTAAATCGGCCAAATCGGACAAATAGCCTAGAAGTTATGGCAAAAATAGTGGAACTGCGCAAAACAGGACCCGACGCAAAAACTATTTTGGCCATAACTTCTTCGTTTCTCGCCCGATTCGGTCGATCTTTATGTCCATAGAATCCTTATCTAAAGGCCAAGACCCTTCATGATTGTAATTCCTATCCATCGTGCTGTATAAAGAGCTCCAATTTTGGGCCGGGCCTTACGGGCCTGGGCAAAAAACTATTTTGGCCATAACTATTCGTTACTCGCCCGATTCGGTCGATCTTTATGTCCACAGAATCCTTATCTAAAGGCCTAAGACCCCTAATGATTGGAATTCCTGTCCATCATGCCGAACAAAGTGTTTCAATTTTCGGGCCGGGCCCTAGTGGGTACCCCTAGTGGCTCGGGGGCTGAAAAATCATCCGAATGAAATGTTGATTTTTTTGCACATTACCATATTCATATGTATTTATGGCATTTTAAAGTGAGCTTGCGTAATTTGAAGGCCCAAATCGCTGGTAAATCAGCTGAATATGCCCCAAAATAGTCATTTTTTCGCTTGTTTTGGACTCTCACGAAGTTCTCGTAAAGCAAAATAATAGGAAAATTGGATTTTGACTTTTTGGGGGATAGCCCTTGGAATAAGGTTTCCAACTCCACTTGAATCGGCAAAATCAGACAAATAGCCTAGAAGTTATGGCAAAAATAGTGGAACTGCGCAAAACGGAACCCGACGCAAAAACTATTTTGGCCATAACTTCTTAGTTTCTCGCCCGATTCGGTCAATCTTTATGTCCACAGAATCCTTATCTAAAGGCCCAAGACCTTTCATGATTGGATCTCCTATCCATCGTGATGAACAAAGAGCTCCAATTTTTGGGCCGGGCCCTAGGGGTACGTACCCCTAGGGGCCTTGGCTAAAAACTATTTTGGCCATAACTTCTTCGTTACTCGCCCGATTCGGTCGATCTTAGGTCCACAGAATCCTTATCTAAAGGCCTAAGACCCCTAATGATTGGAATTCCTATCCGTCGTGCCGAACAAAGAGTTTCAATTTTCGGGCTGGGCCCTAGGGGGTACCCTTAGGGGCTTGGGAGCTGAAAAATCATCCGAAACGAAATGTTGATTTTTTTGCACATTAGCACATTCACATGTATTTATGGCATTTTAAAGTAAGCTTGCGTAATTTGAAGGCCCAAATCGCGGGTAAATCAGCCGAATACTCCCCAAAATAGTCACTTTTTCACTTGTTTTGGACTCTCACGAAGTTCTCGTAAAGAAAAATAATCGGAAAAGTGGATTTTGACTTTTTGGGGAATAGCCCTTGGAATAAGGTTTCCAACGCCGCTTAAATCGGCCAAATCAGACAAATAGCCTAGAAGTTATGGCAAAAATAGTGGAACTGCGCAAAACAGGACCCGACGCAAAAACTATTTTGGCCATAACTTCTTCGTTTCTCGCCCGATTCGGTCGATCTTTATGTCAACAGAATCCTTATCTAAAGGCCAAGACCCTTCATGATTGGAATTCCTATCCATCGTGTTGTATAAAGAGCTCCAATTTTGGGCCGGACCTTAGGAGCCTGGGCAAAAAACTATTTTGGCCATAACTATTCGTTACTCGCCCGATTCGGTCGATCTTTATGTCCACAGAATCCTTATCTAAAGGCCTAAGACCCCTAATGATTGGAATTTCTGTCCATCGTGCCGAACAAAGAGTTTCAATTTTCGGGCCGGGCCCTAGTGGGTACCCCTAAGGGCTCGGGGGCTGAAAAATCATCCGAAATGAAATGTTGATTTTTTTGCACATTACCACATTCATATGTATTTATGGCATTTTAAAGTGAGCTTGCGTAATTTGAAGGCCCAAATCGCTGGTAAATCAGCCGAATATGTCCCAAAATAGTCATTTTTTCGCTTGTTTTGGACTCTCACGAAGTTCTCGTAAAGCAAAATAATAGGAAAAGTGGATTTTGACTTTTTAGGGGATAGCCCTTGGAATAAAGTTTCCAACTCCACTTGAATCGGCAAAATCGGACAAATAGCCTAGAAGTTATGGCAAAAATAGTGGAACTGCGCAAAACGGGACCCGACGCAAAAACTATTTTGGCCATAGCTTCTTAGTTTCTCGCCCGATTCGGTCAATCTTTATGTCCACAGAATCCTTATCTAAAGGCCCAAGACCTTTCATGATTGGATCTCCTATCCATCGTGATGAATAAAGAGCTCCAATTTTTGGGTCGGGCCCTAGGGGTACGGTACCCTAGGGGCCTGGGCTAAAAACTATTTTGGCCATAACTTTTTCGTTACTCGCCCGATTCGGTTGATCTTATGTCCACAGAATCGTTATCTAAAGGCCTAAGACCCCTAATAATTGGAATTCCTATCCGTCGTGCCGAACAAAGAGTTTCATTTTTCGGGTCGGGCCCTAGGGGGTACCCTTAGGGGCTCGGGGGCTGAAAAATCATCCGAAACGAAATGTTGATTTTTTTTCACATTAGCACATTCACATGTATTTATGGCATTTTAAAGTAAGCTTGCGTAATTTGAAGGACCAACTCGCGGGTAAATCAGCCGAATACTCCCCAAAATAGTCACTTTTTCGCTTGTTTTGGATTCTCACGAAGTTCTCGTAAAGCAAAATAATAGGAAAAGTGTATTTTTACTTTTTGGGGGATAGACCTTAGAATAAGGTTTCCAACGCCACTTGAATCGGCCAAATCGGACAAATAGCCTAGAAGTTATGGCAAAAATAGTGGCACTGCGCAAAACGGGACCCGACGCAAAAACTATTTTGGCCATAACTTCTTCGTTTCTCGTCCGATTCGGTCGATCTTTATGTCCACGGAATCCTTATCTAAAGGCCAAGACCCTTCATGATTGGAATTCCTCACCATCGTGCTGAACAAAGAGCTCCTATTTTGGGCCGGGCCCTAGGGGTACCCCTAGGGGCCTGGGCAAAAAACTATTTTGGCCATAACTATTCGTTACTCGCCCGATTCGGTCGATCTTTATGTCCACATAATCCTTATCTAAAGGCCTAAGACTCCTAATGATCGGAATTCCTATCCATCGTGCCGAACAAAGAGTTTCAAGTTTTGGGTTGGTCCCTAGGGGGTACCACAGGGGCTCGAGGGCTGAAAAATCATCAGAAACGAAATGTTGATTATTTCGCACATTAGCACATTCACATTTATTAATGACATTTTAAAGTGAGCTTGTGTAATTCGAAGGCCCGGATCACGGTTACATCGGCCGAATACGCCACAAAATATTCACTTTTTCGCTTGTTTTGGACTCTCACGAAATTCTTGTAAAGCAAAATAATAAGAAAAGTTGATTTTGACTTTTCGGGTGATAGCCCTTGGAATAAGGTTTCCAACGATGCTTGATTCGGCCAAATCGGATAAATAGCCTAGAAGTTTTGACTATTTTGGCCATAACTTCTCGTTACTCGTCAATTTCGGTCGATCTTTATGTCCACAGAATCCTTTTCTAAAGGCCTAAGACCTCTCATGATTGGAATTCCTGTCCATCGTGCCGAACAAAGAGTTTTAATTTTCGGGCCGGGCCCTAGGGGGTACCCCTAGGGCCTCGAGGGCTGAAAAATCATCCGAAACGAAATGTTGATTTATTTGCACATTAGCACATTCACATGTATTTATGGCATTTTAAAGTGAGCTTGCGTAATTTGAAGGCCCAAATCGCAGGTAAATCAGCCGAATACGCCCCAAAATAGTCACTTTTTCTCTTGTTTTGGACTCTCACGAAGTTCTCATAAAGCATAATAAAAGGAAAAGTGGATTTTGACTTTTTGGGGGATAGCCCTTGGAATAAGGTTTCCAACGCCACTTGAATCGGCCAAATCGGACAAATAGCCTAGAAATTATGGCAAAATTAGTGGAACTGCGCAAAACGGGACCCGACGCAAAAACTATTTTGGCCAAAGCTTCTTTGTTTCTCGCCCGATTCGGTCGATCTTTATGTCCACGGAATCCTTATCTAAAGGCCCAAGACCTTTCATGATTGGAATTCCTATCCATCGTGATGAACAAAGAGCTCCAATTTTTTGGGCCGGGCCCTAGGGGTACGTACCCCCTAGGGGCCTGGGCTAAAAACTATTTTGGCCATAACTTCTTCGTTACTCGCCCGATTCGGTCAATCTTATGTCCACAGAATCCTTATCTAAAGGCCTAAGACCCCTAATGATCGTGACGAACAAAGAGTTTCAATTTTCGGGCCGGGCCCTAGGGGGTACCCTTAGGGGCTCGGGGGCTGAAAAATCTTCCGAAACGAAATGTTGATTTTTCTGCACATTAGAACATTCACATGTATTTATGGCATTTTAAATTGAGCTTGCGTAGGGGACAGCCCTTGGAATAAGGTTTCCAACGCCGTTTGATTCGGCCAAATCGGACAAATGGCCTATAAGTTTTCGCAAAAATAGTAAAATTGCGCAAAACGGGACCCGACACCAAAATTATTTTGGCCATACCTTCTTCGTTACTCGCCCGATTCGGTCGATCTAAATGTCCACAGAATCCTTATCTAAAGGCCTAAGATCCCTCATGATTGGAATTCCTATCTATCGTGACAAAAAAAGAGCTCAAATTTTTGGGCCGGGCCCTAGTGCTACCCCTAGGGGCCTGGGCTAAAAACAATTTTGGCCATAGCTTCTTTGTTACTCGCCCGATTCAGTCGATCTTTCTGTCCACGAAATCCTTATCTAATTGCCTAAGACCCCTAATAAACAGAATTCCTGTCCATCGTGCCGAACAAAGAACTTCAATTTTTGGGCCGAACCCTAGGGGTACCCCTAGGTTCTCGGGGGCTGAAAAATCATTTGAAATGAAATGCATATTTTTTCGCACATATGCACATACACATATATTTATGGCATTTTAAAGTGATTTTGCGAAGTTCAAAGTCTCCGATCTCGGGTAAATCAGTCGAATACACCCTAAAATATTCACTTTTTCGCTTGTTTTGGACTCTCACGAAGTTCTCGTTATGCAAAATAATAGGAAAAGTAGATTTTGACTTTTTAAGGGATAGCACTTGGAATAAGGTTTCCAACGCCGCTTGATCGGCCAAATCGGACAAATAACCTATAAGTTATCGCAAAAATAGTAAAACTGCGCAAAACGGGACCCGACACCAAAACTATTTTGGCCATACCTTCTTCGTTACTCGCCCGATTCGGTCGATCTAAATGTCCACAGAATCCTTATCTTAAGGCCTCAGAGCCCTCATGATTGGAATTCCTATCTATCGTGACAAAAAAAGAGCTCCAATTTTTGGGCCGGGCCCTAGGGGTACCGCTAGGGGCCTGGGCTAAAAACAATTTTGGCCATAGCTTCTTTGTTACTCGCCCGATTCAGTCGATCTTTATGTTCAAGAAATCCTTATCTAATTGCCTAAGACCCCTAATAATCAAAAGTCCTGTCCATCGTGCCGAACAAAGAACTTCAATTTTCAAGCTAAGCCCTAGGGGTACCCCTAGGGTCTCGGGGGCTGAAAAATCATTTGAAATGAAATGCATATTTTTTCGCACATTTGCACATACACATGTATTTATGGCATTTTAAAGTGATTTTGCGTAGTTCAAAGTCTCCGATCTCGGGTAAATCGGCCGAATACACCCTAAAATATTCACTTTTTCGCTTGTTTTGGACTCTCACGAAGTTCTCGTTATGCAAAATAATAGGGAAAGTGGATTTTTACTTTTTAGGGGATAGCCCTTGGATTAAGGTTTCCAACGCCGTTTGATTCGGCCAAATCGGACAAATAGCCTAGAAGTTTTGTCTATTTTGGCCAAAACTTCTTCGTTACTCGCCCGATTCGTTCGATCTTTATGTCCACGGAATCCTTATCTAAAGGCCTAAGACCCCTCATGGTCAGAATTCCTATCCATCGTACCGAACAAAAAGTTCCAATTCTTGGGCCGGGCCCTAGGGTTACCCCTAGGGCCTGGCTACACCCTAGGGGCTCGGGGGCTGGAAATTCATTCGAAATGAAATGCAGATTTTTTCACATATTAGCACATACAAATGTATTTATGTCATTTTAAAGTGATCTTGCATAGTTTGAAAGCCCCGATCGCGGGTAAATTGGCCGAATACGTCCTAAAATATTCACTTTTTCGCTTGTTTTGGACTCTCACGAAGTTCTCATTAAGCAAAATTATAGAAAAAGTGGATTTTTGACTTTCTAGGCGATAGCCCTTGGAATAAGGTTTCCAACGCCACTTGATTCGGCCAAATCAGAAAAATAGCCTAGAAGTTATGGAAAATATAGTGGAACTGCGCAAAACGGGACCCGACGCAAAAACTATTTTGGCCGTAACTTGTTCGTTACTCGCCCGATTCGGTCGATCTTTATTTCCATGGAATCCTTATCTAAAGGCTTAAAACCCCTCATGATTGGAATTCCTATCCATCTTGCCGAACAAAGAGCTCAAATTTATAGGCCGGGCCCTAGGGGTACCCTTAGGGGCTTGGGCTAAAAACTATTTTGGCCATAACTTCTTCGTTACTCGCCCGATTCAGTCGATCCTTATGTCCACGGAATACTTATCTAAAGGCCTAAGACCCCTCATGATTGGAATTCCTATCAATCGTGATGAAAAAAGAGCTCAATTTTTTGGGCTGGGCCCTAGGGGTACCATTAGGGGCCGGGGCTAAAAATAATTTTGGCCATAACTTCTTTGTTACTCGCCCGATTCGGTCGATCCTTATGTTCATGGAATCCTTAACTAAAGGGCTAAGACCCTTTGAGATTGGAATTCCTATCTATCGTGACAAAAAAACAGCTCCAATTTTTGGGCTTGGCCCTAGCGGTACCCCCTAGGGGCCTAGGCTAAATACAATTTTGGCCAAAACTTCTTCGTTACTCGCCCGATTTGGTCGATCTTTATGTCCACGGAATCCTTATCTAATGGCCTAAGACCCCTAATAATCGGAATTCCTATCCATTGTGCCGAACAAAGAGCTTCAATTTTCGGGCTGGGCCCTAGGGGTACCCCTAGGGTCTCGGGAGCTGAAATATCATCCAAAACGAAATGCATATTTTTTCGCACAGTAGCACATATACATGTATTTATGGTGTTTTAAAGTGATCTTGCGTAGTTCAAAGTCCCCGATCGCGGGTAAATCGGCCGAATACGCCTCAAAATATTCACTTTTTCGCTTATTTTGGACTCTCACGAAGTTCTTGTAAAGCAAACTAACAGGAAAAGTGGATTTTGACTTTTTAAGGGATAGCCCTCGGAATAAGGTTTCCAACGCCGCTTGATTCGGCCAAATCGGACAAATAGCCTATAAGTTTTGACTATTTTAGCCATAACATCTTCATTACTAGCCCGATTCGATCGATCTTTATGTCCACGGAATCCTTATCTAACGGTCTAAGACCGCTCATGATCGGAATTCCTATCCATCGTGCTAAACAAAAAGTTCCAATTTTTAGGGCCGAGCCTTAGGGGTACCCCTAGGGGCCTGGGCTAAAAACTATTTTGGACATAACTTCTTCGTTACTCGCCTGATTCGGTCGATCTTTATGTCCACGGAATCCTTATCTAAAGGCCTAAGACCCCTCATGAT
Organism: Schizonepeta tenuifolia; assembly: GCA_029490685.1. Taxonomy (NCBI): domain Eukaryota; kingdom Viridiplantae; phylum Streptophyta; class Magnoliopsida; order Lamiales; family Lamiaceae; genus Schizonepeta; species Schizonepeta tenuifolia. Next base: position 13,171,937 of record CM055958.1, on the reverse strand, counting down.
TCGAATTCCTATCCATCGTGCCGAACAAAGAGCTCCAATTCTTGATTCAGGTCGTAGGGGTACCCCTATGAGCCTGGGCTAAAAACTATTTTGGCCATAACTTCTTCGTTACTCGCCCGATTCGGTCGATTTTATGTCCAAAGTATCCTTATCTAAAGGCTTAAGACCTCTAATGATCGAAATCCATTCTATCTTGCCGAACAAAGAGCTTCAATTTTTGGGTCGGGCCCTAGGGGTACCCCTAAGGGCTCGGGGGTTGAAAAGTTATTCGAAACCAATTGCAAATTTTTTCGCACATTAGCACATACACATGTATTTATGGCATTTTAAAGTGATCGTGCATAGTTTGAAGTCCCCAATCGCAGGCAAATTGGCCAAATACGCCCTAAAATATTCACTTTTTCTCTTATTTTGGACTCTCACGAAGTTCTCGTTAAGCAAAATAATAGAAAAAGTGGATTTTGACTTTTTTGGGGATAGCCCTTGGAATAAGGTTTCCAACGCTGCATGATTTCGCCAAATCGAACAAATAGCCTAGAAGTTATGGCAAAAATAGTAGAACTGCGCAAAACAGGACCTCACGCAAAAACTATTTTGGCCATAACTTCTTCGTTACTCGCCCGATTCGGTCGATCTTTATTTCCACTGAATCCTTGTCTAAAGGCCTAAGACCCCTCATGACTGGAAGTCCTATCCATCTTACCGAACAAAGAGCTCCAATTTTTAGGCCGGGCCCTAGGGGTACCCTTAGGGTCCTGGGCTAAAAACTATTTTGGCCATAACTTCTTCGTTACTCGCCCGCTTCAGTCGATCCTTATGTCCACGGAATCCTTATCTAAAGGCCTAAGACCCCTCATGATTGGAATTCCTATCTATCGTGATTTAAAAAGAGCTCCAATTTTTGGGCTGGGCCCTAGGGTTACCGATAGGGGCCTGGGCTAAAAACAATTTTGGTTATAACTTATGCTTTACTCGCCAGATTCAGTCGATCCTTATGTCCATGGAATCCTTAACTAAAGGCCTAAGACCCTTCGAGATTTGAATTTATATCTATCGTGACAAAAAAAAGAGCTCCAATTTTTGGTTCAGGCCCTAGGGGTACCCCTAGGGGCCTGGGCTAAAAACAATTTTGGCCGTAACTTCTTCGTTACTCGCCCGATTCGATCAAACTTTATGTCCACGGAATCCTTATCTAATGGCCTAAGACCCCTAATAATCGGAATTCCTGTCCATCGTGCCGAACAATGAGCTTCAATTTTCGGGCAGGGCCCTAGGGTCTCGGGGGCTGAAAAATCATCCGAAACGAAATGCATATATTTTCGTACATTAGCATATACACATGTATTTATGGTGTTTTAATGTGATCTTGCGTAGTTCAAAGTCCTTGATCGCGGGTAAATCGGCAAAATACGCCTCAAAATATTCATTTTTTCGCTTGTTTTGGACTCTCACGAAGTTCTTGTAAAGCAAACTAACAGGAAAAGTGAATTTTGACTTTTTAAGGGATAGCCCTTGGAATAAGGTTTCCAACGCCGCTTGATTCAGCCAAATCGGACAAATAGCCTAGAAGTTTTGACTATTTTGGCCATAACATCTTCGTTACTAGCCCGATTTGATCGATCTTTATGTCCACGGAACCCTTATCTAAAGGCCTAAGACCGCTCATGATTGGAATTCCTATCCATCGTGACGAACAAAGAGCTCCAATTCTTGGGTCAGGCCCTATGGGTATCCCTAGGAGCTTGGGCTAAAAACTATTTTGGCCATAACTTCTTCGTTACTTGCCCGATTTGGTCGATTTTATGTCCAAAGAATCCTTATCTAAAGGCTTAAGACCCCTAATGATAGGAATTCCTGTGTATCATGCCGAACAAAGAGCTTCAATTTTTGGGTCGGGCCCTAGGGGTACCCCTAAGGGCTCGGGGGTTGAAAAATCATTCGAAACGAAATGCAAATTTTTTCGCACATTAGCACATACACATGTATTTATGGTGTATTAAAGTGATCTTGCATAGTTCGAAGGCCACGATCGCGGGTAAATCGGGCGAATACGCCCCAAAATATTCACTTTTTCTCTTATTTTGGACTCTCACAAAGTTCTCGTAAAGCAAAATAATAGAAAGAGTAGATTTTGACTTTTTAGGGGATAACCCTTGGAATAACGTTTCCAACGCCGCTTGATTCAGCCAAATCGGACATATAGCCTAGAAGTTATAGCAAAAATAGCGGAACTGCGCAAAACGGGAACCAACGCAAAAACTATTTTGGCCATAACTTCTTCGTTACTCGCCCGATTCGATCGATCTTTATGTCCACGAAATCCTTATCTAAAGGCCTAAGACCCCTCATGATAGGAATTCCTATCCATTGTGCCGAACAAAAAGTTCAAATTTTTAAGTCGGGCCCTAGAGGGCCTGGGCTAAAAACTATTTTGGCCATAACTTCTTTGCTACTCGCACGATTCAGTCGATTTTATGTCTACAGAATCCTTATTCAAAGGCTTAAGACCCCTAATGATCGGAATTACTGTCCATCATGCCGAACAAAGAGCTTCAATTCTTGGGTCAGGCCCTAGGGGTACCCTTAGGAGCCTGGGCTAAAAACTATTTTGGCCATAACTTCTTCGTTACTCGCCCGATTCGGTCGATTTTATGTCCAAAGAATCCTTATTATCTAAAGGCTTAAGACCCCTAATGAACGGAATTCATGTCAATCGTGCTGAACAAAGAGCTCCAATTCTTGGGTCAAGCCCTAGGTTAAAAATTATTTCGGCTATAACTTCTTCGTTACTCGCCCGATTCGGTCGATTTTATGTCCACAGAATCCTTATGTAAAGGCTTAAGACCCCTAATGATTGGAATTCTTGTCCATCGTGCCGAACAAAGAGCTTCAATTTTCGGGCCAGGCCCTAGAAATAACCTTAGGGGCTTGGGGGCTGGAAAATCATCCTAAACGAAATGCAGATTTTTTCGCACATTAGCACATACACATGTGATCTTGCATAGTTCCAAGGCCCCGATCGCGGGTAAATCGGCCGAATACGCTCCGAAATGTTCACTTTTTTGTTTATTTTGGACTCTCACGAAGTTCTCGTAAAGCAAAATAATAGAAAAAGTTGATTTTTTACTTTTTAGGGCAAAATAATAGCCCTTGGAATAAAATTTCAACGCCGCTTGATTCGGCCAATCGGACAAATAGCCAAGAAGTTATGGAAAAATAGTGGAACTGCGCAAAACGGGACCCGATGCAAAAACTATTTTGGCCATAACTTTTTGCTTACTCGCCCGATTCGGTCAATCTTTATGTCCATGGAATCCTTATCTAAAGGCCTAGGACCCCTCATGATTAGAATTCCTATCCATCGTGCCGAACAAAGAGCTCCAATTTTTGGACCGGGCCCTAGAGGTACTCTAAGGAGCCTGGGCTAAAAACTATTTTGGCCATAACTTCTTCGTTACTCGCCCGATTTGGTCGATCTTTATGTCCACGAAATCCTTATCTAAAGGCCTAAGACCCCTCATGATCGGAATTCCTATCCATTGTGCCGAACAAAGAGCTTCAATTTTTGGGCTGGGCCAATGGGGTACCCCTAGGGGCTCGGGGACTAAAAAATCATCCGAAACGAAATGCAGATTTTTTCACACATTAGCACATACACATGTTTTTATGGCGTTTTAAAGTGATCTTGCATAGTTTGAAGGCCTCGGTCGTGGGTAAATCGACTGAATACGCCCCAAAATATTCACTTTTTCGCTTATTTTGGACTCTCACGAAGTTCTCGAAAAGCAAAATAATAGAAAACGTGGATTTTAACATTTTAGGGGATATCCCTTGGAATAAGGTTTCCAACGCCGCTTGATTCAGCTAAATCGGATAAATAGCCTAGAAGTTATGGCAAAAATAATGGAATTACGCAAAACGGGACCCGACGCAAAAACTATTTTGGCCATAACTTCTTCGTTACTCGCCCGATTCGGTCGATCTTTATGTCAACGGAATCATTATCTAAAGACCTAAAACCTCTCATGATAAAAATTCCTGTCCATCCTGTCGAACAAAAAGTTCTAGTTTTTGGGCCGGGCCCTAGGTGTAGCCCTAGGGGCCTGGGCTAAAACTATTTTGGCCATAACTTCTTCGTTACTCGCCCAATTCGGTTCATCTTTATGTCCACGGAATCCTTATCTAAAGGCCAAAGACCTCTCATGATCAGTATTCCTGTCCATCGTGCCGAACAAAAATTTCCAATTTTTGGGCCAGGCCTAAAGGGTACCCCTAGGGGCCTGGGCTAAAATCTATTTTGGCCATAACTTATTTGTTACTCGCCCGATTTGGTCGATCTTTATGTCCATGAAATCCTTATCTATATGCCTAAGACCCCTCATGATTGGAATTCCTATCCATCGTGCCGAACAAAGAGCTCCAATTCTTGGGTCGGGCCCTAGGGGCCTGGGCTAAAAATTATTTTGGCCATAACTTCTTCGTTACTCGCCCGATTCGGTCGATTTTATGTCCAATGAATCCTTATGTAAAGGCTTAAGACCCATAATAATTGGAATACCTGTCCATCGTGCCGAACAAAGAGCTTCAATTTTCGGGCTGGGCCTTAGGTGTAACCTTAGGGGCTCGGGGGCTGAAAAATCATCTTAAACGAAATGCAGATTTTTTCGCACATTAGCACATACACATGTATTTATGGCGTTTTAAAGTGATCTTGCATAGTTCCCAGACCCGATCGCGGGTAAATCGGCCGAATACGCTCCAAAATGTTCACTTTTTCGCTTATTTTGGACTCTCACAAAGTTCTTGTAAAACAAAATTATAAAAAAAGTTGATTTTTACTTTTTAGGGCAAAATAATAGCCCTTGGAATAACATTTCAACGCCACATGATTCGGCCAAATCGGACAAATAGCCATGAAGTTATGGCAAAAATAGTGGAACTGCGCAAAACGGGACCCCACGCAAAAACTATTTTGGCCATCACTTCTTCGTTACTCGCCCGATTTGGTCAATCTTTATGTCCATGGAATCCTTATCTAAAGGCCTAGGACCCCTCATGATTTGAATTCCTATCCATCGTGCCGAACAAAGAGCTCCAATTTTTGGACCGGGCCTTAGGGGTACCCCTAGGAGCCTGGGCAAAAACTATTTTGGCCATAACTTCTTCGTTACTCGCCCGATTCGGTCGATCTTTATGTCCACGGAATCCTTATCTAAAGGCCTAAGACCCCTCATGATCGGAATTCCTATCCATTCTGCCGAACAAAGAGCTTCAATTTTCGGGCTGGGCCCTAGGGGTACGTACCCCTAGGGGCTCGGGGGCTGAAAAATCATCCGAAATGAAATGCAGATTTTTCACACATTAGCACATACACATGTATTTATGGCATTTTAAAGTGATCTTGCGTAGTTCGAAGGCCCCAATCGCGGGTAATCGACCGAATACGCCCCAAAATAATCACTTTTTCGCTTATTTTGGACTCTCACGAAGTTCTCGTAAAGCAAAATAATAGAAAAAGTGGAATTTAACATTTTAGGGGATATCCCTTGGAATAAGGTTTCCAACGCCACTTAATTTAGCTAAATCGGACAAATAGCATAGAAGTTATGGCAAATATAGTGGAACTGCGCAAAACGGGACCTAACGCAAAACCTATTTTGGCCATAACTTCTTCGTTACTCGCCAGATTCGGTCGATCGTTATGTCCACGGAATCCTTATCTAAAGACCTAAAACCCCTCATGTTTGGAATTCCTATCCATCGTGCCGAACAAAGAGCTTCAATTCTTGGATGGGCCCTAGGGGTACCCCTAAGGGTCTGGGCTAAAAACTATTTTGGCCATAACTTCTTCGTTACTAGCCCGATTCGGTCGATTTTATGTCCAAAGAATACTTATGTGAAGGCTTAAGACCCCTAATGATCGGAATTCCCTTCCATCGTGCCGAACAAAGAGCTTCAATTTTCGGGCCAGGCCCTAAGGGTACTCCTAGGGGCTCGGGGGCTGAAAAATCATCTGAAACGAAATGCAGATTTTTTCACTCATTAGCACATACACATGTATTTATGGCGTTTTAAAGTGATCTTGCATAGTTCGAAGGCCCCGATCGCGATAAAATCGGCCGAATACGCCCAAAAATATTCACTTTTTTGCTTATTTTGGACTGTCACGAAGTTCTCGTTAAGCAAAATAATAGAAAAGGCGGATTTTAAATTTTTAGGGGATAGCTCTTGGAATAAGGTTTCTAATGCCTCTTGATTCGGCCAAATCAGACAAATAGCCTAGAAGTTATGGCAAAAATAGTGGAACTGCGCAAAACGGGACCCGATGTAAAAACTATTTTGGCCATAACTTATTCGTTACTCGCCTGATTCGGTCGATCTTTATGTCCACGGAATCCTTATCTAAAGGCCTAAGACCCCTCATGATCGGAATTCCTATCCATTTTGCCGAACAAAGAGCTTCAATTTTCGGGTTGGGCCCTAGGGGTACCCTTAGGGGCTCGGGGCTGAAAAATCATCCGAAATGAAATGCAGATTTTTTCACATATTAGCACATATACATGTATTTATGGCGTTTTAAAGTGATCTTGCGTAGTTCGAAGGCCCCAATCGCGGGTAATCGACCGAATACGCCCCAAAATATTCACTTTTTCGCTTGTTTTGGACTCTCACGAAGTTCTCGTAAAGCAAAATAATAGAAAAAGTGGAATTTAACATTTTAGGGGATATCCCTTGGAATAAGGTTTACAACACCGCTTAATTTAGCTAAATAGGACAAATAGCCTAGAAGTTATGGTAAATATAGTGGAACTGCGCAAAACGGGACCCAACGCAAAACCTATTTTGACCATAACTTCTTCGTTACTCGCCCGATTCGGTCGATCTTTATATCCACGGAATCCTTATCTAAAGGCCTAAGACCCCTCATGTTTGGAATTCCTATCCATCGTGCCGAACAAAGAGCTTCAATTCTTGGATGGGCCCTAGGGGTACCCCTAAGGGCCTGGGCTAAAAACTATTTTGGCCATAACTTCTTCGTTACTCGCCCGATTCGGTCGATCTTTATGTCCACGGAATCTTTATCTAAAGACCTAAAACCCCTCATGATAAGAATTCCTGTCCATCCTGTCGAACAAAAATTCTAATTTTGGGGCCGGGCCCTAGGTCCCTAGGGGCCTGGGCTAAAAGTTATTTTAGCCATAACTTCTTCGTTACTTGCCCAATTTGGTCGATCTTTATGTCCACGGAATCCTTATCTAAAGGCTAAAGACCTCTCATGATAAGTATTCCTGTCCATCGTGCCGAACAAAAATTTCCAATTTTTGGGCCAGGCCCAAGGGGTACCCCTAGAGGCCTGGGCTAAAATCTATTTTGGCCATAACTTATTTGTTACTCGACCGATTTTGTCGATCTTTATGTCCACGAAATCCTTATCTATATGCCTAAGAACCCTCATGATTGGAATTCCTATCCATCGTGCCGAACAAAGAGCTCCAATTCTTGGGTCGGGCCCTAGGGGTACCCCCTAAGCGCCTAGGCTAAAAATTATTTTGGCCATAACTTCTTCGTTACTCGCCCGATTCGGTCGATTTTATGTCCACAGAATCCTTATGTAAAGGCTTAAGACCCCTAATGATTGGAATACCTGTCCATCGTGCCAAACAAAGAGCTTCAATTTTCGGGCCGGGCCTTAGGGGTAACCTTAGGGGCTCGGGGGCTGAAAAATCATCCTAAACGAAATGCAGATTTTTTCGCACATTAGCACATACACATGTATTTATGGTGTTTTAAAGTGATCTTGCATAGTTCCAAGGACCCGATCGCGGGTATATCGGACGAATACGCTCCAAAATGTTCACTTTTTCGCTTGCTTTGGACTCTAACGAAGTTCTCGAAAAGCAAAATAATAGAAAAAGTGGAATTTAAATTTTTAAACGACATGCAGATTTTTTCACACATTAGCACATACACATGTATTTATGGCGTTTTAAAGTGATCTTGCATAGTTCGAAGGCCCCGATCGCGGTTAAATCTGCTGAATACGCCCAAAAATATTCACTTTTTTGCTTATTTTGGACTCTCCCGAAGTTCTCGTTAAGTAAAATAATAGAAAAAACGGATTTTAACTTTGTAGGGGATAACTCTTGGAATAAGGTTTCTAACGCCTCTTGATTCGGCCAAATCAGACAAATAGCCTATATGTTATGGCAAAAATAGTGGAACTGCGCAAAACAGACCCGATGCAAAAACTATTTTGGCCATAACTTCTTCGTTACTCGCCCGATTGGGTCAATCTTTATGTCCACGGAATCCTTATCTAAAGGCCTAAGACCCCTGATGACTTGAATTCCAATCCATCTTGCGGAACAAAGAGCTCCAATTTTTGGGCTGGGCTCTAGGCGTATCCCTAGGGGCCTGGGCTAAAAACTATTTTAGCCATAACTTCTTCGTTACTCGCCCGATTTGGTCGATATTTATGTCCACAGAATCCTTATCTAATGGCCTATCGACGTCACACATCTGGATCACATTCAGGGATTTCGCGATCAACTTACGATTTCCGACTTCAAATTCTAAATTCGAGCAAACACGCGAGACTAACGCAGATTTCCCTAAAGGGGTTGCGACACTAAGCACCTGGTTTGGTTCTTCTACTTTCAATTCTAGGTTCTCTATGCAAAGACTAGATACAAACGAATGTGAAGCTCTCGTATCGAACAAAACAATAACAGGTATGCTATTAAGCTTTCCCATACCTGCCAAATTTCCTTTCTCTTTTTCTAGCGGCTTCTGCTCAATCGCGTACGCTCTTTGGAAATGCGGAGCCTCTTGCTGAAGATATTGCTGCTTTGGCTGCAGCGGCTTACGTTGGCGCGGGACAAATTTTTGCAAAGGAGCTGCCTCGATGGCTTTCATCTGCGACGGCTGGAACTGATTCGGTCTTCCGCTTCTAAACCCTTGTTGCTTACTCGGACACTGGTTCGAGAAATGACCAGGTTGACCATAAGTGTAGCAAACATTACTCCCGCTCTTGCAAACGCCTTGGTGCATTTTTCCACATTTCGCACAGGGAGGGAATCCTAAGGGTCCTATGGGTAGGTTACTTCAGTTGATCTGCGGAGCTTTTCCCTTCTAGGGTTGCTGTTGACCTTTCCCTTGCCACTGTTTCTTATTCGGGTAGTTTCCACCATTCCATTTTCCTTTCCTTTTTCCATACTGGCCCAACTGAGATTGTTAAGTAGACACAGTCGTGGTTGTCTGGTTTTGAAATTGAGGATTCATTGGAGGATGCGATCCTTTCTCTGGTTGCATTGCCAACTCCATATCCAGGGCTCGATTCAAAGCTTCAGCATAAATCAAACCACTTTGATTAGCAAGAACTACTCGGATGTCTTGCCTCAGTCCTGCTAGAAATAACTAGCACATCTTCTCATCGGTGTCGACCATATCGGGCGCAAATCGAGCTAATTCACAGAATTCTCGGTCATACTCGGCCACAGACTTTTTCCCTTGCTTCAAACTAGTAAATTCGTTGGATTTCTGCTTACGATAATTTCTTGGCACGTACTTTTCATACAAGGCTTCCACGTTAACTCTTCACGTTCTTCGGAAGAATACATCCTTTGCTTTGCTTCCCACCAATAGTCAGCTGTTCTTTTCAACTGGTACGTCATGCATTCCAGACGTTCACGATCCGAACAACGAAGAAAACGGAAAATTCGCTCAAGAGAACGAATCCAGTCCTCAGCATCAGCTGGACTGCCTTTACCATCGAAGGTTGGGGGATTCTGTCGGAGAAAAAGTTCTTCGACTCGCCTTTCATTTGGAGGGGGCGGAGTAGGGTCACGCTGTCCTTCCGGGTTATCTTCTGGGATTCTAACGTTTCTGCGTCTTAGCGGCATTCTAAAAATTATAACAAGGAAACTTTAGCCACTCCAGCTCTTTAGTTCACAAGGAACCTTTCTCGATTCTGAAAACATTTCTCTTTTTAGGAGGAATACGATTCTCGATTGGTACTTAGATAATTAAAAACAATTATAAACTTTTTAAATAATTTCATTACTTCAACTTCTCATATATACATGCATCTAACATTCACATCATCATCATATACTCTTAAAACAATCAATCATAATCATAGAAGAAAATATCATCACTTCATATTCATATACTCAATTCAATTTGATAACTTAGGAAATTCAAATTTCCATTCATTAGCCAAATGGCTTAAACTTCAAATCGCCCGGCGGCGGCCTTTTTAAGGACTTATAACAATTAGGGATTTACTTGAAAATTTTCCCTTCTTCCTAATCAATTTATGCAAGTCTTAACCAAAAATTATACTACTACTGAATCATAAAAGAGTTTGTCTCTCAAACACACACGAATAAAAAGAAAACTTAAATTCAACAACTCCCTTAAAACACTCCTACATGCAAGAATTGCTTTCGCTTGGCCCATTGTCATCATACTGCTCTGCATCGGAGTCTACTCCATAGTGCTCTATGGGTTCTTCGTCCTCTTCGGGGTCCTCTTTCTCTTCTTCCTCTTCCTCAAGCATCTGACCTACAAACTGTTCATCATCTTCATCGATGTTGTCATCCTCAATGGCGAAACATTCGCGCTTAGCTTCTCTCAAGGCTTCCTCATAGTCTTCCAAGGTATAATTCATCGCAGCTAGCTCAGATTTAACCCATGGCGGGGTGTTGGGATTCTCTTCTTGACGAAGGTAAGGAGCTGCATTAGCTGAGGTGCCGAATTGAGGGTTATGCTCGTCTTCTTGCCTTGCTGGGGAAGTAGATGCACAAGCAAAAGGGGTAGAAAAGACATTGCTGGGTAGGGTTTGGAGATATCCTTTTCCTACTGTAGCTGCATCATTTGGCTCACTTTCATTCTCAATGCCGATGTCTGAACGGACTGTCCTAGAAGATTCTGCTTTAGGATGACTTGAAAAAGTTACTTGCTGACGACACATGTAAGCGACAAACTGATCTTCATTCGACGAAGGATTTCCATTGCATCCACTCGGCTGCAATGTTGGCAAGTTAGACAAAATAAAAGGGTCAGAAGAATGAATTAAAGCACACCACTTACAATTAGATGATCTGAGTGGGAATTTTGAGGTTCAAGCACAGTTCGTGGTGGCGAATTGATTTGGAGGAAGACGGGGTCATTTTGAGGAATTGATGGAAGAGCACGAACAATTTCATTTAACAAACTTGGAGTATCATCATCATACGGTTCGGGCGGAGGAGCGCCATAAGACATGAACGGGCTGAAATTGTGGAGATAAACGCATTCACATCGCCGTATAGGGTTCGATCGAAGTGGCGGTAGCCTAGAAATCGTGGAACAAGACAAGCTGCCCATTCATTCCATTCCTACGGTAGAGCTTGGATTAGATGTGTCATGCCTTCTAACGGTCCTATGTCCATATACTGGACTTTTCCCCATATCGAATGGTAACGCGCTAGAAATTCTGCTAGCGACTCGGTGCTCATCTTTCTCACATGCAAGTACTCTTGCATCCAATCGTTATCGTCCATCCTATACGAATTTTTAAACGCATAAGCACACTTAATAATTAATCGGGCATACTACAAATTCCACTACATACTCATTTCTGCGATCCAAAGAGAGATTTTTTATCATGGATTCGGGCAATTCCAAATCACGTAACCAATCGTACACGCGTTTCATCCTTTCCGATTTTTCCACACGCACTCGTAAAGGGGAGGACATTCTAAAGCAATCTAGTTATTAAACAATTTAACAACTTTATCTCTAAACATCATAACTCATAAATAACTTAAAAGAAATTCTCAATACTTTGATAACTCAAACATCACTTTAGCTTGAAAGAAACTTTTTAGAAAATAAGACATACCTGATTGCTGGATGAGATGGATGATAGCTTTGTGTGGTTTACTGACTCAAATAAGTCTAGGAATTAAATCTAGACTCGACTTATCAAAGAATAACAGACTTCAGAGCAAATTAAAGCCTTGCTCTGATACCAACCTGTCACGCCCCGACTCTCGAGGTGCGACTTACGAATAACAACACAACCTAAACAACTAACAATCAACTCAAATAAGGGGAACATGCTCGAGGAAAACGATAATGAAAAGTAAGGCAATCGAAAAAGGCTTCCAAAAATATAACGAAGTAATATCCGTGCATCTCAAAATCTCATAAAATAGGAATATAAATAAGTATTTCATACTGACGGGGATAGGATGCCATCAAAGGTGCAAATACAAACATATACCAAGTCAAGAGAACCAGATTCAATAAAACGTTCAAGTCAACGAGCCTATAGCTCAGAAGCACAAGTCCAGAAGTTAAGAATTCGACAAGTAATCATCGAGCACAACACTCGGAATAAAAAACATAAGTATCAGAGTATAAGTATCAACAGACATCAATTTCAAAGGGTTGCAGCGGAAACTAGCATCAAAACTCAACATTTGCACGTATGAAGACGTACAAACGCCAGTCTGATATTTAACTCGACTCAACCAAAATAACCACACCACACCACCAAGTATCCTTGCCATCGCCATCCAGTCAACCTGCACGTTTAGAAACACACGCAGGGCTGAGTACTACGTACTCAGTGAACACAAGCCAAAACATTTGAATAAAGATGCTTTTTAAAGCTATAGCAATTGAACTTGCCTTGCCGAACGTCACAAGTACTTAAGCAGTTAAAAACAGTTTTACTTGTGCATGTTAAAGACATTTTCTTTTTAAACAGACTGCGCAGTCAGACAATATATAATAGTATGCATCATCTGTCACAATCAATCTTACTGTGCCGAGAAGTAGGCCTCCTTCTCGAACACTGTGACCGGACTAACCGAAGCAAGGCTCACAGTCACCTCAACATTTAACATACCACACGTGGGTTTTCTGCCTTCCACAGGATAATAACATCTTCACATAAACAGATGACAACACATACCAAACTTCAATAAAAACGGCAAGTCAATCGCATTTAAAATCATATAATAATACTCAATTAGCATAACTAATGTTCATCGATAGTTTTGGTTCAGAAAAGCCCACCTGACTTCCGAAGATTCTAGTTAGGCGGTTTAAGGGCTATTTGTCCTTGCTTAGTGATCCGTCTGGCTCGATCCTTCACAGTTCGACATCGATAAAGAAATTAAGACACGCAAAGACGGACAAAAAGGCGTTGAACTCAACTGAAGGACTTCTATTTGAGTCGACTCTCTCTTCGCTTTAACTTTTCTAAAGGATCTCGCTCTTTCGTCTTTAAACTATTAACTCTACTCGATGATTGGTTAATATTAAACCAATGTCTTACACTTCTCGCTTTAATTATGAACGTCGTCTATCTACATTCCATTACTCGATCTTTTTTTTTTAAACTAAATCACTTCTTGATTTAATAAATCAATAATTCCATCATCTTGCATACAAATAATTTAGTAATTCTTCACATCACAATTAATATCATGCATTTAAGTACTTATTCAATCATATAATGAATTCAAATAAATCAAACATACTTCAACACACCTTAACATTCATTTGATTTAAACAATAGAATTTAACTCGATTATGAAATTTCTTTTTCTAAAGACTTAAACAATTTAATTTGTCTTTTCTCGGCTTATAACAATTCTTTGTTCTAAATTTATTATCTTATGAAGCATTTTATAGCTTCTACTTAACCAAAACAAATTCTCTTTACTTATTATTAAACTCTTATGAAATTGGAATTTCCTTTCCATTTCTAACTTGATTCTCAATTCTTAACTCGACTATTATTTTCTTGACAATTCTTCTCGGTTTATTTGATTCGAACGGTTTGAAACAACTTATTTAGTTAATTAGCTTTAATTAATTTCTTTCAAAACTATTATTTGGACTTTATTCCATTATTACTTTGTTGATCAATTATACGAGTATTTAACTTAACTCGTCTAGCATCTTTTCTCACTATGATTAAAACTTCTTTTTCACTTCTTATCAATTAATCCTTTTAAACTCGGTTTTCTCAATTCTTGCTTATTTATTTAATAAATTCTTCTTCTTTGTTCTTAACTTTTAAACCACTTTTTTACTTAATAATTTTCTTTATTGTTCAATAAACATTTTTATAAAAACTAGCTCATCTTATTAGTTAAATTACAAATTTTTTTTTTGACTTAGTTTATTAAAAATTCAAATCTTCAAGTTTTAATATAAGAACTCTTGATAGATATATTTTCCTATATACTTTTTAACATCTTAAAAACCTTTAAACTTTATTCTTTTTGTTACAAAAATTTCTATCTTTTATCCATAATTCACACTAGTATTAATACACACATTATAACATCCACACATCCAACTTTCTATATTATCACAACTTAATTTCTTTAAAAATATTAACATGCAATTCCATTTTCTTAAACTTAACAACATGCAAGATTTCATCAACATATCAAATAATCATTTCATGCTCAAAACATCACTCAATTCATCAACAAAATCAACAAAATAAATCCTCCAATTTTCTTTAAAACACACGGCATTGATACATATTTTAGGGCAATTCATTTCTCAATTTTTCATGCATATAATCTCATTCTAAACATGATAAAAATCATAAATCAAGCATCAAGATAATAGTAATTCAAAGATTCATAATTTCCTATTTTTTTCTCTATTTTTTTCGGCATTAGCAAGATTTTTAGGGATTTAATTTCTTTTTCTTCTCTTAAATCACCGATTAAATCCTAGTGTTCGATTCTCCTAACGATTTCTTCTCACTTGACCTTTACATACACAACCTAAGTTTGCCTAAACATAATTAAATACCATGATAGTGACAAAAATATCCAGGTCTCGTGGAGACCTGAATATTGCATAAAACCTTTCTGAAATGTTATGTCCAGGATCTGATCATATAAAGGGAGCTGAGATCTCTCCTAAGGATTTTAGCCCAGAGATCTGTTGGGAGGTCTCTCATTCAAATCTAGTCAGATATCTGCCTGAGGTCCCTTGCTTAGGGCTCTCTATCGGGCGAAGACCTGTCGAGCTCGCAACACCGTAATTAATGACTATGCGGTACTGTCAGAAAGTACAGTCATATTATGGCCAATAGAACAGTGGAACGTGTAAAGTAAAAGGCAAAAAAGGAGCTGATAGCTATACAACTTCATTCACAAGAAAATACGGGTATATATTGAAAAATCTAACACACACAAACATAATTCTTCAGACCCATTTTTTCCTGTTACATTCATCTCTCAAAAGGAGCTCAGAACACTGACTTAATCTTCGGAGGTGGTTCGCCGGGAAAACTGCCCGGCCCTCCTTTTCTTGCAGAGTTACGTCGGGGTTCCTCTAGGGAAGACGATTCCGACCGTTGGAGCGAAGAAGAGCTATCGAACAGGTTAAAGTCTTTCTTCACCTATTCATGTGTTCTGACTTTTTCATGATGTGTATTTTTGGACGCATCATCTGGCGCCGTCTGTGGGAAACGGAATTTTGTCTCGAAATTTTGTTCCAAAACTCTTTTTGCGTGTCTGTTCAATAATGTTGAGTTTGAGTTTAAACTTGAAAAGAAAAGTGCCGAGAAGATGGGTCTGAGTATTTTTAGCAATTTGTATTCTTATCTGCAGAAATTTTTGTCATGTTTAAAAGTAAACGAGTTGAGTGATTTCAGAATTGTCGTATTTTAAACCTTCTCATGAATCTCGTTGTAATCTCTGGAACTTGTTGGTTTTCTGCGTTTCCGTAAGAATTCTCGTTTCATAGTATAGTCTGAAGCTGGTAATGGGACAAAAAGTAAGTAAAATTTTCTGATTGTAAGGAAGAATTGTCCGAAAACATCTAATGTCGAAAAATAAATCCCATAAATCCTCACGATATGAGGGGATAGAGTGGATGGAAGTATGAAGACTTCAGAGCAAGTCTCATAAAAACCCAGTGGAGTTTGGGTATGAATGTGTATGGAAAGGGGGTATGATGCAACATATTCCCTGAATTCCTTGAGACACACCCTCAAGACCTGATAACGGTCCTTCGAGAGGGGTATTGCAGGCCTGATAACGGTCTCTTGAGACCTGACGATGGTCCTAGTGCTATCTTTTGACTGATAGCTGCAAATTCTGAAATACAGATCTAAGCATGGAGAATATATCGGTCCGAGACCGAGTGCACGATGATAGCTCCTCAGAAGAACGTACTGAGGAGGAGAACCAGAATGTGCTGAAAGAGGCCCCACCAAAGATAACTACCCCTCAGAAGGAAGGGGCCTCCAAATCGACCAGCCCTCGAAAAGAGGGAGGGTGCCGCAAGGGCTCAGAGGTTACGAGAGATGAACCTCAAATGCCTGCACAACAGCATGTCACCTACGCTGTGTCCATGGATCAGCTCAATGCCATGGTGAAGCAAGTTGTGTCTAAGGCTTTGGCCCCGCTGGAGGGCCAAAGCAAAAGGTCAGCCAATACGGCAAAAGGCAAAACTAAGAAGGTACTGATGAGCCTTACAAGGTTTTGATAGTGATGAGATACCACTGAAATGGTTTAAATTACGTTAACGCAAAAGTAAATGCTCATGTCCTGAATGGTACTCTTTCCTTTGACAGGGGGGACCTGAGGAGGAAGGTCAGTACGAAAGTGATGGGTATGAGAGCCCTCAAACTGAATCAGAAAATGGTTAGTAATTGAATGGAGAAATCAGATATTGATAACATTTCTAAAGTGGTTTATTCACTAATGAAATTATGGTTACTTATTATTGCAATGAAATTTGCAGAGGACGATGCACAAGTTGCGAGACCTCAAGATGAGGGAGCAACCGCTGAAATTGCAGCTCTCAAGCAGCAGTTAAAAGACCTTCAGAAGAAAGCCTCTTCGCCCAAGAAATCTCCTAAGAAGCCTGTTAAGACTACTAACAACCAGTCCCCTTTCTCGAGAGATATCAGAGAAGATCAGCTGCCTCCGAACTTTAAGACATTGACATTGGAATATAATGGTTCCACTGACCCATATGAGCACATAATGAGGTTTGAGAATGGAGAAATGCTCCACCAGTACACAGAAGGAGTGAAATGCAGGGTTTTCCTCACAACCTTGTCAAAAATAGCTCAACAATGGTTCTCTCAGCTACCACCTAATAGCATAGGTTCATTTGCTGAGTTCAAATCTATGTTCTTACATCAGTTTGCCAGCGCGAGAAGGCATGTTAAGACCTCCTCCTCGCTCATGGCTTTGAGACAGAAACCTTCAGAGAGTTTGCGCCAATATGTGGGACGTTTCAACGCTGAAGCGTTACAAGTACCACTAGCTTCTGACGATGTGAAGGTGCAGGCCTTAATACAGGGCTTATCTCCAGGATTGTTCTTTGATTCATTAAACAAGAAACCTCCATTGAATTTTGAGGAACTGCTGCATAGGGCAGATAAATATGTTAACCTAGAAGAGGCTCAGGAAGCTAGGAAAGCTAAAGAGGAATCTCTCAGACCTAAGCAAGAGACCTCAGAAAGAAGGTCATCCTCAGCAGCGAGAGCTGAGAAAGACAGAGGGGGGCAAAGGCCGAAGAAAGCTCCTAAACGGTTTGATCAATATACGCCTCTCAATGCATCTCTGGTAGAGGTTATGGAAGCGGCTGCTAAGTCTCCTCACTTCAAGTACCCCAGTACGCACAAAGAAGCTCCGCGTAACCCGAGATCTGAGCTGTTTTGCAAGTATCACAATGACTATGGTCATGATACTGACTCTTGTAGGCATCTGAAGGATGATACCTTGCTTCAATTTGTCAAAAAAGAAAGGGAAAAGGGCTACAAAAGAAAAGAGCCGGAACAGAAGAAGCCTGACCACAGGGAGAGGACCCCTCCGCGACGAGAAGATCCTCCCCCAAAAAGGGGAAACATTAGCATGATAATGGGAGGAAACACTAATGGAGATTCTGGTCGAGCGCGTAAAGCTCATGTCAGGGCTGCAAAGGCCCCAGTGAACGAAGAGGTTCAGCAGTTAGCGGAGACAATTGGCATGGAGATTGATGTAGTAGATTCGTTTCCAGGAGAGAAAATGAACCCAGATGTATGCGTGAGTTTTGGTCCCAAAGACCTGGTAGGCGCAGCACCTCATAATGATGCGCTGGTAATTAGTGCTGATATTGCTAATTGGAGGGTGGCACGAATCTTTGTGGATACATGAAGCGCAGTGAATGTGCTCTTCTGGGATTGTTTTCAGAAGATGAAAATTAACGCTGATTTAGCGCCAGTGAACTCAGCTTTGTACGGTTTCGCTGGGGGAGAGATACAGCCAAGAGGAGAAGTGACCCTCCAGGTAACACTTGGTAGCGGTGAGTCCTTAAATACTCGTATGGTGAAGTTTCTAGTGGTGGATACACCGTCAGCATACAACGTAATATTGGGAAGACCTGCTTTGAATGATTTCCAGGTGGTGGTCTCCACCTACCACATGAAAATGAAATTCCCAGCTCTCAGAGAAGGGCTGGTGGGTGAGGTCTCAGGTGACCAAGAAGTGTCGAAAGAATCTTATGTAAAATCCATAAAGCATGCCAAACGAAATGTGAAAGGAGTCCCGGTGGTAGAACGCCCACTGCAAAACGAAAGTGCAAAGGTGAAAGGTATGGATGAAGACCTAGAGCCGAAAATGCAGCCAGTCGAAGAAGACCTGATGACGATAGAACTGTTTCCAGAAAAAATAGGCTTTACCACGAAGATGGGAAAGCAGATGACTGAGGAACAAAAAGAGGCGATAATTAGATGCCTGAGGAAGAATGCAGATCTGTTCGCATTTAGTCCAGAGGACATGAAAGGGGTAGACCCAGCTGTAGCTCTACATTATCTGAATGTGGACCCCAAAAAGAAACCAGTAAAACAGAAAAAGAGGTCCTTCGGGCCAGAGAAAGAGAAGGTAATCAGAGAGGAGATCAGACGGCTGTCAAATGCTGGTCATGCTGTTAGAATTCAGTACTCTGAATGGTTGTCAAATGCAGTAATGGTAGCTAAAAGCAATGGCAGCTGGAGGATGTGTATAGATTTTAGAGACCTGAATAAGGCATGCCCGAAAGACCACTACCCATTGCCTTGTATCGATCAGTTGGTTGATTCAACTTCGGGATGTGAGTTATTATCCATGCTTGACGCTTACCAGGGGTATCATCATATACAGATGGCCCCTGAGGACGTGGTAAAGATAGCTGTTGTAACCATATGTGGCACGTTCGCTTATATAAGAATGCCTTTTGGCCTGAAAAATGCCGGAGCTACTTATCAGAGAATGATGGATGCGATATTCGAGGACCAGATAGGGAGAATCCTGGAGGTATATGTAGACGATATACTTGTGAAGAGTTTGAAAGCAGACCACCATGCCAGAGACCTGGAGGAGGTCCTGACGGTGGTAAGAAAGTATGATCTGCGCCTGAACCCGGCAAAGTGCACATTCGGGGTCAGATCAGGGAAATTCTTGGGGTATATGGTGACTCCTAGAGGAATTGAAGTGAATCAAGATAAAGTACGAGCTGTACTGGAAATGGCCGCTCCCACCAATGTGAGGGAGGTGCAACGGCTGAATGGAAGAATCACTGCACTTAGCCGTTTCATATCTACTTCAGCGGAGAGAAGTTATCCGTTCTTCAAAGTGTTGAAGAAGGCTAGCAAATTTGAGTGGAGTGAGAGCTGCCAGAAAGCATTTGAAGAGCTGAAAGCTCATTTAGCAAGTTTGCCTGTATTGACTAAGCCTACTCCGGGGAAAACTCTGTACCTGTACATATCTGTTGGAGATCATTCTTTGAGTGCAGTCCTCATAAAGGAGGAGAGCTCCGTACAGAAGCCCATTTACTACATCAGCAAAGCTTTGCAAGGAGCTGAGTACAGATACTCAGAAGTGGAGAGAGCTGCTTTAGCTGTGATGACAGTAGCAAGGAGGTTGAGACTATACTTCCTAGCCCACAAGGTGGTGGTAAAAACTAATTTTCCCTTCAAACAGATATTGAGCAAACCAGATCTCTCAGGGAGGATGGTGAAGTGGAGTATTGAGTTGGGGGAGTACGAAGTGGAATTTGAGCCACGCACAGCCGTTAAGGCGCAAGCCCTGGCAGATTTTATTCTGGAAACTACTCAGCCCATGCAATGGCCTGAATGGAAAGTCTTTGTTGATGGGTCGGTGACAATGGAAGGTTATGGTGCTGGAATCGTTGTAATAACACCGGATCGGGACGAACTTAGCTTTGCGATGAAGTTTGAATTTAAAGTTTCTAACAACGAAGCTGAGTACGAAGCGTTCGTTAGAGGGCTGGAGATGGCAGCTGAATTGGGAGCCCAGAAAGTGGTCATCCACTCTGATTCCCAGCTAGTGGTCCAGCAGGTCTCAGGAAATTATGAGATCAAAGAGGGAAGAATGATCAGGTATGTGGAGCAGATCAGAGACCTGAGTAAGCAATTTCAGCATCTAAAGGTGAAACAGATACCTCGAGACCTCAATGTGCAGGCAGATCGCCTTGCAAGGTTGGCCAGCTCTCTGAATGTGCTGGTTCCTGAAAAAGTGACATTGTTGAAAATGACAAACAGTCGCATAGAAGAGAGTGTTCATGAAATAGATGAGAGAAGCGATTGGAGAATGCCTATTCTACATTTCCTAAGAACAGGGAAAGTGTTAGAAGGCAAGAAAAGAGATAAGAAGAGAATCTATGCCAGGTACTGTTTGGTAGGAGGACACCTGTTCAGGAAAGCTTACTCACAACCTTTGCTTACGTGTGTAACAGAGGCAGAGGGCCTGCGGATAATTAAAGAAGCACATCAAGGAATAGCGGGATGTCATACAGGATTCAGAGACCTGATCCAGCGAGTGCTGAGAGCTGGATACTATTGGCCCTCTTTGAAGAAGGATGTTGAGGTCTTTGTAAAAAAATGTGACAGATGCCAGAAGCATGGCCCATTGATCCATAGGCCTGTAGAAGAGCTGGGAGTTCAATACGCAGAATGCCCGTTTGATAAATGGGGTATAGATCTTGTCGGCAAGCTTCCCATGGTAGCAGGGAAGAAATGCCACATTATTGTAGCGGTGGACTACTTTAGCAAGTGGGTTGAAGCTGAGCCCCTATCTTCAGTAACGGAGGAAAATATTATAAAGTTCATATGGAAAAACATTTGCTGCAGGTATGGCTTACCCAGAGTGCTGATTTCCGATAATGGGACGCAATTCTTTGGAAAAAGAACTCAGGCTTGGTGCAAAGCTAGAGGAATCGAGTAGAGATTCGCTGCTGTTGCTCACCCAGAAACTTGTGGGCAAGTTAAGGTCACTAATCGAACCATAGTGAATGGCATAAAGGCAAGGCTAGAAAAAGAGAGATCTCTATGGGTAGAGGAGTTAAGCTCAGTGTTATGGGCGTATAGAACCGGGCAGAAAACAGCCACAGGGCAATCCCCTTTCTGTTTGGTGTATAGTGCTGATGTCGTTATGCTAATGGAAGTAAAGATTCCAACACATAGAATCCTATCTTACAATGAGGACTTGAACAGAGAGCTGAGGGCTGAAAGCTTGGACCTGGTTGATGAGGTACGTGAAGAAGCACACCAGCGAGCCCTGACCTACAAGGCCCGCGTGAAAGCTGCGTATGATCCAAAGGTAAAAACCAGGAGGTTTCAGGAAGGAGACCTGGTGCTCAAGAGGGTTGATGTGATGCACCCGGTGAGAAAGTTTGAACCAAATTGGGAGGGACCCTTTGTGGTCACCAAAGTGCTCCCCGGCGGAGCATATGAGCTTACCACACATGAAGGATACGTGGAACCAAGGTTGTGGAATGTCAGCAACCTGAAGAAGTACTATGCATAGAAATATGTTATGGAAATTTTTTGCTTTTTAAGACGGGAGGAGATCTACGTGCCAGGTCTCATTCCCACCTTTTTTGATAGGATGCTTGCTTAGCTAGACAAGTATTCCTGTAATGGCACGAAGAGAACTTGTCGCAAATAAATAAAGGCTGAGAAGTTTTGTTTCTTTAATTTGCGTTTGTGTGCATGTATTGTCGTAGCATGATAAACAAAATTGTGAAATTGTAACGAAACAGTAATTACATCACATAGCAAGATGAAGTGAAGTACTTACTCTAAATAGTTTTTAGTAATGAGATGAAACCATCTAGAGTAGGGGGGAGTAGGGGTGTACCTTACACCCCTAGGGGGGACCCACAATACCCCATGAAAATGCAAAATGAAGGAAATATGTAGATGAACAATAGCAAAATAGACACAATATATTAACCTGCTGAGCAGGGAACACAGTGCTGGCAAAGCAAACAGAAATACGGAAATCGTTCAAACTCCAAAATACAAAAAGAAATTGTTTTAGTACAAAGCCAGATAAAAGTGTTGTTGGGAACATAAACCATGTAAGCAACTAAGCTAAAAAGTTGGTAGAATCATCATCAGGGTCAGCCCTCGCAGCATCAGCAGATTCATTTCTGGGGACATTCTCCAGCTCTCCTGATCCATCACGAAGGACTTGTGGGGTCCTACCGGTTGCAGGCGCATCTAAAAGAGGGAGATAGAAAATGAAATGTTAAGATAACAAAACTTAAAAATGAGTGAATGGAAGTAGAACAGAGCAGGGGATACCTAACAACTTGACAATTGGGAGGAAGTCTTTTGGAAAGAAGTCATAGATGGGCTCAGGTAGGTCAGAAAAGACTGCCTGCAAGTCACAAGGGGCGATGAGGGCCTCAAATGCTTCCCGCATAACAGGAAGCCACCAAGCTGTTCCTAAAGGAGCAGGGGAAACACCCTTGAAGGAAGGAGGTGGAGGAAGGTGCTTCACGATCTGGTCTACGTCTATAGGCTCAGTAAAACCCAAGTTGTGGGCTTTAGCTAACACTGTCATGCCGCACCTCTTTGCAAGAAATGCAATGTCCTGTCGGATGGACAACAAATATTCAGAAGAGGCTTGGAAAGACTCTAGAAGCCCTTGATGGAGGATTTGCAACGCCTGCTGGCCCAGGGAAGTGCGGAGGATGTGGTGGCGGCAATGATGAACTCCTTCAGTATACCCCGACTGGTAAGAAAGATTGGAGGCTTGAAGAAGATTTCTGGCCTCCTCAAGTTCCTTACTAACTTGAAAAAGATGATTGCTGAGATTGGTGTTAGCACCACTGAGAGATGTATTCTCTTCGGATAAAGCAGACACCTTCTCATGAGACATGAGAAGCTCATGATTCCTCCTTTTCAAATCATCGTTGGCTAGAGAAAGCCTGCTACTTGTGTCCAAGATGTCGCGGTTCTGATGCTGCACGTCCTCATTTGCTGTGGTTAGCGCTTGTAGCTGCACTTGACTGGCCGCCAACGCCTCCCTGAGTTTCGCCATCTCCTTCTCATGAGCAACATTTTGAAATTGTAATAGGCGTCCATGAGAGCTGATCATCTGTGATGTTATTAAGGAAAAGAAAGAGAAGCATCAGACAGATAAAAGTAAAGCCGCGGTGGTATTTGAGAATAGAATAATTTGTGAGAGCAAAGGTATAATGCTAATAACACCTGCACCAAATCATGGGCACTCTCTTCTTGAAGCTGATGTGGAGAAGGAGGTCTAATTTCAGCCTCTTCGTCTGAAAGAGGAATGGCTGCTAGTAACGAAAGGCACTCAGGAGGAGGTAACTTGCGAAGTGAGCTGGAGGTCTGGCCTCTGAAAGCATAATCGGATGAGTCGGTGCTTTTAGGAGGAAGGTTGCTAGAGAGAGGAGTGTGTTTTGACTTCTTGGCAGCACCGGGAGGAGATAGAGGAAAAGATGGCCTCTTAAGAGTGGTAGAAACGTCCACTCGAGCTTTTTCCTTGAGAGATAAGGAAGAGGGCTTAGTGGAAATAGCCTGGTTCTTGCTGAGGCCTTGAGAAGAAACATCTAGGCTGAGTGATCTAGTGGCTGTGGGCTTAATGATAACCCCCGAAGTCGTAGCAGGAGCTAGCTGTGGTTGTGTAGATGCTGCGGCAGGAGAGAATGCTTGATGAAGAGGACGAGAAGTATGGTGATCTTGAGATTCCAGTTGTGCTTGCTCTTCCAACAGAATGGCAAAGTCAAAATCTTTGTCATCAGGAAGTTTCACATCCTGAATCCAGCTTGTGCCTGCACCAAGCAAGGTGCGAAGAATGAAATTCATATTAGTAAGGCTAGAAAAACAAAAAAGGGAAAGATGAAAGGATAGCTGAAACCCACCCTCGATGGAAAAGGAATGACCTCCTCGAGGTGCCAACCCGAAGAAGGAAAGAACACTAGGATTAGTCAAGAAGGAATTGAATGGGAAAGGCTCGAGCTGTGCCCTTTGAGACAACAGTGATAATACTTTGAGGTTAATATCGTAGATACTTGTAACAGCAGGACGGGGTTGCTTCAAGCAAAGTGTGTGCCATTGGGGATAAACAAAAGGCCAATAACTCTGCTTGGGAGTGACAATGAAGTATTTATCCTTCCACTCTTTGCCCGTTGTATGGGGTACACAGATATACCGAGCGGGACCTTTGGGCCTAGCACTAGCATAATAAAAGGCACCATGGGGTTTCACATCGTATACCGTTTGAAAAAGAGAAGGGGTCGAGACTCCCCCATTACCACGAAGTAGAATGAAGAAGGTCAACAAAATTTTGACAAAGGAAGGATGAAGCTGATTGGGCCACAAGCCATACAAGTCACAAACTTGAGTCACAAAGTCGGGAAGGGGAAACGTTAAGCCTGACTCTACCTGCTGGTACCAAAATGCTACCGAGGGATATTCTCAAAGCTGGGGACGGTCATGCTCTTCTGGCATACTAATGTCAAATAGCTCATCACAGTTTAACATCGACTTCATTAATGCTAGTTCTGTAGGAGTTACGGAGGATTCACCTGATATAGCGTCCGGAGCCATAACTGGGGGCGCAAAAATGCCCGCTGAAGGAAGAGAGGAGTCTGTCTCTTTAACCCCCTGACCAGAAGAGAGTGAACCTTTGGTCAAGATAATAACTTCGTCTGCATTAGAGGGGGGAGCCGCGCTGGAAGGGATTTGAACAGCTATTCGCCGAGAACGGCGAGCACCAACCTTCTTCTTTCTAGCTTGAGGGCGAGCGGATGTATTTGATTGAGAATCTTCAGGTGAAGAGGGTGGAGGCTGAATGTTAGACCCCCGAAGCCCGTGTTGGTCGGAGGTGGTATGTTCCTCAGAATGGGAAGAAGTTTGCGCCATGATGAAGATTGTGGTAAAAAATTAGAAGAAATGACTAAAGTAAAAGAGGATAAAGGTAAAACCCTGATATGAGAGAGAGAAAGAGAACGGTTGAATAAAGTAGGGAAGTTGCAGAGTTTTCCCACCAATTTGTCATTTAATAAAATAATGGCCCTCAGAGACCTAATTTGAAAAATTGAAGTGATTAAGTTCTTACAAAGAAAGACCAGGACCTTAAAGGTGGGCCCCTGCGGTGTCAATTGTATTAAGACTTTTACTCTTAATTTCTCAAAAGAAGACCCTCCAAAATGCAGAGTAGGGGGAGTAGATGATAGTGACAAAAATATCCAGGTCTCGTGGAGACCTGAATATTGCATAAAACCTTTCTGAAATGTTATGTCCAGGATCTGATCATATAAAGGGAGCTGAGATCTCTCCTAAGGATTTCAGCCCAGAGATCTGTTGGGAGGTCTCTCATTCAAATCTAGTCAGATATCTGCCTGAGGTCCCTCGCTTAGGGCTCTCTATCGGGCGAAGACCTGTCGAGCTCGCAGCACCGTAGTTAATGACTATGCGGTACTGTCAGAAAGTACAGTCATATTATGGCCAATAGAACAGTGGAACGTGTAAAGTAAAAGGCAAAAAAGGAGCTGAAAGCTATACAACTTCATTCACAAGAAAACACGGGTATATATTGAAAAATCTAACACACACAAACATAATTCTTCAGACCCATTTTTTCCTGTTACATTCATCTCTTAAAAGGAGCTCAGAACACTGACTTAATCTTCGGAGGTGGTTCGCCGGGAAAACTCCCCGGCCCTCCTTTTCTTGCAGAGTTACGTAGGGGTTCCTCTAGGGAAGACGATTCCGACCGTTGGAGCGAAGAAGAGCTGTCGAACAGGTTAAAGTCTTTCTTCACCTATTCATGTGTTCTGACTTTTTCATGATGTGTATTTTTGGACGCATCAACCATGCATGCATGTTTTCTTTCTTTTAGGACTTAGAGATATACATATATACAATTAATCAAATGAATATCATACTTTAAATTAAAATGGATCTCTTCTCTTGGCTTCTTGGGATCGAATGAAAGGGGGATTGAGCTTCAAAACTTGAGCTTGAATGAAAGGAAGAACTCTTCTTGAATTCTCAAGGAAAATATTAACACAAAAATTAATCATCCATCTCTTTTAGGGCTTAAGAGCCAAAATGAAGAGAATGGAGGATGATTATTGAATTTAAATCAAGAACTTGGATGGGTTTTTACCTTTTTCTTGAAAATATGGATGGAATGGATGGAGGATGGTGTTCTTTACTTCATTTCCATGGATGATAAGCTTGAATTCAAGGTTGCATGGAAGAAAACCAAAATGTAGGTGTGTGTGTGTGTGTGAATGCCGTGAGGGAGTAGGGAGGGAGAGAGAGTGTTTTTCTTTCTTCTTTTTAGTGTTGGATGAAATGAATGAATGAAATGAAATTCATTCTTTTGAATTAAGAGAGGAATCGAGAGACAGTGAGAGTATGGAGCTTGCATGTGTGTCCAACAAAGAGAATAAGCATGATGACATTTAGCATTGGAAATTGGAAATGTTTTAAGTGTGATTGAAAGTTGATGTGATGTGGTTTGCATGTAATCTTTTGG
The DNA here is from genome assembly GCA_029490685.1 of Schizonepeta tenuifolia. Lineage (NCBI taxonomy): Eukaryota > Viridiplantae > Streptophyta > Magnoliopsida > Lamiales > Lamiaceae > Schizonepeta > Schizonepeta tenuifolia. Next base: position 13,145,112 of record CM055958.1, on the reverse strand, counting down.
TAAGATTGTTAAGAAGACATAATGATGGTTTGCATGGGAAATTGGAGAGAGATGGGAGAGAGATGGTGAGGTGGCGTGAGAGGGAGAGAGGGAGAGTGACACTTGTCCTCGTCGTGTCGTTACGGGTATTAATTACCCGGTCGTAAAAGTTTTCCGGATAAAACGATTCGCATTAATTCATTTATGCTATAAACGAGTCTAACCTCTTCTCGTCTCACTTTCGACACTAAAACATCTCAATCCTATTTCACGTCTTAATTAAAAGATTAACGGTTCCAATCATTTAGTCTTTTAAATCTTAAAAGAATTTAGTCGGCTTATTAATCCGTTATTAATCCTTAAAAGATTAATTCCTCATTACTCTTTCTCAATTTATCTCGGATCAGCTCTTATCCTATCTCAATGACCTTAGAAGAAATTCTAGGTTCAAAGATCTTAATTCAACTCTATTCTAAGTTCATCGGTGTAAATGAATTTCTCGGCGATAAACATTATTCTATTTCAATTAAACAAACTCTTCGGGATTTTTCTGGAAATCAATCTCATACTCATTTTCATATAAATAAACTCAACATATACGTCACATTATCATTTCAAGAAATTGAACAGATAAATTCACACAATAACACATAAGACATTCCAGACGTTTAACTCATTTCTCTTCATTTAAAAAGAAAATTTTTATTCCACAAATCTCATCTTTTAACTTACTCGGTTAGTTATAACGCTCTCAAAAGGTATAAAAGCTCGGGGTAGCCCTAGGGGCCTGGGCTAAAAACTATTTTGGCCATAACTTCTTCGTTACTCGCCCAATTCGGTCGATCTTTATGTCCACGGAATCCTTATCTAAAGGCCAAAGACCTCTCATTATCAGTATTCCTGTCCATCGTGCCGAACAAAAATTTCCAATTTTTGGGCCAGGCTCTAGGGGTACCCCTAGGGGCCTAGGCTAAAAACTATTTTGGCCATAACTTCTTCGTTACTCGCCCGATTCAGATCTTTATGTCCACGGAATCCTTATCTTAAGGCCTAGGATCCCTAATGATCAGAATTCCTATCCATCGTGCCAAACAAAGAGGTACTATTTTCGGGCCGGGCCCTCGGGGTACCTCTAGGGGCTCGAGGGCTGAAAAATCATCCGAAACGAAATGCAGAATTTTTCACATATTAGCACATACACATGTATTTATGGCATTCTCAAGTGATCTTGCATAGTTCGAAGGCCCCAATCGCGGGTAAATCCGCCGAATACGCCCTAAAATATTCATTTTTTCGCTTGTTTTGGACTCTCACGAAGTTCTTGTAAAGCAAAATAATAGGAAAAGTGGATTTTGACTTTTTAGGGGATAGCCCTTAGAATAAGGTTTCCAACGCTGCTTGATTCGGCCAAATCGAACAAATAGCCTAGAAGTTTTGACTATTTTGACCATAACTTCTTCATTACTCGCCCGATTCGGTCGATCTTTATATCCACAGAATCCTTATCTAAAGGCCTAAGACCCCTCATGATCAGAATTCCTATCCATCGTGCCGAACAAAGAGCTTCAATTTTCGGGCTGGGCCCTAGGGCTCGGGGGCTGAAAAATAATCCGAAACGAAATGCAGATTTTTTAACACATTAGCACATACACATGTATTTATGGCGTTTTAAAGTGATTTTGCATAGTTCGAAGGCCACAATCGTGGGTAAATCGACCGAATACGCCTCAAAATATTCATTTTTTCACTTGTTTTGAACTCTCACGAAGTTCTCGTAAAGCAAAATAATAGGAAAAGTTGGGGATAGCCCTTGGAATAAGGTTTCCAACGCCGCTTGATTCGGCCAAATTGGACAAATAGCCTAGAAGTTATGCAAAAATAGTGGAACTGCGCAAAACGGGACCCGACGCAAAACCTATTTTGGCCATAACTTCTTCGTTACTCGCCCGATTCGATCGATCTTTATGTCCACGGAATCCTTATCTAAAGGCCTAAGACCCCTCATGTTTGGAATTCCTATCCATCGTGCCGAACAAAGAGCTCCAACTCTTGGATAGGCCCTAAGAGTACCCCTAGGGGCCTGGGCTAAAAACTATTTTGGCCATAACTTCTTCGTTACTAGCCCGATTCGGTCGATATTATGTCCATGGAATCCTTATGTAAAGGCTTAAGACCCCTAATGATCGGAATTCTCTTCCATCGTGCCGAACAAAGAGCTTCATTTTTCGGGCCGGGCTTTAGGGGTACCCTTGGGGCTCGGGGGCTGAAAAATCATCCGAAACGAAATGCAATTTTTTTCACACATTAGCACATACACATGTATTTATGGCATTTTAAAGTGATCTTGCATAGTTCGAAGGCCCCGATCGTGGGTAAATCGGCCGAATACGCCCTAAAATATTCACTTTTTCGCTTGTTATGGACTCTCACGAAGTTCTCATTAAGCAAAATAATAGAAAAAGTAGATTTTAACTTTTTATGGGATAGCTTTTGGAATAAGGTTTCCAACGATGCTTGATTCGGCTAAATCGGACAAATAGCCTAGAAGTTATGGCAAAAATAATGGAACTTCGCAAAACGGGACCCGACTCAAAAACTATTTTGGCCATAACTTCTTCGTTACTCGCCCGATTCGGTCGATCTTTATGTCCACGGAATCTTTATCTAAAGACCTAAAACCTCTCAAGATCAAAATTCCTGTCCATCGTGTCTAACAAAAAGTTCTAATTTTTGGGTCGGGCCCTAGGGTAGCCTTAGGGGCCTGGGCTAAAAACTATTTTGGCCATAACTTCTTCGTTACTCGCCCGATTCAGTCGATCTTTTTGTCCACGGAATCCTTATCTAAAGGCCTAGGACCCCTAATGATCGGAATTCCTATCCATCGTGCCAAACAAAGAGGTACTATTTTCAGGTCGGGCCCTCGGGGTAACTCTAGGGGCTTGAGGGCTGAAAAATCATCCGAAACGAAATGCAGATTTTTTCACATATTAGCACATACACATGTATTAATGGCGTTCTCAAGTGATCTTGCAAAGTTCGAAGGCCCTGATCGCGGGTACATCGGCTGAACACGCCCAAAAATATTCACTTTTTCGCTTGTTTTGGACACTCACGAAGTTCTTGTAAAGCAAAATAATAGGAAAAGTGGATTTTGACTTTTTAGGGGATAGCCCTTGGAATAAGGTTTCCAACGCTGCTTGATTCGGCCAAATCGGACAAATAGCCTAGAAGTTTTGACTATTTTGGCCATAACTTCTTCATTACTCGCCCGATTCGGTCGATCTTTATATCCACAGAATCCTTATCTAATGGACTAAGACCCCTCATGATCAGAATTCCTATCCATCGTGCCGAACAAAGAGCTTCAATTTTCGGCCTGGGCCCTAGGGGTACCCCTAGGGGCTCAGGAGCTGAAAAATCATCCGAAACGAAATGTAGATTTTTTCACACATTAGCACATACACATGTATTTATGGCATTTTAAAGTGATCTTGCGTAGTTCGAAGGCCCCAATTGAGTGTAAATCGACCGAATACGCCCCAAAATATTCACTTTTTCACTTGTTTTGAACTCTCACGAAGTTCTCGTAAAGCAAAATAATAGGAAAAGTGGAGTTTGACTTTTTAGGGGATAGCCCTTGGAATAATATTTCCAATGCCGCTTGAATCGGCCAAATCGGACAAATAGCCTAGAAGTTATGCCAAAAATAGTGGAACTGCGCAAAACGGGACCCGACGCAAAAACTATTTTGGCCATAACTTCTTCGTTTCTCGCCCGATTCGTTTGATCATTATGTCCACGGAATCCTTATCTAAAGGCCCAAAACCCCTCATGATTGGAATTCCTATCCATCGTGCTGAACAAAGAGCTCCAATTTTGGGCCGGGCCCTAGGGGTACCCCTAGGGGCCTGAGCTAAAAACTATTTTGGCCATAATTTCTTCGTTACTCGCCCGATTCGATCGATCATTATGTCCACAGAATCCTTATCTAAAGGCCTAAGACCCCTAATGATCAGAATTCTCGTCCATCGTGCCGAACAAAGGGCTTCAATTTTCGGACCGGGCCATAGGGCCCCCTAGGGGCTCGGGGGCTGAAAAATCATCCCAAACGAAATGTTGATTTTTTTGCACATTAGCACATTCACCTGTATTAATTGCATTTTAAAGTGAGCTTGCATAATTTGAAGGCCCAGATCGGGGGTAAATCGGCCTAATACGCCCCAAAATAGTTACTTTTTCGCTTGTTTTGTACTCTCACAAAGATGTCGTACAGCAAAATAATAGGAAAAGTGGATTTTGACATTTTGGGGATAGCCCTTGGAATAAGGTTTCCAACGCCCCTAGAATCGGCCAAATCGGACAAATAGCCTAGAAGTTATGGCAAAAATAGTGGAACTGCGCAAACTGAGACGTGACGCAAAAACTATTTTGGCCATAACTTCTTCGTTTCTCGCCCGATTCGGTCGATCTTTATGTCCACGGAATCCTTATCTAAAGGCCCAAGACCCCTCATGATTGGAATTCCTATCCATCATGCTGAACAAAGAGCTCCAATTTTTGGCCGGGCCCTAGGGGTACCACTAGGGGCCTGGGCTAAAAACTATTTTGGCCATATCTTCTTCGTTACTCGCACGACTCGGTCGATCATTATGTCCTTAGAATCCTTATCTAAAGGCCTAAGACACCTAATGATCGGAATTCTTGTCCATCGTGCCGAACAAAGGGCTTCAATTTTCAAGTCGAGCTCTAGGGGTACCCCTAGGGGCTCGGGGGCTGAAAAATCATCCGAAATGAAATGTTGATTTTTTTGCACATTTGCACATTCACATGTATTTATGGCATTTTAAAGTGAGCTTGCGTAATTTGAAGGCCTAGATCGCGGGTAAATCGGCCGAATACGCCCCAAAATAATTACTTTTTCACTTGTTTTGGACTCTCACGAAGTTCTCATAAAGAAAAATAATAGGATAAGTGGATTTTTACTTTTTGGGGGATAGCCCTTGGAATAAGGTTTCCAAAGCCGCTTGAATCGGCCAAATCGTACAAATAGCCTAGAGGTTATGGCAAAAATAGTGGAACTGCGCAAAACGGGACCCGACGCAAAAACTAGTTTGGCCATAACTTCTTCGTTTCTCACCCGATTCGTTCGATCTTTATGGCAACGGAATCCTTATCTAAAGGCCCAAGACCTTTCATGATTGGAATTCCTATCCATCGTGATGAAAAAAGAGCTCCAATTTTTGGGCCGGGTCCTAGGGGTACCTCCTAGGGGCCCTGGCTAAAAACTATTTTGGCCATAACTTCTTCGTTACTCGCCCGATTCGATCGATCTTTATGTCCACAAAATCCTTATCTAAAGGCTTAAGACCCCTAATGATCAGAATTCCTGTCCATCGTGCCGAACAAAGAGTTTCAATTTTCGGGCCGGGCCCTAGGGCTACGGTACCCCCTAGGGGCTCGGGGGCTGAAAAATCATCTGAAATGAAATGTTGATTTTTTCACACATTAGCACATTCACATGTATTTATGGCATTTTAAAGTGAGATTGCGTAATTTGAAGGCCAAGATCGCACGTAAATCGGCCGAATAAGCCCCAAAATAGTCACTTTTTCGTTTGTTTTGGACTCTCACGAAGTACTCGTAAAGTAAAATAATAGGAAAAGTGGATTTTGACTTTTTGGGGATAGCCCTTAGAATAAGGTTACCAACGCCGCTTGAATGGGCCAAATCGTACAAATAGCCTAGAAGTAATGGCAAAAATAGTGGAACTGCGCAAAACGGGACCCGACGCAAAAACTAGTTTGGCCATAACTTTTTCGTTTCTCACCCGATTCGGTCGATCTTTATGTCCACGGAATCCTTATCTAAAGGCCCAAGACCTTTCATGATTGGAATTCCTATCCATCGTGCTGAATAAAAGAGCTCCAATTTTTTAGCCAGGCCCTAGGGGTACACCCTAGGGGCCTAGGCTAAAAACTATTTTGGCCATAACTTCTGCGTTACTCGACCGATTCGGTCTATATTTATGTCCATATAATCCTTATCTATAGGCCTAATACCCGTAATGATCGGAATTCCTGTCGATCGTGCTGAACAAAGTGTTTCAATTTTCGGGACGGGCCCTAAGCGTACCCCTAGGGGCTCGGGGCTGAAAAATCATCCGAAATGAAATATTGATTTATCCACACATTAGCACATTCACATTTATTTATGGCATTTTAAAGTGAACTTGCGTTATTTGAAGGCCAAGATCGCAGGTAAATCGACCGAATACGCCCAAAAATAGTCCCTTTTTCGCTTGTTTTGAACTCTCGCGAAGTTCTCGTAAAGTAAAATAATAGGAAAAGTGGATTTTGACTTTTTTGGGGATAGCCCTTAGAATAAGGTTACCAACGCCGCTTGAATCGGCCAAATCGGACAAATAGCCTAGAAGTTATGGCAAAAATAGTGGAACTGCGCAAAACGGGACCCGACGCAAAAACTAGTTTAGCTATAACTTCTTCGTTACTCGCCCGATTCGGTCGATCTTTATGTCCACAGAATTCTTATCTAAAGGCTTAAGACCCCTAATGATCGGAATTCCTGTCCATCGTGCCGAACAAAGAGTTTCAATTTTCGGGCCGGGCCCTAGGGGGTACCCCTAGGGGCTCGGGGGCTGAAAAATCATCCGAAATGAAATGTTGATTATTTCACACATTAGCACATTCACATGCATTAATGGCATTTTAAAGTGAGCTTGCGTAATTTGAAGGCCCAGATCGCGGGTAAATCGGCCTAATACGCCCCAAAATAGTCACTTTTTCGCTTGTTTTGTACTCTCACAAAGATGTCGTATAGCAAAATAATAGGATAAGTGGATTTTTACTTTTTGGGGGATAGCCCTTGGAATAAGGTTTCCAAAGCCGCTTGAATCGGCCAAATCGTACAAATAGCCTAGAGGTTATGGCAAAAATAGTGGAACTGCGCAAAACGGGACCTGACGCAAAAACTAGTTTGGCCATAACTTCTTCGTTTCTCACCCGATTCGTTCGATCTTTATGGCAACGGAATCCTTATCTAAAGGCCCAAGACCTTTCATGATTGGAATTCCTATCCATCGTGATGAAAAAAGAGCTCCAATTTTTGGGCCGGGTCCTAGGGGCCTAGGGGCCATGGCTAAAAACTATTATGACCATAACTTCTTCGTTACTCGCCCGATTCGATCGATCTTTATGTCCACAAAATCCTTATCTAAAGGCTTAAGACCCCTAATGATCGGAATTCCTGTCCATCGGGCCGAACAAAGAGTTTCAATTTTCGGGCCGGGCCCTAGGGCTACGGTACCCCCTAGGGGCTCGGGGGCTGAAAAATCATCCGAAATGAAATATTGATTTTTTCACACATTAGCACATTCACATGTATTTATGGCATTTTAAAGTGAGATTGCGTAATTTGAAGGCCAAGATCGCACGTAAATCGGCCGAATACGCCCCAAAATAGTCACTTTTTCGTTTGTTTTGGACTCTAACGAAGTACTCGTAAAGTAAAATAATAGGAAAACTGGATTTTGACTTTTTTGGGGATAGCCCTTAGAATAAGGTTACCAACGCCGCTTGAATCGGCCAAATCGGACAAATAGCCTAGAAGTTATGGCAAAAATAGTGGAACTGCGCAAAACGGGACCCGACGCAAAAACTAGTTTAGCTATAACTTCTTCGTTACTCGCCCGATTCGGTCGATCTTTATGTCCACAGAATTCTTATCTAAAGGCTTAAGACCCCTAATGATCGGAATTCCTGTCCATCGTGCCGAACAAAGAGTTTCAATTTTCGGGCCGGGCCCTAGGGGGTACCCCTAGGGGCTCGGGGGCTGAAAAATCATCCGAAATGAAATGTTGATTATTTCACACATTAGCACATTCACATGCATTAATGGCATTTTAAAGTGAGCTTGCGTAATTTGAAGGCCCAGATCGCGGGTAAATCGGCCTAATACGCCCCAAAATAGTCACTTTTTCGCTTGTTTTGTACTCTCACAAAGATGTCGTATAGCAAAATAATAGGATAAGTGGATTTTTACTTTTTGGGGGATAGCCCTTGGAATAAGGTTTCCAAAGCCGCTTGAATCGGCCAAATCGTACAAATAGCCTAGAGGTTATGGCAAAAATAGTGGAACTGCGCAAAACGGGACCTGACGCAAAAACTAGTTTGGCCATAACTTCTTCGTTTCTCACCCGATTCGTTCGATCTTTATGGCAACGGAATCCTTATCTAAAGGCCCAAGACCTTTCATGATTGGAATTCCTATCCATCGTGATGAAAAAAGAGCTCCAATTTTTGGGCCGGGTCCTAGGGGCCTAGGGGCCATGGCTAAAAACTATTATGACCATAACTTCTTCGTTACTCGCCCGATTCGATCGATCTTTATGTCCACAAAATCCTTATCTAAAGGCTTAAGACCCCTAATGATCGGAATTCCTGTCCATCGGGCCGAACAAAGAGTTTCAATTTTCGGGCCGGGCCCTAGGGCTACGGTACCCCCTAGGGGCTCGGGGGCTGAAAAATCATCCGAAATGAAATATTGATTTTTTCACACATTAGCACATTCACATGTATTTATGGCATTTTAAAGTGAGATTGCGTAATTTGAAGGCCAAGATCGCACGTAAATCGGCCGAATACGCCCCAAAATAGTCACTTTTTCGTTTGTTTTGGACTCTAACGAAGTACTCGTAAAGTAAAATAATAGGAAAACTGGATTTTGACTTTTTGGGGATAGCCCTTAGAATAAGGTTACCAACGCCGCTTGAATGGGCCAAATCGTACAAATAGCCTAGAAGTAATGGCAAAAATAGTGGAACTGCGCAAAACGGGACCCGACGCAAAAACTAGTTTGGCCATAACTTCTTCGTTTCTCACCCGATTCGGTCGATCTTTATGTCCACGGAATCCTTATCTAAAGGCCCAAGACCTTTCATGATTGGAATTCCTATCCATCGTGCTGAATAAAAGAGCTCCAATTTTTTAGCCAGGCCCTAGGGGTACACCCTAGGGGCCAAGGCTAAAAACTATTTTGGCCATAACTTCTGCGTTACTCGACCGATTCGGTCTATATTTATGTCCATATAATCCTTATCTATAGGCCTAAGACCCGTAATGATCGGAATTCCTGTCGATCGTTCCGAACAAAGTGTTTCAATTTTCGGGACGGGCCCTAGGGGTACCCCTAGGGGCTCGGGGGCTGAAAAATCATCCGAAATGAAATATTGATTTTTCCACACATTAGCACATTCACATTTATTTATGGCATTTTAAAGTGAGCTTGCGTTATTTGAAGGCCAAGATCGCAGGTAAATCGACCGAATACGCCCCAAAATAGTCCCTTTTTCGCTTGTTTTGAACTCTCGCGAAGTTCTCGTAAACTAAAATAATAGGAAAAGTGGATTTTGACTTTTTTGGGGATAGCCCTTAGAATAAGGTTACCAACGCCGCTTGAATCGGCCAAATCGTACAAATAGCCTAGAAGTTATGGCAAAAATAGTGGAACTGCGCAAAACGGGACCCGACGCAAAAACTAGTTTAGCTATAACTTCTTCGTTACTCGCCCGATTCGGTCGATCTTTATGTCCACAGAATTCTTATCTAAAGGCTTAAGACCCCTAATGATCGGAATTCCTGTCCATCGTGCCGAACAAAGAGTTTCAATTTTCGGGCCGGGCCCTAGGGGGTACCCTTAGGGGCTCGGGGGCTGAAAAATCATCCGAAATGAAATGTTGATTATTTCACACATTAGCACATTCACATGCATTAATGGCATTTTAAAGTGAGTTTGCGTAATTTGAAGGCCCAGATCGCGGGTAAATCGGCCTAATACGCCCCAAAATTGTCACTTTTTCGCTTGTTTTGTACTCTCACAAAGATGTCGTATAGCAAAATAATAGGAAAAGTGGATTTTGACTTTTTTGCGGGATAGCCCTTGGAATAAGGTTTCCAACGCCACTTGAATCGGCCAAATCGGACAAATAGCCTAGAAGTTATGGCAAAAATAGTAGAACTGCGCAAAATGGGACCTGACGCAAAAACTATTTTGGCCATAACTTCTTCGTTTCTCGCCCGATTCGGTCGATCTTTATGTCCACGGAATCCATATCTAAAGGCCCAAGACCCCTTATGATTGGAATTCTTATCCATCGTGCTGAACAAAGAGCCCAATTTTTGGCTAGGCCCTAGGGGTACCCCTAGGGGCCTGGGCTAAAAACTGTTTTGGACATAACTTCTTCGTTACTCGCCCGATTCGGTTGATCATTATGTCCTCAGAATCCTTATCTAAAGGCCTAAGACCCCTAATGATCGGAATTATTGTCCATCGTGCCGAACAAAGGGCTTCAATTATCGGGTTGGGCCCTAGGGGTACCCCTAGGGGCTCGGGGGCTGAAAAATCATCCGAAACGAAATGTTGATTTTTTTGCACATTAGCACAATCACATGTATTTATAGCATTTTAAAGTGAGCTTGCGTAATTTGAAGGCCTAGATCGCGGGTAAATCGGCCGAATACGCCCCAAAATAGTCACTTTTTCGCTTGTTTTGGACTCTCACTTAGTTCTCGTAAAGCAAAATAATAGGAAAAGTGGATTTTAACTTTTTGGGGGATAGCCCTTGGAATAAGGTTTCCAAAGCCGCTTGAATCGGCCAAATCGTACAAATAGCCTAGAGGTTATGGCAAAAATAGTGGAACTGCGCAAAACGGGACCCGACGCAAAAACTAGTTTGGCCATAACTTCTTCGTTTCTCACCCGATTCGGTCGATCTTTATGTCCACGGCATACTTATCTAAAGGCCCAAGACCTTTCATGATTGGAATTCCTATCTATCGTGCTTAACAAAGAGCTCCAATTTTTGAGCCGGGTCCTAGGGGGGCCTGGGCTAAAAACTATTTTGGCTATAACTTCTGCGTTACTTGCCCGATTCGGTCGATATTTATGTCCATAGAATCCTTATCTAAAGACCTAAGACCCGTAATGATCGGATTCCTGTCCATCGTGCCGAACAAAGTGTTTCAATTTTCGGGTCGGGCCCTAGGGGTACCCTTAGGGGCTCTGGGGCTGAAAAATCATCCGAAATAAAATGTTGATTTTTTCACACATTAGCACATTCACATTTATTAATGGCATTTTAAAGTGAGCTTGCGTAATTTGAAGGCCAAGATCACAGGTAAATCGGCCGAATACGCCCCAAAATAGTCACTTTTTCGGTTGTTTTGGACTCTCACTAAGTGCTCGTAAAGTAAAATAATAGGAAAAGTGGATTTTGACTTTTTGGGGGATATCCCTTAGAATAAGGTTACCAACACCGCTTGAATCGGCCAAATCGTACAAATAGCCTAGAAGTTATGGCAAAAATAAAGGAACTGCGCAAAACGGGACCCGACGCAAAAACTAGTTTAGCCATAACTTCTTCGTTTCTCACCCGATTCGGTCGATCTTTATGTCCACGGAATCCTTATCTAAAGGCCCAAGACCTTTCATGATTGGAATTCCTATCCATCATGCTGAACAAAGAGCTCTAATTTTTGGGCCGGGCCCTGGGGGTACCCCCTAGGGGCCTGGGCTAAAAACTATTTTGGCCATAACTTCTTCGTTACTCGTCTGATTCGGTCGATATTTATGTCCATAGAATCCTTATCTGAAGGGCCTAAGACCCCTAATGATCAGAATTCCTGTCCATCGGGCCGAACAAAGGGCTTCAATTTTCGGGCCAGGCCCAAGGGGTGCCCCTAGGGGCTCGGGGGCTGAAAAATCATTCGAAACGAAATGTTGATTTTTCCGCATATTAGCACATTCACATGTATTTATGGCATTTCAAAGTGAGCTTGCGTAAATTGAAGGCCTAGATCGCGGGTAAATCGGCCGAATACGCCCTAAAATAGTCACTTTTTCGCTTGTTTTGGACTCTCACGAAGTTCTCGTAAAGCAAAATAATAGGAAAAGTGGATTTTGACTTTTTGGCGGATAGCCCTTGGAATAAGGTTTCCAACGCCACTTGATCGGCCAAATCGGGCAAATAGCCTGGAAGTTATGGCAAAAATAATGGAACAACGCAAAACGGGACCCGACGCAAAAACTATTTTGGCCATAACTTCTTCGTTTCTCGCCCGATTCGGTCGATCTTTATGTCCACGGAATCCTTATCTAAAGGCCCAAGACTACTCATGATTGGAATTCATATCCATCGTGCTGATCAAAGAGCTCCAATTTTGGGCCGGGCCTTACCCCTAGGGGCCTGGGTTAAAAACTATTTTGGCCATAACTTCTGCGTTACTCGTCCGATTCGGTCGATATTTATGTCCATATAATCCTTATCTAAAGGCCTATGACCCCTAATGATCGGAATTACTGTCAATCGTGCCGAACAAAGAGTTTCAATTTTCGAGTCGGGCCCTAGGGGTACCCCTAGGGGCTCGGGGGCTGAAAAATCATCCGAAACGAAATGTTGATTTTTTCTCACATTAGCACATTTACATGTATTTATGGCATTTTAAAGTGTGCTTGCGTAATTTGAAGGCCTAGATCGCAGGTAAATCGGCCGAATACGCCCCAAAATAGTCACTTTTTCGCTTGTTTTGGACTCTCACGAAGTTCTCGTAAAGTAAAATAATAGGAAAAGTGGATTTTTACTTTTTGGGGGATAGCCCTTAGAATAAGGTTTCCAACGCCGCTTGAATCGGCTAAATCGTACAAATAGCCTATAAGTTATGGCAAAAATAGTGGAACTGCGCAAAACGGGACCCGACGCAAAAACTATTTTGGCCATAACTTCTTCGTTACTCGCCCGATTCGGTCGATCAGTATGTTTACAGAATCCTTATCTAAAGGCCTAAGACCCCTAATGATCGGAATTCTTGTCCATCGTGCCGAACAAAGGGCTTCAATTTTCGGGTCGGGCCCAAGGGGTACCCCTAGCGGCTCGGGACCTGAAAAATCATCCGAAACTAAATATTGATTTTTCCGCATATTAGCACATTCACATGTATTTATGGCATTTTAAAGTGAACTTGCGTAATTGGATGGCCTAGATCGCGGGTAAATAGGCCGAATACGCCCCAAAATAGTCACTTTTTCGCTTGTTATGGACTCTCATGAAGTTCTCGTAAAGCAAAATAATATGAAAAATGGATTTTGACTTTTTTGGAGATAGCCCTTGGAATAAGGTTTCCAACGCTACTTGAATCGGCCAAATCGAACAAATAGCCTAGAAGTTATGTCCAAAATAGTGGAAGTGCGCAAAACGGGACCCGACGCAAAAACTAGTTTGGCCATAACTTCTTCGTTTCTCACCCGATTAGGTCGATCTTTATGTCCACGGAATCCTTATCTAAAGGCCCAAGACCTTTCATGATTGGAATTCTTATCCATCGTGCTGAACAAAGAGCTCCAATTTTTTGGCCGGGCCCTAGGGGGTACCTTGGGGCCTGCGCTAAAAACTATTTTGGCCATAACTTTTCGTTACTCGTCCGATTCGGTCGATATTTATGTCCATAGAATCCTTATCTAAAGGGCCTAAGACCCCTAATGATCAGAATTCCTGTCCATCGTGCCAAACAGAGGGCTTCAATTTTCGGGCCGGGCGCAAGGGGTACCCATAGGGGCTCGAGGGCTGAAAAATCATCCGAAACGAAATGTTGATTTTTCCGCATATTAGCATATTCACATGTATTTATGGCATTTTAAAGTGAGCTTGCGTAATTTGAAGGCCTAGATCGCGGGTAAATCGGCCGAATACGCCCTAAAATAGTCACTTTTTCGCTTGTTTTGGACTCTCACGAAGTTCTCGTAAAGCAAAATAATAGGAAAAGTGGATTTTGACTTTTTAGGGGATAGCCCTTGGAATAAGGTTTCCAACGCCACTTGATCGGCCAAATCGGACAAATAGCCTAGAAGTTATGGCAAAAATAGTGGAACTATGCAAAACGGGACCCGACGCAAAAACTATTTTGGCCATAACTTCTTCGTTTCTCGCCCGATTCGTTCGATCTTTATTTCCACGGAATCCTTATCTAACGGCCCAAGACTCCTCATGATTGGATTTCATATCCATCGTGCTGAACAAAGAGCTCCAATTTTGGGCCGGGCCCTAGGGGTACCTCCTAGGTGCCCGGGCTAAAAACTATTTTTGCCATAACTTTTTCGTTACTCGCTTGATTCGGTCGATCTTTATGTCTACAGAATCCTTATCTAAAGGCTTAAGACCCCTAATGATCAGAATTCCTGTCCATCGTGCCGAACAAAGAGTTTCAATTTTCGGGCCGGGCCCTAGGGTTCCCCTAGGGGTTCGGGGGCTGAAAAATCATCCGAAACGAAATGTTGATTTTTTCACACATTAACACATTCACATGTATTTATGGCATTTTTCGGGCCGGGCCCTAGGGGTACCCCTAGGGCCCGGGCTAAAAACTATTTTTGCCATAACTTCTGCGTTACTCGCCCGATTCGGTCAATATTTATGTCCATAGAATCCTTATCTAAAGGCTTAAGACCCCTAATGATCAGAATTCCTGTCCATCGTGCCGAACAAAGAGTTTCAATTTTCGGGTCGGGCCCTAGGGGTACCCCTAGAGGCTCGAGGGCTGAAAAATCATCCGAAACGAAATGTTCATTTATCCGCATATTAGCACATTCACATGTATTTATGGCATTTTAAATTGAGCTTGCATAATTTGAAGGCCTAGATCGCGGGTAAATCGGCCGAATACGCCCTAAAATAGTCACTTTTTCGTTTGTTTTGGACTCTCACAAAGTTGTCGTAAAGAAAAATAATAGGAAAAGTGGATTTTTACTTTTTGGGGGATAGCTCTTGGAATAAGGTTTCCAACGCCACTTGATCTGCCAAATCGGACAAATAGCCTAGAAGTTATGGCAAAAATAGTGGAACTACGCAAAACGGGACCCGACGCAAAAACTATTTGGGCCATAACTACTTCGTTTCTCGCCCGATTCGATCAATCTTTATATCCACGGAATCCTTATCTAAAGGCCCAAGACTCCTCATGATTGGAATTCCTATCCATCGTGCTGAACAAAGAGCTCCAATTTTTGGACCGGGTCCTAGGGGGTACCTAGGGGCCTGGGCTAAAAACTATTTTTGCCATAACTTTTCGTTACTCTTCCGATTCGGTCGATATTTATGTCCATAGAATCCTTATCTAAAGGGCCTAAGACCCCTAATGATCAGAATTCCTGTCCATCGTGCCAAACAGAGGGCTTCAATTTTCGGGCCGGGCGCAAGGGGTACCCCTAGTGAATCGGGAACTGAAAATTCATCCGAAATGAAATATTGATTTTTCCGCATATTAGCACATTCACTTGTATTTATGGCATTTTAAAGTGAGCTTGCGTAATTTGATGGCCAAGATCGCGGGTAAATCGGCCGAATACGCCCCAAAATAGTCACTTTTTCGCTTGTTATGGACTCTCGCGAAGTTTTCGTAAAGTAAAATAATAGGAAAAGTGGATTTTTACTTTTCGGGGGATAGCCCTTGGAATAAGGTTTCCAACGCCACTTGAATCGGCCAAATCGGACAAAAATCCTAGAAGTTATGGCAAAAATAGTGGAACTGCGCAAAACGGGACCCGACGCAAAAACTAGTTTGGCCATAATTTCTTCGTTTCTCACCCGATTTGGTCGATCTTTATGTCCACGGAATCCTTATCTAAAGGCCCAAGACCTTTCATGATCGGAATTCCTATCCATCGTGCTGAACAAAGAGCTCCAATTTTTGGGAGGGGCCTGGGCTAAAAACTATTTTGGCCATAACTTCTTCGTTACTCGTTCGATTCGGTCGATGTTTATGTCCATAGAATCCTTATCTAAAGGGCCTAAGACCCCTAATGATCAGAATTCCTGTCCATCGTGCCGAACAGAGGGCTTCAATTTTCGGGCCGGGCGCAAGGGGTACCCCTAGGGGCTCGAGGGCTGAAAAATCATCCGAAACGAAATGTTGATTTTTCCGCATATTAGCACATTCACATGTATTTATGGCATTTTAAAGTGAGCTTGCGTAATTTGAAAGCCTAGATCGCGGGTAAATCGGCCGAATACGCCCTAAAATAGTCACTTTTTCGCTTGTTTTGGACTCTCACGAAGTTCTCGTAAAGCAAAATAATAGGAAAAGTGGATTTTTACTTTTTGAGGGATAGCTCTTGGAATAAGGTTTCCAACGCCACTTGATCGGCCAAATCGGACAAATAGCCTGGAAGTTATGGCAAAAATAGTGGAACTGCGCAAAACGGGACCCGACGCAAAAACTATTTTGGCCATAACTTCTTCGTTTCTCGCCCGATTCGGTCAATATTTATGTCCACGGAATCCTTATCTAAAGGCCCAAGACTCCTCATGATTGGAATTCCTATCCAATCTGCTGAATAAAGAGCGCCAATTTTTGGGCTGGGTCCTAGGGGGTACCTAGGGGCCTGGGCTAAAAACTATTTTGGCCATAACTTTTCGTTACTCGTCCGATTCGGTCGATATTTATGTCCATAGAATCCTTATCTAAAGGGCCTAAGATCCCTAATGATCAGAATTCCTGTCCATCGTGCCAAACAGACAACTTCAATTTTCGGGCCGGGCGCAAGGGGTATCCCTTGGGGCTCGGGAACTGAAAAATCATCCTAAATGAAATATTGATTTTTCCGCATATTAGCACATTCACTTGTATTTATGGCATTTTAAAGTAAGCTTGCGTAATTTGATGGCCTAGATCGCGGATAAATCGGCCGAATACGCCGCAAAATAGTCACTTTTTCGCTTATTATGGACTCTCCCGAAGTTCTCGTAAAGTAAAATAATAGGAAAAGTGGATTTTTACTTTTTGGGGGATAGCCCTTGGAATAAGATTTCCAACGCCACTTGATCGGTCAAATCGGACAAATAGCCTAGAAGTTATGGCAAAAATAGTGGAACTACGCAAAACAGGACCCGACGCAAAAATTATTTTGGCCATAACTTCTTCGTTTCTCGCCCGATTCGGTCAATCTTTATGTCCACGGAATCCTTATCTAAAGGCCCAAGACTCCTCTTGATTGGAATTTATATCCATCGTGCTGAACAAAGAGCTCCAATTTTTGGGTTGGGCCCTAGGTGTACCCCCTAGGGTCCTGGGCTAAAAACTATTTTGGCCATAACTTCTTCGTTACTCGCCCGATTCGGTCAATCATTATGTTTACAGAATCCTTATCTAAAGGTCTAAGACCTCTAATGATCGGAATTCTTGTCCATCGTGCCGAACAAAGGGCTTCAATTTTCGGGTCGAGCCCAAGGGGTACCCCTAGGGGCTCGAGAACTGAAAAATCATCCGAAAAGAAATATTGATTTTTCCGCATATTAGCACATTCACTTGTATATATGGCATTTTAAAGTGAGCTTGCGTAATTTGATGGCCTAGATCGCGGGTAAATCGGCCGAATACGCCCCAAAATAGTCACTTTTTCACTTGTTATGGACTCTCACGAAGTTCTCGTTAAGTAAAATAATAGGAAAAATGGATTTTTACTTTTTGGGGGATAGCCCTAGGAATAAGGTTTCCAACGCCATTTGAATCGGCCAAATCGGACAAAAATCCTAGAAGTTATGGCAAAAATAGTGGAACTGCGCAAAACGGGACCCGACGCAAAAACTAGTTTGGCCATAATTTCTTCGTTTCTCACCCGATTCGGTCGATCTTTATGTCCACGGAATCCTTATCTAAAGGCCCAAGACCTTTCATGATCGGAATTCCTGTCCATCGTGCTGAACAAAGAGCTCCAATTTTTGGGAGGGGCCTGGGCTAAAAACTATTTTGGCCATAACTTCTTCGTTACTCGTTCGATTCGGTCGATGTTTATGTCCATAGAATCCTTATCTAAAGGGCCTAAGACCCCTAATGATCAGAATTCCTGTCCTTCGTGCCGAACAGAGGGCTTCAATTTTCGGGCCGGGCGCAAGGGGTACCCCTAGGGGCTCTAGGGCTGAAAAATCATCCGAAACGAAATGTTGATTTTTCCGCATATTAGCACATTCACATGTATTTATGGCATTTTAAAGTGAGCTTGCGTAATTTGAAGGCCTAGATCGCGGGTAAATCGGCCGAATACGCCCTAAAATAGTCACTTTTTCGCTTGTTTTGGACTCTCACGAAGTTCTCGTAAAGCAAAATAATAGGAAAAGTGGATTTTTACTTTTTGAGGGATAGCTCTTGGAATAAGGTTTCCAACGCCACTTGATCGGCCAAATCGGACAAATAGCCTGGAAGTTATGGCAAAAATAGTGGAACTACGCAAAACGGGTCCTGACGCAAAAACTATTTTGGCCATAACTTCTTCGTTTCTCGCCCGATTCGGTCAATCTTTATGTCCACGGAATCCTTATCTAAACGCCCAAGACTTCTCATGATTGGAATTCCTATCCATCGTGCTGAATAAAGAGCGCCAATTTTTGGGCTGGGTCCTAGGGGGTACCTAGGGGCCTGAGCTAAAAACTATTTTGGCCATAACTTTTCGTTACTCGTCCGATTCGGTCGATATTTATGTCCATAGAATCCTTATCTAAAGGGCCTAAGACCCCTAATGATCAGAATTCCTGTCCATCGTGCCAAACAGACAGCTTCAATTTTCGGGCCGGGCGCAAGGGGTATCCCTTGGGGCTCGGGAACTGAAAAATTATCCTAAATGAAATATTGATTTTTCCGCATATTAGCACATTCACTTGTATTTATGGCATTTTAAAGTGAGCTTGCGTAATTTGATGGCCTAGATCGCGGATAAATCGGCCGAATACGCCCCAAAATAGTCACTTTTTCGCTTGTTATGGACTCTCACGAAGTTCTCGTAAAGTAAAATAATAGGAAAAGTGGATTTTTACTTTTTGGGGGATAGCCCTTGGAATAAGGTTTCCAACGCCACTTGATTGGTCAAATCGGACAAATAGCCTCGAAGTTATGGCAAAAATAGTGGAACTACGCAAAACAGGACCCGACGCAAAAATTATTTTGGCCATAACTTCTTCGTTTCTCGCCCGATTCGGTCAATCTTTATGTCCACGGAATCCTTATCTAAAGGCCCAAGACTCCTCTTGATTGGAATTTATATCCATCGTGCTGAACAAAAAGCTCCAATTTTTGGGTTGGGCCCTAGGTGTACCCCCTAGGGTCCTAGGCTAAAAACTATTTTGGCCATAACTTCTTCGTTACTCGCCCGATTCGGTCAATCATTATGTTTACAGAATCCTTATCTAAAGGCCTAAGACCTCTAATGATCGGAATTCTTGTCCATCGTGCCGAACAAAGGGCTTCAATTTTCGGGTCGGGCCCAAGGGGTACCCCTAGGGGCTCGAGAACTGAAAAATCATCCGAAAAGAAATATTGATTTTTCCGCATATTAGCACATTCACTTGTATTTATGGCATTTTAAAGTGAGCTTGCGTAATTTGATGGCCTAGATCGCGGGTAAATCGGCCGAATACGCCCCAAAATAGTCACTTTTTCGCTTGTTATGGACTCTCACGAAGTTCTCGTTAAGTAAAATAATAGGAAAAATGGATTTTTACTTTTTGGGAGATAGCCCTAGGAATAAGGTTTCCAACGCCACTTGAATCGGCCAAATCGGACAAAAATCCTAGAAGTTATGGCAAAAATAGTGGAACTGCGCAAAACGGGACCCGACGCAAAAACTAGTTTGGCCATAATTTCTTCGTTTCTCACCCGATTCGGTCGATCTTTATGTCCACAGAATCCTTATCTAAAGGCCCAAGATCTTTCATGATCGGAATTCCTATCCATCGTGCTGAACAAAGAGCTCCAATTTTTGGGAGGGGCCTGGGCTAAAAACTATTTTGGCCATAACTGCTTCGTTACTCGTTTGATTCGGTCGATGTTTATGTCCATAGAATCCTTATCTAAAGGGCCTAAGACCCCTAATGATCAGAATTCCTGTCCATCGTGCCGAACAGAGGGCTTCAATTTTCGGGCCGGGCGCAAGGGGTACCCCTAGGGGCTCGAGGGCTGAAAAATCATCCGAAACGAAATGTTGATTTTTCCGCATATTAGCACATTCACATGTATTTATGGCATTTTAAAGTGAGCTTGCGTAATTTGAAGGCCTAGATCGCGGGTAAATCGGCCGAATACGCCCTAAAATAGTCACTTTTTCGCTTGTTTTGGAATCTCACGAAGTTCTCGTAAAGCAAAATAATAGGAAAAGTGGATTTTTACTTTTTGAGGGATAGCTCTTGGAATAAGGTTTCCAACGCCACTTGATCGGCCAAATCGGACAAATAGCCTGGAAGTTATGGCAAAAATAGTGGAACTACGCAAAACGGGTCCTGACGCAAAAACTATTTTGGCCATAACTTCTTCGTTTCTCGCCCGATTCGGTCAATCTTTATGTCCACGGAATCCTTATCTAAACGCCCAAGACTCCTCATGATTGGAATTCCTATCCATCGTGCTGAATAAAGAGCGCCAATTTTTGGGCTGGGTCCTAGGGGGTACCTAGGGGCCTGGGCTAAAAACTATTTTGGCCATAACTTTTCGTTACTCGTCCGATTCGGTCGATATTTATGTCCATAGAATCCTTATCTAAAGGGCCTAAGACCCCTAATGATCAGAATTCCTGTCCATCGTGCCAAACAGACAGCTTCAATTTTCGGGCCGGGCGCAAGGGGTATCCCTTGGGGCTCGGGAACTGAAAAATCATCCTAAATGAAATATTGATTTTTCCGCATATTAGCACATTCACTTGTATTTATGGCATTTTAAAGTGAGCTTGCGTAATTTGATGGCCTAGATCGCGGATAAATCGGCCGAATACGCCCCAAAATAGTCACTTTTTCGCTTGTTATGGACTCTCACGAAGTTCTCGTAAAGTAAAATAATAGGAAAAGTGGATTTTTACTTTTTGGGGGATAGCCCTTGGAATAAGGTTTCCAACGCCACTTGATCGGTCAAATCGGACAAATAGCCTCGAAGTTATGGCAAAAATAGTGGAACTACGCAAAACAGGACCCGACGCAAAAATTATTTTGGCCATAACTTCTTCGTTTCTCGCCCGATTCGGTCAATCTTTATGTCCACGGAATCCTTATCTAAAGGCCCAAGACTCCTCTTGATTGGAATTTATATCCATCGTGCTGAACAAAGAGCTCCAATTTTTGGGTTGGGCCCTAGGTGGTACCCCTAGGGTCCTGGGCTAAAAACTATTTTGGCCATAACTTCTTCGTTACTCGCCCGATTCGGTCAATCATTATGTTTACAAAATCCTTATCTAAAGGCCTAAGACCTCTAATGATCAGAATTCTTGTCCATCGTGCCGAACAAAGGGCTTCAATTTTCGGGTCGGGCCCAAGGGGTACCCCTAAGGGCTCGAGAACTGAAAAATCATCCGAAAAGAAATATTGATTTTTCCGCATATTAGCACATTCACTTGTATTTATTGCATTTTAAAGTGAGCTTGCGTAATTTGATGGCCTAGATCGCGGGTAAATCGGCCGAATACGCCCCAAAATAGTCACTTTTTCGCTTGTTATGGACTCTCACGAAGTTCTCGTTAAGTAAAATAATAGGAAAAATGGATTTTTACTTTTTGGGGGATAGCCCTTGGAATAAGGTTTCCAATGCCACTTGAATCGGCCAAATCGGACAAAAATCCTAGAAGTTATGGCAAAAATAGTGGAACTGCGCAAAACGGGACCCGACGCAAAAACTAGTTTGGCCATAATTTCTTCGTTTCTCACCCGTTTCGGTTGATCTTTATGTCCACGGAATCCTTATCTAAAGGCCCAAGACCTTTCATGATCGGAATTCCTATCCATCGTGCTGAACAAAGAGCTCCAATTTTTGGGAGGGGCCTGGGCTAAAAACTATTTTGGCCATAACTTCTTCGTTACTCGTTCGATTCGGTCGATGTTTATGTCCATAGAATCCTTATCTAAAGGGCCTAAGACCCCTAATGATCAGAATTCCTGTCCATCGTGCCGAACAGAGGGCTTCAATTTTCGGGCCGGGCGCAAGGGGTACCCCTAGGGGCTCGAGGGCTGAAAAATCATCCGAAACGAAATGTTGATTTTTCCGCATATTAGCACATTCACATGTATTTATGGCATTTTAAAGTGAGCTTGCGTAATTTGAATGCCTAGATCGCGGGTAAATCGGCCGAATACGCCCTAAAATAGTCACTTTTTCGCTTGTTTTGGAATCTCACGAAGTTCTCGTAAAGCAAAATAATAGGAAAAGTGGATTTTTACTTTTTGAGGGATAGCTCTTGGAATAAGGTTTCCAACGCCACTTGATCGGCCAAATCGGACAAATAGCCTGGAAGTTATGGCAAAAATAGTGGAACTGCGCAAAACGGGACCCGACGCAAAAACTATTTTGGCCATAACTTCTGCATTACTCGCCCGATTCGGTCGATTTTTATGTCCATAGAATCCTTATCTAAAGGCCTAAGACCCCTAATAATCGGAATTCCTGTCCATCGTGCCGAACAAAGAGTTTCAATTTTCGAGCCGGGCCCTAGGGGTAACCCTAGGGGTTTGGAGGCTGAAAAATTATCCGAAACGAAATGTTGATTTTTCCGCATATTAGCACATTCACATGTATTTATGGCATTTTAAAGTGAGCTTGCATAATTTGAAGGCCTAGATCGCGGGTAAATCGGCCGAATACGCCCAAAAATAGTCACTTTTTCGCTTGTTTTGGACTCTCACGAAGTTCTCGTAAAGCAAAATAATAGGAAAAGTGGATTTTTACTTTTTGGGGGATAGCCCTTGGATTAAGGTTTCCAACGCCACTTGATCGGCTAAATCAGACAAATAGCCTAGAAGTTATGGCAAAAATAGTGGAACTACGCAAAACGGGACCCGACGCAAAAACTATTTTGGCCATAACTTCTTCGTTTCTCGCCCGATTTGGTCAATCATTATGTCCACGGAATCCTTATCTAAAGGCCCAAGACTTCTCATGATTGAAATTTATATCCATCATGCTGAACAAAGAGCTCTAATTTTTGGGCTGGGCCCTAGGTGTACCCCCTAGGGTCCTGGGCTAAAAACTATTTTGGCCATAACTTCTTCGCTACTCGTCAGATTCGGTCGATCAATATGTTTACAGAATCCTTATCTAAAGGCCTAAGACCCCTAATGATCGGAATTCTTGTCCATCGTGCCGAACAAAGGGCTTCAATTTTCGGGTCTGGCCCAAGGGGTGCCCCTAGGGGCTCGGGAACTGAAAAATCATCCGAAACGAAATATTGATTTTTCCGCATATTAGCACATTCACTTGTATTTATGGCATTTTAAAGTGAACTTGCGTAATTTGATGGCCTAGATCATTGGTAAATCGGCCGAATACGCCCCAAAATAGTCACTCTTTCGCTTGTTATGGACTCTCACGAAGTTCTCGTAAAGTAAAATAATAGGAAAAGTGGATTTTGACTTTTTGGGAGATAGCCCTTGGAATAAGGTTTCCAATGCCACTTGAATCGGCCAAATCGGACAAATAGCCTAGAAATAATGGCAAAAATAGTGGAAGTGCGCAAAACGGGACCCGACGCAAAAACTAGTTTGGCCATAACTTCTTCGTTTCTCACCCGATTCGGTCGATCTTTATGTCTACGGAATCCTTATCTAAAGGCCCAAGACCTTTCACGATTGGAATTCCTATCCATCGTGCTGAACAAAGAGCTCCAATTTTTGGGCCGGGCCCCAGGGGTACCCCTTAGGGGCTTGGGCTAAAAACTATTTTGGCCATAACTTCTTTGTTACTCGTCCGATTCGGTCGATATTTATGTCCATAGAATCCTTATCTAAAGGGCCTAAGACCCCTAATGATCAGAATTCTTGTCCATCGTGCCGAACAAAGAGTTTCAATTTTCGGGCCGGGCCCTAAGGCTACCTCTAGGGCTCAGGGGCTGAAAAATCATCCGAAACGAAATGTTGATTTTTTCGCACATTAGCACATTCACATGTATTTATAGCATTTTAAAGTGAGCTTGCGTAATTTGAAGGCCTAGATCGAGGGTAATTCGGCCGAATACGCCCCAAAATAGTCACTTTTTCGTTTGTTATGGACTCTCACGAAGTTCTCGTAAAGCAAAATAATAGAAAAAGTGGATTTTTACTTTTTGGGGGATAGCCCTTAAAATAAGGTTTCCAATGCCGCTTGAATCGGCCAAATCGTACAAATAGCCTAGAAGTTATGGCAAAAATAGTGGAACTGCGCAAAACGGGACCCGTTGCAAAAACTAGTTTGGCCATATCTTCTTCGTTTCTCACCCGATTCGGTCGATCTTTATGTCCACGGAATCCTTATCTAAAGGCCCAAGACCTTTCATGATTGGAATTCCTATCCATCGTTCTGAACAAAGAGCTCCAATTTTTGAGCCGGGCCCTAGGGGTACCCCCTAGGGGCTTGGGCTAAAAACTATTTTGGCCATAACTTCTCGTTACTCGCCCGATTCGGTCGATATTTATGTCCATAGAATCCTTATCTAAAGGCCTAAGACCAATAATGATCGGAATTCCTGTCCATCATGCCGACCAAAGAGTTTCAATTTTCGGGCCGGGCCCTAGGGGTACCCCTAGGGGCCCGGGGGCTGAAAAATCATCCGAAAGGAAATGTTGATTTTTTTACACATTAGCACAGTCACATGTATTTATGGCATTTTAAAGTGAGCTTGCGTAATTTGAAGGCCTAGATCGCAGGTAAATCGGCCGAATACGCCCCAAAATAGTCACTTTTTCGATTGTTTTGGACTCTCACGAAGTTCTCGTAAAGTAAAATAATAGGAAAAATGGATTTTTACTTTTTGAGGGATAGCCCTTAGAATAAGGTTTCCAACACCGCTTGAATCGGCCAAATCGTAGAAATAGCCTATAAGTTATGGCAAAAATAGTAGAACTGCGCAAAACAGGACCTGACGCAAAAACTTTTTTGGCCATAACTTCTTCGTTTCTCGCCCGATTCGGTCGATCTTTATGTCTACGGAATCCTTATCTAAAGGCCTATAACCTCTAATGATCAGAATTCTTGTCCATCTCGCCGAACAAAGGGCTTCAATTTTCGGGCCGGGCCCTAGGGGTACCCCTAGGGGCTCGGGGGCTGAAAAATCATCCGAAATGAAATGTTGATTTTTTTGCACATTAGCACATTCACATGTATTTATGCATTTTAAAGTGAGCTTGCGTAATTTGAAGGCCTAGATCGAGGGTAATTCGGCCGAATACGCCCCAAAATAGTCACTTTTTTGCTTGTTTTGGACTCTCACGAAGTTCTCGTAAAGCAAAATAATAGGAAAAGTGGATTTTTACTTTTTGGGGGATAGCCCTTAGAATAAGGTTTCCAACACCGCTTGAATCGGCCAAATCGTACAAATAGCCTAGAATTTATGGCAAAAATAGTGGAACTGCGCAAAACTGGACCCGACGCAAAAACTAGTTTGGCCATATCTTTTTCGTTTCTCACCCGATTCGATCGATCTTTATGTCCACGGAATCCTTATCTAAAGGCCCAAGACCTTTCATGATTGGAATTCCTATCCATCGTGCTGAACAAAGAGCTCCAATTTTTGAGCCGGGCCCTAGGGGTACCCCCTAGGGGCTTGGGCTAAAAACTATTTTGGCCATAACTTCTGCGTTACTCGCCCGATTCGGTCGATATTTATGTCCATAGAATACTTATCTAAAGGCCTAAGACTCCTAATGATCGGAATTCCTGTCCATCGTGCCGAACAAAGAGTTTCAATTTTCGGGCCGGGCCCCTAGGGGCTCGGGGGCTGAAAAATCATCCGAAACGAAATGTTGATTTTTTTACACATTAGCACAGTCACATGCATTTATGGCATTTTAAAGTGAGCTTGCGTAATTTGAAGGCCTAGATCGCAGGTAAATCGGCCGAATACGCCTGAAAATAGTCACTTTTTGGCTTGTTTTGGACTCTCACGAAGTTCTCGTAAAGTAAAATAATAGGAAAAGTGGATTTTTACTTTTTGGGGGATAGCCCTTAGAATAAGGTTTCCAACACCGCTTTAATCAGCCAAATCGTACAAATAGCCTATAAGTTAAGGCAAAAATAGTGGAACTGCGCAAAACGGGACTCGACGCAAAAACTATTTTGGCCATAACTTCTTCGTTTCTCTCCCGATTCGGTCGATCTTTGTGTCCACGGTATCCTTATCTAAAGGCCCAAGACCTTTCATGATTGGAAATCCTATCCATCATGCTGAACAAAGAGCTCCAATTTTTTAGCCGAGCCCTAAGGGTACCACCCCCTAGAGACTTGGGCTAAAAACTATTTTGGCCATAACTTCTGCATTACTCGCCCGATTCGGTCGAAATTTATGTCCATAGAATCCTTATCTAAAGGTCTAAGACCCCTAATGATCGGAATTCCTGTCCATCGTGCCAAACAAAGAGTTTCAATTTTCGGGGCGGGCCCTAGGGGTAACCCTAGGGGCTCGGGGGCTGAAAAATCATCCGAAATGAAATGTTGATTTTTTCAAACATTAGCACAGTCACATGTATTTATGGCATTTTAAATTGAGCTTGCGTAATTTGAAGGCCTAGATCGAAGGTAAATCGGCCGAATACGCCCCAAAATAGTCACTTTTTCGCTTGTTTTGGACTCTCACGAAGTTCTCGTAAAGTAAAATAATAGGAAAAGTGGATTTTTACTTTTTGGGGGATAGCCCTTAGAATAAGGTTTCCAACACCGCTTGAATCGGTCAAATCGTACAAATAGCCTATAAGTTATGGCAAAAATAGTGGAACTGCGCAAAACGGGACCCGATGCAAAAACTATTTCGGCCATAACTTTTTCGTTTCTCGCCCGATTCGGTCGATCTTTATGTCCACGGTATCCTTATCTAACGGCCCAAGACCTTTCATGATTGGAAATCCTATCCATCATGCTGAACAAAGAGCTCCAATTTTTGAGCCGGGTCCTAGGGGTACCCCTAGGGGCTTGGGCTAAAAACTATTTTGGCCATAACTTCTGCGTTACTCGCCCGATTCGGTCGATATTTATGTCCATAGAATCCTTATCTAAAGGCCTAAGACTCCTAATGATCGGAATTCCTATCCATCGTGCCGAACAAAGAGTTTCAATTTTCAGGCCGGGCCCTAGGGGTACCCCTAGGGGCTCGGGGGCTGAAAAATCATCCGAAACGAAATGTTGATTTTTTCACACATTAGCACAGTCACATGTATTTATGGCATTTTAAAGTGAGCTTGCGTTATTTGAAGGCCTAGATCGCAGGTAAATCGGCTGAATACGCCCCAAAATAGTCACTTTTTGGCTTGTTTTGGACTCTCACGAAGTTCTCGTAAAGTAAAATAATAGGAAAAGTGAATTTTTGCTTTTTGGAGGATAGCCCTTAGAATAAGGTTTCCAACACCACTTGAATCGGCCAAATCGTACAAATAGCCTATAAGTTATGGCAAAAATAGTGGAACTGCGCAAAACGGGACCCGACGCAAAAACTATTTTGGCCATAACCTTTTCGTTTCTTGCCCGATTCGGTCGATCTTTTTGTCCACGGTATCCTTATCTAAAGGCCCAAGACCTTTCATGATTGGAAATCCTATCCATCATGCTGAACAAAGAGCTCCAATTTTTGAGCCGGGCCCTAGAGGTAACCCTTAGGGGCTTGGGCTAAAAACTATTTTGGCCATAACTTCTGCGTTACTCGCCCGATTCGGTCGATATTTATGTCTATAGAATCCTTATCTAAAGGCCTAAGACTCCTAATGATCGGAATTCCTGACCATCGTAACGAACAAAGAGTTTCAATTTTCGGGCCGGGCCCTAAGGGTACCCCTAGGGGCTCGGGGGCTGAAAAATCATCCGAAACGAAATGTTGATTTTTTCACACATTAGCACAGTCACATGTATTTATGGCATTTAAAAGTGAGCTTGCGTAATTTGAAGGCCTAGATCGCAGGTAAATCGGCCGAATACGCCTGAAAATAGTCACTT
This sequence comes from Schizonepeta tenuifolia, assembly GCA_029490685.1. Taxonomy (NCBI): domain Eukaryota; kingdom Viridiplantae; phylum Streptophyta; class Magnoliopsida; order Lamiales; family Lamiaceae; genus Schizonepeta; species Schizonepeta tenuifolia. Next base: position 13,117,156 of record CM055958.1, on the reverse strand, counting down.
TTGGCTTGTTTTGGACTCTCACGAAGTTTTCGTAAAGTAAAATAATAGGAAAAGTGGATTTTTTCTTTTTGGGGGATAGCCCTTAGAATAAGGTTTCCAACACCGCTTGAATCGGCCAAATCGTACAAATAGCCTATAAGTTATGGCAAAAATAGTGGAACTGCGCAAAACGGGACCCGACGCAAAAACTATTTTGGCCATAACTTCTTCGTTTCTCGCCCGATTCGGTCGATCTTTATGTCCACGGTATCCTTATCTAAAGGCCCAAGACCTTTCATGATTGGAAATCCTATCCATCATGCTGAACAAAGAGCTCCAATTTTTGAGTCGGGCCCTAGGGGTAACCCCTAGGGGCCTGGGCTAAAAACTATTTTGGCCATAACTTCATCGTTACTCACCCGATTCGGTCGATCATTATGTTTACAGAATCCTTATCTAAAGGTCTAAGACCCCTTATGATCGGAATTCGTGTCCATCGTGCCGAACAAAGGGCTTTAATTTTTGGGCCGGGCCCAAGGGATACCCCTAGGGGCTCGGGGACTGAAAAATCATCTTAAATGAAATGTGATTTTTCCGCGTATTAGCACATTCACATGTATTTATGGCATTTTAAAGTGAGCTGGCATAATTTGAAGGCCTAGATCGCGGGTAAATCGGCCGAATACGCCCCAAAATAGTTACTTTTTCGCTTGTTTTGGACTCTCACGAAGTTCTCGTAAAGCAAAATAATAGGAAAAGTGGATTTTGACTTTTTGGGGAATAGCCCTTGGAATAAGGTTTCCAACGCCACTTGAATCGGCCAAATCGGACAAATAGCCTAGAAGTTATGGCAAAAATAGTGGAACTGCGCAAAACGGGATCCGACGCAAAAACTATTTTGGCCATACTTCTGTGTTACTCGCCCGATTCGGTCGATATTTATGTCCATAGAATCCTTATCTAAAGGTCTAAGACCCCTAATGATCGGAATTCCTGTCTATCATGCCGAACAAAGAGTTTCAGTTTTCGGAGCGGGCCCTAGGGGGTACCTAGGGGCTCAGGGGCTGAAAAAATCATCCGAAATGAAATGTTGATTTTTTCACAGATTAGCACATTCACATGTATTTATGGCATTTTAAATTGAGCTTGCGTAATTTGAAGGCCTAGATCGAAGGTAAATCGGCCGAATACGCCCCAAAATAGTCACTTTTTCGCTTGTTTTGGACTCTCACGAAGTTCTCGTAAAGTAAAATAATAGGAAAAGTGGATTTTTACTTTTTGGGGGATAGCCCTTAGAATAAGGTTTCCAACACCGCTTGAATCGGCCAAATCGTACAAATAGCCTATAAGTTATGGCAAAAATAGTGGAACTGCGCAAAACGGGACCCGACGCAAAAACTATTTTGGCCATGACTTTTTCGTTTCTTGCCCGATTCGGTCGATCTTTATGTCCACGGTATCCTTATCTAAAAGCCCAAGACCTTTCATGATTGGAAATCCTATCCATCATGCTGAACAAAGAGCTCCAATTTTTGAGCCGGGCCCTAGGGGTACCCCCTAGGGGCCTGGGCTAAAAACTATTTTGGCCATAACTTCTGCGTTATTCGAAAGATTCGGTCGATATTTATGTCTATAGAATCCTTATCTAAAGGCCTAAGACTCCTAATGATCGGAATTCATGTCCATCGTGCCGAACAAAGAGTTTCAAGCCGGGCCCTAGGGGTACCAATAGGGGCTCGGGGGCTGAAAAAGCATCCGAAACGAAATGTTGATTTTTTCACACATTAGCACAGTCACATGTATTTATGGCATTTTAAAGTGAGCTTGCGTAATTTGAAGGCCTAGATCGCAGGTAAATCGGCCGAATACGCCCCAAAATAGTCACTTTTTGGCTTGTTTTGGACTCTCACGAAGTTCTCGTAAAGTAAAATAATAGGAAAAATGGATTTTTGCTTTTTGGGGGATAGCCCTTAGAATAAGGTTTCCAACACCGCTTGAATCCGCCAAATCGTACATATAGCCTATAATTTATGGCAAAAATAGTGGAACTGCGCAAAACGGGACCCGACGCAAAAACTATTTTGGCCATAACTTCTTCGTTTCTCGCCCGATTCGGTCGATCTTTATGTCCACGGTATCCTTATCTAAAGGCCCAAGACCTTTCATGATTGGAAATCCTATCCATCATGCTGAACAAAGAGCTCCAATTTTTGAGCCGGGCCCTAAGGGTATCCCCTAGGGACTTGGGCTAAAAACTATTTTGGCCATAACTTCTGCATTACTCCCCCGATTCGGTCGATATTTATGTCCATAGAATCCTTATCTAAAGGTCTAAGACCCCTAATGATGGGAATTCTTGTCCATCATGCTGAACAAAGAGTTTCAATTTTCGGGGCGGGCCCTAGGGGCTCGGGGGCTGAAAAATCATCCGAAATGAAATGTTGATTTTTTCAAACATTAGCACAGTCACATGTATTTATGGCATTTTAAATTGAGCTTGCGTAATTTGAAGGCCTAGATCAAAGGTAAATCGGCCGAATACGCCCCAAAATAGTCACTTTTTCGCTTATTTTGGACTCTCACGAAGTTCTCGTAAAGTAAAATAATAGGAAAAGTGGATTTTTACTTTTTGGTGGATAGCCCTTAGAATAAGGTTTCCAACACCGCTTGAATCGGCCAAATCGTACAAATAGCCTATAAGTTATGGCAAAAATAGTGGAACTGCGCAAAACGGGACCCGACGCAAAAACTATTTTGGCCATAACTTTTTCGTTTCTCGCCCGATTCGGTCAATCTTTATGTCCACGGAATCCTTATCTAAAGGCGCAAGACCTTTCATGATTGGAATTCCTATCCATCGTGCTGAACAAAGAACTCCAATTTTTGGACCGGGCCCTAGGGGTAACCCCTAGGGGCCTGGGCTAAAAACTATTTTGGCCATAACTTCATCGTTACTCACCCGATTCGGTCGATCATTATGTTTACAGAATCCTTATCTAAAGGTCTAAGACCCCTTATGATCGGAATTCGTGTCCATCGTGCCGAACAAAGGGCTTTAATTTTTGGGCCGGGCCCAAGGGATACCCCTAGGGGCTCGGGGACTGAAAAATCATCTTAAATGAAATGTGATTTTTCCGCGTATTAGCACATTCACATGTATTTATGGCATTTTAAAGTGAGCTGGCATAATTTGAAGGCCTAGATCGCGGGTAAATCGGCCGAATACGCCCCAAAATAGTTACTTTTTCGCTTGTTTTGGACTCTCACGAAGTTCTCGTAAAGCAAAATAATAGGAAAAGTGGATTTTGACTTTTTGGGGAATAGCCCTTGGAATAAGGTTTCCAACGCCACTTGAATCGGCCAAATCGGACAAATAGCCTAGAAGTTATGGCAAAAATAGTGGAACTGCGCAAAACGGGATCCGACGCAAAAACTATTTTGGCCATAACTTCTGTGTTACTCGCCCGATTCGGTCGATATTTATGTCCATAGAATCCTTATCTAAAGGTCTAAGACCCCTAATGATCGGAATTCCTGTCTATCATGCCGAACAAAGAGTTTCAGTTTTCGGAGCGGGCCCTAGGGGGTACCTAGGGGCTCAGGGGCTGAAAAAATCATCCGAAATGAAATGTTGATTTTTTCACAGATTAGCACATTCACATGTATTTATGGCATTTTAAATTGAGCTTGCGTAATTTGAAGGCCTAGATCGAAGGTAAATCGGCCGAATACGCCCCAAAATAGTCACTTTTTCGCTTGTTTTGGACTCTCACGAAGTTCTCGTAAAGCAAAATAATAGGAAAAGTGGATTTTGACTTTTTGGGGGATAGCCCTTAGAATATGGTTTCCAACGCCACTTGAATCGGCCAAATCGGACAAATAGCCTAGAAGTTATGGCAAAAATAGTGGAACTGCGCAAAACGGGACCCGACGCAAAAACTATTTTGGCCATAACTTCTTCGTTTCTCGCCCGATTCGGTCGATCTTTATTTCCACGGAATCCTTATCTAAAGGCCTAAGACCCCTAATGATCGGAATTCCTATCCATCGTGCCGAACCAAGAGTTTCAATTTTCGGGCGGCCCTAGGGTACCCCTAGAGGGGCTCAGGGGCTGAAAAATCATCCGAAATGAAATATTAATTTTTTCGCACATTAGCACATTAACATGTATTTATGGCATTTTAAAGTGAGCTTGCGTAATTTGAAGGCCTAGATCGCGGGTAAATCGGCCGAATACGCCCCAAAATAGTCACTTTTTCGCTTGTTTTGGACTCTCACGAAGTTCTCGTAAAGCAAAATAATAGGAAAAGTGGATTTTGACTTTTTGGGGGATAGCCCTTAGAATATGGTTTCCAACGCCACTTGAATCGGCCAAATCGGACAAATAGCCTAGAAGTTATGGCAAAAATAGTGGAACTGCGCAAAACGGGACCCGACGCAAAAACTATTTTGGCCATAACTTCTTCGTTTCTCGCCCGATTCGGTCGATCTTTATTTCCACGGAATCCTTATCTAAAGGCCCAAGACCCCTCATGATTGGAATTCATATCCATCGTGCTGAACAAAGAGCTCCAATTTTGGGTCGGGCCCTAGGGGTACCCCTAGGGGCCTGGGCTTAAAACTATTTTGGCCATAACTTTTGCGTTACTCGCCCGATTCGGTCGATATTTATGTCCATAGAATCCTTATCAAAAGGCCTAAGACCCCTAATGATCGGAATTCCTGTCCATCGTGCCGAACAAAGAGTTTCAATTTTCGGGCCGGGCCCTAGGGGTACCCCTAGGGGCTCGGGGGCTGAAAAATCATCCGAAACGAAATGTTGAATTTTTCGCACATTAGCACATTCAAATGTATTTATGGCATTTTAAAGTGAGCTTGCGAAATTTGAAGGCCTAGATCGCTAAATCAGCCGAATACGCCCCAAATTGTCACTTTTTCGCTTGTTTTCGACTCTCACAAAGTTCTCGTAAAGCAAAATAATAGGAAAAGTGGATTTTGAATTTTTGGGGGATAGCCCTTGGAATAAGGTTTCTAACGCCACTTGAATCGGCCAAATCGGACAAATAGCCTAGAAGTTATGACAAAAATAGTGGAACTGCGCAAAACGGGACCCGACGCAAAAATTATTTTGGCCATAACTTCTTCGTTTCTCGCCCGATTCGGTCGATCTTTATTTCCACAGAATCCTTATCTAAAGGCCCAAGACCCCTTATGATTGGAATTCATATCCATCGTGCTGAACAAAGAGCTCCAATTTTGGACCGGGCCCTAGGGGCACACTGTAGACTAGTGTCTCGAAAGAATGCACACACAATTTTTTTAGCTGGAATGCACTCTACTTTTAGTATAGTATTACTATTTTTTTGTTTATATTTTTTATTATTTTTAATATTTACTTTTTTTAAGAAATTTTTTATTTATACATGTCTCAGCTTTTGGGATATACTATGAACTGCATCGGCGATAGGAGTAGCAAGTAAAGTGGGAAGGTCAAAAAGAGAATGAATGATTCTGGAAAGTGAGAGAGGGGCACAGAAAGAGGTTACACTAACTATTGGGACAATAAAACGTCCTATTTGTCGTTTCGGTCTCCAATAAAATTTAAGTCGTATTTTCTCTTATTGAGGGATGAATCTGCACAAAAAAGTTCCACAGGGTATTGAAAATTACTCATCATGTATTGACTAGCTTGATGCCTTTCATAGTCTTTATGTATATATGATGTTTTTGTGATTGATATTTTGTAGACTAATTTATTAGTATTTTACAGGTAATGTATCATCCACATACTATGTGGATGTGCCCAATGTGAGGAAGAATGAGTTAATGATATATTACTATTTTCATCTATAACTATTGCCTAGGAAACTTAAAATGTAAATAATTAACATTTATTATTTAGGTAAAATAGAATGTTTTGCATCATTTTTCTTAAAAGTTGCATCATTTTTTTCAAAATTTATGAAATATGACACTTATTAAAAAACAAATCAAATTCCATAATATGACACTTAATAAAAAACAGAGGGAGTATATGTGACAATTTATTGCCTCAGTCGAATATAGACTCATCATTATTTTTCACTATGCATGTCACATACCGGATCTCAATGCAAATTAGTCGACCAAGTTATTCAGCTTTACCTAAGGCAAAAAGAAGTATAGACAAATAATAAATTAATGAAGATGAGAATGTGTTGGAGTAAATAAATTCGGATTATTATTGATTAATTACATATTAAATGTGATTGAAGATTCTTTACATAGGATTGAGCCCCCATCTAAATGGTTGTAATGCAACGACCTTCCTTAAATTTAGTGCATTCACCAACTGTAATGGTGTGCAATGATGTCCCTTGTGCGCTCATATTGTGGTTAGTCTTAAAGAGTTAGTTTAATTATTTTTGCCTCTTATAACTAGGAAAGAGAATTATTATGCTCCTCCATGAGAACAACATAGTAGCTTCTTCTCACTGGCTGCTCTATGTTGGGTCTTGCTCATGATGTGATCTGAGAGAATGAACACCGAGTTATTCGGCTTTATCTAAGGCAAAAAGGGGTCTGGACAGTAACAATTAGGTTAATGAATCATTCCCTCACTCTTCATAAGTGGTATATGCGCCATGATATGTATATTAATGAGCCGGTGAAATTAGATATGTTTTTCATCTAATTAGACATATAGCAAATGTGTACGACATAAAAAAAGAAAGTCTTCTTATAAATAGTTGTTGGATGATTATGTGTGTGAAAGAGGTGTCATATCTCGTAAGCTAACTCTATGAAGAAATACCAAAGAGAAATCAGTATTTTTGTCCACTTAATTCGACAATATTTGAATCAAAATGTAGATGAATAAACAAGCTATTCTCGTGTGCGTATTCAACACTTGTTGAAAATTATGATGGTACAAGCTGACGAGTATAAGACTATGCACCAAAGGATACTTGCACAGGATGCTCTTTTGTATTAAGTATAAAGATATTCCCTGTGTGTAATTTGAAATATACAGTAAACTTGTTGATGTCGTCTCTTCTAAATGTTTCGGAGTTGGGGGCTATCATTGCAAGCTATCGAACTATCTTGGAAGCCAACATAATTTTCATTTGAAACACATTATATATGATGCTAATATGCTAGCACATAATCTCGCTAGAAAAGCTAATAATTTTGTAAGTCTGCATGCATGGATTAACTCCTATCGTTTATGGATGATCTTTTTCATGTTCGATATATTTGCAATTAATCTAAGGCTATCTGCATTCCTTAGAGATACTAAGTGTCTCTAAGGTATCTTTAACTCCAATTGCAGTATTTAGAGACACTGTACCTACATCCCAACTGTCTCTAAATGTCTCTAACTTTAATATTATAAAATTAGAATTTTCCATTAATTAATGAAAATTGGAAAATTACATTTATTCAAATTAAAAAAAAAAATAATACACTAATTAATAAAAATTTAAAAATTATGCAATAAAAAAAATTTACGCCTGTCCCCAACGTTCCTTCACCTCATGTACCATCATCATGTGAATTTCGAGCTGCTCTCGAGTCATGTACCTCGTATCCTTTTGGATGATTTTCATGTCGATGGAACGTTGTTTCGCCCTAGCAGCTGTGAGCATTGCCTCCGCCATCAACTACTTGGCCTCGACGAGGTAGGTGAGTCGGGCATTTGTTTGATCCAACAAGAGACGAGCCCCGACGACTAACTTGCCGGTTTCTTCCCTTTGACCTCTCCTCACGTCTCCGCCCTTGCTGCATCTCAACCCTGCGGTCGGGGAGGTGTACTTTCTCCTTCGGTTGATGCTTCCTCCGCCGACGGCACCGACGCCAAAGATGTATAGGTGCCCGAGGCTGAAGTCTTCGTCCTCTTCATTGAGTGAACGTTGGGGAAAGCTGCGGCAAGGAATTTTGGATAGTTGCGCAGAATTTTCCAGGCCTTGAAGGGCCGCCGGTTGATAACTTGTAGATTTCTTGGACATCATCTCTGACCATGTCCTCCGAGGCGCCGCTTGGCCCGCTTGGTTGCTTTGTTGAAAGCAACCATCCAGTTCTTCACCATTGTTTGGATACGCCCAAAAAAGCTCTTGCACTGCTTGTTGTTGAGGTCGGTGGCAAACAACGTGTTGAAACAAGCAGTTACTTTTTCCCAGTATCTTTTGCCGATCATGTCAGCCCCGACAATTGAGTTGCACGTCTCCTCGACCCAAATCTGTGCCATAGCGGCGGCCTCTTCGTTGGTGTAGTTGGTGATGCTTCATTTTGCCTCCGCTGGCAACGGCTTCGGCGGCGGCAGAGGAGGCGATGGCTTTGCCCTTGCCTTTTCCCTTCTTTCTTTTGGTAGAAGGGTGAGGCTGTGGTTGTAGCGGCAGCAGCATCAGCCGCGCATCAGATTCCAGGCTTTCGGTGTCGGCGGCGAAGGATGGGTAGGACTCGGCGGAGACTGGGGTGTTGAGGTTGATTGAATCAAGCTCCATCGACGTGTAGACATAAGTGTCGTCGGATATGTTGAGAAACCACGTCGACGAGAAAGGATTGTCGGAATTGTTCGGATTCATTTTCACAAGAAAGGAACAGATGAAGAAATGGGAGCGAAAGATTTGAAGAGTGAAGGGTGAATGATTTGAAGAATGGATGGTAGTGTGAAGAATAGGGTGAAAATAGTGGTATTTATAATGATAAATAAGATTAAAAAAACAAAAAAAATAAAAACAAATAAATTTGTTGCATTAGCCATTACCGACATTTAAATTTTTAAACGTTAGGTGGGTGTTGCACATGTGCTTGACTTTTTTATTGGTAAGATGCGTATATTACACGCACGTCTCGAGTCGGTCTCGAGAAATTGAGTCGGCCTCGAGATGGCCCCATTCGCATCACCATCATCTCGAACCCACCGGTGTCTCGAGCCCCCTTGGAGACACGTGATTTAGATAGGCTAAGGGTTACCTTAATCTAAAAGTAAGAAAATAATGTTAGGTGGTTGACGCAACCATCATTTAAGTTGCGACAAAATACAATTTGTATTTCACTCCTATGCCTACCCCTAGGAACAGCTAGTTGGCAAGTACAGGGTCGATCCCACAGGAAGTTGCTCGCGATAATCTTTGGTTGGGGCACAAAAAGGTTGTGTTGAGTATCTATCTACTATAGCTTTGGGCAACTGTCACTATCACCTTTGGCAAACTGCTGAATATAAATAACTGTAACTTGACAAGCAAAAAGATCAGTAATAAAACAATCTAGATTTAGGTTTCAAATCAATGAGTATAACTTTATCTCGATCATTGGTTCAAAGATATTTGTTGCGTAAGTGTGTCAGTGGTTATAGGCTAAAACTATGCAGGGTCCCCACTGTCACGTTGCCACTTACGCTACATAGCCCACCTAGCTCCATCCTTATGTTTAAGTCTTGACAGGGACACCCTAGCCAATCCTCTTGCTTGCCCAAAAGTCCCGGGCATAACACCTTATCGAGCGCATGTTGTTCAAGCAACTTTTGGTTCTAGATGGGCCCACTCTGGTGCAGGTGAGATAACGAGGATCTCTGTCTGACATTCACCAGCATTGACACATCTTTACAGGTCTAGGCCAAGGCTAACAACTCATTCTTGCCACTCACAAGGAACGTAAGGCAAGCACGAGCACTTCGTGATAACCCTCATACGATGTAGGAATCCGTATGTGCCCAGGGCTCGTTGGCCTTCCGAGTTACCTGTGACCACCGAACTTCTTTGGAATCATTGCCCAATACCTCGGGAACACACTTATATACAACTATCAAGAACACTTAGACCTCACGAGATTTACAAGTTATACATCATATCATCTACTCTAAACCTGGATTTAAAGGCTTAGCTAGACATAAAGTAAATAACGAAAGCAAAAGAGATAAAGAAAAACATAATTGAATTAATAATGATAAGCAAAAGATGTTCGCCCTATTGGGACTTAACAATAATCGTAAATTGTATCTAAGAACATAAACTGCAGAAAATAAAAGTGTTTCGAAGTGCAGGAAGTAAAAACGTGTGGTAAGGTAAAAGTGTATCTTGCGTTTTGCATGCATGCATATATATAGAGTACAAAACTAGGGCAAACCCACAAACAGGCCTTCTAGAGAACGGGCCGGCTGCTTCCATGTAAGGATCAACGGATAAGGTTGGAAAGATCTTCTTCCTTATCGCTAAAAACGTGCTGCTGTTGTAGTAGGAAACTCTGATCTTAATCTTGTACCGCAAGGAATTTTTTTCCTTGTAGGACTCTAACAACTGCATCTTCATGCACCAGCGCCATTGTCCAAGCTCTGCACTCTACCTTCTCCAATCTCTTTGCCATCTCTTGCCCACGACAGCATGCACCTTGCCTTCTAGAGCGAAACATACAATCGTCTAGATTGACCATACCACTAAAAATGGAGCAACTCTTCATCTTGATTTGGACTTATGCCCTCGGTAGCTTGAGCCATGAGCACGGCTACTATGGTCATTGCATCGTATCGCCAGTTCCTTCTCTTTTTGCATGTTTTGGCTCCAGTCTTATCCAATTCCTGCCTTTCCTTGCCCTGCCAACTCAAGTGTCCTCCCAGACGCAAAACAGACACAAAGACACTAAAATAGACTCGATCTAGACCTAAAACACACATAACAAGAGCACAAAATATGGGCTCGTCAGTGGTCATATTGGCTATTATGGTGGTGCTATGATAAAAAATAAAAAAATAAGAAAAAAAGAATTGTATTTTATTTGTTATAGTGTGTCTATATGAAAATAATGTTTAAAGTAAAAGATGAACTTGGGTGCAACTGGTTGCATACAATGCAACCAGTTTTCACCCGGAAACATGACCCGACCCGAGCGCATACCCGCGACCCAACTTAACAATTAAAAAAAAAAGAAAAAAAAATGCATTCATTTTTTCATCGCGATTTCTTGCAGCTCGACGGCGAAGAATTTTTCAATCTCAAAGCTCAAGCTCCACAATAGTAATCAAGCAAGAAATTCCCATCATTCCAGCTCAAATTTCGACACCTGGAGGTTGAAATCATCCAAAATATATGCAGTTTTGTTCTGAAAATCGAAGCTGCAACTCTTCCGAGAAAACGAAAATCTGCGAACAAATTCCTACCATTCAAGCTCGAATTTCGGCTGCCGGAGGTCGAAATCATTGAAGAAGTTTCATTCAATCAGCAAATACAACCAAAGAACATACAAATTGTAAGAAATTTGAACCTAATTTACTGATTTCAAATAATATACGTATGATATTTTTGTTCAATAATTCATTTGAAATGGAATTGGGGGTTTTAATTTCAACCTAATTTACTAGATCCTAAAGCTATATTCATAGAAATATCGAAGTTGAGGTGAAATTGTTACATTGTATCACTGTAAATGATACTTTTGTGCATTAGAATGATTACTTTTCAAAATGGATGATTATTTGTAGCTTTCTTTCGTTCTGCAGTTTATATTGAGATTTATGGAATAATGGAAATTGATAATATGGATGAAAGAAATGACAATACAAACATTGTGGAAGCTCATTCATATGTTGGAGATGGAGATGATGAAAGAAATGACGATACAAACATTGTGGAAGCTCATTCATATGCTGAAGATGATGAATCGGGGAGTCTAAACAATAAACAAAGGGCTGAGAATGAATGTGGTAATATTCTAAAACACTTATCAATGCATGTATGAGAAACTAACATGTTTATTTTTGATTGGTCGATATTCATGATGGAGTTGGTTATTGTAGTGTTTTTATGTATATTTATGTTTTCATTTTATACAATGTGTATGGATGAAAGTAATAATTGCAGTGAATGAAAGTAATTGCTGGTCTTAACAAAAGTATAAATTATGAGAATGTTATATGATGTGGTCTAAACTGAACATAATATATGTAGGTGATCTTGATTGCATTTCTGGTTCATTGATTGGTATAAAAAGAGAGAAAGTTGAAGATATCTATGATTTGTACAGAAGACACTCTCTAAAAGTGGGATTTACTGTTAGAAAATCAAACACAAGATGCAATGTTTGCTGGGTTGTTGGTTTATCGAATGTTAGTTTGTGCATGTCAAGGAGTTCGAAATTCAAATGAATCTGCAAAGATAAAAAGACATAACACTAGGACAAATTGTAAAAAATGTTTGAAGATTAACTTTAAACCTAATGATGGTGTTTATGAAGTGACAGAACATGTTCTAGAGCACAACCATCCACTTTGTAGACAAGAATTAAGTTACATGCATCGTTCTAACAGAAAAATTAGCATTGAAGATGCAACCATTATAGAAGATATGGTGTCATCTGGATTGAGACCTACTGATGTGTATAGATATATAGCACAAGAAGCAGGGGGTGATTATATGGTTGGTCATACAAAAAAAGACCAACTAAATTTTGTGAATCGGTTAAGAATTTTAGCTATAAAAGGGAGAAGGGGGATGCACAAACACTCATGGATATATTAGAAGACCAGGCTGTTGAACAACCTGACTTCTTTTATAGGGTTAGATTAGATGAAGATGGCAGATTAAGTAATGTTTTTTAGAGAGATTCGATGATGAAAGATGATTACATGATTTTTGGAGATGTCGTGGTATTTGACACAACATATAGAACAAACAAGTATAACTTGATATGTGCTCCATTTGTTGATGTCAATAATCATCATAAGAATGCTATGTTTGCATGTGCATTCCTATCAAATGAGAAGATTGAAACATTTACGTGGTTATTTGAGACTTTCAAGAAATACATGGGTGTTCGAACTCCTTCATCTCTATTCATAGATCAAGATTTGGCAATGATAAAAGCCATCGAAAAGGTCTTTACACAGACAAGACATAGGATGTGCATTTGACATTTATACCAAAATGCACAGGCACATTTGGGCAAGCTGAAAAGTGATAAAAGTTTTAGTGATGCATTTCAGAAATGCATAATAGGTTGCAAAAGTGCTGATGAATTTGAGCAGTTTTGGAGCAAAATGGTTACCGAACATAAATTGGAAAACAACTCACGGATTCAAAGGTTGTATGATTTGAGAGAAAAGTGGTCAAATGCATTAAATAAAGAGTACTTCTCTGCAGGGATTCTATCATCACAGCGCAGTGAAAGTACTAACCAATCTCTGAGCTTCAAAGCAAAGAAAACAACAAGCTTGATCGAGTTCTATGAAATATTCAAGCAGACAGTCAAGCGTTGGAGAAGCATCGAATTGAATGATTAGTTCCAATGTTCAAGAGCACAACCTGCCTCCTCATTATTTATGCTCATATAATCAAATAACACTTAATTCTAACAATACACTTCAATATCTTCAGAAAATCGTTAACCTTTCCTTATATATATACTTTGAATTTTCTAAGAAAATTAGGAAATAAATCATGCTCTTTATTTCAATCAATTTCTCATGCATTTCAATACTCAATTCCATCAAATTCATCATCAATTCATTTATCAAGATCATCACAACAAAACTCCCAATTTCTTAGGCTAAAACCTTCGAAATTTTTGAAGAAAAATAGCAAATATTCATACTCTTTAATCTCTTCATTTATCATGCATCCATACTACTCCAATTTAACATTAACATCATCAATTTATCTTCAAGAACAACACAACAAAAACTCCTAATTTTACTACCCTAAACCTTCGACTTTTTCATGCAAAAATAGGGTGGAAAATTGTCCTCATTCAATTGATCATATCACCACTCTTAGATTAATACATAGAGCTCAATTCTATCATCATACTCATGATCAAACCAACAACATGAAGATCCCTAAATTTGGCTATAAAATCGGTATTCATAGGGCATGGATGATCAAGATTTTAGACTCAAATTTCATGCATAGAACCATGCTAGGATCGATTTCTAGACTCCAAAATTTATCTAAGATGAACACTCCTCTAAGGCATGAGAGTACCGAAAATTAAGAGGAGAGGAAGGAGGGCAATCTTAGTCTAGTATTGATCACCAAGATTAGAGGATCAAGAATACCTCGTCGGATTAATCAATGGATGATCGGTGCTCAAGTTCCTCGCAACTCTAAAGCTCCAAGCTCAAGTCTTCAATGGTGGAATGAAGGTGGAAGTATGGTGTGTGTGTAATCGAGAGAGAGAAGGGGGGAGGAGAGAGTATATGTCGGTGTGTGAGAGGGAGAGAGAAGAGAGAGAGAGAGCGTAGAGAGAGAGAAGAGTGAGAGTGCGTGAGATGAGAGTGAGAGTAGGATAGGATTTAATAGATTTAAGTTGCACCCATTAGTAAAAAATGTGATACAAAAATCGCCAGAAGACAAAGTTTTTCCGGTGCAAAACAAGCCTACTTTTTCATTAAACTCTCAAACGACTTAAAACTCACCATGACTCTTTCTCGACGTCGAAAAGCTCTCTACTTCTTCTCATTTCTCACCAAATAAATGAAGGAATCCAAAAATCCAGTTTTCAACTCAAAATTTCGAGCAACGAATAAAAACTCGAAAATCACTATTCATATTAGGGTTCGTGGAATACTAACTCAAAATTTTCTCACATGATTTCTGACAACTCTCAAATATATCTCAATACTTATAAAAGAATTTTTATACTCAAAAGACACTAATTAGACGAAATTCGGAAAAATTTGATGAATAGTGAAAACTCGATAAAAGTTACTATTCATCGAAAAATGAAACTTCTCATAATACTCCGAAATTCGAACTCAATCTCAAACTCATATAATCATGCTCAATCAATTCATCACATATTCAATTCAGATAACCGAAACGAGAAAAATCACATAAATACACTCAAGGGCATTTTAGTAATTCCACGAGAAAATTTCTTTTCTCGGAAATTTTTATCACATAAAAGCACACAGTCAAGGCATATAAAATCAATCAAGAAGATGATGAAGCGTTGTCGTTACACTCTTCGCACAAATAAATTTATAAACACCTTTTGCCCAACAAGGTAGTAGTTAATGGCAAGTGGGGTCGATCCCAAGGGACTTGGCGTAGATCTGCTCTTCAAATTGAACTCAACAAAAGGTGTTTTGACTGCAATGTATCCTGTAACTCAACAAATAAAATATCAAATAAAAAAAGAGTTTGGATTGGGTTTCAAATCAATGATCCTAATTACTCATCACTCGTTCATTGGTGCAAAGATGTTCAATTAACTGATCTTATCACTTGGTTTAAGACAAAGATTAGTTTATACCCTAAAGGTCACGAAGTCATGATATAAACACACTTAGCCTATGTCTATCCAATTTTACAGATCTTGACCAGAAGGCAAGATCTCCTCTCTTGATTAACAAAGTCACGAAGACACTTCAGTAACGATGCTGCCCAAAAGACATTAAGAATAAACAGACCCAAGACAGCCAAGAGGTAGGTCAATACCGACTGCTCTCCAACACTCTTTACCTTCTTGGGCTCGAAAGACACTCTCGAGTTAAATCTCAATTCCTGTTAATGACTTAATATCATTTTTAGATGGTGATCAATCATATATCAATATCAATTAAGTCTAAAATTTATTCCTAAGTGTTTCGGGAACAAAATCAAGTAACGAACTTAAGTAATTAGACCTCACGAGTTTAGAACGAGTAATTACGATCACTTCATCTACATTCAACCCAAACAATAAATTTAGCTAGACATAATATTAAATAAGAACACAAATCGAATAAGGGAAATCATACTTAACATAAACTGGAAAAGGGTTGCTGCTTAAAAGCGTAAGTCAGCAACTGAGGTCTTGGCTTCAAGCCAACAATTGAAGTCTTGGCTTCCAGCCCTATGCCCATTTGCATCGTATCACCATCTCAGCATCTCAACAACAGATTTTCCACCGAATTCGCCCAAGATCCCACCTGTTCTATCCTGCACACCATCTCTCGACTTTGTGTCCTCCCAGACACACTTTGACTCGATAAAGACTAAAAATACAAGAAAAACACAAGAAAAGATAGACACAAATATGGGTGAATCACACCCACACACTTAAACTACACTTGCCCTCAAGTGTACGGTTGCAACTCTACCCAAGACTCAAACACATTAAAGACAAAATAAGTCACAGACTCAACAGATCAGCACATCAACATGTTAGTCCAAACAGAATATGTACACAGATATTGCCATCAAACAGGTCAAGATAGAGTTATTGGGCAACAAGGATATCCTCACCAACACTCAACTCTCAAGTGTGTATGGGTAAGTGTTTATGCTCTTGACCAAAATCAACAATGTTTTTCCATAGGTTTGCCTGCCCTCTACATCTCTACTTCTTTTAACAAAATCAAAATCACTTATCCTTAGGTCTTTATAGGATTGTAATGTGGCTTAAGGCAAAAGGTAAGGAAGTATAGGAACTGGCTAAGTCAAGAACTCGATTCTTGGGCAACAGATTGCCATCGATTCCTCACTCCACATCATCACTTCACCCCTAGCACACTTATTCTTTTTCTGGATTTTTTTATTTTTTATTTTTTATCCCAACACCTCTAACTTAGGTGATATTTCCCATTAAGTGCTACCCAACATTTTCCCTTTTATCCCTTCTTCTTCTAGACCTGAGTTCTTGACCAGGAAGACTCATAAATTCAGGCTACTATAAGTGATTTGAAAGAAGTATCATCAAGATCAAGGGGGCTAAACAAATGTCAAGGTAAAGAATTTTTGGCCATGGGCTACTTTGAACAAAAAAATGCCTAATTCATCTAAGTAATTCGACTAAGTTATATGAAGTTTTAATTAAGAGATGCAGGCAAGTTCTAGATCAACAAGAGTCAGTTGGTCATTATCACACAAGAAAGAATAATGCTGCATATGTATATAGCATTTAAAAGCTCAAAACCTCACAGTTCATGCCCAATATCTCATTCCGTCCTACCTATTTACATACAGCAATATTAACATATCTATTCTAACCTATCATGCCAACATGCTGATCAACAACTAAAACGCACTTTAAAAACACATAAAATAGACTAACACCCCAACACCCACACACTTTGCCTTAAGCAAAGTGGGTACAATGTTGGGCAACTACAAACATAAAACAAAAACTGACTCAACAATTATTTACTCACACAACTGAGAAGGGAGTTCTAAGGTCTTCACCACATAATTTGCTGGGCAAATAGTGGGTGAAGGCACTAAGGAAACCTTCTCGACACAACAAAAAGAAAAACACACAACAAGACTCTACAAAAAAACGAAAAACAAAAACCTACACTAACACAAAAGGGAGGAACATAAGTCAAAGAGAAGATTCAGGCGAATACATGAATCCTTGGTGTGCACAACTGAGCATCCCTAATCTCGGTCAACATCTTCTCGATGTTGGCTAGTCTGGTCTCGACCTCAATGTTGGGCAGTACGCTGCACTGGTGCTTGTCTCCTCCTTCTTGCTCAAGGGTGGTCGCCTGGTAGATTTTGACCTACCGTAGTCGATGAACACGTACTTGCCATTCCTCAACTCAATATCGTTCATCTTCTTCAAGGCAGCTTCCCCCAACTTGTTGATTGTCATCACCGGCTTCCCCTTCAGCTCGTCATAGAGCCCGACTCCCTTTACAAAAGCGGTTACAAAGTGTCCACACGTACATCCCAAAGCCTGCTTTGCCAGCACCGTCTTGAGCTGCTCACCAAGGAAGGCCGCGAAGTTGACCTTAGTCTTGGTGTGCATACACCACAACAGGTACCTTTCCTTATTGCTCAGGTTGTTGCCACTATCGTTCTTACCGTACAAGTTGTAGGCGAGAATGCGATGGCAAAGCCTCAGGGCATGAGTCTTCAACTCAGTTCCCTTGTTGTTGGCCCCGCTGTATGATGCTCCATTGCCGATCTCCTTCCACTGCTCCTGGTAAGCTACATCGCCTGGGGGTGGTACCATGGTCTTGGCCTCCATGAACTCTTTCTTTGCCAGATCCCTCAAACTCACCATCCCCACGATCTGGTTAAGAGCACTCACTTGGAAATCATACTTCTCGCCCAAAAGCGAGAAGGAGATCATGCTTACCCCAGTTTTGGAATCACTTGTCACTGCCAACGTGCTGTACACCTCCTTGACTTGCTCCTCGTATACCTCCACAGGCCACTCCAAAAACTAACTCCAGCCTATCCTCTCAAACAACTTCCTTACTTCTTGGGCAACACCCAGGTTCTCATATAGTTTGAAGTCGAGAACCCTGGGTGCTGTCACCTTCTATTCCCTGGGCTTCTTACATGTCACCACCGTGGCGCCCTTATTCTTCTTCCTGTTCCGGCCACTTCCTACATGTCACCACCGTGACTGCTTCAATGGCCTCATCGATTTTGTCATCGCCATTGTCGCCTTCCCCTTCATCACCTTTATCTTCCTCTTCCTCCCCGCTATTTTCTTCCTCCTCTGCTTCTTCTTCCAATTCTTCCTCCTCGAACACAGGCTTCGATTGAGTCTCCTCCTCCGGTTGCTTCGCCGTCTCGTCCATCAGGCTTGGGTTGTCATCGCTGATCAACAGTGTGGCGTCGACCGGCGGCCTCTTGGGTACGCTGGTTCCGATGGTGATGGGAGGGTTTTGGTCGGCAGAGGGTTTGGTGGGTTCCATGGGTACTTTCCTTTTTATGGTGGTGGTGGTAGGGTTGCTGGTGGTTAAATTGATGTTGGTTCCGGTGGGGATCTTGTTTAGTTTGTTTTTAGGGCGAGTGGACACCATGGCAAGAGTTTGGAGATTTTGATGGAGAGAGAGAAGAGAGAAGATGTGAAGTTGCAGTCTTGAAATTCAAATCAGGTAGTGGGGGTGTAGACGTGCTAGGGTTGTTTTAAGGGCGCGTAGCTTTAGGGGTACAGTAACCGCCTTGAACAGTCGTTGACCAACGACTTGGTTCATGCCCAAAACCTCTGCTCGACTCCCACTTACTTCTCCATCGTGGTTCCTGCTCTACAACCTGTATCTTGCTCAACATCTCCTGCACATTTCAAAACACAAACACACTCCGAAAATAAACTCTTTCCTATGGTTAGACTTGAATATAAAATGCTTTAAAATAAAATACTGTGAAATAAAATACTTAAAGCATAAACTAACTAATTTTTTTTGGATTCAATAATTTTTACGAAAATAAAATGAATAAAAATAATGAAATAACGAAAAAAATAAATTAAAAATACTAACCAGGTTACCTCCTGGACAACGCTCCATTTAAGGTCTTGGGCATGACACCCCCCTCCTTAGACGTCAAAGGTCCTTCTCGACAGGGAACCCAAATGGTTCCCCCTCAACAAACTGTTCTTGCCCAAGATAGGCCTTCAAGCGCTGACCATTGACTTTAAAAACCTTCTCGTTCTTGGGATCCTTGATCTCAACAGCTCCATTTAGGAATTAGGCTTGTACTTCATAAGGTCCTGCCCACTTGGTCAAGAGCTTACCCGAAGAAAGCCTAAATCGAGTTTGGTACAACAGCACTTGTTGCCCAAAATGGAACTCATTCTCTTTAATCAAAAGATCGTGGGTCTTCTTCATCCTTTCCTTGTATAAGCCGGCATTGTCATAGGCTTGGAGTCTTATCTCTTCGAGTTCTTGGATCTCGAGCTTCCTTAATTCACCTGGCTCGTTCCAATCGAGGTTAAGTTAGGCAACAACCTAATGTGCTCGGTGTTCCAGCTCAACGGGCAAGTGGCACCTCTTGCCATAGACCATGCGATAAGGAGACATGCTAAAAGGTGTCTTAAAGGCAGTCCTATACGCCCATAAAGCATCATCGAGGCGCATACTCCAATCCTTCCTTGTTGTGCCTACGATCTTCCTCAAGATCATCTTGATTATTCGATTGGACAATTCCGCTTGTCCATTGGCTTGTGGTTGGTAGGCTGTTGACACACGATGAGTAACTCCATACTTCTTGAACAAGGCAGTCACCGTTGCGTTGCAAAAATGAGAACCTTGATCACTAATTATAGCTCGAGGTACACCAAACCTATTGAAAATTTGAGTTCTCAAAAAACTGGAAACCACCTTAGAATCATCCTTGTTGGAAGCACAAGCCTCTACCCACTTCGAGACATAGTTCATTGCCAATATGATGTACTTGTTGCCTTTGGAACTCGGCAAGGGTCCCATAAAATCCATGCCCCATACATCAAACACCTCCACGGGCAAGATCGGCATCATGGGCATTTCGTTTCTTCTTGTGATGTTGCCTTCCCTTTGGCACTTCTCGCACATCTTGACCCAGTCATAACAATCTCTGAACAATGTTGGCCAATAAAAACCACACTTCAAAATCTTCCTTGCAGTCCGTTGATGCCCAAAATGCCCTCCGCATTCTTTGTTGTGGCAATGCTCAAGAATGCTCTTTTGCTCTTTATCCTCGACACACCTCCTTATGATCTTGTCTGCACATTCCCTCCATAAATATGGATCATCCCAAATATAGAAACGGCTCTCGTGTTTAAGCTTGTTCCTTTGATAACGCCCAAGGTCGGAGGGTATCTTTCCAGTCACCAAGTAAATCACGAAATCAGCATACCATAGTTCATCTTGGGCAAGACTCGGGTGCTCGTCAGGAAAGGTCTCCTTGATCGGCACCCCATCGTCTGGCTGGAGGATTCGACTTAGGTGGTCGGCAACTTGGTTCTGGGCACCACTCTTGTCTTCGATCTCTATGTCAAATTCCTACAACAAAAGGATCCATCTAATCAATCTTGGCTTGGACTCCTTCTTGCTCAACAAGTACTTCAATGCCGTGTGATCCGTGTACACTATGATCTTGCCTCCAAGCAAATAGGATCTAAACTTTTCAAAGGCGAAGACAATAGCCAACAACTCCTTCTCCGTAGTGGCATAATTGCATTGGGCGGGGTTCAATATTTTGGAAGCATAATAGATGAAATAGCTCTCCTTTCCCCGTTTTTGCCCAAGAACTGCTCCCACGGCATAACTACTGGAATCACACATTAATTCAAAAGGCATCCCCCAATCCGGAGGTTAGATAATGGGGGCTGTGATCAAGTTCTCTTTCAAGGCATGGAACGCCTTCTTGAAATCTTCATTGAACTCCCATGGTGCATCATTTTGAAGTAGTCTCATAATTGGTTGAGCGATCTTGGCAAAGTCCTTGACAAATCTCCTATAGAATCCAGCATGCCCTAAGAATTCTCTCAACTCCTTCACAGATCTTGGGTAGGGTAACTTGTCAATAATATCGATCTTGGCCTTGTCCACCTTAATACCTTTCCCCGAAATAACATGCCCCAAGACAATTCCTTCTCTCACCATGAAGTGGCATTTCTCATAGTTCAATACGAGGCTTTTCTCAACACATCTCTTCAAAACTCGATCCAGGTTGTTGAGGCATGCTTTGAAGGTCTTGCCGTAGACGGTAAAGTCGTCCATGAAGACTTCGATGCATTCTTCAAGAAGGTCTGAAAATATGTGCATCATACACCTTTGAAACGTCCCTGGTGCATTGCATAATCCGAACGACATCCTCCTATATGCAAAGGTGCCAAACGGGCATGTGAAGGTGGTCTTGCCTTGATCCTCGCCAGCAACCCAGATCTGCATGTAACCAGAATAACCGTCAAGAAAGTAATAATAGTCATTACCAGCTAACCTCTCAAGCATCTCGTCGATAAAGAGTAAAGGAAAGTGATCCTTCTTCGTCTTTTGGTTGAGCTTTCGGTAATCTATACACACTCACCATCCGGTTTGCAATCTTATGGCCACCATCTCAATTTTCTCATTCTCAATAACTTGGATTCCTGACTTCTTGGGCACTACGTGCACAGGACTTACCCACCGGCTGTCAGACACGGGGCATATGATCCCCAAGTCAAGAAGCTTGAGTATCTCTTTCATTACCACTTCTTTCATAGCTGGATTCAATCTCCTTTGTAGGACCCTTACTGGGGCAACATCCTCCTCAAGCAAGATGTGATGAACACAGTCCACATGGTTAATGCCTTTGATGTCGGCCAAGGTCCACCCTATTGCCTCCTTGTATTTGCTCAGCACCTCACCAACTCGGACCTCCTCCATGCTTGACAGCTCGGATGATATAATCATGGGCAAAGTCTTGTTCTTGCCGAGATATATGTATTTCAGGTGCTTGGGCAAAGGTTTCAGCTCCAACGTAAGTGCCTTTTGCAGTGATGGCACCAACCTGTCCTCCGGCTTCAATTCAGGGATGTTGAGTGGTTCAAACCCCTGAGGTTGCTTGTTGCCCGGAATCTTGGCATAACTGCATTCCTCCACATCTGTTGGTTCATCGTTCTGGGCAAGAACCTCTTCTGTCTGCAAGCCGGCATCCTGCTCAAGAACTGTCTGTTGCCAAATTTTTTCTACCAACTCCTCGGTCTCATCATGGGGTAGTTCCTTGAATTCCTCATCGAACTCGTCTTCATCATCATGGAAGTTTTAAGGAGTGTTGTAATCCTCTAACTTCTCATCCGTGATATAGTCTTCATCAGTGGAGTCGAAACTATGTCAATGGACTGACTCCTCCCAGAAATCTTTATCACTTTCGTACTCATCGCCTTCGTAGAACTCCATCAAGGCACCATCTTCCTCATTATCCTCCTGCTGGTCGAGATCCAGGTCAAGACCCTGAATTAGATTGAGTTTCACTTGGACTGCATCCTCGTTGTCTCCTAAGAAGCAACTTAAATTGTTCAATGTCTCCATTTGCCGACCACATGCATTGAGGGTGTTGAGGTGTTCTAAGGCATCATCCTGATTTTGTCGATAAGCGTCAAACTCAACGACTTCTCCAGCTACTTGAACTGTTAACCTCCCGGTATCACAATCAATTTTGGTGCATGCCATCCTCAAGAACGGCCTCCCGAGCAAGATCACTGGATTCTTGATTGCTTTCTTTCCCATGTCAAGAACATAGAAGTCGGCTGGAAACAAAAGATCCCCCACTTTGACCAACACGTCCTCCAAAACTCCATTGGGGTAGGCTGTAGATAAGTCTGCTAATTGGATGGCTACACGGGTAGGAGAAAGAGGTCCAAACCTCATTTCATCAAACATGGCCCTTGGCATTACATTTATCGAAGCTCCTAGATCAAGCATCATCTTGGGTATTGACGTAGTACCTATTGTACATGGGATAGCAAACATGCCAGGATCCTTCTTCTTGAGTGGGATGTGGGAATTCATAAGTGCTGACACATTCTCCACATGGAAACAGGCATTATCTGGGTACTAGGTCTTCTTCAAGCACATCTCTCGCAAAAATTTTGCACACTTTGGCATAGATTGTAATGCCATCAATAGTGGCAGGTTTATCTCCACTTTCTTGAACACCTCCATCATGTCCTCCAACTCCTTCTGATCACGATCACGGGCAAAACATCATGGATACGGGATCTTTGCCTTAGCAGTGCGAGGAATGGTCCTGTTGGCCAAAGCCTCTGCTTCTTTTTCAGCCTTCAAAGAATCCAACAATACGTCATCTTTATCAAACCCCAGCTTTGATCTCTCCATCTTCACGTAATCAAACAAGGCTTCATCCTCCTCATTATCGAAGACAGAGTTCTTATTGGCCTTTATCCCTTCTTCACGCTTTGCCTTCAACTCTACATAGAGGTCATTGATATCTCCTAAGCTCATCTTAGTTTCTTCTACTCGAGCAGGTCCCTTGAGTTGGGTCTTGGGCAGCACCTCTGAAAAATCCTTACCACTTTGCAAAGTCACCGCATTGACTTGCTTCTTGTTAACCTCCACTTGGGTAGGAAGCCTTCCGCTCTTATCATCTACAAGCTTTGACAGGGTTTGATTTATGTGAGTTAATTGAGCTTGAAGGTTGTTCGCTTGACCTCGACTTTCTAATTGAAAGTTCTCAAAATCCCTTCTAAGCCTTTGGTTCTCGTTGGTAAACCTATCAGTAGTCTCCTTCATGAACTCCGTCTTTGTTGGTTCTCGATGTGGAGGAATATAGTTATGTTGCTGTTGAGGCTGTTGTTGAGGTGGAGGCACATATTGTTGTTGAACAGGCTGCTGTGGTTGTTGGTGAGCATGAGGCATTCGATAGTGGTTGTTGCCATATCTCAGGTTCTCGTGCTGTTATTGCCATACTGGAACCTTTGTTGCCCACCACCTTGCTAGTTCTGACCTACTGCCTTCACATCCTCTCCTTCTTCCACGAACCAACTGGGACATTCCGAGGTGATATGGGATGTTGTCTGACACACCTTGCATTTCTTCACAGCTTTGTGAACTTCCTTGCCATCAACCTTCTTTTTCAAGTCCTCCATTTGACCACTCATCTTGGCCATGAAGTCTTTCATGGTGCTGACCAAGTTATCGGAATTTCCCTTGCTGCCTTCATACCCCCTCTTGGGATATCATCTTCATCTCGTGATTGATCGGCCATAGCAGCTATTTTCTTGAACACTTCAGCTGGCGATTGATCGACTATTGCTCTCCCACAAGCTGTAATGATCCACTTCCTCTCAAATGCCCTTAATCCTTTTAAAAAATGCTCGATCAAATCAATGTCCTCAATCCGATGTTGAGGACATCTTGCTATCAACTTCTTGAATCTTTCATAATATTCATACTACGACTCACTTCCACCCATTTTAATCAAGGAAATGGCATTCCTTCCACTTTGGGAAGGTGAAATGGCATTTCTTGTCAAGGAAAGCTTGCTGCAACTTTTTCCAGGTATCGATGCTTCCCTCTGGGAAGGTGTAAAGCCACTCACGTGCTTCGTCAAATAGGGAGAATGAGAATGTGAGTAACCTTATGTAGTCTGAAAATGTATCTTGGGCAACATCTCGGGTAGAAGGGGTATTGTTCCTTACAGTGCTGATCGCCATCTCAAAGTCTTAAAGATGGGTTTGAGGGTCTTCTCCAGGATGATCGCTGAACTTGGGTAGTATCTGTATCAGCGAATGTTTGAGCTCCCAGTTGCCATTGATGGTGGGCAATTGGATACTTGAAGGTCTGATCCCTTTGTCGTCAGGGAACATTATCTGACGGATGGTTTTCTCTTGCTGTCCTGCCATGGTTATTGATGTCTCTGATTCTGAACTGGATGTTGACTTCTCGCTGTCTACACTCGCTGTTGGGCAAGAATCATCTTTTTGCTCAATATCTTGATCTTCTGTCAAGCTCAGCAACTCTGAAGGTTCGTTGACGCCTTTCTCCAGATCTTTCTTCTTCTTGCGTTGTTCTGCTCGATTTCTCCTAGCTATCACCTCCGGGCAAACACCGTGATCTTGTGGATCTCCGTCACTCCGTAGATGTGACTTGGGCATAAACCGTGCTCAACTCAAGCTAGAAGAGCAAACTAGCTTAAAACTAAGTCCCCGGCAACAGCACTAATTTGACAAAGCGCTGTCGTTACACTCTTCACAAAAATAAATTTATAAACACCTCTTGCCCAACAAGGTAGTAGTTAATGGCAAGTGGGGTCGATCCCAAGGGACTTGGCGTAGATCTGCTCTTCAAATTGAACTCAACAAAAGGTGTTTTGACTGCAATGTATCCTGTAACTCAACAAATAAAATATCAAATAACAAAAGAGTTTGGATTGGGTTTCGAATCAATGATCCTAATTACTCATCACTCGTTCATTGGTGCAAAGATATTCAATTAACTGATCTTATCACTAGTTTTAAGATAAAGATTAGTTTATACCCTAAAGGTCACGAAGTCACGATATAAACACACTTAGCCTATGTCTATCCAATTTTACAGATCTTGACCAGAAGGCAAGATCTCCTCTCTTGATCAACAAAGTCACAAAGACACTTCAGTAACGATGCTGCCCAAAAGGCATTAAGAATAAACAGACCCAAGACAGGCAAGAGGTAGGTCAATACCGACTGCTCTCCAACACTCTTTACCTTCTTGGGCACGAAAGACACTCTCGAGTTAAATCCCAATTCCTGTTAATGACTTAATATCAATTT
Source organism: Schizonepeta tenuifolia (assembly GCA_029490685.1). Lineage (NCBI taxonomy): Eukaryota > Viridiplantae > Streptophyta > Magnoliopsida > Lamiales > Lamiaceae > Schizonepeta > Schizonepeta tenuifolia. The sequence continues at coordinate 13,091,254 of CM055958.1, read as the reverse complement.
CTAGATGGTGATCCATCATATATCAATATCAATTAAGTCTAAAATTAATCCTAAGTGTTTCGGGAACAAAATCAAGTAACGAACTTAAGCAATTAGACCTCACGAGTTTAGAACGAGTAATTACGATAACTTCATCTACATCCAACCCAAACAATAAATTTAGCTAGACATAATATTAAATAAGAACACAAATCGAATAAGGGAAATCATACTTAACATAAAATGGAAAAGGGTTGCTGCTCAAAAGCGTAAGTCAGCAACTGAGGTCTTGGCTTCAAGCTCTTAAACTAATGCAGAAAATATAAAACGAACATAAAAGTAAATCGCCCGTAGGACTTGTTTCTTCCTCACTTCCTCTCAAACTTAGAATGTAGAACTAAGCTATGAACTCGAATAAAAATGACACACATTACATTATGGAGTCAGCCATATATATAGGCGATGGAATTAGGGTTGAGGTAGTTTCCTTGTTGGTGAAGGACTCTTCCCATGCATATCATATCCGTCTTCTCTCTCATCCATGTAGCCACGATTCACTTTTCTTGCTTGGTAGATATCTTCTTTGATTAGGTTCGGCTAGGATAAAGAAAGAAATCTTCAATCCTTATCCTCTTCCTTGAAGGAAAAGGAATATGCTGCTGGCTCGACTCACATCTTGCCTTCTATGTCTACATCCTGAATTGCTTCCTGTGTTGACCAAGATCCTAGCTCCTCCGGGTACTCTATCTGTTGGCTTCAAGGATATGGGGAGATACTTCCTGATTTGTAGATTGAATATTTTGATGTTGCCCAGCTACAAGCTTCCAACCCTATGCCCATTTGCATCGTATCACCATCTCAGCATCTCAACAACAGATTTTCCACCGAATTCGCCCAAGATCCCACCTGTTCTTCCCTGCACACCATCTCTCGACTTTGTATCCTCCCAGACACACCTTGACTCGATAAAGACTAAAAATACAAGAAAAACACAAGAAAAGGACACAAATATGGATTTATCAGATGAACTTAAAGACTTGTAAAAGTTCGAGGTATTACACATTAGAACTCGTTTCATTTTTTGAGTAAGTAATCTTGTCTTTATAAGATGTTATTCTTGAAGGAACGAGAGCGACTGAGAAGTAGAAGAAGAAGAAAGAAGAAGCTACCCTGACTAACCTTACTCAGTCAAGTGGGCTTTATAAATCGAGAACTATCGAGTGCTATTACTTATTGATTATTATGTGAATTTTTAAATTAATTGACTTGCCATTTTATCTGAATTATGGTATGTTCCATCATCTACTTGAGTTATTATCCTGTGTGAGACAGGAACACACATGTTATTATTTGAATTATGTAAGGTGACTGTGAGCTCTGCTTCGGTTGGGCTAGTCACAATGTTTGAGAAGGAGGCCTGCTTCTCGACACAGAGTTAATGTGGTAGAATGATTCATACCTTCCCTATTATTATATATGTTGACTGCGCAGTCGTTTCAAGAAAAGAAAATATTTTTGCCACAAGTAAAACATTTTAACTGTACTAACACTTGTGATGCAGTGGCAAGGCAAGTTCAATTATATAGCTCTATTAAGCAAGTTTTAAATTGTTTTTGGCATGTGTTCGCTGAGTACGAAGTACTCAGCCCTGCATATATTTTCTAAACGTGCAGGTTAGCTTGGATGAGGGTGGCGCGGACTTGCTCGGCAATGTGTTACAATAAGTCGAGTCATTTTGTTCAAGCTCGCAATTGCATGTCTTCATACATGTGGTTGTTGGGACTTGAGTTTGAGAATTCCGCTGCATAAAAAACAATATTTATTTATTTCAAAACTATTACTCTGATTTGGTGTCGATACAATAAGCCTTGTGCTCGAAACTATTTCCTGTTTACCCTAATTTCTCCTTGACTTAGAATTGAGATATTTGACTTGCTTTACGATACGTGAATTATTTATCAATACTCGTTTATTTGAGTTAAGATTTGAAAGCATGTTATTGTTTGTTACCACTTTCAATCTATATTACCTTGTTCCCGAGCATGATCCCTTGTTGAGTTGAGTATTGTTTCATGGTTTCACCTTCACTGTCCAATGCATTCTAGTCGGTCCTACACACTTGGATTTGAGCTGTGACAATCTCCTTTACCAGGAGTGGTAGAGGGAACCAAACCTGACCAAGTCACAAGGATAGGACCATTTATGATGGTCTTCCACATCCTGTGATATCTGGCAATCAGTGCCATCTTCAGACAAAACTTTCACGTGGGATAGTTATCCACGGAGAACTCCGATAAGCTTCCAAGAAACGTCGGGTTCATGTTTCCCGCACACCACAAGAGACAAACAAGAAAAATATGCAGCAGAATGCACTAAAGGTTTTCTAGAAAAGATCTGTTGAGTTGACAACTGAAAAATCTACTCGACTCACACCTTGTGAACCTAGCAGTCTTTTGAACCACTGCTCTGCTACCACTTGATGGTCCTGGTAATGAGTATCTAGTATAGGGGGGGGGGGGGGAGAATACACCAGTAGCAATTTTTTCTTTTCGAAATCTTTTCACAGAGTTAACTGCTCTGCTCAGTTTGCTCGACAACTGGAGCAGCTCTACAACTGAGATGGTCAGTTGGAGCTGATCGCACAGTTGTATGCATAGCTGACTTATTTGACTGAGGGTCAGCTATGTATTTCAACTGAGGTTTTAATCAGTTAAGCGTTGCGGAAGTTGGTGAAAATTAAAGCTCGTTACTTAAACTGAAACCTTTATGAAAATAGGGGAAGGTCAAGTTCTCAAATATGCTGGGTCAGTTAGTTAGGTAACTAAATGTAAAATACTAAATGTAAGTACAGAAAGTAAAGGACACATTATTTTAACGTGGTTCAGAGATTGACCTCCTACATCCACGACTTCCTTTTTGGGGAAGCAAGCCAATAGATAAGCTTAGGCGTGCTTACCAAATGTTCCACTTGGTTTACGGGTACCAAATTACCTAACCAGTTTGATTACGGGTTTGAACAAGACCATACAACACTTTTACGGGCAAGTGTACAGCCGTGGCTTAGATTACGGGTTCTAAGTGGACCTAGTATTAGATTGCGGGTTCTAAGGGACCTAGTCTTTGATTACAGGTTAAAAGGGACCTGGTCTTTGATTGTGGGTTTTAAGGGACCTAGTGACTTTGATTGTGGGTGCAAAGTCATACCTAAAGTTTGAGGGTTGGGGATTTTTCCAACTAAGAAGCCTTCTACACGGAGAGAAGTGGAGGCTTCGTCCTAAGGCTTTTAGAGACTCGATCTTTTGGAAGAGAGTCTGCTTGGACACTAAATTAAGCAAGAACCTATATTCTAGACTCGATTAAAGAAGGGTTTTTGAGAGGCTAGATGGAAGAACAAGAGGAGGGATACACACTCAACTTCTACTGGACTTCGGTTGAGGTCTTCTTGCTGGAGAGAGTGGTGGTCTGCTGCTTCTTCTGCACTCTAATATTTTTCCATTCTCGCTCTCTCTCTCTCTCTCTCTCTCTCTTTGTGTGGAGACCTCTATTTATAGAGGGAGATCTAACTAGTCATTGGAAAGTGCCGTTTGATCTCTGTTAAAAGCATGACACTCCACCTGCTTTTCTGGAAACTTTCCTAAAATTTCAACTGTGACCTTCGCTTTATTAGCATCTCTGTTGTCGGTCCATTTATAGTAAGTTTTCCAGCTGATTTGTGCTTCTGAGTAGATTTGAATTTGGACTTCAACTCTTCTGCCTTCAACGTCTTCAAAGTCTTCTCTTCTCAGCTCTGCAACGTCTGACTTTGACAAAACTTCTTTTCACGCTTGAGCTGCATGGGTCAGTTGAGGAGTCAACTGAGTTGCTGTCCAATTGAGTCCGTGATCTAGCTGAGCTTTGGGTCTCAGCTGAGTTCTTCACGAACTGGCTTCTTCAGTTTGGCTGCCTTCTTCTGCTCAAACAATGAGCTCTAGCTAAGTTCAGACTGATGGCTTTCATCTATTCGGTTGGGGTCAGTTGGGTTTTGGTATCAACCGAAACCTTTACTAATTTTCCCAACATAGGGCTTTTCTGTCACCAACATGTTATTCCCGTTTTCCAGAATCGTTGTCAGTTGTTTTTTATTTCCGATGCCATAATTGAGGTTGCCTTAATATTGCGCTGTCATTCGCCGGAGTTATTTTCGATACGTGTCTTCGAGTTTGCTATTCGCGACTTGGTACTATTGGTACAAATGGGCTCTGTTCGTACCAATTGTACCACGACCATAATTTTGCACAATTGGAACAAATTAGACTATTTGTCCTAGTTGTACCAAATTTGGAACAATTAGCACTACTAAGACTAAACTTGTACCAAATGTACTACAAAAGTCTTTTTTTTTTCAAAAAAAAAAGACACGAACGGAATTTGGCATATTTGGGACTGATAAGACTAAATTCATACTAAATGTACCAACTGTACCAGAATCCTGATACCCGCCCGAAAACCGACCTGACCTGCCTGCGAACTGACCCGGGACCCACTCACCCTTCATTAAAGGCATTTTTGTCATGAATTGCAAATAATGGCCGGAATTTGTATTTATAATTAGGGTGGGCCAAATATTGAGTTTTAATGCCCATAGTAACTATTTCAAAAGTTGACTCTTTTCAGTGGGTCAAATATTGAGTTTTGTTTTATTATCTTTAAAAGATTTGATTTGAATTGGAAAGATAAAACAATCCACAATTATATTATTATTAAATATAGATATTCTATTATTTTAAATTTAAATTGGGTTAAATCAATCCATAATTTATTATTATTAAATATAAATATAGACATTCTCTTATTTAAAATTTAAATTGGGATAAATCAATCCACAATTTTTTACTATTGACTATAGGTATGTTAATTAATTAACTAATTATTTTGGTTCTATTTTCATTTAAATAATGTTATACTTTCACAAAAGAATTACCATACCTGAAATAGATCAAAAGTTGACTCAATTATAACTTGTGGAATTTGAATATCCGCAAAATAGTCTGAAAAAAGGAACTAATATAATTTAATTGTTAGTACAATAAATCTTAGCATAGATGTAAGAAATTAACAATAACCAATCCGGATTTCTCTTTTATGTGCATACATGAGGCAAAATATTTGACCAACTCATGCAAGCCACATCAAAAAGAAAAGTAAACGTTATATTTATGATGCAAGGAGGATCTTTTTTTTTGGGGAATAGATGCAAGGAGGATTTATGCACCATAATGGTCCCGATACGAGTTCTGGTGTATGGGGGGGGGGGAATACACTAGATAAGACTTTTTAAAATAACCCCCTAAAAAATAACTCAACCGAGTAAAGAAGCTCAGTTGGAATTACAACCGAGTAAGAAACACTCGGTTGGAAGTGATGTGCTGTGCGGAATGTGGTGAAAAATAACTCGTAAAAAATAACTCACGCTTTTATGCACGGTTGGTCAAGAATCAAGACAGTTGAGAATGCTAAGATGCAGTTTGTATGCTGGTTAGTTTGTCAGTTGAATATGCAGGAAATAACTGAAAAATAAACATAAGCACACAGAAATTTACGTGGTTCAGAGAATCCTCCTACGTCCACGGGGAGTTGTGAGTCCACACAACTCTGTCCAAGTTCTTTTGGACAAACCACACCGCTTACGCGGGCTGTGCAACCGTTAAGGATAAGTTTACGGGTACTTATCAACCTTACAGTTTAGTTTTCGGGTACTAAACAACCTATCTACTCAATTCCGGGAAGAGTAGGGTCCTAACACTCCTTTTGAAAGGAAGTGTGAAAAAGGTTGGTTCCAACTAAAAGCTCGAACATGAAGTGAGCTTTGATCTAACACTCTACGAACTCTCACAAAGTGATGTTCTCAAGGTTGGATATAAAGACACAGAAACTAATTCTAACACTCTAGAACTCTCAACAAATGATGTTCTAAGGGATTGAATGCAGTTCAGCTCGTGAAGAATTTTGCTCTTTCTTTCGCTCTCTGGTTTCTTCTCGCGTGTATGTCTTATTTTCTTCTCTGTAAATGAAGGCCTCTATTTATAGGCGGAGAGAATCAACTAGCATTTGGAAGAGCTGTTGATCTCTGATCTTTGAAAGCGATGGCTTGTCTCTCATCTCTGTAGACTTTCCGGATTTGGCAACTGCGTGCTTCTGCTTTCCATCTGAGACAACCTTGTGTTGGGCCAAATGAGGTAATGACAGAGAGTCAAACCTTCACGTGAATTCCTTATTTGAAATTAAAATCTTAACATCAGACTTCCAGCAAGGAGTGGTCGGTTAAGACTTTCGATCTTCAACTAACTTGTTCTTCAGCTGATGTTTTATCTGAGTGCTGACAGTTGAACTCTCAGCTGACTTCAACTTCATGTTGTTGACCTTCTGGGTTGAGTTCTACAACTGATATTCTGAAACTGAACGCTCAGTTGTCTTCCTTGTATCTTCTCCCTTTTTGAATTCACATAGAATGAACGCTCAATTGTTTTCCCCAAAACCGATGTTCTATCTCTTGAGTGTAACTTCCCCCTTTTTCAATGCTTCATATAATGAACGCTCAGTTGTCTTCCTCACAACTGATGTTCTATCCGAGTGAAGCCTTATTGCCATCTTCAGTTGGAGTCCTGTAAAGATAAAATCTTAACAATGCTCAAACAGCGAGCCTAACTACTAACATTAGGATTTGGCAACATCTACTCGGTTGGGGTCAGTTGGTTTTGGAATCAATCAAAAATTTTACTTAAATTTCCCAACAATTTCCCCCTTTTTGATGATGCCAAAACCCTTACTCACTTACAGATCAAGACTCTAAAACTTTAAAACCCTTATACAATTATTACATATCCAAAATCTCAGCTGAAATTCTAGACAGTCTATAAGATTGAAACATCAAAGGGTTAGCACAGTTATAACATAGTATTGAAATAACTTCGCAATTTAGAGCTTGGACAATGAGGGATTGTACGTCAAGTTGAATCGTATAACTGAGTAGTTTTCATTACAACTGAAGATTACAGAGATAAGCACAAAAGCCAAAATTTACAACAGTTGTTCAAAAACTAACTGAGCTAAAATTGTAGCCCATACTTACTAAAAATCCTAACAAAAATTTCCCTCTTCGCAGCTGACTCTTTGGAAATGTCCACTCCATACTCCTTGCAAACCTGCCTTGCTTCGGCTGCAATCTTCGTGCGGTTCGGGTTGCGAGAGTTTGGGAGGAAGGGAGGCCGATAAGTAACCTTCTGGGGAACTGGAATTGTGTTCAAGTCCAGGTTGGCTTCAATCATAGCCCGCCTGAACTGGCTGAACATGCCTGGATCCCCTGAATGCAACTCGGTCAGCGCTTCCTTGAAAGCTTTCCTCGGGTCATCAGTTGCGTAAACCTTCCTATAGTAGAAGTCGTTCACGAACTCCTGCTTGAACAGCTCCCATTCTTCATTCCATTCGGTCGGCATCCACTTATCAACATGCCTAAACCGACTCTCGACCTTGGACTTCGCTGGCAACCTTTGTTGCTTCAACCGAGCTTCCGCCTTTGATTGATGTTTGTTGATGCGGCGTCGGCTGCGGGATGCAACGTTGTGGTCCAAGTTCTGGGTCACATTCTTCAGCTCTTCTTCGAACTGGTTCACCCTCCTCGCCTGGCTGGCGGCGAACTTCCTTATCCAGCAACGTTGCGGTCCAAGTTCTGGGTCACATTCTTCAGCTCTTCTTCGAACTGGTTCACCCTCCTCGCCTGGCTGGCGGCGAACTTCCTTATCCAGCTCGGGTTCATGTAGTCTTTCTCCTCAACCTCCATAGCCTTAGCAGCTGCAATGACTCTTTGGAAATGTCCACTCCATACTCCTTACAAACCTGCCTTGCTTCGGTTGCAATCTTCGTGCGGTTCGGGTTGCGAGAGTTTGGGAGGAAGGGAGGCCGATAAGTAACCTTCTGGGGAATTGGAATTGTGTTCAAGTCCAGGTTGGCTTCAATCATAGCCCGCCTGAACTGGCTGAACATGCCTGGATCCCCTGAATGCAACTCGGTCAGCGCTTCCTTGAAAGCTTTTCTCGGGTCATCAGTTGCGTAAACCTTCCTATAGTAGAAGTCGTTCACGAACTCCTGCTTGAACAGCTCCCATTCTTCATTCCATTCGGTCGGCATCCACTTATCAACATGCCTAAACCGACTCTCGACCTTGGACTTCGCTGGCAACCTTTGTTGCTTCAACCGAGCTTCCGCCTTTGATTGATGTTTGTTGATGCGGCGTCGGCTGCGGGATGCAACGTTGTGGTCCAAGTTCTGGGTCACATTCTTCAGCTCTTCTTCGAACTGGTTCACCCTCCTCGCCTGGCTGGCGGCGAACTTCCTTATCCAGCAATGTTGCGGTCCAAGTTCTGGGTCACATTCTTCAGCTCTTCTTCGAACTGGTTCACCCTCCTCTCCTGGCTGGCGGCGAACTTCCTTATCAAGCTCGGGTTCATGTAGTCTTTCTCCTCAACCTCCATAGCCTTAGCAGCTGCAATGCACTCTTCGGTTGTGATACCGTCGAGTTCAGAATCCAGCTCGGCTGCGATCTCGGCTATGGAGCTGTAAGAAACTCCGAACTTTTCTACCTGCTCCAAGTCTTTTGACATTTGAGCTCCACCTGCTTCGGTTGACTTGGGAGCAGCAGACTTCCTCTGAGCAGACCTCCTCTTCAGTTGAGATTTTGCCTGTGCTGGCATCTCTCCTTCGGCTTGGGTCTCTTCTTCTTCCTGCACCACAACATCCGCCTCCTTCTCTTCCCCCCTTTTGGCATCAGCAACAAGGCTTGCTACTGAACCATCCAGAGAAGTGAGTTGATTTTCGGCAAGTTGAAGGCGGTTGAAGAGTTCATCGACCGCGCACTCGAGCTCCACCTTCTTCGCTAATGCAGAGTCCTGGCGCTCATGTTCGGCTTTCTTCAAGGCAGAGAGGTTATCGATGACCTCAGTTTGAAAAGCCACGAACTCAGCCCATCGCGACTCGAAGCGAGACTCCCATTCAGCATCTTAGGTTTGCTGGGACTTGACGAGATTGGAGTTGGCCAAGGATTTGAAGACGTTCAGCTCAGACTTCAATCCCAATAGAGTGGACTTCAGCTCCGATATTTCTTGACTGGTGGAGGAGGAGAATTCTTCCAGCTTGGTCTTCATTGCAACATTCTCCTCCACCAGTTGCTGGTTCTTCATTTCTTGTGCTGCCAACACCTTCAACTGATCTTCTTTATGTTGTTGGAGGTTGGCAAGCAACTCGGTTCTCAACTGGTTGACCCTCTCAGCTACCAGCTCACATATTTCTTCAGATGTGGGAGCATGCTGATCAGCTGAAGGGGCATCTTCAATCAAAGCTGCATCCAGATCCTCAAGAAAGTCAGCTGACTTGATCAGCATGCTGTCGAGAAAGTCAATGCACTCATGTCCAACTGCCTCCCTGGTGTCTGTCCCTTCAGCTCTGCTCTGGTCCAGCCGACGAGTGAGCAACACAATCCTATTGTTGTAAGCCACCTCCAGGTTGGAATAATTGAAGTAGGCTCGGATGCGGGACTCGTCCGACTTCAGCCTGTCCCAGCTCTGCACCCTGATCGTATCTTCTTTATCGTATCTTCTTTCACGTACCAATGGCTGAAGATCAGGTGGAACTGGTACAAAAGCTCAGTTCCCAGAGTGGCGAAGACTGGCATGTTGCGAGCTTCAAGGAACATGCCCAACAGCTTCTGGAAGCAGTAGGCCACCCTGCCCTCGTGCTCCAGCGCAACTGCCTGAAGATCATCTTCTTCATTTATTGGGGAAGGGGAAAGATCATATGGCACAGGTTCAAAAGGTTCATCGATGTTGGCCAAAGAGTCGGTCGCAACATCGGCATCGAGCTGGGAGCTCGGAATATTGGATTCGGTTGGGAGGGGGGTTTCAATTGTTTTCTCAACATTGGCCGTAGGAGCGGTCACAATGTTGGCATCGAGCAAGGTGCTCGGAACATTTGGCTCTGGTTGGGTAGAAAGAGCAAGAGGCTCTGGGGGCGGTACGACATCAACTCCTACCGTGGGGGAGGTGGGTACGTCTTCAACGTCCTCAGATGAGGAAGAAACATCTGACGTCAAATCCGTCTCCATTCCGTCAGCCTTGTCAGCTCCGGTGGCTCGAGGAACAATCTCGAAAGTGGCAGCCTCAGCTAAGCGGCTCGACTCAGATGGCTCCTCAGCAGTTGCCGACTTAACCGGTGCCTCCTCCTCAGCTGGAGCTTGCTCCTCAGCTGGTACCTTAACTGGCTCCTCAGCTGACTCATCAGCTGGCACCTCAGTTGGCTCAACAGCTGGCACATCAGCTGGCTTTTTAACCGACTTCTTGAACCGTACCCTTAGCTTTTTCTGGGCAGGCTCCTTAGCTGTTTCCTTCTCTGACTCAGCTCGTCAGCGTGCAACTTTGGACTTGGCGGGGCGAGCGACAGCTGGTTCCCCCTCAGCTGTGGACTCAGCAGACTTTCCAACCTCCTTCTTCTCCTTCGGAGTGTACACACTCCTAAGCACCTCCTGTGCCTTCTTCGCTGTTGGGAACAACAGCAACTTCTTGACCGGCGTCTCCTCACAGTCGTTCCAGACCATGTTGCGATCCTTGGTCACGAGCAAGATCAGGGCTGAGATCTTGCAGCCGAAGTTGAGCGTCCCTTTCACACTCAACAGCTTCTCTCCAGACTCGGTTGATGTCTCGAAGATCTTTGACTTCTCCACCATCAACTGGTTTAGGAAGAATTGAAACCAGTTGATCTGGTGTTGGTGCTCCAAAGCCACCAACTGCTTCAACTTGGGTCGGCTGATGTCGCCGAATGCACCACTGTAACCAAACACCACCTTGGAAATAACATCGAACAGGAGGCGATATTCTGGCTTCAGTTTCGTCCTCTGCATGTTGCTCCTCAACTTCTCCGGCTCGATCAGAGCATTCTGTAGAAACTCATCCGCCTGCTCGTCGGTTATGCTTTCCAGAAGCTCTGTGGCTGTGTGGTTGACGGGGATGATGTATCGGAGGGCATCGGAAACGTCGATGAGGAAGGTAACACGGCGAATGGTCCTAGCCGGAACGTCTCGTTGCCGACATGAGACTTCCGTAGACACTCCTTCTGTGCTGTCAAGGGGGGCATTCAGGTTGACGTAGAACTCCCCGACTTGTCGCCTGAGCAAGTGAGAGGGGCAAAGCTTGGCCCATTCGAGGAGACCATTCTCTCTGAGTATATTGGCGAGGGGGGCCAACACCGGTGACTCCAGATCTTCATCGGAAAGTATTTGCTCGAAGTGGATCTTCGACACCAACATGTCGAAAGATTCTTCATATGAGGTAGGGACAAGGGAAGATCCAGATGAAGCCATTTTCTTGCTTTTGGGTGCCATTTATGATCATTCCTGATTTTCCGCTATTTATAGGTTTTTGACTCGGTAGAGATCGACGACTGGGGTTAAATGGCGCGAATCCATCAACGGCTGAGATCACGCGACTGTTGACTATCTTTGACTTGACGTCATGCACCGAGTTCCAACCCGCGCGTGAGAAGGTGTACAGTTTTCGTGTCAGCCCAGTCGCACTATAAAGTAGGCTATGGATGTTCAGCCGTACTTTACATTTAATACGACATGATGGCTATTTTAATGTAACTGACTAGCTCAGGAATGTTTGAATTTATTTCAAACATTCTCATTTAAGAACATAACACCTTCAGCCATAAATGTTACCTGCCAGCTGATGTCGGAATCAGTTGTGTTCCCATGTTGCGGCATACCATCAGCTGACTCGAGTTCGTCTGTTCAACTGACGTCTGATCTAATGTTGCAGCATACCATCAGCTGACTCGAGTTCGTCTGTTCAGCTGACGTCTGATGTCTTCGGTTGGCGATCCGCATCCGAGATTCCCCCTTTATCTGAGCTTCCCCCTCAGATGGATATCTGTCTCTTCACCTCAGCTGGTTCCTCATCAGATGGATCCAACAATCCAAGTAGATCACATAGCATCTTGAACCGCGCTTCGGCTAGAGGTTTGGTGAAGATATCAGCTCTCTGAATCTCAGTTGGAATTTTCTCCATGGAAACGTCCTTCTTCTCAATATGGTCTCGGATGAAATGATGTCGGATGTCGATGTGCTTCGTCCGAGAGTGATGAATAGGATTCAAAGAGATAGTAATGGCACTGGAGCTATCGCAATGAATGGGAACCTGTCCAGTTGCAACTTTATAGTCTCTCAACTGTTGCTTGAGCCACAACACTTGCATGCAGCAGCTACCGGCAGCCATATATTCTGACTCGGTTGTAGAAGTGGCAACACATGCTTGTTTCTTGGAGAACCACGAAACTAGCTTGCTTCCCATGAACTGACAATGTCCAGATGTGGACTTCCTGTCCAACCGATCTCCGGCTAGATCTGCATCTGAGTATCCGGTCAGTTGGATGTTGTCGTCGGTTGGATACCACAACCCAACATTTACAGTTCCCTTCAGATACTTGATGATGAACTTTGCTGCCAACATGTGAGCTTCCCTCGGTTGAACTTGGAACCGGGCACACACTCCAACCGCGTAAGATATATCTGGTCGACTGGCGGTTAGATAGAGCAAAGAATCGATGATCCCTCTATACTTACTGGCATCCACGAGCTTTCCCTCAGTTCCAGGTTCAATCTTCCAGTTAGTATTCATCAGGATCCTTGTTGTCTTACTTGTCTGCAATCCGAACTTGGTGATGAGCTCCTTAGTATACTTGGACTGATTGATAAATATCCCTTCTGGTGACTACTTCACTTGAAATCCAAGAAAGTAGTTCATCTCGCCCATCATCGACATCTCGAACTTCTCCTTCATGAGATTTGAAATTTTTTAACACAGTTCCTCCGACTTAGAACCGAATATGATGTCGTCGACGTAGATTTTGCACAACAAGTATATCTTCTCCAACTTTGATGGTGAATAGGGTTTTGTCAACTGATCCTCGTTTGAACCCCGAGTTCAGAAGAAAACCACAAAGAGTGTCATACCAAGCCCTGGGTGCTTGTTTCAAACCATAGATTGCTTTCTTCAACTTGTACACTCTTCCATCTCCAGTTTCAAAACCAGGAGGCTGTTCAACATATACATCTTCCTTGATATCACCGTTGAGAAAAGGCACACTTCACATCCATCTGATAGACCTTGAACTTGTGAAATGCAGCATAGGCTAGAAAGATTCGGATGGCTTCCAGCCTTGCAACCGGCGCGAAGGAGTCCTCGAAATCGATTCCTTCTTGTTGGCAATATCCCTGAGCTACCAACCTTGCCTCATTCCTCACGATGAATCCAATGGCCTCTCTTTTGTTTTTGAAAATCCATTTTAATCCAATGACTTTGACACCATTTGGTCTTTCTACCAACTCCCATACACAGTTGCGTAGAAATTCATTCAGTTCTTCTTGCATAGCTGTTGTCCAGTGGATATAGTTGAGAGCTTCCACAACATTCTTCGGTTCTGGCACATCAGCTACGAAGCAAGAAATCATGGCAACATCTCCAGCTTGCTCGAACTCCTCAAGAACTGCCAACTCCTCAGCATATTGGGCATAAGTGTTGGAATCTTCCTCGGTTGAATCTTGAGCCGCAACTCTGCTCCTTGTACGCACACCTTCGGTTGGATCTCCGATGATGTTGTCTGTGGAATGGTCTTCATACCATCTTCTGTTGCGTCTTCCTTCTTCTTCCAACTGTGGCTGTTCCGTGATCTGAGCTGTGGGATATGCTGGACTCTTCTGAGCTGGTGATTTATCAGTTGTTGAGTCTGGATCCTCAACATTGATAACATTTCGAACCGGGCTTGGTTGGGCTTCGGATGCTGATGCAGTTGGAGAGGCATCAGCTGGAGTTACCCCTTGAGATGAGCTTGGGTCCTCGCATTCATCTTCACGTGACTTCCTTATTTGAAATTCAAATCTTAACATCTGACTTCCAGCAAGGAGTGGTCGGTTAAGACTTTCGATCTTCAACTAACTTGTTCTTCAGCTGATGTTTTATCTGAGTGCTGACAGTTGAACTCTCAGCTGACTTCAACTTCATGCTGTTGACCTTCTGGGTTGAGTTCTACAACTGATGTTCTAAAACTGAACGCTCAGTTGTCTTCCTTGTATCTTCTCCCTTTTTGAATTCACATAGAATGAACGCTCAGTTGTTTTCCCCACAACCGATGTTCTATCTCTTAAGTGTAACTTCCCCCTTTTTCAATGCTTCATATGATGAACGCTCAGTTGTCTTCCTCACAACTGATGTTCTATCCGAGTGAAGCCTTGTTGTCATCTTCAGCTGGAGTCCTGTAAAGATAAAATCTTAACAATGCTCAAACAGCGAGCCTAACAACTAACATTAGGATCTGGCAACATCTACTCGGTTGGGGTCAGTTGGTTTTGGAATCAATCAAAACTTTTACTTAAATTTCCCAACACACCACAAATATTTGAAATTTTAAAAATACTATATAAGAAGGTTATCTAATGATTCTGTGTCATATGATGTTTCTCTAAATAAGAAGTAAAAATACAAATATGTAATATTTAATAATATGAGACATATTTTGAAGAGGTAATCCATCCATATAGCCACTTTGACTAGGTTGACTACAATAGTTGTCAAGGAACTTAATATGGTTAAATTCTAGTTAAAAATGTGTTTTTGAGACCAAAATACCCTTACTTTTCACTTTTTCTCCTTTTCTCCCTCATCTTTTTTCCTCTTTCTCTTTCTTCTCCTTTTTCTTCTCTCTCTGAACCACGTTTCTTCTTCTGCTACTTTTCTTCTTCATTTTTTTTTCTTCTCTTCTTCCTCCAGTCACCGCCGCCCCTCCCGTCGCCGCCTCTCCCATCGTCGCCGCTCTCTCTCTCTCTTCTTCCCGTCGCCGTCACTCTCTCTCTCTCTATATCTGTTATCGCCGCCTCCGTCGCCCTGTCGTCGTCTCTCTCTCTCTCTAGATCTGTTATCGTCTCCTCCGCCTCATCTCCTCCGCATGGCTTCCGAAAGCAATCGCGACGAGCAGCCCGACGGAGAAGAAGAACCAGTTCCCTCTGATTTCGGCGACTACAGAGAAGAAGAAAAAGATGGAAGAAAAGAGAAAAAAGGAAGAAAAAGGTAGAAGAAGAAGATCTGCAGATCTGGTTTCGAAACTGAAATTTTTAAGTCTATGTTGTTGCGAATTTTGAAATTCGCAACATAATATACAAATTTTCTTATATAGTGTTACGAATTGTGAAATTCGTAACAAACTGTGCATTTTGATTCGTTTATTTGAAGTTACGAAAGTAGAATTTCGTAACATGTTTATGACAATTGGAAATTTTCGAAATGAAGCATTTTATGTTACAAAATTAGCATTTGTATTGAATAATCTGTTGCTAATTCATATTTTCGTATCACGTTTTTGGAATTTCAGTTATAACATGTTACGAAATTACAATTTCGTAACATGTTTGTGGCTATTTGAAGGTTTCGAAACTGAAATTGTTAAGTATTTGATGTTGTGAATTTTAAAATTCACAACATGATATACGAATTTCGTAACATGGAACTGATGGTATACAGAAATGAAATGCCAAAATCTTAACAGTAAGTCAAGGCATAGTGATATGAAATGCCAAAATCGTAATCTGTTATGTTACGAATTTATTAATTTCGTAATACGAAATCAACGATTGATGATATTGTTGTTACGAATTGTATGAATTCGTAATGTCTTATGTTACGAATGTATGAAATTCGTAACAATACGATTTGTTACGATTTTGTTTTGGTGTTACGACTTGTTTGTTTTCATAATTGCTTTATCATGTAGCGTGGTGTTACGAAATCATAAATTGGTAATAGAGAAACAAGACACATTTGATTCAAAATATTGAATTCGTAACATGGAATCATGACAAACTGATACGAATTCATAAGATCGTAACATGGAATTATGACAAAGTGATACAAAATCATAAATTCGTAACAGAAAAACAAGACATATTGATACGAAATGTAAAATTCGTAACAGAGAAACAAGATACGAAATGTAAAATTCGTAACATGGAACTGATACGAAATGATAAAATCTTAATAGAAAGTTAAACATAGTGATACAAAATGACAAAATCGTAACAAAATATTCAATACGAATGCTAATTTCATAACATAACATGATTCGGTGGTGCTTGGCGGCAATATTCTTCCGCTTGAATATCCATTCTATCTGTAATAAACAAACAATTAAACCAATTCAGTATTTAAGAACATGTAACACATGTTACGAAATTATAATTTTGTAACTTCAAATAAACATATGAAAATGCAAAGTTAGTTACGAATTTCAAAATTTGCAACATGTTATAACTCAAATCCCAAAAATGTGATACGAAAATATGAATTAGCAACAGATTATTCAATACAAATGCTAATTTCGTAACATAAAATGATTAATTTCGGAACCTTCAAAAAGCCTCAAACATGTTGCGAAATTGTAAATTCGTAACTTCAAATTAATGAATCAAAATGCACAGTTAGTTACGAATTTCACAATTCGTAACACTATATATGAAATTCAAATATTTTTGTTGCGAACTGTGAAATTCGCAACATCATATACTTAACAAATAGCCACAAACATGTAACGAAATTGTAATTTCGTAACATGTTATAACCGAAATTCCAAAAACGTGATACGAAAATATGAATTAGCAACAGATTATTCAATACGAAATTCGTTATTTTGTTGCGAATTGTGAAATTCGCAACATTATATGCTTAAAAATTTTAGTTTCGGAACCTTCAAATAGTCCCAAACGTGTTGCGAAATCGTAATTTCGTAACATCAAATAAACGAATGAAAATGCACAAATAGTTACGAATTTCACAATTCGCAACACTATTATACAAACTGTGTTACGAATTGTGAATTTCGCAACATTATACACCTAAAAATTTCAAATTCGAAACATTCAAAAAGACTCCAACATGTTGCGAAATTGTAATTTCGTAACTCAAATAAACGAATAAAAAATGCACAGGAAGTTACGAATTTCACAATTCGCTACACTATATACGAAATTCGTATATTTTTGTTGGGAACTGTGAAATTCGCAATATCATAAACTTAACAAATAGACACAAACATGTAACGAAATTGTAATTTCGTAACATGTTATAACCAAAATTTCAGATTCGAAACCTTCAAAAATCCTCAAACATGTTGCGCAACATTTTATGACCGAAATTCCAAAAACGTTTTATGAAAATATAAATTAGCAACAAATTATTCAATACGAAATTCATATATTTTTGTTACGAACTGTGAAATTCGCAACATCATATACTTAACAAATAGACACAAACATGTAACGAAATTGTAATTTCGTAACATGTTTGCGAATTGTTAAATACGCAACATTATATTCTTAAAATATTTAGTTTCGGAACCTTCAAATAGTCCCAAACGTGTTGCGAAATTATAATTTCGTAATGTCAAATAAACGAATGAAAATGCATAGGTAGTTACGAATTTCACAATTCGCTACACTATATACGAATTGTGAAATTCGCAACATTATACACCTAAAAATTTCAGATTCGAAACATTCAAAAAGCCTCAAACATGTTGCGAAATTGTAATTTCGTAACTTCAAATTAACGATTTAAAATGCACAGTTAGTTACGAACACTATATACGAAATGTCACGCCCCGACTCTCGGGGTGCGACTTACGAACAACAACAAACCTAAACAACTAACAACTAACTCAAATAAAGGGAACATGCTCGGGGGAAAACAAAGATGGAATATAAGACAATCGAATTCGGTTTTTCAAAAGCATAACGAATTAATAACCGAGCATCTTAACTTCACTTTTAACAGGAATTCAAACAAGTAGTTTATACTGATGGGAAAGGAATTCCAAGAAAAAGAGAAAACATACGAATATATATACATCAAGATAAAGGATCATGTTCAACAACAAGTCAAGTTACGAGCCCATCGCTCGGGATTACAAGTTAAAGGGGTTACGAATTCAACAAGCATTCAAAGTCTTCGAGCACAACGCTCGGAATCAAAAACATGAATATTAAAGTACTAGCATCAACAGACATTAATTCAAAAGGATTGCAGCGGAAATTAGCATCAATACCCAACACTTGCACATATGAAGACGTACAAATGCCAGTCTGAAATTCAACTAAACTTAACCAACAAAACCAAACCACACCACCAAGTATCCACGCCATCGCCATCCAGTCAACCTGCATGTTTAGAAACACACGCAGGGCTGAGTACTTCGTACTCAGTGAACACAAGCCAAAACATTTGAATAAAGGTGCTTCTTAAAGCTATATTAATTGAACTTGCCTTGCCAAACATCACAAGTATATAAGCAGTTTTAAAAACGGTTTTACTTGTGCATGTCAAAACATTTTTCTTTAAAAACAGACTGCGCAGTCAAATATAATATAATAGCATGTATCATCTATCACCAATAACTTCACTGTGCCGAGAAGTAGGCCTCCTTCTCAAACACTATGACCGACCTAACCGAAGCAAGGCTCACAGTCACCTCAATATATACCACACGTGGGTTCCTGCTTTCACAGGATAATCACATCTTCATATAAATAGATGATAACACATACTAACTTCAATAAAATGGCAAGTCAATCACATTTGAAAATCATATCATAATATTCAATAGCATAACTAATTTTCATCGATAGTTTTAGTTCAGAAAAGCCCACCTGACTTCCGAAGAACTAGCTAGGTGGTCTAAGGCTATTTGTCCTTGCTTAACGATCCGTCCGGCTCGATCCTTCATAGTTCGACATCGATAGATAAGATATATGAAAGACGGACACAAAGGCGTTGGACTTAAACTGACGGACTTCTATTTGAGTTGTCTCTCTCTTCGCTCTAACTTTACTAAAGGATCTCGCGTTCTCGTCTTTAATTTATTAACTCTATTCGAATTGGTTAACTTTATTACTCAACATCGTATACTTTTCTCGTTCTAATTAATAACTTCATTATTATCATTCTATTACTTGAGCTTTCTTCCAAAGACTTTTGTTTATTTTCAATTTAACAACCAATCATCTTGCATACAATAGTTCAATCATTTTTCACATTATAATACAATCATGCATTTAAACACTTATTCAAACACATAATGAATTCATACAAATCAAACATACTTCAAGACACATTAACATGCATTCAATTTGGATCTTAAAATCTAACTCGATTATGCATTTCTTTATATGGAGGCTTAAACTATTAATTCTAGCTTTCTTAGTTATAGACAATGCTTTACTTTACATCCGTTATCTTATAAGATATTTTATAATTTTTATTCAATTAACAAGATTTCTCTTTAATCGTTATTAACTCTTATAAAATTTGGATTTCTTATTCATCTTTAATTCGATCCTCTTTTTTTATCTCGACTATTGTTCATCTAATTATTATCTCGGTTTATCTTTTTATTTGCTTGGTTAGAAATAATGTACTCAATTAATTTATTTAATTAATCTTCTTTCCATTTAATTCTTGACATCTTATTTTATTCTCATTTTCTCGATCAACTTATACGAGTATCTATCTTAACTCGTCTAGCATCTTTTCTTTACTCAATTTAACTTTCTTTTTATTTCTTATCGATTAATTCTTCTTAAACTCGGTTTTCTCTATTTTTGTTTATTTCTTTAATAATTTCTTCTTTATTTGTCTTTAATTTAAGCCATTCCTTA
This sequence comes from Schizonepeta tenuifolia, assembly GCA_029490685.1. NCBI lineage: Eukaryota > Viridiplantae > Streptophyta > Magnoliopsida > Lamiales > Lamiaceae > Schizonepeta > Schizonepeta tenuifolia. The sequence continues at coordinate 13,071,495 of CM055958.1, read as the reverse complement.
CTAAACAATTTCTTTATCTTTTGATACACATTTTTATGAATTAACTCACTTTATTATAAAAGATCTTTTTGTTGTAGTTTTAGTAAAATTTCAAGTCTTTAAATTTTAATGTAGGACATTTAATTAATATATCTTTTCATACATCTTTTCATCTTTTATTTAATTAAAAGCTTTTCAACTTTAAGTCTTTTTATCCAAACTTCTATTTTTATTCCATATTCAAATTAATCATTAATACATACTTAAACATCCAATCCTTTTTTTTTATTATTTCTACAATTAATTTCTTTCAAAACTTCAACATGCAAACTTATTTTCTTAATTTACACTCATGTATAATCATATTAACATAACATACAATCATTTCATTGATCAAAACAACACTCAATTCATCAACAAATACAACAAAATAAAACCTCTATTTTTCCTCAAAAGTCACGGCACACACATACTCATTTTGTTCATTTTATTTCTCAATTTTTCATGCAAATAATCTCATTACTAACATGATAAAAATAACAAATCAAGCATCAAAATAACAATAACTCAAAGATTCACATTTTTCCTATTTTTCTTATAATTTTCGGTATTCATTTTAGTTTTAGGGTTTTAATTTCTTTTTCTTCTCTTAATTCACCGATTAATATCTAATGCTCGATTCTCCTAACGAATTCTTCTCACTCGATTAGCACATGCATATCCTAAGTTTGCCTAAACATAAATTAAATAACATGCATGCATAGATCTTTCTTTTAGGACTTATAGACATACATTTTTACAACTAATCAAATGAGTTCATACTTAATTAAATGAGAATCCTTCTCTTGGCTCTTGGGATTGAAATGGATGGAAATGGTAGCTTCAAGGCTTGAATCTTGAAAAGAAGAAGGATGTCTTCTCGAATCCTCAAAGAAAAAGAAATAACATGGAATTAATCATCCATAGGTTTTAAGAATCAAAATAAAGAAAAGTGTTGGATGATTCTTGAATTCAACTTCAAGAACTTGGAAGATTCTTACCTTTCTTTGAAAATATGGATGAAATGGATGGAGATTGATAACTTCTACTTCATTTTCATGGATGGAGAGCTTGAATCCATGGTTGCATGTGAAGAAAAATCAAGGTATGAGGGAGAGAGAGGGATTGCCGAGAGAGAGAGAGCTTGGGAGAGTTTGAGAGATTGTTTTCTTTCTTGCTAGAGAGAGAGATCGAAATGGAGAGAGAGAGATGGAGTGTGATGAATGAATTGTTGTCTTCTTTTCTTGTCTTAGATGAATAAAATTGAAATCCAACAAAGGGAAAAGGTGTACTTGTTGGAAGTTGTAAAAGACAAGACTTGATAGGTGATGTGATTTTAACTTGCATGTACACTTTAGGTAATCCATGCATAAGACATAATCATGATGTCTTAGCCTTGGAAATTGAGGGATGATGGGAGAGGAGGTGTGAGGTGGCGTGAGAGGGAGAGAGGTGGATGACACGTGTCGTCGTCGTGTCGTTACGGGTATTAATTATCCGGTCGTAAAGGTTTTCCGGGTAAAACGTTTCGTATTAATTCCGTTTTGTTCTATTAACGGGTCTAACCTCTTCTCGTTTCACTTTTGACACTAACTCATCCCAATCCTATTTCACGTCTCAAATTAAAAGATTAAAGGTTTCGATCATTTTAATCCTTTAATTCTTAAAAGAATTTAATCGGCTTATTAATCCATTTATTAATCCTTGTCAAGACTAATGCCTCATTTCTCTTCTCAATTCTCGGATAAGTTCTTGCCCTATCTCAGTGATCTTAAAAGAAATTCTAGGTTCGAAGGTTCTAATTCAATTCTATTCTAGTCTCGTTGGCGTAAACATATTTCTCGGCGATTTACGTTATGTTATCTCAATCAAACAAACTTCTCGGGATTTTTCCGGAATTTAAATTCATACTCATTTTCATATAAACAACTCAACAAGCATATCACATCATCATCATCTCAGATAAATAGAACAGATAAATTCACACAAGATTCACAAGACAATTTAAACGTTTTATTCAAATCTCTTCAATTAGAAAAGAAAAATTTTACTCCTAAATTTTCATCTTTGAATCTTACTCGGTTAATTAGACGCTCTCTAAAGGGATAAAAACTTGGGGTATCACACGAAATTCGTATATGATGTTGCGAATTGTGAAATTCGTAACATGTATTCGAAACATCAAATTGCCATAAACATGTTACGAAATTGTAATTTCGTAACATGCTATTACCAAAATTCCAGCAAACATGTTACGAATTTCAGATCTGGGAAAAATCGTAAAACACTGTTGGGAAATTTATTAGTATGAGTTTTGATGAATTCCAAAACCGACTGACCCCAACCGAGTAGATGTTGCCAGAACCTAATGTTAGAAATTAGGCTCGCTGTTTGAGCAAAGTTGAGATTTTATCTTTACAGGTCTCCAGCTAAAGATGGCAACAAGGCATCACTCAGACATAACATCAGCTATGATGAAAGACAACTGAGAGTTCATATGTTCAGATGGAATGAGGGGGAAGTCTTCAGAACATCAGTTGTGAAGGAAACCAACTGAGCGTTCATCAGATGAGAAGCAGTAAAGAAGAAGAGAACATCAGATGAAAAGGAAGTCATCTGAGGGTTCAAACCCAACTGACTAAATACAAGGAAGACAACTGAGTGTTCAGTTTCAGAACATCAGTTGTAGAACTCAAACAAGAAGATCAACATGAAGTTCAAAGTCAGCTGAGAGTTCGACGGTTCAGAACATCAGCTGAAGACCACTCAGATGAAGATCAAGATTTTCAACCGACTAACCGAGGTTGACTATCAGAAAGGTTTGAATTTGAATTTCAAAAGAAAGTCACATGAGGGTTTGACCGTTCAGTCATTACCCCATTTGGCCCAACACAAGGCTGTCTCAGATGGAAAGCAGAAGAGCACATATGCCATATCAGGAAAGTCTGCAGAGATGAGAGACAAGCCGTCGCTATCAAAGAACAGAGATCAACAGCTCCTCCAACGGCTAGTTGATTCTCTCCGCCTATAAATAGAGGCTTCCATTCATTGGAGATTAAGAAGAAGGGAAGACACACAAGAGAAGACACACGAGACGAGACAGAGCGAAAGAAAGAACTATATTCCTTACTCGAGCTAACTTAGATTTAGTCTCTAAGAACATCACTTGTTGAGAGTTCTAGAGCATTAGATTATGTCTGAGTGTCTTTAGATCGAACCTTGAGAACATCACTTTGTGAGAGTTCGTAGAGTGTTAGATCCCAGCTCACTTCTTGTTCGAGCTGTTAGTTGGAACATTATCTTTCATACCTGAAAAGGTTTTAGGATTCTACTCTTCCTGTAATTGAGTAGTTAGGTTGTCAAGTACCTGCAAACTTGACATAGGTTGTTAAGTACCCGTAAACTTAACTGTAAAGGTTGATAAGTACCCGTAAACTTATTGCAACGGTTGCACAGCCCGGGTAAGCTGTGTGGTTTGTCCAGAAGAACTTGGACTGAGTTGTGTGGACTCACAACTCCCCGTGGACGTAGGAGGGTTATCTCTGAACCACGTTAAATCTCTGTGTGCTCGTGTTTTTCATTACTCAGTTTTTTCTAGCATTCTCATCTGTCTGACTAACCAACATACAAACTGCATCCGCACATATTCAACTGTTTTGGTTATTGACCAACCATGCATAAAAGCATGAGTTGTTTTACGAGTTTAATTTCCATCACATTCTGCATAGCACCACTCTTGCAGCTGAGGTTGTTTACTCAGCTGTGAGATTCCAACTGAGTCAGTTTTACTCAGTTGAAGTATTTTTAAGGATAAGTTTTAAAATCCTAACTGGTGTATTCCCCCCCCCCCCATACACCAGTAACTCGTTTCGGGACCATCAAGTGGTATCAGAGCAGTGGTTCAAAAGACTACTGACTCTGTTTCACAAGGTGTGAATTCGAGGAATTTTATTCAGTGGTCAACTGAACAGATCTCTTTATCACGCTTGTGCATATCGGCTTGCACCCTTCTTTTGTTGTTGTGTGCAGATGGACGTCAAAGACGATGAGGTACAATCTAATCCTGCTAATTTGAATTCTTCAAATATTTCTAACATGCACGAAATCCTAGATGAAGAGTTGGAACTCTCATGGGACGACTTCTTAGCACTCAATGAGGAAGTGCAACAGCAGTCAGTTGAGTTTAAGAGTCTTCAAGTACAATTCGCCAAGCTTGAAGAATCCTTAACCGACAAGGACGATCTGATCAAGAGCCAAAAGGAAGAGATTGACAATCTCAATAATCAACTGAATGCTGCCAGCCAACCTAAGGCTTCAACTGATGAGGAGTTAAAGAAACAGATCAAGAAGCAGAAAGATCAGTTGAACAAGCAAGAGGCGCAGATCGGCCAACTGGTGAAAAAGCCAGACGAACAGTTCAAGTATATAGCTGATCTTCTCAAAGAGTTGCAAACTGAAAAGGACAACCTATTCAAGCTATATTAGTCATCCAAGATCATAGAGAATCTAATCAGTTACAGCCGACAGATGGATGACTTGTCAGGACTCGGTTACGATGTGGTTAAAGATAGTGGAATTTCTCCAGCAACCTTCATCAAAGCTGTTGAGGTCAAGGTTGTTGAACCTATCACGGTTGAATCTGAATCTCCCCAAAGTAATGCAACTTCCACTTCTCAGCAAGCTCAACCGACCAAGGGAACTCCAACTGAGAAGGGAAAAGAAGCAGTGGATGAACAGAACGTTCCATCAGTTGGGACATCAACCGAGGGGGAATGTTCCAAGTCACAGAAGAGGAACCAAAGGCGTCAGAGATACAATCGAAACAAAAAAAATCAGAACCATCCACAGAACCGACCACAGAAAGAATGGAACCGACCGCAGAGCCAACAAGGACTCAACCATCTGAATCAACAGCGGTTCCATCATCAGTTCAACCAGAAGTTCCAACCGAGTCAACCAATGAGGAACAGTTCGAACAGCTGGAGATATTCATGCCACAACTTGAATCAACATCCGAGCATGACCAGTTGTCGTCGTCAGTCAGGAAGATGGAATCAGTATCAGCTACGAAGATTCCAACATGGCATCCGACCTCACAGAAAAATTCAACAGGATAAAAATCGCCATCAAAACAGGGGGAAAGCCTCACCTCCTAAAGCCCAACATAGGAGAAATCCAACTCCTCCCAAGAAACAGAGCATCACTTCTAACAACAAGCCTAAAGATAACCGAGGTGTTGTTATAGTTGATGAAAATGGGCAGATCATTTGGAATGACAAGGCTATTCGGGTATACAGGGAAAAGCGACGCATAGTTCCAGGGGAAACTGGTTCTAACCCTCTAGGACCCAACTGAAATTGGGGACCTAAGCAAGTTTCTGTTTGCAGGTACAGGAGAAACAGCTGAGGAAGAAGAAGATGTCTGCTACAATGTGGGTGATGGATAGTGGATGCTCGAAACACATGACAAATCTGAAGGATTTGCTTGGAAGTTTCGTGGAGAAAGAAGGTCCATCAGTTACTTTTGGTGATAACTCAAAAGGTTACACTAGAGGTTATGGTACCCTTGAAACCAATCATGTTTCGATTTTTAATGTGTCTTATGTTGATGGATTGAAGCATAACTTGCTCTCCATCAGCCAATTCTGTGATAATGGTTTCTCTGTCAAGTTTGATGCACAGGGTTGCAGGGTTAAAGATGTCGGATCAAAGCAGGTGATATTGTTGGGAAATCGATCACCAACAGGGAACGTCTACTACACTGACTGGAACAGCAGCCTCCCTGACACCTGTCTGTTATCAAAGAGCAGTTCTGATGTGAGCTGGCTGTGGCACAGAAGGTTCAACCATCTGAACTTCAAGACGATGAACCGACTCGCCAGACAAGAACATGCAAGAGGCATACCCAACCGAGTGTTTTCAACAACACACATCTGCAGTGCATGCCAGCTGGGAAAGCTCGCTAGATCCTCCTTCCGGTTGAAGTCAACTCTCTCAACCGACCGAGTGTTACAACTGATCCATATGGATCTCTTCGGGCCAGTTACACCAAAGAGCATAAACGGCAACGAATATACACTGGTTGTAACTGATGATTACTCGAGGTACACGTGGACCATCTTCATGCGCCACAAAAGTGAAACCTGAGATGAGCTACCCAAGTTGATGGATCGGATATCGAACCAACAAAAGATAAAAATTATTTCCATCCGATCAGATCATGGAACTGAGTTTCTAGATCACAGTTGAGAAGAAAGACGTTTCCTTGGAGAAAAGACCCCAACTGAGATTCAAAGAGCTAACATCTTCACCAAACCTCTAGCCGAAGCGCGGTTCAAGATGTTGTGTGATCTTCTTGGACTATTGGATCCATCGGATGAAGAGTCATCCGAGCTGGAGAAAATCCATCCGAGCTAAAGAATCATTCGAGCTATAGAGGATCCATCCGAGATGAAGAGTCAGATATCTATCTGAGGGGGAAGCTCAGATGAAGGGGGAATCTCAGATACGAATTGCCAACTGAAGGAATCAGACGTCAGCTGAACAGACGAACTCGAGTCAGCTGATGGTATGCTACAACAATGGATCAGACGTCAGCTGAACAGACGAACTCGAGTCAGCTGATGGTATGCGGCAATTGAGGAACACAACTGAGGTATACAACTGATCTCGACATCAGCTGGCAGCTAAACTAAACAAGCCATCATATCGCATTTAATGTAAAGTCTAGCTGAACTCCTATAGCCTTACTTTATAGTGCGACTGGGCTGACACATGAAACTGTACACCTTCTCACGCGCTGGTTGGAACTCGGATCAAAACGTCGAGTCAAAGATAGTCAATAGTCGCGTAATCCCAGCCGTTGATGGATTCACGCCATTTAACCCCAGCCGTTGATCTCATCCGAGTCAAAGACCTATATAAGGCAAAAAATCAGGAAGATATCTCCTACTTTCCTCATTTGTGCTTATCAATTATAACTGTTCATCGTCTTCCAGTTTTCTGCCTAACCCGTTTCTGCAAAAAGATTTCTTTCCTTTCCTATATATTACCTTTGCAGTGATTATTAATGGCACCTAAAAGCAAGAGAATGGCGTCATCCGGACCTTCCCTCGTGCCTACCACGTATGAAGAGTCATTCGATATGTTAGTATCGAAGATTCACATCGAGCAGATCCTCTCCGACGAGGATCTAGAGTCGCCGGTCCTAGCCCCTCTCGCCAACACTCTCCGTGAGAACGGACTACTGGAATGGGCCAAGCTCTGCCCCTCCCACTTGCTCAGGCGCCAAGTCGGAGAATTCTACGTCAATCTCGTTCGCCCCCTTGACAGTTCGGAGGGAGTTTCCACGGTGGTGTCGTGCCGACAAAGAGATGTTCCGGCAAGGACGATACGTCGTGTCTCCTTCCCCATCAACGTGTCCGATGTCCTCCGGTACATCATACCAATCAACCACACTGCCACCGAGTTCCTGGAGAATATTACCGACGAACAAGCAGATGAATTTCTTCAGGATACTTTGATCGAGCCGGAGCGGTTGAGGAGCAACATGCAACGAACAAAGCTGAAGCCGGAACACCGCCTGCTGTTCGACGCCGTGTCGAAGGTAGTGTTTGGATACAGTGGTGCGTTCGGCGACATCAGCCGACCTAAATTGAAGCAGCTGGTGGCCCTGGAGCACCAACACCAAATCAACTGGTTCCAATATTTTCTGAACCAGTTGATGGTGGAAAAGTCGAAGATCTCTGAGACTACAACCGAGTCTGGAGAGAAGCTGCTGAGTGTGAAGGGCACGCTCAACTTTGGCTGCAAAGTCTCCGCCCTAATCCTCCTCGCAACAAAGGACCGCAACATGGTCTGGGCTGACTGCGAGGAGACGCCGCTGAAGAAGTTGTTGTTGTTCCCGACAGCCAAGAAAGCACAGGAGGTGCTGAGGAGTGTCTACACTCCTAAGGACAAGAGGGAGTCGGGAAAGCTAGCTGAGTCAACAGCTGAGGGGGAACAAGCTGCTGCTCGCCCCGCAAAATCCAAAGCCTCACGTCGCCGAGCCGACGCTGAGAAGGAGTCGACTGACGAACCTGCCCAGAAAAAGTTAAGGGTAAGGTTCAAGAAGTCCACCAAGAAGCCAGCTGAGGTGCCGGCTGATGAGCCAACTGATGTTCCAGCTGATGAGCCAGCTGATGTTCCAGCTGAGGAACAAGCTCCAGTCGAGGAGGGAGTGCAGGTTGAATCCACACCTGCTGAGGAGCGTTCCGAATCTAGCCGCTCAGCTCAGGCCACATCATTCGAGATTGTACCTCGAGGCCCCGGAGCTGATGAGGCTGAGGGTATGGAGATGTCGGATGCATCCTCCTCATCTGAGGATCTCGAAGATGTTACCACCTCCTCCACAGCTGGAGAGAATGTTGTACCGCCCCCAGAGCCTTTTGCTCTTTCTACCCAAACCGAGCCAGAAATTCCGAGCTCTCAGCTCGATGCCAACATCGTGACCGCTCCTTCGGCCGATGTTGAGGAAACCATTGCACCCTCTTCCCCAACTGAATTCCAAATTCCGAGCTCTCAGCTCGATGCCGATGTTGTGACCGACTCTTTGGCCAACATCGATGAACCTCTTGAACCCGAACCATACAATCTCACCCCCTCCCCGATCAACGAAGCGGATGACCTACAGGCTGTTGCTGAGGAGCACGAAGGCAGTGTGGCCTACTGCTTTCAAAAGCTGTTGGGTCTGTTTCTTGCGGCTCGCGACATGCCCATCTTCGCCACACTGGGAACCGAGCTACTGTACCAGTTCCACCTGATCTTTAGCCAGTGGTATGTCAAGGAGGACACGATCAGGGTGCTGAGCTGGGACAGGCTGAAGTCTGATGAGTCCCGCATCCGAGCCTACTTCAACTATTCCAACTTGGAGGTGGCGTACAACAACCGGATCGCGCTGCTCACTAGACGGATGGACCAGAGTCTGGCTGAAGGGACGGACACAAGGGAGGCAGCTGGAAAGGAGTGTGTCGACTTCCTTGACAGCATGTTGGCGAAATCAGCTGACTTCCTTGAGGATGTTGATGCAGCAGCCACCGCCGCAAAGGAAGAGGAGGAAAACCTGAAGCTGTACCTGGCAAACCGTCAAGCCATGGTCACAGCTGAGCCTCTAGCTCAGTCTGCTTAAGCCCTTCCAGCTGCTCAGCTCGCTCCTTCAACAGAACAAATCTGCTAGCTAGTGGCTGAGAGGGTCAACCAGTTGAGGACCGAGTTGCTCGCCAACCTCCAGCACCAACAAGATGACCAGCTGAGGGAGTTGGCAGCACAAGAAGCGAAGTACCAACAACTGGTGGAGGAGAATGTCGAGCTGAAGACGAAGCTGAATGATTTCTCCTCCTCCACCAGTCAGGACGTGTCGGAGCTAAAGTCCACTCTGTTGGGCTTGAAGTCGGAAGTGAATGTCTTCAAGTCCTTGGCTGACTCAAATCTGGCCAAGTCCCAACAGACGCAGGATGCTGAATGGGAGTCCCGGTTCGAGTCGCGTTGGGCTGAGTTCGTTGCCTTTCAGACAGAGGTCACTGACAACTTCTCTGTTTTGAAGAAGGCAGAACAAGAGCGCCAGGACTCCGAACTGGCAAAAAAGATGGAGCTGGAGTGTGCGGTCGATGAACTCTTCAACTGTGTGCAATCAACCGAGGCCAAACTCAACTCTCTGGACGGTTCAGTAGCAAGTCTTGTTGCTGATGCCAAAAAGGGGGAAGAGAAGGAGACGGAGGGTGAAGCACAGGAAGAAGAAGAGACCCGAGAAGAAGGAGTGCCAGCTGCTTAACCATCCAAATCTCAGCTGAGGAGGAGGAAGTCTGCTGCTGCCAAGAGAACCGAAGTCGGTGGAGCCGAAATGACTAAAGACTTGGAGCAGGCAAAGAAGATTGGAGTTTCCTACAGCTCCATTGCCGAGATCGCTACCGACCTGGATACTGAACTCGACAGGATAACAACCGAAGAGTGCATAGCAGCGGCCAAGGCTATGGCTGTAGAGGAGAAGGATTACATGAACCCGAACTGGATCAAAAGGTTTGCCGCCAGCCAGGCGAAGAGGGTGAACCAGTTCGAGGTTGAGCTGAAGAAGGTTTCTCAGAATCTGGACCGCAACGTTGCCTCCCGCAGCCGACGCCGCATCAACAGAATCCAATCAAAGGCGGAAGCTCGGTTGAAGCAACAAAGGTTGCCTCTAAAGTCCAAGGTTGAGAGTCGGTTCAGGCATACTGACAAATGGATGCCGACTGAGTGGAATGAGGAGTGGGAGCTGTTCAAGCAAGAGTTTGTGAACGACTTCTATTACAGGAAGGTTTACGCAACTGACGACCCAAGGAGAGCGTTCAAGGAGGCGCTGACCGAGTTGCACTCAAGTGACCCGGGCATGTTCAGTCAATTCAGGAGGGCCATGATTGACGCCAACCTGGACTTGAACACTGTTCCAGTTCCCAAGAGGGTTACTTATCGGCCACCTCTTCTCCCGGATTCCAGCAACCCGAACCGCACGAAGATTGCATCTGAGGCGAGGCAGGTCTGCAAGGAGCATGGAGTGGACATTTCCAAGGAGTCACCTGCTAAGAGGGAAATTTTTGTAAGAATTTTTGGCAAGTATGGGCTACAATACTAGCTCAGTTTGTTGTAATTTTCGGTTTTTGAGCCTATCTTTTGTAACAATCAGTTGTAATGAAAACTATTCAATTATAAGATTCACCTTGATGAACAATCCCTCATTGTCCAAGCTCTGAATCACAAAGTCTTTTAAATACCATGTTATAATTGTGCTAACCCTTTGATGTTTTATCTTATAGACTGTCTAGAATTTCAGCTGAGATTTTAGATAAGTTAGTGAGGTTTAGATCAGTAGTGGTTTCAAGTTGTAAGTGGTTTTGGCATCATCAAAAAGGGGAAAATTGTTGGGAAATTTATTAGTATGAGTTTTGATGAATTCCAAAACCGACTGACCCCAACCGAGTAGATGTTGCCAGAACCTAATGTTAGAAATTAGGCTCGCTGTTTGAGCAAAGTTGAGATTCTATCTTTAGAAATTAGGCTCACTCAGACAGAACATCAGTTATGATGAAAGACAACTGAGAGTTCATATGTTCAGATGGAATGAGGGGAAAGTCTTCAGAACATCAGTTGTGAAGGAAACCAACTGAGCGTTCATCAGATGAGAAGCAGTAAAGAGGAAGAGAACATCAGATGAAAAGGAAGTCATCTGAGGGTTCAAACCCAACTGACTAGATACAAGGAAGACAACTGAGTGTTCAGTTTCAGAACATCAGTTGTAGAACTCAAACAAGAAGATCAACATGAAGTTCAAAGTCAGCTGAGAGTTCGACGGTTCAGAACATCAGCTGAAGACCACTCAGATGAAGATCAAGATTTTTAACCGACTAACCGAGGTTGACTATCAGAAAGGTTTGAATTTGAATTTCAAAAAGAAAGTCACATGAGGGTTTGACCGTTCAGTCATTACCCCATTTGGCCCAACACAAGGCTGTCTCAGATGGAAAGCAGAAGAGCACAGATGCCATATCGGGAAAGTCTGCAGAGATGAGAGACAAGCCGTCGCTATCAAAGAACAGAGATCAACAGCTCCTCCAACGGCTAGTTGATTCTCTCCGCCTATAAATAGAGGCTTCCATTCATTGGAGATTAAGAAGAAGGGAAGACACACAAGAGAAGACACACGAGACGAGACAGAGCGAAAAAAAGAACTATATTCCTTACTCGAGCTAACTTAGATTTAGTCTCTAAGAACATCACTTGTTGAGAGTTCTAGAGCATTAGATTATGTCTGAGTGTCTTTAGATCGAACCTTGAGAACATCACTTTGTGAGAGTTCGTAGAGTGTTAGATCCCAGCTCACTTCTTGTTCGAGCTGTTAGTTGGAACATTATCTTTCATACCTGAAAAGGTTTTAGGATTCTACTCTTCCTGTAATTGAGTAGTTAGGTTGTCAAGTGCCCGCAAACTTGACATAGGTTGTTAAGTACACGTAAACTTACTGTAAAGGTAGATAAGTACCCGTAAACTTATTGCAACGGTTGCACAGCCCGGGTAAACTGTGTGGTTTGTCCAGAAGAACTTGGACTAAGTTGTGTGGACTCACAACTCCCCGTGGACGTAGGAGGGTTATCTCCGAACCACGTTAAATCTCTGTGTGCTCGTGTTTTTCATTACTCAGTTTTTTCTAGCATTCTCATCTGTCTGACTAACCAGCATACAAACTGCATCCGCACATATTCAACTGTTTTGGTTATTGACCAACCGTGCATAAAAGCGTGAGTTGTTTTACGAGTTTAATTTCCACCAAATTCCGCACAACACCACTCTTCCAGCTGAGGTTGTTTACTCAGCTGTGAGATTCCAACTGAGTCAGTTTTACAGAGTTGAAGTATTTTTAAGGGATAAGTTTTAAAATCCTAACTGGTGTATTCCCCCCCCCCCCCATACACCATTAACTCGTTTCGGGACCATCAACCCCAATACATCCAAATCGACCGAAAATCACCCCAAATATACCACGAATCACCATGAATCATATGAACACTTGTAAATCATCAAAAACAAATACAAAAACAGCATTATTTCCGGCTAGATCTAGGATTTTTCTAGAGAGAGAAAGATGGAGAAAGAGGAATAAAATCGAGAAAGAGAGTAGGGAAGATCTCGAACCTTAGTTCTCTCGAGAATATTATGAGCTCCATGGTGGCGGATGAGGGCAGCAATAGCGGTTTCATGGTCGCCGGAAACTGGTTTGTCATCGTCGGATGTTTCTTCTTCAACATGGTCGGTTTCTTCTTCACGGTTGGTGGCTTCTTCTTCTTCATCGGAGTTGGTGGGTATTTCACTGTCTGAGGCCATTGATGAAGGCGCGACAGCTATTGGTGGGGGACGGCGGCGAAAATCTGTGGAAGAAATGGAGGAGCGAAAATCTGTGGAAGAAAAGTAGGGTTTTCTGGGGAGAGTTTTTTTTTAGAGAGAGAAAATTTGAGATGGGAAATGAGGGAAGTGGGGGATGAAATGGATGGCACGGTTTTTTTTTTTTTTTTTGTAAAAACTGAAAATAACTTCTACAATGTAGTAAGGGTATAATTGTTCCAAAAACACATTTTTGGCTATATTTTTACCATATTATGTTCCTTGACAACTATTGTAATCTAAGGGGGGATTTTGCTAAATGGGTCCTTTACTCTATTTTGAAATAGCCATAATAACCATCAAAATATAAATTTTGGCCCAACTTCTTCAAAAATATAAATTTTGGCCATTTTTTTTTAATTTGGGACGAAAATAAACTTAATGAAATACGGAGCGGGTTGGGTCTGACGCGGGCGGGCGCGGGTCGGTTTGGACCGGGTATAAGACATTTGGTACTTTTGGTACAAATTTAGTCTTATTAGTACCAATTGTTCTAGTACATCTGGTACAAATTTAGCCTAATTAGTGCCAATTGTTCCAAATTTGGTACAATTGGGACGAATTGTCGAATTAGTTCCAGATGTTCCAAGTTTTGACATGGTACTCTTGGGACGAACATTCCCATTATTCCAAGTTATATTGATCTGATTTTGCGCCTCCGCCTTCGGCTTCGATTGTATGGCTCCGCCTTCGCTCCGATTACTAATATAAGGATAATCGTCGGGCAATAATTTAGATTTATTCGGCTCGCTCCGAGGCCTTCGACTCTCCTCGCTCGAATTTTGACCAAAGAAGAAGCGGCAGACAAAAAAACGAATAGGCAAACAAAAAATTGGAAATTAAAAAAAAATCTTAGAAAAAAAAAACAGAAAAAAGGAAAAAAAAATGAAAAAAAAAAGAAATCTGGAAAATAAGGAAAAAAAAAGAAATCTGAAATAAAAAATAAAATAGAAAAAAAAGAAAAAGAAAATCTAGAAAATAAGAAAAAATAAAGAAAAAAAGAAAAATACTGGAAAATAAAAAAAAAATAGAAAAAAAGAAAGAAAAAACTTGGAAAGGAAATTAAGTGTCAATAAAATGGATCAATGAGTGGTGGATCACAATAAAAGAGGAAAATGAGTATTTAGGTCCTAAGTTCATATAAATGGCCATAATTTATATTTATGAAGAGGGTAGGCCATAATTTATATTTCAGTGCTCATATTGATTATATCACATGATATTCTCTAATAATATTTAATAATAATATTTGTTATTAATATGTTTAGGCTAATCAAACATTCTAATACTTGAGATATAAATCTCGTGGTCAATGAGACTTAATCTAGAATATATACAATTATATACAATTATATATACTAGTATAAATAACGTGCACTCACACGTTAAAAAAAATGCTTCTACTAAATAAATATTAACGAGCTAATCTATAATTAGTTTATTTTTCATTGAATTTTTTGCAATTTCTTGAAATTTAATATTCGATCACTAATGAAAAAATAAAAAAAAATATTAAAAACATTTTATTGTAAAGAGCACTCTTGTTATTTCTTGAATTATTGACCTTCCACGAATTAGAGAAGTACTGTAAGTGATAAAGTTCTATGTATATCCAAATATAATAACTATTATTTACATTGTAATTCAATTATTCTTTTAGTGTTATTATAAAAGTGCTATTGAATTTCTATTATATGAAATAAGTGAATATAATTTTTGTGTAGTCTCTTGAAAAGTTAAAAACGAAATTAAAATATCAATAGTTTAATTTCAATAGGAATTTTTCATCTAAAAGATAAATTATATGAATATCTAAAATTGAAAAATAACTAATTATTTTAAGCAAAAATGTCAACTTGGAAAATTATACGTACTATTTATTTTATTCTTTTAAAAGTGTACAGTCTTCAAAATTTTGATACACTTTTAATATTTTTACTAAGTTTATATTTGTGCATCGCAGATACTATAGCTAGTTTAATAACAGAAAAAATATTCCCTTCGTGGCCTAGTTCGGTTGGCACAAAAACTAGGTAAATGATGATTTAAAGGATAAAAGTGATAAAAGTAGTGGAGTCCATAGCTTTTTGTGAGAGAGGGTAGTTTCTAAAAAAGGAAACATGCCATCAATTCCACTTGATTATGCCCATTTCTTTAAAATCGAGATCTAATATACAGTTGAAATTATTATCAGCAATAAGAAAATTAATTAATTAAATACTAAATATAGACTACTGAATTCCTAATAGATTCTATATTTATTATTTAAAAAGTAGGGATGGGAAGGATAAAAAAATCTAAAAAAGATTAAATTACTTGAACATGGTTGAATCTAAAAAATATTTAAGAATTTTAACTAAGAGGAATCTCTTGGAAGAGAAGACAGCTTTGAGTTGAAAAAATAGAGACAAAAGCATAATATATGCATGAAAAATTTCACATATGAACTTATAATCATATTGGTATAAAATATCAACAAGGTATATCACAAAATAGATATATCATTTAAATATTAATAAGCTAATTTTGATTTTCACTAATCTAATATTTCATATATAAGGTATGATGGTTCCGATACGAGTTCTTGTGTAGGGGGGGGGGGGGAATACACCAGATAGGAATTTTTAAAAATAACCCCCTGAAAATTACCACAACTGAGTAAGAGGACTCAGCTGGAATCACAACTGAGTAAGAAAACTCAGCTGGAAGAGTGGTGCTGTGCGGAATGTGGTGGATACAAAAATAACTCGTATAAAACAACTCACGCTCAGATGCAAGGTCGGTGAACAACCAAATCAGTTGAAATGCAAGGATGCAGTTTTGAGTGCTGGTTAGTTGGACAGTTAGAAATGCAGAAAGTAACTGAACAGAAAACACAAAAGCACACAGGAATTACGTGGTTCGGAGAGAACTCTTACGTCCACGGGGAGTTGTGAGTCCACACAACTCAGTCCAAATTCTTTAGGACAGCTACCACAAAGCTTATGCAGGCTTTGTAACCGTTCAGATAAGTTTGCGGGTACTTATCAACCTTACAGATAAGTTTACGGGTACTTATCAACCTTTCTACTCAATTTCGGAAAGAGCAGGATCCTAACAACCTTTTTAGGGGATGTGTATAAGGGTGGGTTTTCCAACTACTAGCTCTAACAAAGAAGTGAGCTAAGATCTAAGCTTGAACAAATGAAGACTCAAACTAAGATCGAAAACACCAACACAGATTCTAACTCTCTATGAACTCTCAACTGGTGATGTTCTTAGAGATTAATTGCAGTTTAGCTTGTGTGCAGTTTTTCGTCGTTCTTTCGCTCGTCTATCTCTTATCTGTCTTCTGTTCTCTCTTGATGAATGAATGAATGCCTCTATTTATAGGTGGTGAGAATCAACTAGCCGTTGGAAGAGCCGTTGATCTCTGTTCTGTGAAAGCGATGGCTTGTCTCTCATCTCTGCAGATTTTCTCGATTTGGCAACTGTGAACATCTGCTTTCCATCTGAGACAACCTTGTGTTGGGCCAAATGAGGTAATGACAGAACGTCAAACCTTCACGTGACTTCCTATTTGAAATTCAAATTTCAACCTTTGTCTTTCAACATTGGTTAGTCGGTTGAGACGTTTGATCTTCATCTGAGTGGTCTTTAGCTAATGTTCCATCTGATCGCTACCTTCATCTGACATTCTGTCTGAAGTGGAACAGTTGAACCCTCAGCTGCCTTAAACTTCATGTTGTCGATCTATCAGATTGAGTCCTGCAACTGATGTTCCATCTGAACAGTTGGCTTGAATGCTCAGGTGTCTTTCTTACATCTGATGTTCCACATCCGAGTTTCCATCTGAATTTCTATCCTAGTGAACCTATGTTGCTGTCTTCAGCTGGAGTCGTGTAAAGATAAAATCTGAACATTTCTCAAACAGCGAGTCTAAATACTAACATTGAGATATGGCAACATCTACTCGGTTGGGGTCAGTTGGTTTTGGAATCAATCAAAACTTTACTAAATTTCCCAACAATTTCCCCCTTTTTGATGATGCCAAAACCCTACTGATCTAAACCCTACTGAACTATCTATAATCTCAGCTGAAATTCTAGACAGTCTATAAGATTAAACATCAAAGGGTTAGCACAGTTATAACATGGTATTGAAATAACTTTGCGATTCAGAGCTTGGACAACTGGAAAATTGTACGTCAAGGTGAATCGGATATATGATGAAAGTTTTCATTACAACTGATGTGTTACACAGAAATGCACAAAAATCAAAATACATCAGTGGCTCAAAAACTCTATCTTGGCTAATACTTCAGCCCATACTTGCCAAAAATCCTGACAAAAATATCTCTCTTGGCATCTGACTCCTTCGAGATATCTACTCCATGTTCCTGACATACTTTTCTTGCCTCAGCTGCGATCTTCTGTCTGTTAGGATTCCTTGTCTCTGGGATGAGTGGAGGAAGATATGTAACCTTCTGAGGAATAGGTACGGTATTCATGTCCAGTTTTGCATCAATCATAGCTCGGCTGAACTGGTTGAACATGCCCGGATCCCCAGAGTGCAGCTCGGTTAGGGCTTCTTTGAAAGCTCTTCTTGAGTTCTCAGTCGCGTACACCTTCCTGTAGTAGAAATCATTCACAAACTCTTGCTTGAATGATTCCCAATCATCATTCCATTCTTCTGGCATCTATTTGTCAACATGCTTGAAGCGTCCCTGGAGCTTGATCTTTCCTGGCAGTCTTTGTTGCTTCAATCTTGCTTCAGCCTTTACCTGATGTTTCTCAATGCGTCGTCGGCATCGAGAGGCAACATCTCTGTCCAAGTTATTGGTGATCTTGGCAAGCTCTTCCTCGAACTGGTTAACTCTTGTTGCTTGGTTGGCTGCGAATTTCTTCACCCATTCTGGATTCATGTAATCCTTCTCTAGGACATCCATAGCCTTAGCAGTAGCAATACACTCTTGGGTTGTAATACCGTCGAGTTCAGCATCGAGCTCGGCTACAATCTCGGCTATGGAATTGTAGGAGACTCTATATTTCTTTGCTTGCTCCATGTCCTTCGCCATTTCTTCTTCGCCGACAACAATGGATTTCAGCTGTTGTTGTTTCTTGTCGGTTGGCTTCTTCTTCGGAGCGGACTTCTTTGGAGCTGGAGCTGTCTTCTTCAGCTGAGATTCCTTTCCGGCTGGTATCTCTTTTTCAGCTTCCTGCATCTCATCTTCCTGAGTCTCATCTTCCCCCTTTTTAGCATCAGCAATAAGGCTTGCGACTGAGCCATCCAGAGAAGTGAGTTTCTGTTTAGTCTGCTGAATTCGGTTGAAGAGCTCATCTACTGCGCATTCCACATCAACCTTCTTCGCCAGTTCCTTGTCACGACGCTCTTGGTCAGCTTTCTTCATTGCGGCGAAGGTTTCAGTGACTTCTGTTTGGAAAGTAATGAACTCAGCCTATCTTTGTTCGAACTGAGAATCCCATTCTTGGTCTTGAGTCTGTTGAGATTTGGCAAGATTGGATTCTAAGATGGACTTGAACACGTTCAGTTCTGATTTGATTCCAAGAACTACTGTCTTCAGGTCATGGATATCCTTGCTGGTGGATGTTGAGAAGTCTTCCAGCTTCATCTTCATCACAGCATGTTCTTCCATCAGCTTCCTGTGTTTCTCATCTTGAGCTTCGATCATTTTCTGTTGTTCTTCTCGGTTGAGCTGGATGTTGGCAAGCATCTCCTTCCTTAGCTGATTGACTCTCTCAGTGATCAGCTCGCATATTTCATCTGAGGAGTGTGCTGGCTGTTCAGCTGGTGCTGGTTGTTCAAATTGTGCTGGCTGTTCAACAGTAACCATGGCTTGGCGATTGGCCAGGTACTGTTGAAGTTCTTCTTCTTCCTGCTTGGCTGCTGCGGCGGCTGTGTCAATATCATTCATGAAATCAGCAGACTTGGTTAGCATGTTGTCAAGGAAAGTGACACAATCTTGTTCTGCTGTCTCCCTTGTGTCTCTTCCTTCTGCCTTGCTGACATCTAGACGGTGAGTCAGCAGTGCGATCTTGTTGTTGTGCGCAACTTCAAGGTTGGTATAATTGAAGTATTCCCTTATACGCGGCTCATCTGCCTTGAGCTGGTTCCAACTGTGTATCCTGATAGTATCTTTGTTGACATACCAGTGGCTGAAAATAATGTTGAATTGATACAACAGCTCGGTTTCGAGCGTGGCAAAGGTGGGCATGTCGCGCGCCTCGGGAAACATGCCAATCAACTTCTGAAAGCAGTATGCCAACTTGCCTTCATGTTCCAACACGACAGCTCGACGATCAGCTTCTTCGTCGATGGGGGAGGGAGAAAGATTTTCGTAGGGAATGGGTTCAAGGGTTTCCTCAACATTGGCCAAAGCAGTGGTTGCAATGTTGGCATCGAGCGGGGAGCTCGGAATTTCTGGCTGGGTTGGGATGTTGGCATCGGGTGGGGAGCTCGAAAACTCTGACTGAATATTAGTTGTGAGAACCTGGCTGTGCTGTACGGCATCGGCTCCTACCGTGGGGGAGGATGGAACATCGTCGGATTCCTTGGATGAAGAAGAAGCATCCGAGGAGACGTTTGGCTCATCTTCTGGATCGGTTTCCACCCCTTCTATCACATCCTGATGGGGAGACCTCTCCTTCCTTGTTCCACTTTCACGGGGAACAATTTCAAAAGCATCCTTGTTAACTGAGTGACTCGACTCGGATGGTACCTCCTCAGCAGGTACCTCCTCAGCTGGTTTTGCAACTGACTTCTTAATACGAACCCTCAACTT
Source organism: Schizonepeta tenuifolia (assembly GCA_029490685.1). Taxonomy (NCBI): domain Eukaryota; kingdom Viridiplantae; phylum Streptophyta; class Magnoliopsida; order Lamiales; family Lamiaceae; genus Schizonepeta; species Schizonepeta tenuifolia. The sequence continues at coordinate 13,051,755 of CM055958.1, read as the reverse complement.
CTTCTTACGCGGATCCTCCTCTTGATCTTTATCTGACTCATCTCTGAGTCGGCGTGCAGCTGTCGATTTGGAAGAGCGGCCGACAGCTGGAGGCAGCTCCTCAGCTGTATCTTTCTCCTCAGCTGATTTCACAGCTTCCCTTTTGTCTTTGGGAGTGTAGACACTACGAATCACATCAAGAGCTTTCTTGGCTGTTGGGAACAGCATCTGCCTCTTGACTGGTGTTTCCTCACTGTCTTCCCACACCATGTTCTGATCCTTTGTGGCGAGAAGGATCAGGGCAGATATTTTAACTCCAAAGTTGAGAGTTCCCTTAACACTCAACAACTTTTCCCCGGAATCATTAATAGATTCTGAGATCTTCTGCTTCTCCATTGTCAACTAGTGTTCGAAGTACTTGAACCAGTTGATGTTGTGCTTGTGCTCCAGAGTTATCAGCTGCTTGAGCTTGGGTCGGCTGATATCTCCAAAAGCTCCGTTGTATCCAAAGATAACCTTGGATACAACATCGAACAGAAGTCGATGCTCGGGTTTCAACTTCGTTCGCTGCATGTTGCTCCTCAATCTTTCTACAGAGATGAGAGCATTCTCCAGAAATTGATCTGCATCTGCATCTGTGATGTTCTCGATGGTGTCTGTGGCGGTCAGATTCGGTGGAATGATGTAGCGTAGCATGTCGGAAACTGGTAGGTGGAAGTTGACACGGCGGACAGTTCGGGAAGGAACGTCGCGCTGTTGACAGGAGATCTCTGAAACAAGGCCTACTCCCTGTTCGTGTTGCAGGTTCATGTAGAATTCTCCGACTTGACGCCTGAGCAAGTGGGTGGGAAAGAGCGTCTCCCACTCAAGAAGGCCATTATCCCTGAGAAGATCGGCGAGAGGTGATAACACCGGTGAATCCAGTGCTTCTGTTGACAGAATCTGCTCAAAGTGGATTCTGGATATCATCATGTCATATGATTCCTCGTACGACGACGGGACAAGAGCTGGTCCTGATGATGCCATCTTCTTTCCTTGAGATGAAGCTTTCGGTGCCATTTAGTATTCCAGTTGAGTTTATATATAAAGAGAAGAAAAGAAACTTAACCGAAAATGGTGAAACAAGATCAGAGACGAAGATGAACAGTTACTCAGATAAACACAAGTATAGAAGGTAAGAAATCACTTCCTGATTTTCCGCCTTTTATAGGTTAGTGGGTCGTTTGAAATCGATGGTCAAGGTTGAATGGCACGAATCCATCAACGGCTGAGATCTCGCGACTGTTGACTAACTTTGACTGGCGTCAAATTCCGAGTTCCAACATGCGCGCGTGAGAAGGTGAACTGTTTTTGTGTCAGCCCAGTCGCACTATAAAGTAAGACTATTGATGTTCAGCCGTACTTTACATTAAATGCGCTATGATGGCTATTTTAATCTAACTGACATGCTCAGGAATGTTTGAATTTATTTCAAACATTCACATTTAAGACCTAAGCACCTGCAGCCATAAATGATACTTGCCAGCTGATGTCGGAATCAGCTGTGTTCCAATGTTGCGGCATACTATCAGCTGACTCGAGTTCGTCTGTTCAGCTGACGTTTGATGTCTTCGGATGGCGATCCGTATCTGAGATTCTCCCTTCATCTGAGCTTCCCCCTCAGATGGATATCTGTCTCTTCACCTCGGCTGATTCCTCATCTGATGGATCCAACAATCCAAGGAGATCACATAACATCTTGAATCGTGCTTCGGCTAGAGGTTTGGTGAAGATATCGGCTCTCTGAATCTCAGTTGGAATCTTCTCCGCAGATACATCCTTCTTCTCAATATGATCTCGGAGAAAATGATGTCGGATGTCAATGTGCTTCGTCCGAGAATGGTGAACAGGATTCAAAGAGATAGCAATGGCACTTGAGCTATCACAATGGATGGGAACCTGTCCAGTTGCTACTTCATAATCTCTCAGCTGTTGCTTGAGCCACAACACTTGCATGCAACAAATACCGGCAGCCATATACTCTGACTCGGTTGTAGAAGTGGCAACACATACTTGTTTCTTGGAAAACCATGAGACTAGCTTGCTTCCCATGAACTGACAGTGTCCAGATGTGGACTTCCTGTCCAACCAATCTCCGGCTAGATCCGCATCTGAGTATTCGGACAGTTGGATATTATCGTCAGCTGGGTACCACAACCCAACATTAACAGTACCCTTCAGATACTTAATGATGTTCTTTGCTGCCAACATGTGTGCTTCCCTCGGCTGAACTTGGAACCGAGCACACACTCCAACCGCGTAAGATATGTTTGGCCGACTGGCGGTTAGATATAGCAAAGAACCAATAATCCCTCTATACTTACTGGCATCCACGAGTTTTCCCTCAGATCTGGGTTCAATCTTCCAGTTAGTATTCATCGGGATCCTTGTGGTTTTACTTGTCTGCAATCCGAACTTTGTGATGAGCTCTTTTGTATATTTGGACTGATTAATAAAAATCCCTTTTGATGACTGCTTCACTTGTAGCCCAAGAAAATAGTTCATCTCACCCATCATTGACATCTCGAATTTCTCCTTCGTGAGAGTTGAGAATTTCTCGCACAGCTCCTCCGAATTGGAACCGAATATGATGTCGTCAACATAGATTTGCACAACAAGTATGTCTTCTCCAACTTTTATGGTGAACAATGTTTTGTCAACTGACCCTCGTTTGAACCCTGAGTTCAGAAGAAAACCACAGAGAGTGTCATACCAAGCCCTAGGTGCTTGCTTTAATCCATAGATTGCTTTCTTCAACTTATACACTCTTCCATCACCAGTCTCAAAACCGGGAGGCTGTTCAACATAAACATCTTCCTTAATATCACCGTTGAGGAAGGCACACTTCACATCCATCTGATAAACCTTGAATTTGTGAAATGAGGCATAGGCTAGAAATATTTGGATGGCTTCCAACCTTGCAACAAGCACGAAGGAATCCTCGAAATCAATTCCTTCTTGTTGGCAATATCCCTGAGCTACCAACCTTGCCTTGTTTCTCACGATGAATCCAATAGCATCTCTCTTGTTCTTGAAAATCCACTTTAATCCAATGACTTTAACACCATTTGGTCTTTCTACCAACTCTCATACACAGTTGCGTAGAAATTCATTCAGCTCTTCTTACATGGCTGTTGTCCAATGAACACAGTTGAGAGCTTCCATAACATGCTTCGGCTCTGGCACATCAGGTACGAAACATGAAATCATGGCAACATCTCCAGCTTGCTCGAACTCCTCAAGAACTGCCAACTCCTCAGCATATTGGGCGTAAGTGCTGGAATCTTTCTCAGCTGAATCTGGATTTGCAACTCTGCTCCTAGTACGCACACCTTTGGCTGGATCTCCGATAATGTTGACCTTGGAATGATCTTCATACCATCTCTTGTTGCGTCTTCCTTCTTCTTCCAATAGTGGCGGTTCCATGATTTCAGAGGATAGGATAACCTGAGCTGTGGGAGATACTGGGATCTTCAGAACTGGTGATTTGTCTGCTGTTGAGTCTGGATCCTCAACATGGATAATGTTTCGAACCGGGCTAGGTTGGGCTTCGGATGCTGATGCAGTTGGAGTAACATCAGCTGAGATTCCCCCTTGAGATGAGCTGGGTTCCTCACATTCATCTTTAGAGGAACAAGGATCATCATCCTCGGTTGCCCATACCAATGGTTCAGCCAGATTCTTGTGCCTTAGAACCTGCGATCTGGTGAGAGCTGGTGGAACATGTGGATCAGCTTGTTGTCCTTTAGCCTGTTCTCTGCACTCAAAAGTAGATTCATCAAAACTAACATGAGGTGTTATCTCCACAACACGAGAATTGTTGTTAAAAACTCTATAAGCCTTGATCCGAGCAGCATATCCGAGAAATATGCCCTTCGAAGCCTTGACATCAAAAGTTTTCAACTGAGTCTTCCCATTGTTGTGAATATAACACTTAGAACCAAAAATGCGAAAATATGAAATATCAGGCTTCCTGCGTCTCCATAGTTCATATGGAGTCTTTCCCAACCGCTTGGTCAGAAGAGACCGGTTCTGGGTGTAGCATGCTGTGTTGATTGCCTCAGCCCAAAATCTCTTTGGCAGAGCTGAGCTTGTCAACATAGATGTAGCAGCATCCTTCAGCCTTCGGTTTCTTCGCTCGGCTACTCCATTCTATTGTGGAGTACGAGCCGCCGATGTTTGATGAGTGATTTTGTGCTTCTCGCAGTATTCGATGATGGTTTCATTGAGGAACTCGGTTCCACGATCTGATCGGATAGAAATGATTTTCATCTCTTGTTGGTTAGATATCCGATCCATCAGCTTGGGTAGCTCATCTCGGGTTTCACTCTTGTGGCGCATGAAAATGGTCCACGTGCACCTAGAGAAATCATCAGTAACAACAAGTGTATATTCGTTACCATTCATGCTCTTGGGAGTAACATGCCCAAAGAGATCCATATGGATCAGCTGTAATACTCGGTCGGTTGATGGAATCGTTTTCAACCGAAAGGAGGATCTAGCGAGCTTTCCCAGCTGACACGCACTGCAGATATGTGTTGGTGAAAACACACAGTTCGAAATACCCTTTGCGTGTTCCTGTCTCGCAAGGCGGTTCATTGTCTTGAAATTCAGATGGTTGAGCCTTTTGTGCCATAGCCAGCTCACATCTGAACTGTTCTTTGATAAAAGACAGGTGTCAGGAAGACTACTATTCCAATCTGCATAGTAGACATTCCCGATTGGGGATCGATTTCCCAACAGTATGACTTGCTTTGTTCTGACATTTTTGACCCTGCAGCCCTGTGCATCAAACTTGACAGAGAAACCATTATCACAGAATTGGCTGATGGAGAGCAAGTTATGCTTCAATCCATCAACATATGAAACATTGGGAATAGACACGAGATTGGTTTCAAGGGTACCGTAGCCTTTGGTGTGACCTTTTGAGTTGTCACCAAAGGTAACAGATGGTCCTTCCTTCTCCACGAAACTCCCAAGCAAATCTCTCAGATTTGTCATGTGTTTCGAGCATCCACTGTCCATCACCCACATGGTATGTGATGCTTTATTCTTCCTCAGCTGTTCCTCATGCTCCTGCACAGAGAAACACGCTTAGGTCCCCAATTTTAGTAGGGTCCTGGAGGGTTAGAACCAGTTCCCCCTTGAACTGTGGGTCGCTTTTCCCTGTAGATTCGGATAGATTTGTCATTCAAATTATCTTTCCTTCTCCATCAACTATAACAACACCTCGGTCATCCTTAGGCTTGTTGTTATTGTTGACGTTCTGTTTCTTGGGAGAAGATTGATTTCTCCCATTGTGGGCTTTAGGAGGAGAGGCGTTACCCCTATTTTGTTGACTTTTATGACCCTTTTGATTTTCCCAATGAGGTCGGACGCCATGTTGGAATCTTTGTGGCTGAGTCTGATTCCATTTTCCTGGCTATCGACTACAGTTGTTCATGCCCGATTGTTGATTCATGTTCTGGCATGAATATTCGTAGCTGTTGGAACTGTTCCACATTGGTTGACTCTGATGGAACCTCTGGTTGTTCTGATGATGGAACCGATATTGATTCTGATGGTTGAATCCCTATCGGTTCTGTTGATTCCATCTCTTCTGAGGTCGGTTCTGAGGTATGTTCAGAGGTTGGTTCTGAGGTCGGTTCTGAAGTCGGTTCAAAGGTCGGTTCTGAGGTCGGTTCTGAAGTCGGTTCTGATTGTATCTTCGACGTCTCTGGTTCCTCTTCTGAGTCTTGGAACATTCCCCCTCGGTTATTATCCCAACCGATGGATTCTTTAGTTCTCCAACCACAGCTCATTTTCCTTTCTCAGCTGCAGCTCCCTTAGCTGGTTGTGTTTGCTATGACGTGGAGGTTGGATTAAGTTAGGGAGTTGCAGACTCAACAGTATTTGGTTTGTCAACTGTGACATCCACAGCCTTGATAAAGGTTGTGGGTGGAATTCTAGTGTCCTTGACCATGTCGTAGCCGAGTCCAGACACGTCATCCATCTGTCGTCGGTAACTAATGAGATTCTTGATGATTTTGGATGATTGATATAGCTTTATCAGGTTGTCCTTCTCAGTTTGTAGATCCTTGAGAAGAATAGCTATATACTCGGTCTGTGCGTCTGACATCTTCATCAGCTGGTCGATCTGTGCCTCTTGCTTGTTCAACTGCTCATGCTGCTCCTTGATCTGCTCCTTCAACTCCTCATCGGTTGGAGCCTTATTTTGGTTGGCCACATTCAGTTGACTTTTGAGATCATCAATCTCTTCGGTTTGACTTTTAATCAGATCGTCCTTTTCGGTTAAGGATTCTTCAAGTCTGACAAATTGTTCTTGAAGATTCTTAAACTCAACCGATTGCTGATGCAATTCCTCACTGAGTTCTAGGAAGTCACCCCAAGAGGGTTCCAACTCTTCATCTACTGTTTCTTGCATGTTAGAAGCATTGGAAGAATTTAAATTAACTGGACTAGAATGTACCTCAGCATCATCCTGGTCGGTTCCAAATGCCATGAGACATTGATCCTATCCGATAGCGTTGTTGGTGTGAGTCAGCTCGTCCTCATCTTTGGTGTCGGTGAAGATGTCCATGTCGTCAGCTTCTTCTTCTGCAACCATGGCCTTGTTCTTTGCATTTTGCTTGGCCCTCAATGCATCTCTATCTTTCTTCGAAAGATCTGGACAATCAACATTGAAGTGTCCATCTTTTTCGTATTCAAAGCAACTGTTGGTCACAGGCTTTGAGTTATCTCGAATTCGGTTGGATATATAGAACCGCTTATATTTTCCGAACTGAGTATCCATGTCAGCTAGCTTCTTTGACAGGGCAGCGATACTCTGTTGCAGTTCTTCTCTTCTCGGCTCCTTCGAAGCTGTGTCCGCAGATCTTGTTGCCCTTGATGTTCGCGGCTTGGGATAGTCGGCTCGAAGTGCTACTGTCTTTGTTCCGGAACCAACATCCTCATGACGACTCGTCTGCGCCGAGGACTGAGTTGATTTTTGTCAGTTCACCTTGTACTCGTTTCCTTTCAGAATTGAAAACAGTCTGTCCGTTCCCATTGATTTCTCTCAAAGTATATTTTCCTCGTCGGATAGACTGAATCCTTCAGATGATATCCATGAACCGAAGCTCCAACTGATCAATGGTTTCATCGACTTTTAGACAGAAATTGTCAAAGTCTTGACAAGCATGAGAGAACTTGTTCTCCTTGGTTTCGTCACTCCCTTCACTAAGAGATGCCAAAATGTCCCACATTTCCTTAGCTGTGTTGCACTCTTCTATCTATGGAAGATAGTCTTGTCCAACTGTGGACAAGATAGTGCTCTGAGCCCAGATATCCAGCTGGCTCACTTTTGCTTCCTCAGGAGTAAAATCTTCTGGCTTCTTCTCAACTAACACCTCAGTTGCATCCCCATCATTAGGATTTGTATGAGTGCGAATGACTTTTTCCATGATGGTGATCGGTCCGGATGTAATCACTTGTTGCATTCGATGATGCTTGGACAGTAGAATCTTCTTCATCCGAGTTTTCCAGGATGTATAGTTCACAATCGAGAACATGACAACAATCTTGTCTTTAACATCCATCTGCACACAACAAACAGACAACAAATGCAAGCAGAAATGCACTAGCGTGAAAAAGATCTATTCAGTTGACCACTGAAGAAAAACCCCTCGATTCACACCTCGTGAAACAGAGACATCGGTCTTTTGAACCATTGCTCTGATACCACTTGATGGTCCCGATACGAGTTCTGGTGTGGGGGGGGAGGGAATACACCAGATAGGAATTTTTAAAAACAACCCCCTGAAAATTACCACAACTGAGTAAGAGGACTCAGCTGGAATCACAACTGAGTAAGAAAACTCAGCTGGAAGAGTGGTGCTGTGCGGAATGTGGTGGATACAAAAATAACTCGTATAAAACAACTCACGCTCAGATGCAAGGTCGGTGAACAACCAAATCAGTTGAAATGCAAGGATGCAGTTTTGAGTGCTGGTTAGTTGGACAGTTAGAAATACAGAAAGTAACTGAACAGAAAACACAAAAGCACACAGGAATTACGTGGTTCGGAGAGAACTCCTACGTCCACGGGGAGTTGTGAGTCCACACAACTCAGTCCAAATTCTTTAGGACAGCTACCACAAAGCTTACGCGGGCTTTGCAACCGTTCAGATAAGTTTGCGGGTACTTATCAACCTTACAGATAAGTTTACGGGTACTTATCAACCTTTCTACTCAATTTCGGGAAGAGCAGGATCCTAACAACCTTTTTAGGGGATGTGTATAAGGGTGGGTTTTCCAACTACTAGCTCTAACAAAGAAGTGAGCTAAGATCTAAGCTTGAACAAATGAAGACTCAAACTAAGATCGAAAACACCAACACAGATTCTAACTCTCTATGAACTCTCAACTGGTGATGTTCGTAGAGATTAATTGCAGTTTAGCTTGTGTGCAGTTTTTCGTCGTTCTTTCGCTCGTCTATCTCTTATCTGTCTTCTGTTCTCTCTTGATGAATGAATGAATGCCTTTATTTATAGGTGGTGAGAATCAACTAGCCGTTGGAAGAGCCGTTGATCTCTGTTATGTGAAAGCGATGGCTTGTCTCTCATCTCTGCAGATTTTCCCGATTTTGCAACTGTGAACATCTGCTTTCCATCTGAGACAACCTTGTGTTAGGCCAAATGAGGTAATGACAGAACGTTAAACCTTCACGTGACTTCCTATTTGAAATTCAAATTTCAACCTTTGTCTTTCAACATTGGTTAGTCGGTTGAGACGTTTGATCTTCATCTAAGTGGTCTTTAGTTGATGTTCCATCTGATCGCTACCTTCATCTGACATTCTGTCTGAAGTGGAACAGTTGAACCCTCAGCTGCCTTAAACTTCATGTTGTCGATCTATCAGATTGAGTCCTGCAACTGATGTTCCATCTGAACAGTTGACTTGAATGCTCAGTTGTCTTTCTTACATCTGATGTTCCACATCCGAGTTTCCATCTGAATATCTATCCGAGTGAACCCATGTTGCCGTCTTCAGCTGGAGTGCTGTAAAGATAAAATCTGAACATTTCTTAAACAACGAGTCTAAATACTAACATTGAGATATGGCAACATCTACTCGGTTGGGGTCAGTTGGTTTTGGAATCAATCAAAACTTTACTAAATTTCCCAACAAGGTAATTATAATAAACTATAACTAAGGTAAATTTACATTTATTGTAACTAATAATATATTACAATTATATTATTTATTACGCTATTACCCTTATTTTTGCTTTATAGTAAGGATATTTTAAGCAATTCAAATTTCGTAAAACTATTTATTTATATATATATAGGAAATAGAACATATGAGAATAAATATTATCCTAAGAAATGAGAATAGATTTTCACCATAGATCTATGGGTGATGGAGGGTCAAGATTTGGCCAAGTCAACGCGGGTCAAACCCGATCAACCTGGGTCAACCCGTTGACTTTTTTTTTTAAACTGTCACCCAAGATGCACAACTTCACATATTCGGATGCACCACTCTATATAACTAGATGCACCACTAAGTGCATTTAGATGCACAAGATTTTCAAGTTTTTTTTTTCAATTTTTTTTCTTTTTTTAATAAACTGTCACCCAAGATGCACAACTTCACATATTTGGATGCACCACTCTATATAACTAGATGCACCACTAAGTGCATTTATATGCACAAGATTTTCAGTTTTTTTTTCATTTTTTTAAAACAGTCACCCAAGATGCACCATTTCACATATTCGGATGCACCACTATACATAATGAGATGCATCGCTATGTGTAGTGAGATGCACCGAATTTGTAAAACAAAAAAACTGAAAAAAAAATTGGATGCACCACAATGCGTAACTAGATGCACCACACAATGTAACTAGATGCACCACATAGTGTAACTAGATGCATGACACGCACCCGTCGTATGGTACGATAAAAATACTTGTGTATGCCCCAGGCGGACAGTACACGTTCCTATGCCCACTACCGGACTGGTTAGTCTTAGCGGTAAGCTAGGGTCGATCCCATGGAGAGTGATGAACCACCTTACTCTTCAGTGTACAAATTGAGTTGTCACGGTCTCAATCTGTATATCTGCACAATAAACTAAACGGAAATCAAATATTAAAAGCGGGTAAGATTTGGGGTAGGTTATGATCATTGTTGATATGTTAATTCGGTCATGGGCACACTGAAGATCCGTCCATGCTTCATATAAACTCAAGGCGTGGCCCAAAGACATTGGGGCGTTTCAAGAGTTCATACTCCACACTTGGGATGGTTGAATCCTTTGTTGTCGTCTTGGTCCGAAGGTCACGCTTCACCCCGGTCACAAGGCCGTGCTTCACTCCTCCTTAGATAGTAGTCATACCCGATCTCTCCAAGTATGACCCTCACCAACCTTCTCTCCCAAGCTTCCCATGTCCGCACCTACAGAGTAGACATAACTCGCGGGATATCCATTTCCGGTACTACGTCCAACCGGTCATCGATATGTCTACAATACGCGAGATGAGTCCTTTGGTCGATAACCATGGCTTGATGCCTCGTCACAGTTGATGGGTGATTATTAGAGAAGCCCAAGACTGAAGAAGGACGCAGTATCCCCTTGTCCATTCCTCACCATCCAGATCTACAGCACCATGTCAGGTGCTGCTTAGCTACTCGGTCATGGGCACATCGAACGTTGCCGTCTGTATTGCTCTGCCTTTGCTTGACATGGTACAGCTCCAATCGAGCGGTGATCACCCGTTAAGTCAGGACTGCCCATGAGTTCTGCTCCAGTCCTTCCAGAACTACTGGATTCAACCGATGGCACAAGTGCCTCACGAATGTTTCACATATCAACAGTCAATCATTTCCCATACCCAAATCTCACCAAGTGGATTACTCACACATAATTAAATATATAATGATAAGCGAAAGAGAACACATGAATGAAAAGAAATACGAAATAATTGAATTAAAAATACCTAAGGCAAACAGCCTTGGATTTGTTCTTCACAGCGGAATGTAAATCAAAGCAGATAAATTGTTTTGAACAGAAAATATAGAACTGAGAGTAAAAGTGTTTTCCTCGGACTAAGAACTAGAGAATGATAGATTAACCAACATTGTGCCAACCGCTCCGACTGGACTTTTATAGTAGCAATGGCAGCGAGCAAAACCCTAAACGGGTAGACTAAATTGGCATGATTGGCACTTTCCATGTTGAGCGAGATTTTGATTATCCGTGATTGAATGGATTGATGATTGGCAATCTCCGATTGATTGATTTATTTAGGGTAATGCGCTGACCTCCAAATCCTTCCTTCCATAGATGCTTGGCAGATATTGTGCGAATCTTCTTCCACGCGGCAATCCTTCTTGAGCTCTGGTGATTGACTGGCAATTGCTGTAGTGGTCAAACTGGTTGCATGTTTCATGATTTGATTCTTCGTAAGCAAGGCAGTTGCAAGATCTTCTTTGTTGTTGGGTGCATTGCGTTAATACCACGAATGCGAATGATGAACAGCAACTTAGCTTCAGGGTTCACATGAAATCCTCCTTTCAACCTCGTCTCTTGTTTCAATTCATCTCCTGCGCTGCCCCTTTGCGTAGTCCTTGCAACCGACTGAATTCACTCCGGTTCTGCTCATTCTGACCACCTTTCCTCTGTTTGACTTGGACTGAGCTTTCTTCCTTCGAACAATAGTTTCCTTCCCCTGGATAGACACTAACTACACAAAAAGATATGAAAAAATAGGGCCAAATGGCCAAAAAGTCGAAGATGCATCACACCTACACACTTAAACCATACTTGCCCTCAAGTATGTTGGTGGATTCACAAAGACACCAAGAAGAGAGATGAATGAAAAAGAAATAAAACTTCAAGACACGAAAGTGCGCAATCAAATGAATCAGTTCGTGCATGCATGTATCAACCAGGTTAACATTCCACAACCCATTGAGCAAATACATCACATGATCACATTAGCAGTATTCCTCACACACTCATGTGTATGGCTAGTGTTTACTCTCATTTCATGCTGCATTAGCTTTCCTATTAGCTTGTTTGAGGATTTATTGCTATCAGTTAGTCTGGTGCAGTTTATCAAAGGGTCTTAATTTGGTTGTGATGGGGCATACGGAACAGGGTAAGGACTTTTGGACAGTGGGTTAAAACCTGATTCCAGTCACATGGACTGCTCTTTCAATATAAGTGCTCCCACTAATCCTCATACTCCTTTCTTTCTTTGGGGTTTATTTCTTTCTTAGGCATGTATTGATCTTTGATCACACTTAGAATTTTCATTCTTTTCATGTATGCCTTCTTCTTAAACTACCCCCTTTTTTTTACCCCTTTTTTACTTGTGTCTTTCCACTTAGAGCATCTATGTACCCTTCTTATCTTGTATAGTGTGGGAGACACACTCTTAATCAAATATCATTACAATAGCTTATGAAAGAAAAAGTGCTTCGGCTCAAAGTGGTTAACAATGGTTTATCATGCTCAGCTAGATAATTCTGGGGCTCCTAATCATGAATAAACTGCCCTTATCCTTTAATCTACACCACCAGCTAAAATCCACTAACAAGTTCTAGGATTACTAAGCAGCATGAACACACAGAAGATAGGAATAAATAAGCTCAATTATCACAGGTAAGGACTTCTATATTCCCTCTACTGCTATACATGTAATGCTGCTCAGCATACCATTCAAACCAGTCAAACCAAACAACATGCACACATTCCCCTAATCCATATATCATGCGCACACACAGACTCACAGACTTACTTTACACTAGACTCCAGCTGACACAAAACGTAAAAATCAGAAATGAAAAGAACAAAAAAGAAAAAAAATAAAACCTAAACTACAGATAGGGGGAAAGGAAACTTATTCATTCTGGTTGGAGGCATCCTCCTCCTCTTCGTCCGCTTTTGCCATCAATGCCTCAAAGCCTTTCTTCATGCTGGTATTGATTGCCGTCATCTCTGCTCTCAGTATTGCCACTTCTGCACGTAGCTCTTTCAATTCTGCCAGCACAGCCACCATCTCGCTGTTTGAGCGGCGCGGAACCCCCTGTTCATTCGCCTTTCTTGGCTCTGTTGTGCCTGCTGTGCCTTCTGGGTGGACCAGAGAGTAATTCCCATGCTCGTCCACCTCAACAATCCTCCATCTCATGAAGCGTCCTTGGTCTAGAAATCTTGTATCAGCAACTGCGAGATCATCTGGCTTCTCCAAGTTGAAATTGGTGAGATTCTTTGCAAGAATCGTCGCCAAAGGGCAGAGTGAGAGGTGTTTATTGTGGTGGGTCACGCCGAACTGAAACTGCTGCGCTGCTATGAACCCGAAGTTCACCCGTTTCTTCTCCATCATGCTCCATAAAATGAACAGCTCCTGTTGAGTCACCACGTTGGACCCCTCCAAACGCCCGTAGAGGTTGTAAGCCAGCCACCTGTGGCAAATCTGTAGCGCTGGATCTCTGATCTCATTGGACTTGTTGTTGTTCTTCACATAGCGATTCCTGGTGGAGATGATTGACCAGTAGTGGTCAATCTGAGACTTCCATTCATCTGAGGCCACCGTCTCTGCCTCCTTATACTCATCCTCATACACCTCCCGCGGCTCGAGTAATCCGAGTTGAATGTTCAACTCATTGATGGAGAGAGGGAACATCCTGCCCCGCAGTTGAAAGCGCAGGGTGCCCGGAGTCTCGATACTGTATTTGCCGCGGGGTTTGAACTCCACTATCCCCATGAATTCCTCCGACAACTTCTTGAACGCAGGGTAATTCCATTCCAAAACCTTTCCCCAGCCGATACCCTTGAAGTATCCCTCCACCTTCTCTTTGATTCCAAATGCTTCCAAGCATTCTGTCAACAAGTAGTACCAAGGGAGGATCTCCCTATTTTGCAGGATGGCATACCGTTGGCTGTCTCGCGGTATGGTTGCTCCAGATGATGCAGGTCATAGTACGCCTTTCCTCTTGGTTCCTGATTTTGTGGTGGTGACACTGGGTGTAGACTTCACAGGTGCTTGAATCTCCCTAGAGTTAGAGCTGTTGATGATCTCCACTCTCTCAATTTCTTCCTCTTCGATTTCCTTTGCTTCTCCTTCTTTTTCTCCTTCCTTTGCCTTCCCTTTTTCCTCAGCTGTAACCCTCCTCACCGTGCTCGTAGTACCAACCTTGCCCCCTAATTTGCTCTGTTTGGACTTCTGCGATAAGGGGGGTTTCGAGGTTTCGAGCTTCCTCTTTGCTCCCACCCCTTTCTCCTTGCTTTGCGGGGTGATATCTTCCTGGGCCCGCACGGGAATGCTTTTTTCTGTCTTCTCCTCTCCCACTGGCTCTCTCCCTTGCTCACCTTCTTGTTCCTTCTCTTCATGGTCGGAAGTGGTCAGACCACCCTCCTTTGATTGAGATTGGGAGCGGGAAGAACTGGGGTCTGGAGTAGGTTCCTTTGGTGGAGGACTAACTGCTTTCTTTCCGGCAGTCTTCTTCTTCGCTGCTGCTGTGGTAGTGGTGTCCTTGACCGTAGGCTTCTTCTTCTCTTTCTTCCTAGGCGGTTGAACATCTGGTTCTTCCTCGACCTGTACCTGCTCTTGGTCACCCGCAGCGTCTCCTTCTCCGGTGGGTTGCTTCTCCGGCGAGGGAATCTTCTCATGTTCCTCTTCTTCCACACCCCGAGTAGGTGTGGTCTTTTCTGAACTGTGCACAGGAGTTTCCTCGGAAGTGGTGCTGCGCGTTTTTCTCTTCTCCCCCACCGGTACAGATTTTGTAGCGGCTGGGCCTTTGGTTTGAGTACTGCCGGAGGCGGCGACACTTTTGTTCGTTCTTTTGTGCGCGGCTTTCTTGATTCTGACCATGTTGATGGTTGGAACTTTGGGGTTTTCAGAAAGACGGCGAAAGCTGGTGAAGGTATGTGGAGTGAGAACTGGGTCTGCGTGTTTAAATGGCAGATTTGTGGACGACGGTTATGGCGAAGTGGAGCAAGTGGCTGAGTGTATGGCGGTTATGGAGGCTGTGAGGGTTAATGGAGGAGGGTTTTCTCCTTTTAACTGATGGAGTGGTGAGGTGACAGTTATGGGAAGTCGAAACAATCAAGGGAATAAAATCATTACCAAATTTGAAATTCAAATTTCGTGCGAAATCCCAAGCGCCGCAATTATATCCAGCCGTCCTTGTCAGATGCACCTCCACGTCATTTCCTGGTTAGACCGTCCCCATTCCACACACCGGTTTGTCACCTACACACTTTGCATCGCACAGTGGGTTCACAATTCACCCTGGACCTCCACCTACACACTTCGCATCGCAAAGTGGGTTCGAATCTCAAAATAGACTCTAAAAACACCTTGGCCCACATTTTCCAACTCTGACTTAGCCCAATACTCACTTAACTAAAAACAATTCTTTAATAACTAATTAAGGGAAAGCGGTTGTGGTCTTACCGACGACCACTCCTGGGTTGCCTCCCAGTCAGCGCTCTTGTTTAATATCTTGAGCTCGACTTCCAGCTTTGGCTCTTACTGATAAATAGGATCCAGTAAAGAACATTTCTCCTTGGTCTTCTTCAACTCTAAATAATCGAAGTACGGTTTCAAGCGATGACCGTTCACCACAAAAGTATCCTTTCCATTCAAATTATAAACTTCAACACTTCCATTTGAGAATAACTCCTTCACGATGTAAGGTCCTCCCCATTTTGATCTAAGCTTCCCACTCATCAACTTAAATCGAGAGTTGAATAACAACACCTTTTGGCCAGACCAAAATTCCTTCTTCCTAAGCTTTGCATCGTGGATTCTCCTCGTTCTTTCCTTGTACAAAACTGCATTGTCATATGACTCCAACCGAAGTTCCTCCAATTCATTCATTTGCAACTTCCTTTCTTCTCCGGCCCTAGTCATAATGAAGTTGATTCTCTTGATCGCCCAGTAAGCTTTGTGTTCCACTTCTACTGGTAAATGGCATCTTTTTCCGAACACAAGCCTGAATGGTGACATGCCAATTGGAGTCTTATAGGCAGTGCGGTATGCCCATAACGCATCTCCCAGGTAATTGCTCCAATCTTTACGATTGGGATGAACCACCTTCTCCAATATGCCCTTGATCTCCCTGTTAGAAATTTCAGCCTGCCCATTGGCCCGGGGGTGATATGCAGTCGTGACTTTATGTTTCACCCCCATTCTTTTGGTGAGTGCTCTAATGGTGGCATTGCAGAAATGAGATCCTTGGTCGCTGATGAGGATTTTTGGAACTCCAAATCTATTAAACACCTACTCTCTCAAAAATTCTGCCACCATATGAGCATCATTACTGGTTGTAGCCTTTGCCTCAACCCATTTGGATACGTAATCGACTGCCACCAAAATGTATTCATAATTTCCTGACTTAGGGAGTGGTCCCATAAAGTCGATTCCCCATACATCGAAGATTTCCACAGGCATAATAGGCATTTGAGGCATTTCATCTCTTGCGGTGATACCCCCTACCATCTGGCACTTCGGGCAGCCCTGTACCCATTTCTTGGCATCAGCAAAGATTGTAGGCCAATAGAATCCACTATCCAATATTCTTTGCGCTATTCTTCTTCCACCGAAATGGACACTGCATGCTGTGCTATGGCACATCTCCAATATCTGAGCATGTTCAATCTCCGGAACGCATCTCCGTATGATTTGATCTGTGCCAATCTTCCATAAATGCGGTGTTTCCCAAAAATAAGAGCGAGCATGTGTTACCAATTTCTGTCTCTTGAACTTGGTCTTCCCTGGTGGCACTTCCTTAGTGAAAAGATAATTTGCTATGTCTGCAAACCAGGGCTCCTTCTCGGTCAGGGCATACAAAGTCTCCATCTCCATATGATCTCGTACGGCGTACAGCCTCTCATCTGGAAAAGCGTCTTCTATTGGTTCACCATCATCCTCTCCCATTTGTAGCCTGCTTAGATGATCAGCTACTAGGTTGGCTGCTCCCTTCTTATCTCTTATTTCTAAGTCGAACTCTTGGAGCAGCAATATCCACCGGATAAGTCGTGGTTTTGATTCTTTCTTCGCCATGAGGCATTTCAAAGCAGCGTGATCGGTGTAAATGATCGCTTTTGTGCCCAAAAGATATGATCTGAATTTCTCGATCGCCAATTTAGTTTGATTAGTTTTACAGTGAAAAGTGAGTCTAGTTTTTGGTATTTAAAAATTAAAGAATGATGATTAAGATTGATTAATAGTTTGTTTGCATGCAGGTTGAAAGAGACATGGAAACTGTTCTGCTGGCTACTACAGGCACGCTTTCAAGCTTGGTCACGATAAAATCAAATTATTATAGTGGTAAGGGGTATGCACACTATGATAAGGAGGGTTTCGTACTTCTGGGAGAATCGAGCATGTTCTCGGAGAAGGTGAAGATTGAAGTGGAACGAGCAACAAGTAACGCGAGTTATGTTAACCTGAGATTTTGTCATTCAAACAAATACTGGGAACGGAAGGGAGATAGGTTCATCGTTGCTGAATCCAACAAGCCTTAAGAAGACACTGCAAAGCCTTCATGTACGTTGTTCGAAGCGGTTGGTGTGGAGGGTGGAAATGGTTTGTTCTACTTAAAGCACGTTCAGAGCTGAGGGCGGGTGTTGATTGAAGATGCAAGCATGAGGTTTTGCGTAGAACCAAATCCAAATCCCGACCAAGGTTATCTAAGCTTTGTGAATTGGAATTCATTAGTCAAACTGCCGAAGAACGTCGCGTTCAGAGAGTACAACGACATCTACCTGGGAGGACTCGTCTTTCAGGGCTACAGTTACCTGCACTTCTCATTCGACGATCCCAACTCCAAGGCATGCGGCCAAGAGGTCCATCTCATGGACGACGAACATCTCCGAATAAAGTCGAAAGCATTCGATAGGTTCTGGCGTCGCAGTCCTAACTGGATATGGGGTGACTCCGCTGACACTACGCCCAACAACAAGGATACTCTGTTCTGGCCAGTCAAAATCGACGAAAACACCATCGCCATCCGTAATGCAGGCAACAACAACTTCTGCAAAGCGCTCACCACCCAAGGGAAGACAAATTGTCTCAATGCGGCAGTCGGCACTATCACCACTGAAGCAAGGCTTGTTGTGAAAGATCTACAACGTCAGATATTGGATGGAGAATTCCAGAGTATACAACGAGATGGCTTTTGTGGCGGGGACCACCACCGCTGTTAACAACTCGGACTCGGAGGCTGGGGTCGCCGTCGAGGTTAGTTACGAGGACCAGAAATCTCATTCTTTCAGCAATAGCCTCTCATTAACGTTGGGGGCCAAGATCATATTCACAGCTGGTATACCCGGAATCGTTAACAGGCAAGTTATTGTGGGTGTTGAGACAACTGCGGTGCTGGAGTGGGGCCAGACCACGACCAAAAAAGTAGCAGTTAAGGCTACGGGTTCAGTTCCTGTTCCGCCGAAGAGTGTGGCCACCGTTAGTTATGTCGGCACAACCGGCACATGCAATGTTCCCTTCTCCTACACTCAGGAGAACACCAGTTCCACCGATGGAGGAATCGTTGAATCCGAATACGTTGATGGTGTTTTCAATGACGTCAACAGTTACAACTTCTCCTTTGTCATTGAAAGTATCAAGACTCTCTGAGTCTGACAACAACCCGATCATGATTATTTAATGTTGTTTAATTTCATTTCAATTGTCTATCTAGGGGAGGGTTTTTTTTCATCAGCTTCTCCCAAGTTGGTCTTTTCCCTCATATAATAATTATGTTATCCTTCTTCTTTATATTAATTAATTAAATAAAAAATGCTTCAAGTCGTCTTCTTCTCGCTTATCAATTCCTCCACATAATTAAATGAGAATGAGAAAAGAAAAAAAATCACTTAATTGATTCGGAGGAGAGAAGAGATTCGTTGAATTGATCGAATAAATTATATAAGTAATTTGTCTTGAACAATGCATAAAAACTTAGATAAACATCAAATCTCAATCTTTCACCGATATAGCTCACGTCCGGGTCGAAGATAGAATTCCAAGCTGGCGTGCCCTAATTCATTGCTAGTAACAAATAAATACGATGCTGGAGTGAACAATACCACAACCTGTACAACATCACTTAACACTACGGGTTCAGTTCTTGCATGTGCCCCTGGGCCCGGAGTTTGGCTACCATTACTTATTTTCAATTATTTTTATTAAAAGAAATGTTACAAAATGGGTTGGACAAGCAAAAGATATATATATATATATATATATATATATATATATATATATATATATATATATATATATATATATATATATATATATATGGGTGATCAAATGGGAACATATCCCTTAGATAGAAATTAGGAACCGATCTTAACCATTTATTTATTAGATTTACGGTTTATGATTTGCTTCTGATTCATTTTTTTTTTGTTTTTTTATTTATTTTATAAGGTTAATACAGTAACTATGTATAATCGCAGTATCCTTAAATCACGGAATTCATTTCGCGGAACAATAATCACGTTGTACATTTACATCCAAACATGCCAAGATTTTTTTTAATATTTATTTATAAAAGATAGTAAATCATTTACCATATTAAAGCATCTAATTTGGTTTACATTATTTTATGAAGGAATTTATTTTACATTTAGAAAGCCTTGAATAGTATTAACAGTAAAAATAATTGGAAGGTTTTGTGAATACATAGTAATAAGCAATAAAAGTAATCATTTAAGCAACAATCAGGATGTAATTAAGCAATGAAATTAGTTATTTAAGCAACATTCAAGATATAATTAAACAAAAAAAATACTAGTCATTTAAGCAACACTTTATATATAATTAAGCAATTAAAAATAATTATTTAAGATAAAACTAGTCATTTATATGGCACAAATGACTAAATATATATATATATAGGAAGAGGATCATGTGAGAATACTTTCTTATATGAGAAATGAGACTAAATCTTGGCCCTTGATCTTTGTTGATTAATGGTCCAGATTTAACGATGCATTATGTTGTTGTAATTTATGCATTAAAATGTTAATGCATTAACTTATTATAGTTTATGCATTAGAATGAGCATGCATTACATTTCTACAATATATGCATTACCGATGTGATAAAAATGCATTAACATATATATATCATTCTCACATTCTCATATAAGATCTATTCTCACCGGATCCCTACCCATATATATATATATATATATATATATATATATATATATATATAGTTAGCACCGGTGTACAAGCTCGTGAAAATTACAAAGAAATAGAAAATAAAATCTAAACTAACAAAACCAAATTAGAAATACAAGAAGATTCCTTCTGCCCACAAGATGAGAAATGCCTCGGTAGTGCTCACGGATTGACGGCTCGTCCCCAAAGGTAAACGACGTCACGTCTCTACAGTAGCAGCACCGCAAACTGAAGAGCTCCGACGAACTGGACAAAAAGGAGAACTAAGCTCTTACACTATATGAGATGCTATATATGAATGCTAAGAAATGCAGATTTTCTAGTGTCCATAAAATGCAAAGCTCGAAGTCTATTTATAGGCTAAATCAACCATGTGAGAATTCACACAATTAAGTACACTATAGACAATATGGCTCTTACATGATACGTAAATAAAAGCCATTCAAAACATGGCTATTACACCAAATTGAATTTCCATCAATTTGTTAACAAAGTTGGCGATTTCATGCAACGTGTAGAGTTACATATCAAACAATTATTTTATGTGTATTGAAAATCAAATGTGTTGATTACACTTTCAATTAACAATAAAAAACTTTAATTGAATTGTAGATTTGGATAATTAGGCCAGCCCAACTCTCAATTGGGTCAATAGTCAACAAGCTTAAATTATTTAGGATAATTCGAAGTCCAATATCCACGAACCGAGCATGGGTTCGTTCCTTAAACGTATGAATTTGCCTACAACAAATTCGTCTCCAACACACAATTCAAATATATCACTTCTCACTCGCCAAATAATGGTTTGAGTATATGAATATATTCCGATTATTTACTCGACGAGTAAAATAATCCTCAATTATTTAATTCTCAATAATTATATAATTAACTGCCACAAATAATAATTTTCAAACCATTATTTCCAACAATCTCCCACATGAGTGAGAAAGTCGTATGCAAATGTATGCAAACACTTAGCTCAGTTCTCAAAAGACGCTATTGCATTTGGTTAGGTGGCTTGTGGCCTTGAACCTTCAATAATCAACATCATCAAGTATATCGGCGACCTAGTGGTCATAATGCCTTGAACCAGCCCTCCTTGGTGTATACTGAGACAATAACATTGACACAATATTATCTCAATCCTTATCCATTCTAACTTTTTGTGTCCATTACGGCCTTGGAACACCCTTTAGATTCATAAGTGTATCGTTTGAAGCAACCCCACTTCACACTTACATAGGTGATTCTTCTTACCAAGTATCCTGCTATACTTGACCTCCCTAAGGTATCCAAGAATCATTAAAGTCAAAGACTTAACCTCACCACGTGCAGGTTAAACACGGAACGCTTTCTAGGGAATAGGTGAAAATAGAATCTTCCGAGTGTTTTACACAAATTCTTATAACTTAGTTGTCCCATTGAACCAAGTTCTTGGGATCCTCCAATCATCATGGTTGGGTTATCACTATAATCATCCTTAAGTCGTGGATTTTAAAATCCCATTCCACTAGCAAATCCATTTGATCTCCATTTAACCTTTTGGTTAGCAGATCCACAGAGTTATCTATTGACTTTACACACTCAATAGCAATAACCTTCCAAAAAGATCAAGTCTTGACGAAGATGTCAACCCCCGCACTTTGAGGTATAAAACATCATGTCCAACAATTTCTACAACTTTGTTGATAACATGTGCAAAGATTCATTTAATAAAAGTGTATTTGATAAATACCCCACAACCAAGTTACCACCATAAAAAATGGACAGGTTTAACAACAAGTAAACCCAATTTGGTTATATTCAATCTTGCACATGGACAAGTCATTTTATTAGCACTTATTTTAAGAGGATTACAAGCCCTTCGACAAAAAAACTTGGAAAGTCTTTCGGAGGCATACCCCTACTGAGAAACTATTACAGTAAAATAAAATTTAGGCAAATAGATCATCTTTGTCCCACTCATAGAAGTCCTTCTCGATGTTGTTAACATTGTTCTTAGCCTTCTTCTTCTTCGGCATCCTTAGTCATATGGCCAGGTTTATCACAATTGTAGCAAGTTCCACTAAACTTTGATGGAGCAGCTACCTCCTTTCCCTTGCCTTTGTTCGAGTTCAGGCGTGGGCATTTCCTAGAAGGTCCAACTCCTTCCTCGGTCAGATTTGCCTTGGCTTCCATTGGAGCCTTGGCTTTCATCTCTTGGTCTTTGACTTGAGCTTCAACTTGAAGCCTAGCAACCAAGGATTCAAGAGTCATCTCCTTTCACTTGTGCTTAAGGTAGCCCTTGAACTCTTTCCAGTTTGGTGGCAGTTTGTCGATCATGACCGCAACGGTGAATGCATCTAGCAAGGGCATCCCCTCGGTATGGATATCATGCACCACCCGTTGGAATTTTTGCATTTGCTGCATCACAGGTCGAGAATCCACCATTTTGTAGTCCATGAACTTGGATACTACAAACTTCTTCGTGTTGGCCTCGTCAACAAGGTACTTATGATCAAGAGCCTTCAAAAATTCCTTGGCAGTCTCCTTGACCGAGAAAACAGAAAACAAACTATCATCAAGTCCATTCAACACCATATTCCGACCCAAGTAGTCGGAATGAATCCAAGTATCGTATCGGATACAAACTTGAACATCCGCCTCATCCTCACTGCGCACCAGAGGCTTATCTTCACTCAAGAAGCTCGCAAGCCCCATGGTGGTAA
Source organism: Schizonepeta tenuifolia (assembly GCA_029490685.1). NCBI lineage: Eukaryota > Viridiplantae > Streptophyta > Magnoliopsida > Lamiales > Lamiaceae > Schizonepeta > Schizonepeta tenuifolia. The sequence continues at coordinate 13,028,839 of CM055958.1, read as the reverse complement.
TGTAAAACATCATCTTGTGAGCCTAACGTTTGAAATCAGAGCCCGAGAAGGTTGGAGGCTTCTCGGCGATGGGCATCATCCTTGGTGGTTGAAGAGGTGCCATCATAGAGTTGTTGAATAGTAACGGACGACGAGAATTCACTATTCACCGACTGTTTCTGAATTTTGTCAAATTAGTGAATTTTGGATCTAGAATTTATTCTAAGACCATTGGTGCATGTTTGAGAATTTTCTGAGCTTGTTTGAATCGAGTTTGAATTTTGTTTCTTTGAGGAAATGAATATGAATAGTAACTTTTTACGTTTTCTTCGTTATTTAGAATTTTGAGCCGAAACTTGGATTCCTAGTATCCTTGATTTATTTGGTGATGTTAGAGACGAAGTAGAGAGAATTCTGAGGTCAAGAAAGAGTCGTGGTGAGTTTTAAATCGTTTGAGAGTTTAATGAGAAATTAGGGTTAAATTGCACTGGATAACTTTTTCTTCCGGAGAAATTTATATCGCGTTTTTTACCACCGGGTGCAACTAACCAATAATTATTCTCATTTCTCTCACTGTCTGCCGACATCCCACTCTCTCTCTCATTCTCTCTCTCTCTTGAAAAAAAAGATTATTCTCTCCAATATTCCCTCTCTACTCTCTCTCCCACCCATCTCTCTCATCTCTCTCGGCTATGAACACATACACACATTTTTTCTCTCTCTTCCATTGTTGAGTCTCCTCCCAAGCTCCAAAGATGAAGATAACCTAGCTCCTGATCATCCATCGACTAATCCGTTAAGGTATTCGAGATCCTCTTGTCGTAGTGATCAATTCAAGACTAGGTCTTATTCATTTATTTTTCTTCTTGAAATCGGCAGCCATAGGAGCAAGGATGAAGCTCGACTTTTGCTTGTGTGAATCATAGAGTTGCGAGGATTGAAAGCCCTTTGATCGATTAAACCTTCAAGCTTAAGTAAGTTCTCTTGATTCTAGTGATTGAAGTCAAGAAAAACCCCTCTGTTCTACTTCTTCTAATCGATCAAAATAACCCTTCCATTAAGAAAATCGAAGCCCCTTGTTCTAGTATGAATTTTTGAATTCTTGAGAGTCTTTAATACATGAAAACAAGAGCTAAAAATCGAACCCTCTCTTTCTCTTAAAATCTGCCGAAATTAGGGATTTAGGGTAGGGTTTTGATTTTTGATGTTTGATGATGATATTCATGTAATACCCCGGATGTTTAATCCGTCGTTAAAATAAAAAGTTAATTAATAATTAAGGCTTTACACGCCTAACTTAAGAATTTTTGATTTTAAGATTTACGGTGAAATCCATTTCAGAAAATAAATTCCAAAATTCGGTCGAACGACTACTGTATTAGGGTTTTCGCGTCCGATAGATTTTTCATCAGAAAACTCAAAATTAAAAACCGTCAGAATTTACATTCACTTTTTCTTCGATACGAGTTCACTGGAGAAAGTTAGTTTTTATGATTTTCCGGGCGAATTTTAGACTGTCTAATCCCGACTTTTTCTCGAAGTTTAAAAAATGAATTAGGTTTTCCGTGTACGTGATTTATTTCCAATCTAACGGACAAATTAGTTTTCGTCGATTTCGTAACTATCTAAGAAAGTATTTTCTCGACTTTTTAATCGTCGTTTAAAGCCGGAAACGAGATATTTTCGTTTAATAAATCCTCGCCAAACGGCCCTTAGCGACTCACCCCTCTTTTAGTTAGATATTTATACCTTTATGTATCTAATAAGGTGAGTCATCCACCTCTCTCTTCTCTCTACCATTACCGCCCCCAAGCTCCTCTCTCTCTCATTTTTTTTCTTCTCTTCTCCTCCATTAAAGCTTCAACATCCAAGCTCTTCTCAAGCACACAAGTCCTTCATCTACCGATCAATTCCATTTCCGAGTTCGTATTCCGCAAGGTAAGAACATCTCCTACGAAATGAACCGAACAAAGTCTTGATTCCATTCTTTTCTTTTTTTTCAAAACATAGGAGCATGAAGAGCATGTTGTCCTTTGATTAATACATGTTCTAGTATGTTTAGAATCGAGTTCTACGGATCGAATCATGAAGAAAATCACTCCCCTTTGCATTTTGTAATTACCGAAAATTTAAGTAGTTTTAGGGGTTTGATCGTAGTTCGATTTCTTTGATGTTTGATCGATAGATTAGTGATCTACATGTTGTTAATTGACTATATGAATTAATTTAGGTTTTTCTAAAAATAAAAGTTGAAGGATAAGAGATGAAAAATGCATGATTTAGTGTAGTAAATGTTAGGATATGCATGTTTTGTTTATGGAAATGAGATATAAGATGTATGAGGATGATTATATATTGAATTGGAATTTTTCTAAAAATAAAACGAAAAACGTAAGAGACGGAAACGTATCGATAAGTTGAGGCTCGTTAATGTTTTGATAATATGGTTTGCATATTAATGATATTTGTTAGGTGATGATCGTTGTTGTAAAATTTGAACGAAAACGGAGAACGTAAGAGTTTTAGTAAGAGATGAACAATCGACGATAAGTCGAGAATAGATAATGATTAGGGTTTGTGATTCGAACCTTTGATAATCTTGTTAGTTAATGATCGTAACCGTAAGGTTTGAAAGAATTCTAAGAAGTTTCGATTTTGAATAAGAGACGAAGAATCGAGTTTAAAAGCTGGTAGAAAAGTCGAATAAGGAAATCCCTTTTAATAATAATGATTGTTATTAATTGACGAACAATATTGTAGTTAACCACTTTTCCATCCGAGAAACGAGACATTATGAGTTATAGTTAAGAAATGAGAAATTGTTGAATGTAATAGAATTTGAAGTTTGTTTTGGTATAGTAAATGGTTAGTTGGAAATGACGAGGAAATGCTCGTCGTTTGTTAATCAAAAGTCGTGAATATGAACCCGTTTAAAGGATACTGTATGTAGACTGTCTTAAGATGAAAAGTTCGTGAAAATAAAAGTGGAATAGCATTGATTGAACCTAGGGAATCGTGCGTCGAGATTTGTCGAGCATTAGGGTTTCGCGCGACTGTTTTGCGACGTTTCACGGAAACTGTTATAACTTCTAGCTCGCTTAACGAAATCAAGATCCGTAAATTGGAGAGTAAACTAGACACCCGTACCTTTCTTTTGGTGTAAGATTCATCCCCTGTTTTCGTAGGCTCTGTTCTGTATGAACTCACTGACTTGTGCAGTAAGTTTCCAAAGCCTAGTTTCCCAAGTTGAATCCTTTTCAACTTCGTTCCTTGTGAACTTTTAAGTCGTTCTAAGTTATCGACACCCTTTTACCTACTGACCTATATGTCGAGCAGTGAGCCGAGTCAGTTTGTAGACGAGAATTTGATCGAAATCTCGTTTATTAGTTAATCAAAAGGAAGTAGTAAAGTGCAAATGCATAAAAAGACTAAAAACCGTTTCGATTTCCTGTTTCTTTTATCGATTGCGTTCAAGTTGCTTAAGTATGTTTATTTACAATAAAAGAAGGAAGTCAGCACCGAGGATAGGACGGAAGACCAGAGACAGAAGCTCGTTTAGTAGTTCTGTAATCAGTCAGGTGGGCTTTTATATATGAAACAAAATGAGCAATGCTCGAAAACCTTTTCTCTATCGCTTTGATAATCGTGTTTTCAAAGTGATAATCATGGCATGAACTATTTTTTTTATGTGAGTTCTCTTGTACCTTATGAGTTAGCCAAAAGGGGTTAACTAAACGATCAGCTTTGAGTTAGTCAAAAGGGACTTTCCAAAGTTAACTGTACACAGTAGCCGTTGAAGTATGGAACCCTGTTGAGGGGATGACCTGCCGCGGTGATAATAAATGGTCAAGATTGAACGTAACATTTATGAAAAATGCTTGATCAAGCTAAGTTATGAAAATGAGAAAGAAAATGTTTAGTAGACACGACAAATTTATTGAAAAACCCCGATGTGCTACAGAAATGAAATGCCTGATTATCTATACTTATGATTCTGTTTTCGGCGAAGTGCCCACTAAGTGCTTTTGTACTTAGCCCTGCATATGTTTTATAAAATGTGCAGGTTGAGCGACGGGAGCGGCGGTGGTTGATGTTGAATTAAGAAGTCATGACTAGAATAAGAACTTGTATTCAGATTTACGTTTTTCCGCTGCCAAACTCCAATCTCTTTTTGAAGTCATTGTATCTTTCTTTCGAGTCTAAACCCGTACAATTAACTCAGTTTCTTTTTGAGAACTTATTCGAGTGATCCTTCGAGATCAACTTTTTCTTTTATTAATGAAGTCTTGTTCATAGTAATTCATTCTATTATTAATGTCTGTTTATTCTTTCATTTTTATTCATTCCCCCTTCTTCCCCGCTTCTTTAATCCAACCCCTAGTCGCACCCCGGCTTTTGCCGTCCCTCGGGATTTGGGGCTGTGACAGAGTGGTATCAGAGCAATCGTTTCTGCTCTGTATACAAACCTTCCTTCAAGTAGTAAGATAGAGTATTTGCATATACTCTATGCCGCTTTCAAGTAGAGTTTGATCGTAACACTAAGTTTAAGAGTGTAGACGGCAACTCAACCTTCCGCTACGTCGACTCAACGAAGGAAAGAAGGAAAGAAAGAAAGAAAGAAAGAAAGAAAGAAAGAAAGAAAGAAAGGAAAGAATTTCAGAAATGTGTTTTCTTTTAAGAAAATATTTGAATAAGTATTCCAAAAAGTTAAGAATGAAAATTGTGCCAAGAATGAAATTTGAAAGTATAAGAAATATACTTGGTTTCTGTTATGTGGATTATGTGAAATTTATTTGCGCAATAATTTCTTTTATTTGAAAAGTTTGATGGCACGAGAATCTAGATTGATTCTAGGAATTTATCCCGGTTCACTAGGAACATAGACTTGAAACCCAAGGTCTTTCCGATTCCTCGAGAACTTAGACGTTTTAAGAACGTTAGTTCAAATGATTTCGAAAGGAGATCGTGAAACGGGAAGAACTTCTGTAGACGAATGTCACGTGCGTATAGTGACATGAACGAAGTCATTTTCAGTTGGAGTTCGCCTCGCTCGAACTTCAAGAAGGGATTTGTTATAATTACCAAGAATCAAGTACGAATCTTAGTAAATTTTCAACGATCGCTCGATCCTGACGACGACTAGAACTTTGGTTCTAAAGTCATTTTCCAGTTATAATTCCTTTTTCTTTGGAATTTATTTCATACTTCGTAATCGAACGAAGAATACGACGAGTAAGAGATTCAAGTGTCGAGAAGGATAAAATCTTTTGTAAACGGATGTTACTTTTGAATAAGTAACATGAACAAAGTAGACGTACTTTGTTTTAATAAAGTAAGAATCGTTAAGAAATTTTCCTTAGGGAAGAAATAATGAAAGAAAGTAATGAAGAATAAAGGAAGAAAGTTTATAAGGAAATAAAGTAAGAAAGTAAATGAATAATAAGATAAAGGATGGAAATAAAATCTTGAAATTTTATTTCTATATATTGTTTGAGTGCAATTTCTTGAATTGCTAGATATTTAAGATAAGTGGTTGTTTAAGTGGTGATATTACAATTGAATATGGAATATTCATTTTGTAATTTAAGTATTTCTTAAGATAAGTTATTTCCCTACCTGTTACTGATCCGTGTTTCTTAAAAACCTTATAGGATGGCTTCTAGTAGTGACATGACTCAGGAGAATCAACCCCTCCACAGCGTACTTGGGCAGATGAGATACTGGATGAGTATCGAGATTTCGAGGTAGACCCAAATAACGACATTGGACAGATAGTTAGTAACTTTTCAGCAGTTTACCATGCAGCCCGACACAGTGTTATAGAGCGTCAGGCTATAGCAGACTTGATTATTCGACTACCAGATGAATGGCGCGGATGGGCACATGATGTGTCTTGGTACTTCCTTGCACTATTCGGCGATGACACCGAGCCTATGGGAGATTTCTCAGGATTCGCTCTCGCTGTACACGAGCGTTTCTTTCAGAGCAGATTCATAGTGTCAATTCCCATTCAGGAGCACCACCCCTATCGTCATTTTTCAGAGCTAGAGCCAGAGTCTTTGAACATAGATCTGGAGATGGCCACACCGTTAGAGTTACCACTAGTCCTTTCACCCAGCGAGGAGTTAATTCCAGAGACAGGATACCTGGAGATCGGCACGGGGCTTGCTACTATGATAGAATTTCCATTCCCATTTAGACCACTTGAGGAGATCTGTGCAGAGTTGGCGAGGGTCCGAGGAGAGTTTGAGGCAGGACCATCCAAGGTCTATTCTACAGAGGAATACGAGTCTAGTTCACCTCCCGAGCACCTGCTGCCTCCAAAGAAGAGGACAATAGAGACCAATTTGGACTACTTGGTTTCAGACTCGGGGAAAACAGTTTCAGATGTACCTTCACCACCACCACTTACACTTTTGGACGGCACTACTTTAAGGGTTGACGAAGCACTTCAGCTCGTCTTTGGTACAGATTCTGAGGAGGATCCGGACGAGGATCTGGAGGAGGACCCCCAGGAGTTTCAGGCCGTAGAGAGCAGTAATGACTCGACTGCATCTTGTTGAGCAGAGCGTCTTAGACGCGTAGTAGTAGTAGAAGTCTCCTTTTGTCTTGTAAATAGTCGGATCAGTAACTATCCTTTTGTAGTACTATAAACGGATACGAAGTTTTGGGATCATTTCCATTCTAGTACTTCCAGTAAGTACAGGAGATGCAGTATGTTAGTGCATCCTGTACATAGATAGGCAGTTAGCCTAGTTTAGACTAGTCGCAGTCTAAACCTTTTTGTATAAGTCCTCATTGGAGGTAAAACTAATATTCTTTTTAACGTGTATATAATATATATATATATATATATATATATATATGATGACCCGAGAGTGGGCTTAAATCTTGTGAAAATTTCTTCTAAGTGCGATTAGAAGAAAAAAAGTTTAGATTAATATTCCAGTTTAGCCGAGAAGTTAAAAGTTTAAAGAGCCAAGTATCGAAGCTATTATCAGTTTTCCTTTCCGTGAACTTGTTTAAGTTAGAAAAAGGGTTTAGTGAGTGAGCGAAAGCTTAAAAGCAAAAGTGCTAATGAGAATTCTTGTTCCTATAGTTTTAAAAATGCCGCCGAAAGTAGTTAACACCAGAAGAGGACCTGGTAGTCTTAGAGGACCTGGTAGAGGTCAAGGACAACGTGGAAGCGAAAAGAGCAAAAACACCAAGCAACCCCTTCACTCCCACTATCTCCACAACATCGTAACATTGAGGATTTATTCTTCAAAAGAAATCCACCTGTTTTTAATGGATTCAGTAACCCAAGCGATGCTGAGCTTTGGGTACGATCTATAGAAAGAATCTTTAAACTTCTAGGATATACTGATAAGGAGCGCCTTTCATGTGTTGCGTTTCAACTAGCCGGACCAGCTGATTACTGGTGGAAGGCTAGGCAGAAAGTTATGCTGGCGGAGCAAATGGCTCCAATTACTTGGGAAGAATTTAAAGAGGCATTTTATGATAAGTATGCATCCGATCAAGTGAATACCGAAGAGGAAATAGCAAAGAAGTTTCGTGGAGAACTTAAACATAAATTAGGAGTAGCATTAGCCAGTCACGAGGGACTAAGCTATACGGAAATACTAGGACGAGTCCTAGAAATAGAGGCAGTTGTGCCGGATAAAAGAAAGAGTATAGCATCCATACCAACACCAACCCAGGCTCCAGTTCAAAACCCTCCCAACAACAAAAACAACTATAAAGGAAAAAGGAAATGGGAAGAAGGAAATAACAGTGGCTGCTATGGGAACCAGAAAAGAAATCAGAAAGGCTTTCAGCAGCCAAATCAGAATAATCAATCAAGGCAGGGGCAACAAACAAAAAATAATCAAGGAAAGGTTACCGTTCCTGTCTGTCCTAAGTGTAATAGGATGCACTACGATGTCTGTCAAGCGAACTCTGGTGTTTGCTTTAAATGTGGACAGAAAGGACACGTGAAAAGAAATTGTCCAAACCCGATGCAACCGGTAGGATCGAATCAGCAAGGTCAGCCACAAGGGCAACAAAGGAATAACCAGGGAGGAAACAACCGAGGAAGAGCTGTCGTTCCTGCCTGTCCCAAGTATAATAGGGTACACTTTGGGAACTGCCAAGCAAACTCGGGAAGTTGCTTCAACTGTGGGCAGAAGGGGCACTTTAGGAGAGAATGCCCGAAACCGATGCAAGCGGCAAGATAAAATCAGTATGGACAGCCCCAACCTTTGAGGGCGATTCAGGCTCAGCCGCAGCAGCAGCTTCAACAGTACGACCAACAGCAACAGAACGTTAGGGCATTCGCGATCGAACAAGATGCGCACAATAAGGGCAAGGGAAAATTGGCAGGTATAGGATGAACTTCTTAATTACCTTGTCATTCTTCTACCTCATACCAAAACCTTACATTCGTTATTTCTAGTGCCTGTCGACACTATAAGAGTAAGACCAGAGTGCGCTAATTATAAAATAAGAATAACCACGCCTTAGGAGAAATTATCGTCACATCCTTAGTTTTTCTTGAACATAGAAGTTAACTTAGGGTCTTTTTAAGATCATAGCAAGCAATCGGAACGTTATAAAATGTTCGACATAGACAAAATCCATGGGATGGATTGATTATCTTTTAACTGCGCCATTCTATATGGAGCATGCACCAAAAGAACTAGAAGAGCTTAAGATCCAGCTGCAAGAATTGTTAGACCTTGGATTCATTAGACCGAGTGTTTTACCTTGAGGAGCACCTGTTTTATTCGTCAGGAAGGAGGATGGTTCTATGAGGATGTGCATAGACTATCAAGAGCTAAATAAGATCACCCTTAAGAAAAAGTATCCTTTGCCAAGGATAGAAGACCTTTTTGATCAGCTTAAGGGCGCATGAGTCTTTTCAAAAATAGATTTAAGATCTGGATATCACCAATTGAAAATTTAAACCCAAGGACATACCTAAGACTGCTTTTCGAACCAGATATGGCCATTACAAATTTCTAAGTTATGCCATTTAGTTTGACTAACGCCCCCGCAGTATTCATGGATCTCATGAATCGAATTTTCCACCCATACTTAGACAAATTTGTTTTAGTATTCATGACGACATTCTCATTTACTCCAAGAATGAGGAAGAACACGAGGAACACTTAAGAATAGTTTTAGAAACGCTTAGAGTTGAGAAGCTTTACACCAAAATCAGTAAATGCAAGTTTGGCAGAAGGAAGTGATGTTCCTTGGACATGTAGTATCAGCAGAAGGCATCAAGGTAGATCCTGCCAAGGTAGAGGCAGTACGAAATTAGAAATTGCCTACAAGTCCGAACGAAAATTAAGAGTTTCTTAGGTTTAGCCGGTTATTACAGAAGATTCATCGAAGGATTTTCAACGATTGCTAGACTTATGACGCAACTACTTCGGAAGGAAAACAAGTATAAATGAACGGCTGAATGCGAGAAGAGTTTTCAGACACTCAAGGAGAAGTTAACCATGACACCAGTATTGGCTTTGCCAGAAGCGAATAAGGAATACATGGTCTATACAGATGCTTCAAAGAACGGATTAGGTTGTGTTTTGATGCAAGATGGAAAAGGTAATAGCTTATGCTTCACGACAACTCCAACTTCACGAAATTGAATACCCAACCCACGACTTAGAACTAGCAGCCGTTGTGCATGCGCGGAAGATTTGGAGACACCATCTCTATGGTGTTAGGGTTGAGATATATATATATATTTTTACGGACCATAAAAGTTTAAAGTACTTCTTCGAGCAAAAGGAATTGAACATGAGACAAGACGATGGCTCAAATTAGTCAAGGATTATAATTGCGGAATCTACTATCATCCAGGAAAAGAAAACGTTGTAACTAACGCGCTGAGTCGTAAGACTCCATCCAAGTTAGGATGTCTCTTTATTAAGGAAGAAGCTCTTGTAAGAGAATTTGAGAAAATGGACTTAGAAGTGCTCAATGCACCTGAAACAATAACAAACCAAATAGCAGCACTAGTAACTACACCAGACTTACGAGAAAGAATCTTTAGTTCCCAGAGAAAAGGACGAGTCGATCAAAAAGCTTCGGCTTAAGATAAGAACGGACAAACCAGACGGTTATTTCGAAGCACCAGATAATGCGTTTTCTTTTTTATTTTATTTAAAAGTAGACCTTATATCCCTAATAACGACAAATAGAAGAACGATATCATGAGTGAGGCTCACGATACGCCATAAACAGCATGCTCAGAGAGTACGAAAATATATTAAGATTTAAGAAAGAATTTCCGGTAAAACGGATTGAAACAATATGCTGCCTCGTTTATAGAACAATGTTTGGCTTATCAACAAGTGAAAGCTTTACACCAAAGACCATACGGATTGTTACAACCATTAAGTATTCCAACGTAGAAGTGGGAAGATATAGCCATGGATTTTGTGATAGGTTTGCCTAAGTCAAGAAGAGGAAACACTGCCATCTGGGTAGTGATTGATAGGTTCACAAAATCAATTCACTTCCTACCAATTCCAATTACCTTTGGATAAGAAAATTAGCTCAGTTGTATGTTCGTAAGATTGTACGTCTGCACGGAATACAAAAGTCGATAAGGTTTGATAGAGATGCCAGATTTACTTCAAGGTTTTGGACTACTATGCAGAAGAAGCCGAGTACTAACCTTAATCTTTAGTACCGCTTTTCACCCCCAGACTGATGGACAATCCGAGAAAACGATTCAGATACTCGTTAATATTTTAAGAACGGTAGTATTGGATCTAAGTGAGAATTGGAAAAAGATTTTGCCATTAATTGAATATGCGTACGACAATAGTTATCAGACTATGATAAGTTTTGCGTTTTACAAGGCCTTGTATAGGAAGAAGTTTAGATAACTACCTTATTGTAATAAGGTAGGTGAAACAAAGAACCTAGGACCAGATACGGTCAGTAAAATGATCGAGATCGTTCGATAGACTCGAGTCTGAATAAAAGAAGTTTAGAGAAGACGAAAGTCTTATGTGATTTACGCCGATCAGAACTTAAATTCGAAAAGGGAGATAAAGTTTTCTTAAGGGTTCTCCGTTGAAGAGAATCATTAGATTCGTGTCAAGTATAAGCTTAGACAAAGATTTATGTGATTATTTGATATCTTGAAAAAGATAGTTTTTATGTGTATAAGATTGGCCATGTTGCCAAGTCTATGGAATGTTTATTTATATTTGCATATCTCGTTTGAGAAAGTACGTGTTCGATCTTAAACACGTAATCCTCCAGCAAGACGTTGATCTTGAGTATGAGATAAGTTATGATGAAAGACCGCAATCGATCTTGGATCGAAAAGTGTGAGAGTTAAGAAGCAAGTCAGTACAGTTAGTAAAAGTAATATAAAATCACCACGGGCAAGAAAAAGCCACGTGAGAACTCGAAGAAAAGATGAAAGAAAAGTATCCTTACCTTTTCGATGAAGGTATGCAAATTTCGGGACGAATTTTTTTTGTTAGATGGGTAGGATGTAATACCCCGGATGCTTAATCCGTCGTTAAAATAAAAAGTTAATTAATAATTAAGGCTTTGCACGCCTAAGTTAAGGATTTTCGATTCTAAGATTTACGGTGAAATCCGTTTCAGAAAATAAATTCCAGAAGTCGGTCGAACGACTACTGTATTAGGGTTTTCGTGTCTGAAAACTCAGAATTAAAAACCGTCAGAATTTACATTTACTTTTTCTTCGATACGAGTTCACCGGAGAAAGTTAGTTTTTATGAATTTCCGGGCGAATTTTAGACTGTTTAATCCCGACTTTCTCTTGGAGTTTAAAAAATGAATTAGGTTTTCCGAGTACGTGATTTATTTCCAATCTAACGGACAAATTAGTTTTCGTCGAATTCGTAACTATCTAAGAAAGTATTTTCTCGACTTTTTAATCATCGTTTAAAGCCGGAAATGAGATATTTTCGTCTAATAAATCCTCGCCAAACGGCCCTTAGCTACTCACCCCTCTTTTAGTTAGATATTTATACCTTTATGTATCTAATAAGGTGAGTCATCCACCTCTCTCTTCTCCCTACCATTACCGCCCCCAAGCTCCTCTCTCTCTCATTTTTTTTCTTCTCTTCTCCTCCATTAAAGCTTCAACATCCAAGCTCTTCTCAAGCACACAAGTCCTTCATCTACCGATCAATTCCATTTCCGAGTTCGTATTCCGCAAGGTAAGAACATCTCCTACGAAATGAACCGAACAAAGTCTTGATTCCATTCTTTTCTTCTTTTTTTCGAAACATAGGAGCATGAAGAGCATGTTGTCCTTTGATTAATACATGTTCTAGTATGTTTTAAAATCGAGTTCTACGGATCGAATCATGAAGAAAATCACTCCCCTTTGCATTTTGTAATTACCGAAAATTTAAGTAGTTTTAGGGGTTTGATCGTAGTTCAATTTCTTTGATGTTTGATCGATAGATTAGTGATCTACATGTTGTTAATTGACTATATGAATTAATTTAGGTTTTTCTAAAAATAAAAGTTGAAGGATAAGAGATGAAAAATGCATGATTTAGTGTAGTAAATGTTAGGATATGCATGTTTTGTTTATGGAAATGAGAGATGTATGAGGATGATTATATATTTAATTGAGATTTTTCTAAAAATAAAACGAAAAACGTAAGAGACGGAAACGTATCGATAAGTTGAGGCTCGTTAATGTTTTGATAATATGGTTTGCATATTAGTGATGCTTGTTAGGTGATGATCGTTGTTGTAAAATTTGAACGAAAACGGAGAACATAAGAGTTTTAGTAAGAGATGAACAATCGACGATAAGTCGAGAATAGATAATGATTAGGGTTTGTGATTCGAACCTTTAATAATCTTGTTAGTTATTGATCGTAACCGTAAAGTTTGAACGAATTCTAAGAAGTTTCGATTTTGAATAAGAGACGAAGAATCGAGTTTAAAAGCCGGTAGAAAAGTCGAATAAGGAAATCCCTTTTAATAATAATGATTGTTATTAATTGACGAACAATATTGTAGTTAACGACTTTTCCATCCGAGAAACGAGACATTATGAGTTATAGTTAAGAAACGAGAAATTGTTGAATGAAATAGAATTTGAAGTTTGTTTTGGTATAGTAAATGGTTAGTTGGAAATGACGAGGAAATGCTCGTCGTTTGTTAATCAAAAGTCGTGAATATGAACCCTTTTAAAGGATACTGTATGTAGACTGTCTTAAGATGAAAAGTTCGTGAAAATAAAAGTGGAATAGCATTGATCGAACCTAGGGAATCGTGCGTCGAGATTTGTCGAGCATTAGGGTTTCGCGCGACTATTTTGCAACGTTTCACGGAAACTGTTATAACTTCTAGCTCGCTTAACGAAATCAAGATCCGTAAATTGGAGAGTAACTAGACACCCGTACCTTTCTTTTGGTATAAGATTCATCCCCTGTATTTGTATGCTCTGTTCTGTATGAAGTCACTGACTTGTGCAGTAAGTTTCCAACGCCTAGTTTCCCAAGTTGAATCCTTTTCAACTTCGTTCCTTGTGAACTTTTAAGTCGTTCTAAGTTATCGACACCCTTTTACCTACTAACCTATATGTCGAGCAGTGAGCCAAGTCAGTTTGTAGATGAGAATTTGATCGAAGTCTCGTTTATTAGTTAATCAAAAGGAAGTAGTAAAGTGCAAATGCCTAAAATGACTAAAAACAGTTTCGATTTCCTGTTTCTTTTATCAATTGCATTCGAGTTGCTTAAGTATGTTTATTTACGATAAAAGGAGGAAGTCAGCACCGAGGATAGGACGGAAGACCAGAGACGGAAGCTCGTTTAGTAGTTCTGTAATCAGTCAGGTGGGCTTTTATATATGAAACAAAATGAGCAATGCTCGAAAACCTTTTTTCTATCGCTTTGATAATCGTGTTTTCAAAGTGATAATCATGGCATGAACTATTTTTTTTATGTGAGTTCTCTTGTACCTTATGAGTTAGCCAAAAGGGGTTAACTAAACGATCGGCTTTGAGTTAGTCAAAAGGGACTTTCCAAAGTTAAGTGTACACAGTAGCCGTTGAAGTATGGAACCCTGTTGAGGGGACGACCTGCCGCGGTGATAATAAATGGTCAAGATTGAACGTAACATTTATGAAAAATGCTTGATCAAGCTAAGTTATGAAAATGAGAAAGAAAATGTTTAGTAGACACGGCAAATTTATTGAAAAACCCCAATGTGCTACAGAAATGAAATGCCTAATTATCTATACTTATGATTATGTTTTCGGCGAAGTGCCCACTAAGTGCTTTTGTACTTAACCCTGCATATGTTTTATAAAATGTGCAGGTTGAGCGATGGGAGCGGCGGTGGTTGATGTTGAATTAAGAAGTCATGACTAGAATAAGAACTTGTATTCAGATTTACGTTTTTCCGCTGCCAAACTCCAATCTCTTTTTGAAGTCATTGTATCTTTCTTTCGAGTCGAAACCCGTACAATTAACTCAGTTTCTTTTTTAGAACTTATTCGAGTGATCCTTCGAGATCAACTCTTTCTTTTATTAATGAAGTCTTGTTCATAGTAATTCATTCTGTTATTAATGTCTGTTTACTCTTTCATTCTGATTCATTCCCCCTTCTTCCCCGCTTCTTTAATCCAACCCCTAGTCGCACCCCGGCTTTTGCCGTCCCTCGGGATTTGGGGCTGTGACAATTCATGATCCTCGTATGCATATAGGTGTGAAGAAATCGAAAGAGAAAAATTAATATATGTATGTATGATGAGTGCCGAAAGTTTGATGATTTTTGGGATGATTTTATGTTGATGATTAAGTGTGATTGTTAAGATGGATTTGTGTTCTAGATTATGATTTAGAAGCTTTGAAGTGTTTGATTAAATGAGAAAAATGATGAAGCATGTATATAGGTGTGTACCGAAAATATATGTGAGTATGAAGAAGATGATGTTCTTGAAGACGTTCTTGATGTTCTTGATGAGGTTCTTGATGAAAAGATGATATTTTGATGATATATGGTTAGATGATGCACAATTTGATGAAATGAAGGATGTTAGAGTAAAAAGAAATAGAAAAATAAATATTTGAGAATTTTTAGGAATTTTTAATAATAAAAATCAAAAATAAAATGATGATCAAGGTTGATAGTTCTTGATGATTCATGTTAATGTTTATGAATGTGATGAATCGATGATGAAGATGATGTTAAAACAATTAGAGTTTCTTTTCGAAATTTTTGAATTCGATTCAAAACGAAGAAATTATTGAGAATCGAGATCGTTAATGGAAAATCGAGTTTAAATAATGAGAAATGAGAAATAATGTAAAAGAAATAAATAATAAGAAGGATAATTAAGTTGATTAAAAGTAATTACACGTCATTAGAATCTTATTACCAAGTTGATAAGTGTCCGAGCAATGGCACGTTTTACGAGAAAAAGACGAAAACTTTATTTAGTAAAGTTAATTCGGATTTTAATTTCCTATTAAATGATTAAAATTATATTTATTAAAAGAAAATGAAATTAATTTCATAACAGTTTAATAATTTATATTTTCTAGAAACCGAGCCGAGTCGAGTTAGCATAATTCAATAACCGAGTCTTGAATGAATAATCGAGTCAAGAATGAATAACCGAGTTTATAATTATGATTAATAATTAATTTAATTTTCTAGAATTTTCTAGAATATTTTATTATATTTGAAAATTTTTTCTTTTTCCAAATGATTATCGAAGTCGATCGTTTATCTGTTTGTGAACGTTCGATTCTTGATCTGAAAGTTTTTTTGTGAATGATTTGAGATGTTAGAACCCGAGAATTAATTTCATAATTTTCTGAGTTCATTTAATTCGAGAAATCGAGAAAAACGAGACATAAAGAGTGAATAGTAACTTTATGTCTTATGTGGAATATTTTATTAATAAAATATTAATAAAATATTTAGATTTTTTTTAAAAAGTCAAGTAATTAAGTTCAGAGTCTGTTGGTTTAGTACTTGAATAGAATCGAGAAGCCGAGAAGAATCGAGTTAGATAAGTCGAGATAAGTTGAGAAACCCGAGTCATTTAGAAGTCCTTCACCCGAGTGTTAGAATTCGTTTATCGTTTCCGAGAAATAGAACTCGTCCTTACGAGACTGTTAACCTTGAAGGAACGAGTGAAGTTCGATAGTAAGAAGTGAGTGGAGTCCAGAAGTAAGAAGCGAGACGAACCGAGGTATTCCGAGCAAAACCACCGGATGACAGGTTGGCTTTCTGAACCAAAACTCAGCAATGAATGCGCAATTTATTTTTAAATGTGCGCTTTTATTTAAAGTTAATTGACTTGTCTGTGTTTTTATGTTTTGGTAATGTAATCCTCTACGTGTTAAAGTTATTACAAGTCCTATGGACGCACGGGATAAAAGGTCCTGTGGACGCACGGGATAAAGGTCCTGTAAGATATGGGACAATGCATGCATTAGTTTAGGTGACCGTGAGCCTTGTTACAGTCTAGCCGGTCGTAAAGTAACTGTGAGCCGTGCTTCGGTTGGGCCGGTTATGTAAAGACTGTGAGCTTTGCTTTGATTGGGCCGGTCACGGTGTTCGAGGAGGAGGCCTACTTCTCAACACCACAAGAATATGAGATGTGTAGAAGGATTCGTACCCGAGGAAATGGCTAGCCGATTTCAGAAAAACAAACGAAAAATATTTTAAGCTGCCACAAGTTGAAAATTCTTTTAAACAATTATACCTAACACTTGTGGTGCAGCTCAGGAGGCAAGTTCAATTATATAGCTCTATCGAGCGAGTTTTCAAAATATTTTGGCATGTGTTCACTGAGTACGAAGTACTCACGCCCTGCATGTTATTTCTAAAACGTGCAGGTTAGCTCTGATGAGGAAGGATGCGGTGTGCTTGGGGTGACTCGTTGCGATCCACCTTCTAATTAAATGTTTAAGCTTGAGGTTATGTGTCTTCACACATATAACCTTGGGATTCGGAGTCGATGATTATAGTCCACTGCAACTCATCATTTTAAAATAACTTAGCCTTGCATGCTCGGTCCCTAAAAGATGAAAGAGCCCGTGAGCTCAAGTAATTTCTTAAATCCTTTCTGAATTCCACCTAAAACTCGCTGGAATCATCTAACGTTTCATCGTATTCCTTTCACCACCACTTGACGATTAAAAAGTTAAAATTTGGGCCACTTACTTTGTGAATGCAACATTTATTGATAACCAAACCTAATCCTTTGAATGGTTCGATTCCAAAATCTTGACAAAAGTTCATTTCTTGAGAAATCATTAATTGATATTCTACATTATTTGTGAGCATGTTTGGTTATTGATGTTAATCATCAATCGTCGAGCATGTATCTTTGAGTAAAAGTTTGTTGTTCCACCTCATTGCCCCCTGTATTCTAGTCGTTTCAATACCCTAAGAGTCGGGCTGTGAAACAAAAACCAAATTAGAAATACAAAGAGATAATCAAAACAACAATAAACTAAAGAAAACCAGGTTTAGAAGTCGCTCGAAGATTCTTTCTGCCTGCAAGACGAGAAACGCCCCGGTAGTGCTCACGGATTGATGGCTCGTCCTCAAAGGTAAACGACTTCACGTCTCTACAGTAGCGGCACCGCAAACTGAAGAGCTCCGACGAACTGGACAAGGAGAAGAACTAAGCTCTTACACCATATGAGATGCTATATATGAATGCTAACAAATGCAGATTTTCTAGTGTCCATAAAATGCAAAGCTCGAAGTCTTTTTATAGGCTAAATCAGCCATGTGGGAATTCACACAATTAAGTACACTAACAGACAATATGGTTGTTACGTGATACGTAAATAAAAGCCATTCAAAACATAGCTGTTACACCAAATTGAATTTCCATCAATTTGTTAACAAAGTCGATAGTTTCATGCAACATGTAGAGTTACATATCAAACAATTGTTGTATGTGTATTGAAAATCAAATGTGCTGATTATACTTTCAATTAACAATAAAAAAGTTTAATTGAATTGTAGATTTGGATAATTGGGCCAGCCCAACTCTCAATTGGGCCAATAGTCAACAAGTTTAAATTATTTAGGATAATTCGAAGCCCAATATCCACGAACCGAGCATGGACTCGTTCCTTCCACGTTTGAATTTGCCTACAACAAATTCGTCTCCAACACACAATTCAAATATATTACTTCTAACTCACCAAATAATGGTTTGAGAACATGAATATATTCCGATTATTTACCCAATGAGTAAAATAATCCTCAATTATTTAATTGTCAATAATTAAATAATTAACCGTCAAAAATAATGATTTTCAAACCATTATTTCCAACACACACACACACACACACACATATATATGGTATGGATCTGGTGAGAACTACCCCTTATATGAGAAATAGAAACTAATCCTGACCACTTATTTGTAAGGGATGTGTGGTTGGGATTAAATTTCAAAGTTTGACAAGGATTAAAAACTAAAGAGGGTAAGGGCTAAACTGAAAAAAAGTTTTAGCAACACGCACACTCTCTCTCTCTCTTCTCCATTACATTAATTCACAGATCTCTCTCTCTCTCTTTCTCTCTCTCTCTCTCTCTCATCCTTCTCTTCACAGCCTCCACCCACCATAATCACTGTCGCCGCAATCATCACCACCACCATCGCCAAACACCACCATCAGTGTCACTGCACACCGCCACATCTAGAAATCATAATCAATCACCTCTCTCATCAACTAATCTCGTATACCACCGAGTCCACTAACTTCATGTCACACCCCGACTCTCGAGGTGCGACTTACGAATAACAATAAAACCTAACAACTAACAATCAACTAAAATATGGGGAAACATGCTCGGGGAAAACGATAATGAAAGATAAGGCATTCGAATTAGGCTCCCAAAGTATAATGAAGTAATATCCGAGCATCTCAAAACCACTTATAACAGGAATTTAAATAAGTACTTCATGCTGATGGGGATAGAATTCCAACAAAAGAGAATGCACCCATATATACCAAGTTAAGAGGATCATGTTCAACAACATTTCAAGTCAACGAGCCCATCGCTCGGAAGTACAAGTTAAGTAGTTTAAGAAGTTAACAAATATTCAAAGTCATCGAGCACAACGCTCGGAATCAAAAACATGAGTATCAAAGTATTAGCATCAACAGACGTCAATTCAAAAAGGTTGCAGCGGAAACTTGCATCAATACCCAACATCTGCACGTATGAAGACGTACAAATGCCAGTATGATATTCAACTAGACTCAACCAAAAGAACCACACCACACCACCAAGTATCCATGCCATCGCCATCCAGTCAACCTGCATGTTTAGAAACATACGCAGGGCTGAGTACTTCGTACTCAGTGAACACAAGCCAAAACATTTGAATAAAGATGCTTCTTAAAGCTATAATAATTGAACTTGCCTTGCCGAACATCACAAGTATTTAAGCAGTTTTAAAAACAGTTTACTTGTGCATGTTAAAAACATTTTCTTTTAAACAGACTGCGCAGTCAAATATAACATATAACATAACAGTATGCATCATCTGTCACAAATAATCTTACTGTGCCGAGAAGTAGGCCTCCTTCTCGAGCACTGTGACCGGCCTAACCGAGGCAAGGCTCACAGTCACCTCAACATATACCACACGTGGGTTTCCTGCCTTTTACAGGATAATAACATCTTCACATAAACAGATGATAACACATACCAACTTTAATAAAAACGGCAAGTCAATCACATTTAAGAATCATATCATAATACTCAATAGCATAACTAATTTTCATCGATAGTTTTGGTTCAGAAAAGCCCACCTGACTTCCAAAGATTTAGCTAGGTGGTTTAGGGCTATTTGTCCTTGCTTAATGATCCGTCTGGCTCGATCCTTCGCAGTTTGACATCGATAAAGGAAAAATTTAAGATACGCAAAAGACGGACACAAGGCGTTGGACTCAACTGAAGGACTTCTACTTGAGTCGTTTCTCTCTTTGCTTTAACCTTTCTAAAGGATCTCGCGTTCTCGTCTTTAAATCATTAACTCTACTCGAATTGGTTAACACTACTAATCAACGTCTTAATACTTTCTCGCTTTAATTACTAAACGTCATCCATCTACATTTTATTACTCAAGTTTCTTTCAAAGACTTTGATCAACTCTTGATTTAACAGTCATTAACTCAATCATTTTTCATACAATAATTTAGTAATTTTTCACATCATTACTAATATCATGCATTTAAACACTTATTCAATCACATAATGAATTCAAATAAATTAAACATACTTCAAGACACATTAACATTCATTCAATTTAGACATTAGAACCTAACTCGATTGTGCATTTCTTTTCATAAAGGCTCAAACTATTTACTCTATCTTTTCTTATTTTATAGACAACGCTTTGTCCTAAATTCGTTACCTTATGAGGTATTTTATAACTTTTACTCAATTAATAAAAATTCTTTTTAATTATTATCAAACTCTTATGAAATTAGAATTTCTTATCCATTTCTAATTCGATCTCATTTCTTAACTCGACTATTATTTTTCTAATTATTAACTCGGTAATTTCTCTCGATTTATTTTTAATTCGCTTGGTTGAACACAACCTCAATTAATTATTTTTAATTAACCTCTTTTTAATTCATTACTCAACATTTTATTCTATCATTATTTTCTTGATTAACTTATACGAGTATCTAACTTAACTCGTCTAGCATCTTATCTTCATTCGATTAAAACTTCCTTTTTATTTCTCCTCGATAAATTCTTTTAAACTCGATTTTTCTCAATTCTTGCTCATTTATTTAATAATTTCTTCTTCTTTGTTCTCAACCTCTAAACCATTTTCTTTCTTAACAATTTCTTTATTAATCCAAACATTTTTTTATAAACTAGTTCATTTTATTAGTTAAATTACAAAATATTTTTTGTTGTAGTTTAATAAAATTTTAAGTCTTTAAGTTTTCATACAAGAACATTTAATTGATATATCTTTTTATGCATTTTTCATCTTTAAGTTAAAAGCTTTTGAACTTCAATCCTTTTATTACAAAACTTCTATCTTTACTTAAAAATTAAACTAGTATTCATACACACAATATGACATCTAACATCCAATCTTTTCTATAACATCACATTTAATTTCTTTTAAAAACTCAACATGCAATTTCATTTTCTTAACTTAAACACATGTATGATTATACTAACATATCATATAATTATTTCATTGATCAAAACATCACTCAATTCATCAACAAAATCAACAAAATAATTTCTCCATTTCACATCAAAACACACGGCATACATGCATTTCTTGGTGCATTTTATTTCTCAATTTTTCATGCATATAATCTCATTCTCAATATAATAAAAATATTAAATCAAGCATCAAAATAACAATAACTCAAAGAATTCACATTTTTCCTACTTTACCTAAAATTTTCGGTATTCATAATTTCTTTAGGGTTTTAAATTCTTTTTCTTCTCTTAATTCACCGATTAAAAACTAATGTTCGATTCTCCTAACGATTTCTTCTCACTCGATTATCACATGCATAACCTAAGTTTCCCTAAACATAAATAAATAACATGCATGCATAGCTTCTTTCTTTTAGGACTTAGAGATATACATATATACAATTTAATCAAATGAATATCATACTTTAATTTAAATGGAATTCCTTCTCTTGGCTTCTTGGATTCGAAATGGATGGAAAATAAAGCTTCAAAGCTTGGACTTTGTCACAGTCCCAAATTCCGAGGGATGGCAAAGCCGGGGTGCGACTAGGGGTTGGATTAAAGAAGCGGGGAAGAAGGGGGATTGAACAGATAGATAGACAATTATAACAGTTTATTTCTAAGAGTTATGACAGTTTCCGTAAAACATCGCAGAACTGCCCGAACTAACCCTAGGGCTCGATAAAACTCGACGTACAACTCTCTATGTTCGATAAATGCTACGCCACTTCAATACTCACGAAATTTTACTCTTAGGACAGTCAACTCACTAATCATCTATCGAGAATACTTTATCCTTTCTCGGTTTAATAATACGACAACATTTCCTCGTTGTTTCACTAGTCGATTACTAAACCAATTTTATTTCATTTCCAACTTAATCAATTAACTTCTAACTTATAAATCAATTCATATCCTTATCATTATCTAACTCTTATACTCATTATTACTCATTAACTAATTAAATTTAATTAAGAATTAACCTTTTACACTTAATATTAATCAATTAATTCCTTAAATGAAATTCCAATTTTCATGAATAAATATTATATATTTTTTAATTTAATTTAATATTATTTAATATTTTATTTTATTATTATTATTATTATTTTATTTTTAATTAATTTCGAATTTAATTAATTAATTAATTTAATAATTAATTTATTTATTTTATCTTTAATTTTAATCATCTTCAAATCTTCAAATCTTCATGTTCTTGGTCAAGAACACCAAGAACACCTAGAACACACACTAAACTACTATGAACTAATTTCCATCGATTTTCATGTTTTAATCCATTTATTTCATTCATTCTTGATTTCATACCTTATAATTAATCCTCAATTTAACTAGTACTAAGTTATAACATAATCTAACATCATAAATTAAAATCATAAAATCAATTCAAACCCTAACCTTATTTTTTTCGGTTTTCATTTTAAATTAGGGGTTTTGATTTCTCTTTGATTATTAACCATATAATTTTATTTCTATACATAATAATCCAAGGATCAAAGCTTAAATCATCAAACCCTATCCTCCTAAATAAATCGGTCACCCATAAATAATTAGGGAAAATTATTTCTACTTGATTCTAATCCATAGAATCCATTTCTAATTATTCCATAATCATGCATTCAACTAAGAACATTAATTCTACATTCTTAAAATTTTCGGCCAAGACAAAATTAAAGAAATTGAAATTTAACTTGGATAGTATTGAAGTTAAGATCAATACCTTCTTGATTATGAACTTGGAATAAAAATAAAATGGAAGATGAACAATTAAGATGATTTTACCTTGAAGAACTTGATGAAGATTTGAAGAGAAAAAGAAGAACAAAGAACTAAGAGAGAAAGAGAGAAAGTGGTGGCACAAAGAGAAGGAAAAGAGAAGAAAAATGGGAGGTGTACATGATATTTATACTACTAGATTGGAAGAATAAGGACATGAGTCATATAGTGAGTCATGTAGGATACTTGCACACAAAGTAAGAAAAAGAAAATATCCTAGGATGACTAAGGGGGGTGGCGGTTTTGGGGCTTAATTTTAAGCAAAATATTTCATTTTCCGGGTCTAATACCGCGTATTAATAATCGAGAAATAAATTCCTAGACGGGTACATTTCCGGCGGAAACTAATTCGACCAATAAATCCGAAATAATTAATATACTTAAAAAGTATATTTCAAACTTAAAAATCTAAAAAGATTTTTGGGACATCACAGTCCGTAATTTAGTTTTTGTACGCGAAAACTCTAATGCATTAGTCGTTTAACCGACTTCTGGAATTGATTTTTAGAAACGGATTTCACCGTTGATCTTAGAATTGATATTCATTAATTTAGGCGTGCAAAGCCATATTAAATTATTAAATTTTATTTTATGACGGAAGAGAAATCCGGGGTATTACATCCTACCCCTCTAACAACAAATTTCGTCCCGAAATTTGCATACCTTCTTCAAAAAGGTAAGGATATCGCTCCCTCATCTTTTCCTCGAGTTCTCACGTGGCTTCTTCTTGTCCGTGGTGATTCCACAACACTTTAACCAATGGTATCGACTTATTTCGTAACACTTGGTCTTTTCGATCCAAGATTGACAACGGCCTCTCTTCGTAACTTAAGTCGGACTCAAGAACAACGTCTTGTTGGTTAATTACGTGCTTAGGGTCAAAGACGTATTTTCGCAATTGTGAGACGTGGAAAACGTTATGAACACCTTCTAGACTTGGCGGTAAAGCCAATCTATAAGCAACGGGTCCTATTCTCTCCAAAACCTCGTAAGGACCTATAAATCTGGGTCTAAGCTTACCCTTCACACCAAATCTAACGATTCCCTTAGATGGGGAAATCTTAAGAAAAACCTTATCTCCGATTTCAAAACTTAAATCGGATCGATGCACATCGGCATAGAATTTTTGTCTACTCTGGGCCTCTTTCATTCGAACTCGAATATGTCGAATGATCTCAACCATCTCGTCTATTGCATCCGGTCATAAATTTTTCCTTTCGTCCACTTCATCCCAGTAAAGTGGTGACCTACACTTCCGTCCGTATAATGCCTCGTAAGGCGCCATTCCTATGGTAGCTTGGTAACTGTTGTTGTATGCGAATTCAACCAATGGTAAGAGATTTTCCCAATTCGCACTTCCACCTTTATCCAATACTAACGTTCTTAACATATCCTCGAGTATTTGGATAGTTCTCTCGGATTGTCCATCCGTTTGGGGGTGAAAAGCCGTACTGAAGTTTAGTTCAGTACCTAGCTCCTTTTGCATCGTGATCCAAAACCTAGAAGTGAACTTAGCATCTCTATCCGATGTTATCGACTTTGGTACTCCGTGTAGACGTACAATCTCATGGACATACAGTTGTGCTAATTTCTCTGATCCATAGGTCGTCCGTATTGGTATAAAATGGGCTGATTTTGTGAGCCTATCTATAATTACCCAAATGGCAGTGTTTCCTCTTTTTGATCTAGGCAGTCCTGTCACAAAATCCATGGCTATACCTTCCCATTTCCATTCTGGGACATCCAAAGGTTGTAACAATCCATGTGGTCGTCGATGTAAAGCTTTCACTTGTTGACAAGCCAAACATCGTTCTACAAACAAAACTACGTCTCGTTTTAATCCATTCCACCAGAAATTCCTTCTCAAATCTTGGTACATCTTCGTACTCCCTGGGTGTGCTGTGCATGGCGTATCGTGAGCCTCACTCATGATATCATTCTTTAATTCGTCATCGTCGGGAATACAAAGTCTACCCTCAAATAGAATCGCATTGTCTAGTGCTTCAGATAGCTGTCCGGCTTATCCGTTCTTATCCTAAGTCGAAGCTTTTCAATCGATTCGTCACTTCTCTGAGCACTTATGATTCGCTCTCGTAAGTCTGGAGTAGCTACGAGTGCGGCTATTTGGCTTGTTACCGTCTCAGGTATATTGAGTACTTTTAAGTCCATTTTCTCGAATTCTCGTACAAGGGTTTCTTCTTCAACAAGAAGGCATCCTAACTTGGTTGGAGTCTTAAGACTGAGCGCGTCTGCTACCACATTTGCTTTTCCGGGGTGATAGTTGATCCCACAATCGTAATCCTTTACTAATTCGAGCCATCGTCTTTGCCTCATGTTCAATTCCTTTTGCTCGAAAAAGTACTTCAAACTTTTATGGTCCGTGAAAATCTCAACCCTCACACCATAGAGATGGTGTCTCCAAATCTTTAACGCATGCACAACGGCTGCGAGTTCTAAGTCATGGGTTGGGTATTCAACTTCATGAGGTCGAAGTTGTCGTGAAGCATAAGCTATCACCTTTCTATCCTGCATTAGTACGCACCCTAATCCATTCTTCGGCGCGTCCGTATAGACCATGTATTCCTTATTGGCTTCTGGAAGAGCTAACACAGGTGATGTGGTTAACTTTTCCTTGAGGGTTTGGAAACTCTTCTCACACTCGTCCGTCCATTTGAACTTGCTTTCTTTCTTAAGTAGTTGCGTCATAGGTCTAGCTATGGTAGAAAATCCCTCGATGAATCTTCTATAATAACCGGCTAAACCTAAGAAGCTCCTAATCTCATTAGGATTGGTTGGCGACTTCCAATTGCGCACTGCCTCTACCTTAGCAGGGTCTACCTTGATACATTCGGCTGACACAATGTGTCCAAGGAACATTACTTCCTTCAGCCAGAATTCGCACTTACTGAATTTGGCATAGAGTTTCTCGGCTCTAAGTGTTTCCAATACTATCCGCAAATGTTCTTCGTGTTCCTTCTCATTTTTGTAGTAAATGAGAATGTCGTCGATGAATACTAAGACAAATTTGTCTAATTATGGGTGGAAGATTCTATTCATAAGGTCCATGAACACTGCGGGGGCGTTTGTCAAACCAAATGGCATCACTAGGAATTCATAATGACCATATCGGGTTCTGAATGCAGTCTTGGGTATGTCCTCGGGTCTGATTTTTAGTTGGTGATACCCAGACCTTAAATCTATCTTAGAGAATACACCTGCGCCCTTAAGCTGGTCAAAGAGGTCTTCTATCCTTGGCAAAGGGTATTTATTCTTAAGGGTAATCTTATTCAACTCTCTATAGTCTATGCACAATCTCATAGAACCATCCTTTTTCCTAACGAACAAAACGGGTGCTCCCCAAGGTGAAACGCTCGGTCTGATGAAACCAACATCTAATAATTCTTGGAGTTGTATCTTAAGCTCTTCTAACTCCTTAGGCGCCATCCTATATGGAGCTTTTGATTTAGGGGCTGATCCTGGTTCTAAGTCCATTGTGAAGTCTACGTGACGATCTGGTGGTCCCTGGTAGTGTTTCTGGAAAGATATCCTCACTCTTTAACCACCTTTACATCTTGTATTTTCCTTTCGGTTCCTGGTTCCCCGTTCAAGTACACAAGATAGGTTGTGGTACCTTTCTTCTTCATCAACTTCTTGGCTTGAAGTGTAGATATGATCGGTATTTTCCTACCCATTGAAATCCCATGGAATTCGGTTGGCTCTCTACCCGGGGGTTGGAAAGAGATTTTTCTCTCGTTGCAGAGAATCGTGGCATGATTCTCAGACAACCAGTCCATTCCTAAGATTATATCTACATCCCACATTATCATAACACGCAAGTCATTCGCTTTAACCTTAAGTGTTCCGATTTCTAGTTTAGGTTAGAGCAAACATGCGTAGAGGTAGTGATCTCTCCTGAAGGTGTAGTGACTCTCATAGGGTGATTAGCTCTTACAGGTCTGATATCTAGGTTATCCGCACATGAGCCAGCAATAAAGGAATGCGATGCGCCAGTATCAAACAATATCTTAATGGGGATGTTAAGGAGTTTACCCATTCCTGCTAGGTTTCCCTTTCCTTTATTCTGCGCGTTCTGGTTGCTAGCACATGCCCTGGCATCCTGCTGCTGTCGGGCGTGTTGCTGGAATTGTTGCTGGGTCATCTGCTGCTGTGGCTGTGCCTAGATTTCCCTTAGAGGTTGAGGCTAACCTACCCGGTTTGGCCCTACTGCTTGTAAAGGTTTCGGGCATTCATTCTTAAAGTGTCCCTTTTGCCCACAGTTAAAGCAAACTCCCATGTTTGCTCGATAGACACCGTGGTGCATCTTATTGCATTGAGGACAGGCAGGAATGTTAACCCTTCCTTGGTTATATCCTCCTTGGTTGTTGTTTCTTTGTTGACCCTGAAACTGGTCCTGCTGGTTGTGGTTCCTCTGCTGTCCTTGCTGGTTATTTCCCTTCCATGGCCCAATTTGATTATTCCCCTGTAAGTACAGTCCCGACTGATTGTTCCCCTGCCATGGCCTCTTGCCATTGTTGTTGTTGTTCTGGTTAGGCTGTTGAAAGCCTCTCTGGTTTCCTTGGTTATTATTGTACTGACGGTAGCCACTACCGTTTCCTCCTTCCCATTTCCTCTTGCCTTGATAGTTACTATTGTTGTTATTGTGGAAATAGCCTCGATTCTGGTTCGGGGCTGGGGTGGGTACTATGGCTTTCTTCTCCTCGGGCATTACGGCCTCCATTTCTAGGGCTCGTCCTAAAACCTCAGTGTAGCTCAGTCCTCCATGACTGGCTAGCGCTACCCCTAATTCGTGCCTAAGTCCCCCTCGGAACTTTCTAGAAATTTTCTCCTCGGTATCCACCTGCTCGGGTGCATACCTCGACAGTTCATAGAATTTTGCATCATATTCTGTGACCGTCATCTTACCCTGTTTTAAATTATAGAACTCAGCCTCCTTCTGAGCCCTATACGTCCTAGGCACGTACTTATCATACAGTGTCTCCTTAAATTCTTCCCAAGTAAAGCGAGCCAGATGCTCGGCTGGTATGACTTTCTGCCTAGCCTCCCACCAGTAATCAGCTGAATCGGTGAGTTGGAATGCTAGACATAACATACGCTCCTCATCAGTACATCTGAGGAGTTTGAAAATCTTCTCAGTAGATCGTACCCTCAGCATCGCTCGGGTTGCCCGATCCGTTAAACATGGGTGGGTTTCTCTTGAGGAACAAGTCCTCGATATCACGAGGGGGTGGGGGTGAAGGTGGTGGAGATGGTGATGGTGGGGGTGGAGGGGTTTCATTATGTTCACGTTCTTCTTCCCTTCCATTCTGAGCTTGACGTCTACCACGTCCCCTAGGCCTACCGGGCCCTCTTCGGTTGTTTGCTACTCTCGGCGGCATTATGAAACTATAGAAATGAGAATTCTTATTAGCATCTTTGCCTTTAATCATTACTTTAAAGTTTCTTCCAACTTTACGCAAGTTTTACGGAAGGAAAATCGATAACGGTATCAATACGGTTTCTATGAGACCCTTCCAACTTCATACGTTAAATAAGTGCGATCGACTACGCATGGTACGAAACACACGTTCACTGGATCACAACCCACTCACGGGTCTATATATATATATACATCAAAAGAGTACTACTTTTGCCTCCGACGAGGACTTATACAAAACTAGACTACAACTAGTCTGGACTAGGCTAACTACCTATCTATGTACAGAATATGCTAACAAAATGCATTCCTGTACCTACTGGGAATTCTAGATCGGAAATAATTCGTAAAATTTCGTAACCGACTAGAGTACTATGAAAGAAAATTTACTGATCCGACTATATACATGACTTTTACTATACTACTACATATCCAAGGTTCTGAACTGCCCTCTATAGCCTGAACTCTTCGGAGTCCTCCTCCTAATCCTCTTCATAATCATCCTCTGAATCCTCCTCCATCGGATCCTCATCCTCTGAGCCTGAACCGTCGACTAACTGTAGCATTTCGTCCATTGTAGAGTCGTCCCAAGATACCAAGAGTGGGGGTGAAGGCTCGTTCGAAACTGTCTTCTCTAAGTGTGGATTTAGTAACTGTAACAGGGCGGTATGCTCTGCGTCTGTCCCTAAGTACCCTGATCCTGTCTCAAACGGTCCCCATAAACTCACAGAAGGCTCGGGTATACTTGGAGATGGTAACCCTAACATAGTAGCTACCTCCGTGTCAATCTCTATATCTCCTAGTCCTGGAATCAACTCCTCAATGGGTGTAAGAACTAATGGCATCTCTAGCATTGCGGCCAATTCTGCAAGCGAGATAGTAGGCTCTGTCTCCTGGTCCTGCTCCAGTGAATAATGGAGGTAAGGGGGGTGCTCTCGAATAGAAACTGCTACCATGGGTCTTCTTTGAAAGAAACGCTCATGTATAGCATAAGCGAATCCCTTGTAATCCCCTGTCGGCTCGGTGTCATTTCCAACTAACGCAAGACTGTACCAAGCTCTATCATGCGCCCAACCACGCCATTCCTCTGGCAAATGTGTGGTCAAATCAGCTATGGCCTGTCGATCCGTAACAGATCGCCGTACTGAATTGAACTTTGCTGAGAAGTTACTGACTATCTGTCCTATATCATGTTTCGGGCCTACCTCAAAATCATAGTACTCATCTACTTTCATGTCTTCCCAGGTACGTTGCGGTGGAGATTGGCTCTCCTGAGCTGAGTCATAACTAGTATCCATCCTACAAGGTTTTTAGGGAATACGGATCAGTAAACGCAAAATCCTATTCATAACATTATCTTAATCGACAACTTATCCCAAGCTCTTAGCAATTCTAGGTAATTGCTCTCAAGTACTTAAAATTAATAAATAAATTCCCGAGACTTTCCCAACGCTTTAACTTATCGCATAATTATTCATTTTGTTTCCTCGAAAGGTATTCGTACCGGTTCTCGATTATTAAAACAAGATAGAGTCAACCTTGTTCATGTCACTATACATAAGCGACATTCGTATGCAGAAGTCCTTCTCGTTTCACGATCTCCTTTCGAAATCATTTGGAACCAACGTTTCTTAAAAACGTCTATGTTCTACGGGAATCTTAGATCAACTGTCTAAGTTCTCATAGAATCGGGAGAAGCCTTAGAGCACGTCTAAGTTCTCATTTCCAAAATACTTTTCAAAATAAACGACATTATAACTCAAATAATGTCACAAACTTTCACATAATTCACATTTAGCATACTTGATTCACAAATCAATCACATACTGTGTTCCATAATACTTTCCATGAAATTAATTTATACTCACAAACCTTACTTTCTTTCCTTGCTCGGTTGAGTCGACGAAGCGGGAGGTTGAGTTGTTACTACATTCTTAGACTTAGTGATACGACCTATCTTACTTGAAAGAAAAGGACTCAAGTGTAGAGCATATGCAAATGCTCTACCATACTACTTGAAGGAAGACTTGTATACAGAGCAGAAACGACTGCTCTGATACCACTCTGTCACAGCCCCAAATTCCGAGGGATGGCAAAGCCGGAGTGCGACTAGGGGTTGGATTAAAGAAGCGGGGAAGAAGGGGGATTGAACAGATAGACAGACAATTATAACAGTTTATTTCTATGAACTTGATACCATTATATTAAAGGAGAGTCGATCTTGAAGGATCGCTCGAAAGTTGTTCTCAAAATATAACTAAGTTAAAGTACGGAACTTAGACTTCAAAATTATACATTAATAGAAATTGTTTGGCAGCGGAAATGTAAACTAGCATACTAGTCTTCTTCTTCAATTATAGCCTACTCAACCACCACCACCTCCGTCTCTCAACCTGCACATTTAAAAACAAACATGCAGGGCTAAGTACACGAAGTACTTAGTGGGCACGTTGCCGGAAAAATAGTATAAATATATTGATTATCAGGCATCATAAACAATAACGCTCCGGGGGTTTTTCAATAAAGACCCGAGCTTACTAAACATTTTATTTCTTTCACAAATCGCATTAGCTTGGCCAAGCATTTTATACATGTTACGTTCAATTTTCCCAACTTCTGTTTCAACGCCGGGGAAGAGTTAACTTCTTCCACGAACGTTCAACTCACCGCGGCATGGCTACCCCTCAACAGGGTACCACACACTCCGGCTACCGTGTACACTTAACTCTGGAAAACCCCGTACGGTTAACTCAGAGTCCGATCGATTTAGTTAATCCCAGTTGACTAACTCAGAAAGGCACAAACGAACTCACATAAAACAAATCATTTAATGCCATGATAATCATTTCAAATCACAGTTATCAAAGCTGTAAACAAAAGTTTTCGAGCAATGCTCATTTTGTTTTTATATAGAAAGCCCACCTTGAACGGTTACAGAACTAAACTCGAGCTTCCGTCTTCCGTCCTGTCTTCTAAACTCGACCTCCTCCTTTACGCAAATAATAAGACTTCGATAAGTGGTCGAGTTGATTAAAGAAAAAGTATCATTGGAATCGGTTTAAGTCTTTTAGGTCTTTGCTCGCTTAGCTAGTTACTTTTGATTAATAAGGAACAAGACTTGAACTCATCTCGATTAGGATTAACTCGGATCCTTACTCGACACTTAGGTCAGTAAATAATAAGAGTCGAGAACTTATAACGACTTAAAGGTTCAAGAGAAATCAAGTTGAAAAGAGTTCAACTTAAGAAATTAGGTTTTAGAAATATCCTGCACAAGGCAGTAGTTCTGGAGCTCATACAGAACAGAGTACTAAGAAAAAGGGGACATTCTCTATACCAAAAGAAAGCTACGGATGTCTAGTTTACTCTCCAATTTACGGATCTCGATTTCGTTAAGCGAGCTAAGAGTTATGACAGTTTCCGTAAAACATCGCAGAACTGCCCGAACTAACCCTAGGGCTCGATAAAACTCGACGTACAACTCTCTATGTTCGATAAATGCTACGCCACTTCAATACTCACGAAATTTTACTCTTAGGACAGTCAACTCACTAATCATCTATCGAGAATACTTTATCCTTTCTCGGTTTAATAATACGACAACATTTCCTCGTTGTTTCACTAGTCGATTACTAAACCAATTTTATTTCATTTCCAACTTAATCAATTAACTTCTAACTTATAAATCAATTCATATCCTTATCATTATCTAACTCTTATACTCATTATTACTCATTAACTAATTAAATTTAATTAAGAATTAACCTTTTACACTTAATATTAATCAATTAATTCCTTAAATGAAATTCCAATTTTCATGAATAAATATTATATATTTTTTAATTTAATTTAATATTATTTAATATTAATATAATATTATTTAATATTTTATTTTATTATTATTATTATTATTATTTTATTTTTAATTAATTTCGAATTTAATTAATTAATTAATTTAATAATTAATTTATTTATTTTATCTTTAATTTTAATCATCTTCAAATCTTCAAATCTTCATGTTCTTGGTCAAGAACACCAAGAACACCTAGAACACACACTAAACTACTATGAACTAATTTCCATCGATTTTCATGTTTTAATCCATTTATTTCATTCATTCTTGATTTCATACCTTATAATTAATCCTCAATTTAACTAGTACTAAGTTATAACATAATCTAACATCATAAATTAAAATCATAAAATCAATTCAAACCCTAACCTTATTTTTTTCGGTTTTCATTTTAAATTAGGGGTTTTGATTTCTCTTTGATTATTAACCATATAATTTTATTTCTATACATAATAATCCAAGGATCAAAGCTTAAATCATCAAACCCTATCCTCCTAAATAAATCGGTCACCCATAAATAATTAGGGAAAATTATTTCTACTTGATTCTAATCCATAGAATCCATTTCTAATTATTCCATAATCATGCATTCAACTAAGAACATTAATTCTACATTCTTAAAATTTTCGGCCAAGACAAAATTAAAGAAATTGAAATTTAACTTGGATAGTATTGAAGTTAAGATCAATACCTTCTTGATTATGAACTTGGAATAAAAATAAAATGGAAGATGAACAATTAAGATGATTTTACCTTGAAGAACTTGATGAAGATTTGAAGAGAAAAAGAAGAACAAAGAACTAAGAGAGAAAGAGAGAAAGTGGTGGCACAAAGAGAAGGAAAAGAGAAGAAAAATGGGAGGTGTACATGATATTTATACTACTAGATTGGAAGAATAAGGACATGAGTCATATAGTGAGTCATGTAGGATACTTGCACACAAAGTAAGAAAAAGAAAATATCCTAGGATGACTAAGGGGGGTGGCGGTTTTGGGGCTTAATTTTAAGCAAAATATTTCATTTTCCAGGTCTAATACCGCGTATTAATAATCGAGAAATAAATTCCTAGACGGGTACATTTCCGGCGGAAACTAATTCGACCAATAAATTCGGAATAATTAATATACTTAAAAAGTATATTTCAAACTTAAAAATCTAAAAAGATTTTTGGGACATCACAGTCCGGAATTTAGTTTTTGTACGCGAAAACTCTAATACATTAGTCGTTTAACCGACTTCTGGAATTGATTTTTAGAAACGGATTTCACCGTTGATCTTAGAATTGAATTTCATTAATTTAGGCGTGCAAAGCCATATTAAATTATTAAATTTTATTTTATGACGGAAGAGAAATCCGGGGTATTACAGACTTGTAGGGAAGAAAGAAGTCCTCTTGAATCCTCAAAGAAAAGAATGACATAAGGATCAATCATCCATCTCTTTAGGGCTTAAGAGCCAAAATGAAGAAATTGTAGGATGATTATTGAATTTAACTTCAAGAAATTGAAGGATATTTACCTTTTCTTGAAGATATGAATAGAATGGATGGAGGATGATGCTTTCTACTTCATTTCCATGGATGAGGAGCTTGAATACATGGTTGCATGTAAGAAAAATCAAATGTAGGTGTGTAAGTGTGTGTGTGCCGTGAGTTTAGAGAGAGTAGGGAGAGTTTTCTTTTTTTCTTCTTCTTTGAGAGAGAGAGTTCGAATGAGAGAGAGAGAGATGGAGTGTGATGAATGAAGTCTTCTCTCTTTGTCTTAGATGTATGAAATTGAAATCCAACAACAAGAATAAAGTGTAATGTTGGAAGTTGTAATTATCTAAAGTGATTGATAGATAGGTGATTGATGTAGTTTGCATGCTACTTTCGGTAATGCCATGCATAAGACATAATCATGGCAATTAGTCTTGGAAATTGAAGAGTGATGGGAGAGAGGTGTGAGGTGGCGTGAGAGGGAGAGAGGTGTGTCGACACTTGTCTTCGTCGTGTCGTTACGGGTATTAATTACCAGGTCGTAAAGATTTTTCGGATAAAACGGTTCGTATTAATTCCTTTTTACGCTATAAACGAGTCTAACCTCTTCTCGTCTCACTTTTGACACTAAATCATCTCAATCCTATTTCATGTCTCAATTAAAAGATTAACGAATTTGATCATTTAGTCTTTTAAATCTCAAGGAATTTAGTCGGCTTATTAATCCGTTTATTAATCCTTTAAAGATTAATTCCTCATTACTCTTCTCAATTCTCGGATAAGTTCTTACCCTATCTTAGTGACCTTAGAAGCAATTCTAGGTTCAAAGATTCTAATTCAACTCTATTCTAAATTCATCAGTGTAAATAATTTACTCGGCGATCAACATTATTCTATCTCATTTTAACAAGCTCTTCGGGATTTTTTTCAAGAATCAATCTCATACTCATTTTCATATAAATAACCCAATAAGCAAATCACATCATCATCATCTCAGATAAATAGAACAGATAAATTCACACAAAACTCGCAAAGCATTTTAAACGTTTTATTCAATTCTCTTCATTTAGAAAAGAAAAATTTTATCTCTAAATTCTCATCTTTTAACTCACTCAGTTAATTATTACGCTCTCTAAAGACATAAAAGCTCGGGGTATCACACTTCAGCAGGTCCATAGCTGGCGCTGCCAACTCTTTCTCAGGCCCACCAGTATGGATCCCTTTCCATGAGGAATTCCTGAAGATGTATACACTTTGTGTATTCTTTCAAGCCCTTAAACAGAGCTTGAGACGAATTGATGGCTCAATTTGACGTTTTTCAGATGAATTTTTGTACATATTGAAATCCTAGATGGTGGAGAAGATGGCGGTCGGTGCTGGCGGATTTGAGGGATGGTAGGGATGCGGTGGTGGACAAGAAATTGAGTGTGGGGCGATGATATATTAAAATTTCACACTGTAATGCATAAAACTAAGTATCGTGATGCACAAATATCATATACGTAATGCATTAATTGTGGTAGTTATTTTGTGCCTTTACAAAATCATATTGATGCATCACTTAAGTTATGTTAATGCATCATGAAATTGTTCCCAAAACATCAAATAATAAATACGAAAATCATGTACATAATGCATTAATTATGATATTATATATGAATATAAATACGAATACGATATACATAATGCATTAATTGTATAAATACACACTTTTATAAATTTTATTTGCTCTTTATAAACAATATGCATTTATGCATCACTTTACACTAATTTATGAATCACTTTGCACTACTTTATGCATCATGATTTTGCACCGTATAAATGGCAAAAATTACTATTTTAACCCTACTTAAGTAAAAGACACGAGATTGACCCAAAAAAAGCTAGTTTGACCAGTTAATTAAGAGATTAAATCATATCCATTGATCTTATAAGATGGATGGCTTAAATTGGTTCCTAGTTCTCATATATATAGGAGTTCCTATATGATCCTCTCCCTATATATATATATATATTACAAGATGAACGAGACAGATAGAGTAATTTATTGTAAATAATGTATTATTTGTGCACGGATGGAAAAGATAAAAAAGACATATTCGTGGACGAAGGGAGTATATGATAATTTGTAAACTTATAATGAAATGTTATGAATATAAAAATTTTAATAACACATTATATGATTTACATTTTCAAAACATCTTATATAAAAAGAGCCTTGTTTTACAAAATTTGAATCGCCTAAAATATCCTTACTACTTATCAACATTAAAGGCAATAGCATAATATAAAAAATATAATTTTATATAATATGTCATAAGAAATATGAACTTACCTTATTGATAATTTAATAGCATAATATAAAATATAATATTGATATAATATGTCATAAGAAATATAACTTACCTTATTGATAATTTAATATTTACCTTATAGTAGTATTATATTATGATTTGAAAGAAATATTATGTCACAGCCCGAATTCTGGTGTATAAAGATGACTAGAATCCATTGGACAATGAGAGTGGAACCTCGAAATAAAACTTAACTCAACAAGGGATCATGCTCGGAAATAAGAGAATATAGATTGAAAGCAATAACAAATAAGAACATGCTTTCAATTCCTAAACTCAAACAAACGAGCATTGGTAATTAATTCAAGTGTCGAAAGTAGATATAATATCTCGAATCCAAGTCATGTAGAATAATAAGGGAACATGAAATAGTTTCGAGCATCGAGCTCATTGTATCGATACAATATCACAGTATCAGTTTAACACAAAAATCATTTTCTTTTTCTTGAAACGACTGCGGAGTCAACATATATAATTTAATAGCAACAAGTATGAATCAATCTATCACATAATCTCTTGTGTCAGAGAAGTAGTCTCCTTCTGAAACACTGTGACCGGCCTAACCGAAGCAAGGATCACAGTCATTTTGAACAATTAACAACACGTGTGTTCCTGTCTCACACATGATAATAATAACTTAAGTAGATGATTAAACATATCAAAATTCAGATAAAATGGCAAGTCAATTAATTTAAAAACTCACATAATATGATACTAATCACATTCATCACTTTGTTTTAGTTAAAAAGTCCACCGGACTGCAAAAGGGGTTTGTCGGGTTATCTGCTTTCTCCTTTCGTTCTCATTTCTCGGTCACGCTCGTTCATTCAAGAATAACATCTTATAAGGGTGAGACTACTTGCTCGAAAAACGTAACGAATTATAAACTCTTGGCTGAAGGACTTCTACATGCCTCGGGTTTCTTAACTTATCGAGACTTATCTAACTCGATTTTTCTCAATTTCTCGACTCAACCCAAGTACTAAACCAACAGACTCTCAGACTCGGGTACTTGACTCATCAATATCCAAATATTTTATTAATTAAATAATCCACAATTATCAAGAAATCATTATTCACATCACACTTCTCATTTTTCTTGATTTCTCGAGTCAAACGAACTCAGAAAATACGACATTAATTCTCGGGTTCTAATATCACAATTCATTCACAAACAAATTGTCACATCAAGAATCGGACATTCGCAAACAGATAAACGATCGACTTCGATATATAGATGGAAAAAGAAAATTTTTCCAAATATAATTAAATATTCTAGAAAAATTCTAGAAAATCACATAAATTTATTTAATTATAATTATCAACTCGAAAACTCATTCAAGACTCGGTTATTAACTCATGCTGACTCGATTCTGCTCGGTTCTAACTTTATAAAATAAAGTTATTAGATTTAAACGAAATTAGTTTTATTTTTCTTAAAATAAATTAACGACTTGAAATACGGAATCAGATTTAAAATCCGTATTCTTAATAAAAATTCTTCGGAATAAAGTCTACGTCATTTTTCTCGTAAAACGTGTCACTATTTCTTGTACTGGTGTATATTCTCGGAAAATTGCCAAATTTGGCAAAATGACTTGATACTTCTAATTAATTATTAACTCGATTAATTTTACTCATCTTTGATTTTAAATTTTACAAAATTGCTCGTTTCTCATTTTCTACTCAATTTTTCATTAATAATTTTCATTACTCAATACTTTCACATACTAACTCGGTTTCAAGAATTTCAAAAAGCTATTTTAGTTATTTTTATTCTAATTTCATTGTTTAATCGACAACACTTTCAAACAACATCGTGAACTTAAAATTTAACTTAAAACTCTTATGTGTATCGATTATTTTGAATTTTAGTGCAACATTTGTCCGATTTCAAAAACTCGAGATTCTATAATACTTAGAAAAATTTCATTTGATCAATTTTTCAATCAAATTACTCAAACGAACTCAAATACGAAAATTCTTTTTCTTAAGCTCATTTTGTTCGACTTTTATAGGCTTTTCCCATAGGAATCCGATTTTAACGATTTAAATTCTAATATACTCCAAATAATTTTAATAACACTAATCTGACTTTATCTCATAACTTAGAACACATAAGTATCAAAAATCACAAATAATTCTACCTCATTTGGTTCGAATTTTTCATGTTTGAGCACTTAAATTTCTTTCTTCTATTCTCTTGAAACTTAAGCTTATAATCTACTCAATTTCATTCATCATGCATCAAACTATTCAATATTAACATACAACATCAAAATCATCAACTTATACTCATTTTTTTTCCGACTTTTTCCAAATAAAAATAGCAAAACAACTCATTTCTTCAACTTAATCATATATCATGCATAAATCATCATATTATCATTATTCTATCATCAAAATCCTCAAGATCATTACAAAATCATCAAGCACACATATATATACCCATCGAAAATTTCAAGAAAAATAATAGGAAATTTCATACTCTTTAGTTCCTCAATTTCTCATGCATCCTAATGCTCAAAATTTATCAAATAATTCATCAAAACTATAAATAGAACTTAGGCATAAAAATCACTTATTCTAGTTAAAATTTTCGGTCCTTTTTGAAATAAAATGACCCAAAATTTCCAACTTCTTTTTTATGCATCTAAACTACTCAAAATCATCATACTCAAATTATCAACTCATTCATCAATCTTTCTAACAAAATTTCCTCTTTTCCTCTTCTTATTCCCTTCGATTTTCATGAAGAAAATTAAGGAAAAAATCTTCTCGTTTAACTAATTATCTTTTAACTCTTAGATTAATTCGTAAAGCTCATTCTATTATCAAATTCATGCTTCAATCGTCATCATAAAATTCCTTAAAAAACCCTATCATTTTCGGCACACATAGGAATTAAACATGCATGATTTTTCCTTCATCTTGTCACATACATATATACATACAAGAAGCATAAATATTAAGCTTAGAACAAGAATCGAAACTCCTCCACCCTAGCCTTCATCATCGACGGTCAAGAGAGGGAAGAAGGGGTTCGAATTTAAACTTCTACTTTCCAAGAACAAACCTTGCAAAGCTTCAACTCCTAAGCCTCAAGATCAAGCTAGAATCGAGCTCCTTCCATTGCTCAAAGCTGCCGAAAAAATGAAAGAAAGAAAGGAGGATGAATCCTAGTCTCAAATCGATCAC
This sequence comes from Schizonepeta tenuifolia, assembly GCA_029490685.1. Taxonomy (NCBI): domain Eukaryota; kingdom Viridiplantae; phylum Streptophyta; class Magnoliopsida; order Lamiales; family Lamiaceae; genus Schizonepeta; species Schizonepeta tenuifolia. The sequence goes on along the minus strand of CM055958.1, from coordinate 12,989,518 downwards.
AAAGATGAGAGGATTACGAATACCTTAACGGTTTAGTCTTTGGACGATCGAAAGTGATCTTCTTGTGATTTTTGGAAGCTTGGAAGTACTCTTCAATGGAGGTTTAAGGGAGAGATGGTGTATATGTGTGTGTGTATGCCGAGAGAGAGAATGAGAAGGGAGAGAGAGAGATGTCGGCTATAATAAGAGAGGGAGAGGGAGTAGAGCGTGAGAGAGAGTGGGGAGAGGTAAGAGTGGGAGAGAGAAATAGGGAGAGAGAGATATTTAGTACATGGTGAAATTTCTGTGCGATAAAAATCGCCGGAAGAAAAAGTTTTCCGGTTCAGAACATCCCTATTTTTTCGTTTAACTCTCAAACGACTCCTAACTCGTCACAAATCTTTCTCAATGTCAGAAACATCTCTACTTCATCTCAGACCACACCAAATAAATCAAGAGATCTAAATATCCAGTTTTCAGATTGAAATTTCGAGCAACGGAGAAAAAGTTAGAATTCACTATTCATATTAGGGTTTTCTGGACCTTCAACTAAATTTTCTCTCAAACGATCTCTGACGACTCTCAAACATATCTCAAAGCTTTTAGAATCATTTTTAGGCTCAAAAGACACTAATTAGACGAAATGCAGAAAAACTCGTCGAATAACAAAAACTCGGGAAAAGTTACTCTTTATCCAAAAATGAAACTTTTCAGAAATTTCCGAAATTCGAACTCAAAGTCAAACTCATATAATCATGCTCAATCAATTCATCACACAATCGATTCAGATAACCAAAATGAGAAAAATCACGTTAAGGCATTCAAGGGCATTTTGATAATTTCACGAGAAATTTTCTTTTCTCGGAAAGTTTTATCACATAAGGCACACAATTAAGGCACATAAACTCAATTAAGATGAACTTAAAGACTTATACAGATGGGGGTATTACATCCTCACCCCCTTAAAATAAATTTCGTCCCAAAATTTACTAACCTTGAGAAAAGAGCTCAGGAAACTTTTCTTTCATTTTATCCTCGAGTTTCCACGTAGCTTCTTCAAGATCGTGGTATCGCCACCTAATCTTAACTAAGGCAATCGATTTCGTTCTAAGCTGCTGAATCTTACGATCCAGAATTTTCTCGAGTCTTTCCTCATAACTCAAGTCGGGCTTAAGAGTTGTGATGGTCCCGAAACGAGTTCTGGTGTATGGGGGGGGGAATACACCAGATGCAACTTTTTAAAACGACCCCCTAAAAAATTATCTCAACCGAGTAAGGAAGCTCAGTTGGAATCACAACCGAGTAAGAAACACTCGGTTGGAAGTGATGTGCTGTGCGGAATGTGGTGAAAATTAACTCGTTAAAATTAACTCACGCTTATATGCACGGTTGGTCAAGAACCAAGACAGTTGAGAATGCTACGTATGCTGGTTAGAAGGTCAGTTGAATAAGCAAGAAATAAACAAAATAAACACTAGCATACAGAGATTTACGTGGTTCGGAGAAACCTCCTACGTCCACGGGGAGTTGTGAGTCCACACAACTCTGTCCAAGTTCTTCTGGACAAACCACTCAGCTTACGCGGGCTGAGCAACCGTTAAGGATAAGTTTGCGAGTACTTATCAACCTTACAGTTTAGTTTTCGGGTACTAAACAACCTATTTACTCAGTTGCAGGAAGAGTAGGATCCTAAAACCTTTTCAGGTGAAAGAAAATGGGGTTCCAACTAAAAGCTCGAACACGAAGTGAGCTATGATCTAACACTCTACGAACTCTCACTAAGTGATGTTCTCAAGGTTCGATCTAAAGACACAAAAACTAACTAACTCTAGAACTCTCAACAAGTGATGTTCTGAGAGATTGAATGTAGTTCAGCTCGTGAAGAATATTGCTCTTTCTTTCGCTCTCTGGGTTCTTCTCACGTGTGTGTCTTCTATCCTTTTCGAATGAATGAAGGCCTCTATATATAGGCGGAGAGAGTCAACTAGCCGTTGGAGGAGCCGTTGATCTCTGTTCTTTGAAAGCGATGGCTTGTCTCTCATCTCTGCAGACTTTCCCGATATGGCATCTGTGCTCTTCTGCTTTCCATCTGAGATAGCCTTGTGTTGGGCCAAATGGGGTAATGACTGAACGGTCAAACCTTCACGTGACTTCCTTTTTGAAATTCAAATCTTAACAACAGACTTCCAACAAGGAGTGGTCGGTTAAGACTTTCGATCTTCAACTAACTTGTTCTTCAGCCGATGTTCTATCTGACTACTAACAGTTGAACTCTCAGCTGACTTCAACTTCAAGTTGTTGGTCTTCTTGGTTGAGTTCTACAACTAATGTTCTGAAACTGAACACTCAGTTGTCTTCCTTGTATCTGATCAGTTGGGTTCGAACGCTCAGATGGCTTCCTTTCATCTGAAGTTCTCTTCCCCCATACTGCTTTTCATCCGATGAACACTCAGTTGTTTTTCTTACAACTGATGTTCTATCTCTTGAATGTGACTTTCTCTTTTTGGATAATTGACTATTGATCTGAGACATGAACGTAACTTCCTCCTTTTTAATATACTGAACGCTCAGTTGTCTTCCTCACAACTGATGTTCTATCCGAGTGAAGCCTTGTTGCCATCTTCAGCTGGAGCCCTGTAAAGATAAAATCTTGACAATGCTCAAACTGCGAGCCTAACTACTAATATTAGGTTCTGGCAACATCTACTCGGTTGGGGTCAGTTGGTTTTGGAATTCATCAAAACTCTTACTAACAAATTTCCCAACAATTTCCCCCTTTTTTATGATGCCAAAACCCCTTACAAACTTACAGATCAAGACTCTAAAACTTTAAAACCCTTATACAATTCTTACATATCCAAAATCTCAGCTGAAATTCTAGATAGTCTATAAGATTGAAACATCAAAAGGTTAGCACAGTTATAACATGGTATTGAAATAACTTTGTGATTCAGAGCTTGGACAATGAGGGATTGTACGTCAAGTTGAATCTTATAATTGAGTAGTTTTCATTACAACTGAGTGTTACAAGGATAAGCGCAAAAGCCAAAAATTACAACAGTTGCTTGAAAACTAACTGAGCTAAAATTGTAGCCCATACTTACTAAAAATCCTAACAAAAATCTCTCTCTTGGTAGGTGACTCCTTAGAAATGTCCACTCCATGCTCCTTGCAAACCTGCCTCGCCTCAGCTGCAATCTTCGTGCGGTTCGGGTCGCTAGAGTCTGGGAGAAGAGGAGGCCGATAAGTAGCCCTCTTGGGAACTGGAACTGTGTTCAAGTCCAGGTTGGCATCAATCATAGCCCGCCTGAATTGGCTGAACATGCCCGGGTCTCCTGAGTGCAACTCGGTCAGCGCTTCCTTGAACGCTTTCCTCGGGTCATCAGTTGCGTAAACCTTCCTATAGTAGAAGTCGTTCACGAACTCCTGCTTGAACAACTCCCACTCTTCATTCCACTCGGTCGGCATCCACTTGTCAACATGCCTAAACCGACTCTCGACCTTGGACTTTGCTGGCAACCTTTGTTGCTTCAACCGAGCTTCCGCCTTTGATTGAAGTTTGTTGATGCGGCGTCGGCTGTGGGAGGCAACGTTGCGGTCCAGGTTCTAGGACATTTTCTTCAGCTCTTCCTCGAACTGGTTCACCCTCCTCGCCTGGCTGGCGGCAAACTTTCTGATCCAGCGTGAGTTCATGTAATCCTTCCCCTCTACATCCATAGCCTTGGCCGCTGCAATGCACTCTTCGGTTGTTATCCCGTCGAGTTCAAAATCCAGCTCGACTGCGATCTCGGCTATGGAGTTGTAGGAAACTCCGAACTTCTCTGCCTGCTCCAAGTCCTTTTCCATTCCAGCTCCACCAACTTCGGTTGGCTTGGGAGCAATAGACTTCCTTTGAGCAGACCTCCTTCTCTTCAGCTGAGATTTCCCTTGAGCTGGCGTCTCTCCTTCGGCTTGGGTCTCTTCTTCTTCCTGCACTTCAACCTCCGTCTCCTTCTCTTCCCCCTTTTTGGCATCAGCAACAAGGCTTGCTATTGAACCGTCCAGGGAGGTGAGTTGTTGTTCGGCAAGTTTGATGCGGTTGAAGAGTTCATCGACCGCACACTCAAGCTCCATCTTCTTCGCCAGATCCGAGACCTGGCGCTCTTGTTTGGCTTTCTTCAAGACAGAGAGGTTCTCAATGATCTCTGTCTGAAAAGCAGCGAACTCAGCCCATCGCGACTCGAAGTGAGACTTCCATTCAGCATCTTGTGTCTGTTGGGACTTGGCAAGATTGGAGTCGGCCAAGGATTTGAAGACGTTCAGCTCCGACTTCAATCCCAACAGAGTGGACTTCAACTCCGACACTTCTTGACTGGTGAAGGAGGAGAATTCATTCAGCTTGGTCTTCATTTCAACATTCTCCTCCACCAGTTGTTGGTTCTTGACTTCTTGTGCTTCCAACGCCCTCAACTGGTCATCTTTTTTATGCTGGAGGTTGGCAAGCAGCTCGGTTCTTAGTTGGTTCACCCTCTTAGCCACCAGCTCACATATCTCTTCAGTTGTGGGAGCATGCTGATCAGCTGGAGGGGCTTGAGCAATCAGAGCTATAGGCTCAACTGTGACCATGGCTTGTCGGTTGGCCAGGTACAGCTTCAGCTCTTCTTCTTCTTCCTTCGCTGCTGCGGCGGCTGCATCCACATCCTCAAGGAAGTCAACTGACTTGACCAACATGCTGTCGAGGAAGTCGATGCACTCCTGTCCAGCTGCCTCCCTTGTGTCTGTCCCTTCAGCTCTGCTCTGGTCCAGCCGATGAGTGAGCAGCGCAATCCGGTTGTTGTAAGCCACTGCGAGATTGGAGTAGTTGAAGTAGGCTCGGATGCAGGACTCATCAGACTTCAGCCTGTCCCAGCTCTGCACCCTGATCGTATCTTCTTTGACGTACCAATGGCTGAAGATCAGGTGGAACTGGTACAAAAACTCGGTTCCCAGAGTGGCGAAGACTGGCATATTGCGAGCCTCAGGGAACATGCCCAACAGCTTCTGAAAGCAGTAGGCCACCCTTCCCTCGTGCTCCAGCGCCACTGCCTGAAGGTCGTCTTCCTCATTGATTGGGGAGGGAGAAAGATCATAAGGTAATGGTTCAACAAGTTCATCGATGTTGGCCAAAGAGTTGGTCACAACATCGGCATCGAGCGGGGAGCTCGGAATATTGGATTCGGTTAGGAGGGGGGTTTCAATTGTTTCCTCAACATTGGCCGAAGGAGCGGTCACAATGTTGGCATCGAGTAGAGTGCTCGGAATATTTGGTTCAGAAAGGGTAGAAAGAGCAAGAGGCTCTGGGGGCGGTACGGCATTATCTCCTGCCGTGGGGGAGATTGGGGCATCTTCAATGTCCTCAGATGAGGAAGAGGCATTTGAAGTGACATCAGTCTCCATGCCTTCAGCCTCGTTAGCTCTGGTTGCTCGAGAAACGAACTCGAAAGAGGCAACATCGGCGGAGCAGCTGGACTCGGATGGTTCTTCAGCTGGTATCCCCTCCTCAGCTGGTGCAGGCTCAACCGGTACTTCCTCCTCTGCTGGAGCTTGCACCTCAGCTGGCACATCAACTGGCTCCTCAGCTGTGTCAACAGCTGGCACCTCAGTTGATTCATCAGCTGGCACATCAGCTGTCTTCTTAGTCGACTTCTTGAACTGTACCCGTAGCTTTTTCTAGGCAGGTTCCTCAGCTGACTCCTTCTCCGACTCAGCTAGTCGGCGTGCAGCTTTGGACTTGGCGGGGCAAGCGACAACTGGTTCCCCCTCAGCTGTTGGCTCAGTAGACTTCCCAACCTCCTTTTTCTCCTTTGGAGTGTACACACTCCTAAGCACCTCCTGTGCTTTCTTGGCTGTCGGGAACAACAGAAACTTCCTAATCGGCGTCTCCTCGCAGTCTGCCCAGACCATGTTGCAGTCCTTGGTCGCGAGCAAGATGAGGGCAGAGATCTTGCAGCCGAAGTTGAGTGTCCCCTTGACACTGAGCAGCTTCTCTCCCGAGTCGGTTGTCGTCTCGGTGATCTTCGACTTCTCCACCATCAACTGGTTCGAGAAGTATTGGAACCAATTGATCTGGTGTTGGTGCTTCAAAGCTACCAACTGCCTCAATTTGGGTCGGTTGATATACCCGAATGCGCCACTGTAACCGAACACCACCTTTGAAATAACATCGAACAGCAGGCGATGTTCTGGCTTCAGCTTCGTCCTCTGCATATTACTCCTTAACTTCTCCGTAGTGATCAGAGCTTTCTCCAAAAATTCATCGACGTGCTCGTCGGATATATTCTCCAGAAGTTCAGTGGCAGTGTGGTTGATGGGGATGATGTAACGGAGGATATCGGAAACGTCGATGGGGAATGAGACACGACGTATGGTCCTGGCCGGAACATCTCTTTGCCGGCAGGAGACTTCCGTAGATATTCCTTCTGTAGATTCAAGGGGGGCCTTCATGTTTACGTAAAACTCCCCCACTTGTCGCCTGAGAAGATGGGATGGGCAAAGCTTGGCCCATTCCAGGAGGCCATTCTCTCGGAGAATGTTGGCGAGAGGAGCCAACACCGGTGACTCCAGTTCCTCATCGGAGAGGATTTTCTCAAAGTGGATCTTCGATACCAACATGTCGAAGGATTCTTCATACGAAGTAGGGACGAGGGAAGATCCTGATGAGGCCATTTTCTTACTTTTCAGTGCCATTTATGATCACCACAAAAGGAATATATAGAGGAAAGGAAAGAAGATCTTTTGCAGAATAGGGTTAGGCAAAATCTGTGAAAACGATGAACAGTTAAATCAGATATACACGAATGAGGAAAGTAGGAGATTTCTTCTTGATTTACCGCCTTATATAGGTTTTTGACTCAGTTGAATCGACGGCTGGGGTTAAATGGCGCGAATCCATCTACGGCTGAGATTACGCGACTGTTGACTACCTTTGACTTGACGTCATGCACCGAGTTCCAACCCGCGCGTGAGAAGGTGTACAGTTTTCATGTCAGTCCAGTCGCACTATAAAGTAGGCTATGGATGTTCAGCCGTACTTTACATTTAATGCGACATGATGGCTATTTTTAATGTAACTGACTAGTTCAGGAATGTTTGAATTTATTTCAAACATTCTCATTTAAGAACATAACACCTTCAGCCATAAATGTTACCTGCCAGCTGATGTTGGAATCAGCTGAGTTCCCATGTTGCGGCATACTATCAGCTGACTCGAGTTCATCTGTTCAGCTGACGTCTGATTCCTTCGGTTGGCAATCTGCATCTGATCGGCATACCATCAACTGACTCAAGTTCATCTGTTCAGCTGACGTCTGATGTCTTCAGTTGGCGATCTGCGTCTGAGATTCCACCTTCATCTGAGCTTCCCCCTCAGATTGATATCTATCTCTTTACTTCATTTGACTCCTCATCTGATGGATCCAACAGTCCAAGGAGGTCACAAAGCATCTTGAACCGTGCTTCAGCTAGAGGTTTGGTGAAGATTTCAGCTCTCTGAATCTCAGTTGGAATCTTCTCCATGGATACATCCTTCTTCTCAATATGATCTCGGATAAAATGATGACGGATGTCGATATGCTTTGTCCGAGAGTGGTGAACAGGATTCAGAGAGATAGCAATGGCACTTGAGCTATCACAATGAATGGGAACCTGTCCAATTGAAACTTCATAATCTCTCAGCTGTTGCTTGAGCCATAACACTTGCATGCAACAGCTTCCGGCAGCCATATACTCTGACTCGGTTGTAGAAGTAGCAACATATGCTTGTTTCTTGGAGAACCATGAAACCAGCTTGCTTCCCATGAACTGACAGTGTCCAGAAGTAGACTTCCTATCCAACCGATCTCCGGCTAGATCTGCATCTGAGTATTCGGTCAGCTGAATATTGTCGTCAGTTGGATACCACAGTCCAACATTGACTGTACCCTTCAGATACTTGATGATGTTCTTTGCTTCTAACATGTGTGCTTCCCTTGGTTGAACTTGGAACCGAGCACACACTCCAACCGCGTAAGATATGTCTGGCCGACTGGCGGTTAGATAGAGCAAAGAACCGATGATCCCTCTATACTTACTGGCATCCACGAGCTTTCCCTCAGTTCCAGGTTCAATCTTCCAGTTAGTATTCATCGGGATCCTTGTTGTCTTACTTGTCTGCAATCCGAATTTGGTGATGAGCTCTATTGCATACTTGGACTGATTGATGAAAATCCCTTCTGGAGACTTCTTCACTTGTAATCCAAGAAAATAATTCATCTCGCCCATCATTGACATCTTGAACTTCTCCTTCATGAGATTTGAAAACTTTTCACATAGTTCCTCCGACTTAGAACCGAATATGATGTCATCAACATAGATTTGCACAACAAGAATATCATCTCCAACTTTGATGGTGAACAGGGTTTTGTCAACTGACCCTCGTTTGAAACCCGAGTTCAGAAGAAAACCACAAAGAGTGTCATACCAAGCTCTGGGTGCTTGTTTTAGTCCATAAATTGCTTTTCTTCAACTTGTACACTCTTCCATCTCCAGTCTCAAAACCAGGAGGCTGTTCAACATATACATCTTCCTTGATATCTCCGTTGAGGAATGCATACTTCACATCCATCTGATATACTTTGAACTTGTGATGTGCAGCATAGGCTAGAAAGATTCTGATGGCTTCCAGCCTTGCAACCGGCGCGAAGGAGTCCTCGAAATCGATTCCTTCTTGTTGGCAATATCCTTGAGCTACCAACCTTGCCTTATTCCTTACTATGAATCCAATGGCGTCTCTCTTGTTTTTGAAAATCCACTTCAATCCAATAACCTTGACACCATTTGGTCTTTCTACCAACTCCCATACACAGTTGCGTAGAAACTCATTCAGTTCTTCTTGCATGGCTGTCGTCCAGTGAACACAGTTGAGAGCTTCCACAACGTTCTTCGGTTCTGGCACATCAGCTACAAAGCAAGAAATCATGGCAACATCTCCAGCTTGCTCGAACTCCTCTAGAACTGCCAACTCCTCAGCATATTGGGCATAGGTGTTGGAATCTTCCTTGGTTGAATCCTGAGTCGCAACTCTGCTTCTTGTACGTACACCTTCGGTTGGATCTCCGATGATGTTGTCAGTGGAATAAACTTCATACCATCTTCGGTTGCGTCTTTCTTCTTCTTCCAACTGTGGCTGTTCCGTGATCTGAGTTGGAGTCTTCAGAGCTGGTGATTGATCAGCTATTGAGTCTGGATCCTCAACATTGACATTAGTTTGAAGCGGACTCAGTTGGGCTTCGGATGCTGATGCAGTTGGAGGGGCATCAGCTAGAGTTCCCCCATGAGATGAGCTGGGGTCCTCGCATTCATCTTCAGAGGAGTATGGATCCTCATCCTCAGTTGCCCAAACTAGTGGTTCAGCTAGATTCTTTTGCCTTAGAATCTGTGATCTTGTGAGGGCTGGTGGAACTTGTGGATCAACCTGTTGTCCTTTAGCCTGTTCCCTGCACTCAAAAGTAGATTCATCAAAACTAACATGAGGTGTTATCTCCACAACACGAGAGCCATTGTTGAAAACTCTATAAGCCTTGATCCGAGCGGCATATCCGAGAAATATGCCTTTCGAAGCTTTGGCATCAAAAGTTTTCAACTGAGTCTTCCCATTGTTGTGAATATAACACTTAGGACCAAAAACGCGAAAATAAGAAATATCTGGCTTCCTGCGTCTCCATAGCTCGTATGGTGTCTTTCCAAACCGCTTGGTCAGAAGAGACCGGTTCTGAGTGTAGCATGCAGTATTGATGGCCTTAGCCCAAAATCTCTTTGGCAAAGCTGAGCTTGTCAGCATGGATGTAGCTGCATCTTTCAGTGTTCGGTTTCTTCACTCAGCTACTCTATTTTGTTGCGGAGTACGCGCTGCTGATGTTTGATGTGTAATTCCATGCTTCTCGCAGTACTCGATGATGGTTTCATTTAGAAACTCAGTTCCACAATCTGATCGGATAGAAATGAACTTCATCTCTTGTTGGTTCGATATTCGATCCATCAGCTTGGGTAGCTCATCTCGGGTTTCACTCTTGTGGCGCATAAAGATGGTCCACGTATATCTTGAGTAGTCATCAGTTACAACCAGGGTGTATTCGTTGCCATTTATGCTTTTTGGTGTAACTGGCCCGAAGAGATCCATGTAGATCAGCTGTAATACTCGGTCGGTTGAGGGAGTTGTCTTCAACCGGAAGGAAGATCTAGCGAGCTTTCCCAACTGGCATGCACTGCAGATATGTGTTGTTGAAAACACTCGGTTTGGTATGCCTCTTGCATGTTCTTGTCTGGCAAGTCGGTTCATTGTTTTGAAGTTCAGATGGTTGAGCCTTTTGTGCCACAACCAGCTCACATCTGAACTGCTCTTTGATAACAGGCAAGTGTCAGGAAGGCTGCTGTTCCAGTCAGCGTAGTAGACATTCCCGGTTGGTGATCGATTTTCCAACAATATCACCTGCTTTGATCCGACATTTTTAACCCTGCAACCCTGTGCATCAAACATGACAGAGAAACCATTATCACAGAATTGGCTGATGGAGAGCAAGTTATGCTTCAATCCATCAACATAAGAAACATTAGAGATTGAAACATGATTGGTTTCAAGTGTACCGTAACCTCTGGTGTAACCTTTTGAGTTGTCACCAAAAGTAACTGATGGACCTTCTTTCTCCACGAAACTTCCAAGCAAATCCTTCAGATTCGTTATGTATTTCGAGCATCCACTGTCCATCACCCACATTGTTGCAGACGCTTTATTCTTCCTCAGTTGTTTCTCCTGTACCTGCAAAGAGAAACTAGCTTAGGTCCCCAATTTTAGTTGGGTCCTGGAGGGTTAGAACCAGTTCCCTCTTGAACTGTGCGTCTCTTTTCCCTGTATACTCGGATGGATTTATCATTCCAGATCACTTTTCCTTCATCATCAACTACAACAACACCTCGGTTATCCTTAGGCTTGTTGTTAGTAGTGATGTTCTATTTCTTGGGAGGAGTTGGATTTCTCCCATTCTGAGCTTTCGGAGGAGAGGCTTTCCCTCTGTTTTGATGGTGATTCTTATCCTGTAGAATCTGTCTGTGAGGTCGGACGCCATGTTGGAATCTTTGTGGCTGATTCTGATTCCAACTCCCTGAGTGTTGTCTGTAGCTGTTCATGCCCTGTTGGTGATTCATATTGTGGCATGAATATCTCCAGTTGTTCGACCTGTTCCTCATTGGTTGACTCGGTTGGAACCTTTGGTTGAACTGATGTTGGAACCGCTGTTGATTCAGATGATTGAACCCTTGTCGGTTCTGCGGTAGGTTCCATTCTTTCTGATGTTGACTCTGAGGTTGATGCAGAGGTCGGTTCTGATTCTGAGTTCGGTTGCGATTATGCCTTTGACGCCTCTGATTCCTCTTCTGACTTTTGGAGCATTCCCCCTCGGTTGATGTCCCAACCGATGGAACATTCTGTCCTCCATCTACTGCTCTTTTTCCTTTCTCAGTTGTGGTTGCCTTGGTCGGTTGAGCTTGCTGAAAAGTGGAGGTTGAATTACTTTGTGGTGACTCACGTTCCACTGTGTTAGGTTCGACAGCCTTGACCTCAACAGCTTTGATGAAGGTTGCTGGAGGAATTCCACTATCTTTAATCACATCATAACCGAGCCTTGACACGTCATCCATCTATCTACTGTAACTGATAAGATTCTCGATGATCTTGGATGACTGATACAGCTTGATTAGATTATCCTTCTCAGTTTGCAACTCCTTGAGGAGGACAGTTATCTGCTCAGTTTGTCCATCTGACTTCTTTATCAGCTGGTCGATCTGAGTCTCTTGATTTTTCAACTGTTCTTCCTGCTCCTTGATCTGCTTTGTAAACTCCTCGTTGGTTGGAGCATTAGTTCGGTTGACCGCATTAGCTCGGTTGACCGCATTCAGTTGACTCTTGAGATTTTCAATCTTCTCTGTTTGACTCTTGATCAGATCGTCCTTCACGGTTAAGGATTCTTCAAGTTTTGAGAACTGTTCTTGAAGACTCTTAAACTTAACTGATTGATGATGTAGTTCCTCACTGAGTTCTTGAAAGTCACTCCAGGAGGGTTCCAACTCTTCATCCAGTGATTCCTGCATGTTAGAAATATTGGAAGAATTTAACTTATCAGGATTAGAGTGTACCTTAATATCATCTTGGTCGGTTCCAAGTGCCATGAGGCATTGATCCTGACTGATGGCGTTGTTTGTAGAAGTCAGCTCATCCTCATCTTCAGTGTCAGTGAAGATGTCCATGTCGCCAGCTGCTTCTTCTGCTACCATGGCCTTATTCTTTCCAGCTTGCTTGGCCCTCAATGCTTCTCTCTCTTTCTTTGAGAGGTCTGGACAGTCACCTTTGAAATGTCCCTCCTTGCCACATTCAAAGCAACCGTTGGTCACAGGCTTTGAACTGTCTCGAGTTCGGTTGGACTTATAGAATCTCTTGTATTTCCGAACCGAGTGTTCATGTCGGCTAGTTTCTTTGACAGAGCAGCAATGTTCTGCTGCAGTTCCTCTCTGCTTGGCTCCTTTGCAGCTGTATCTACAGACCTGGTTGGCCTCGATGTTCTCGATTTGGAGTAGTCAGCTCGAAGAGCAACTGACTTTAAGGCTGAACCAACATCCTCAAGTCGACTCGTCTGAACCGAGGACTGAGATCTTCTTCGGTTCACCTTATACTCATTTCCCTTTAAAATTGAGAACAATCTTTCAGTTTCCATTTCACCAAGGTCAGCTCAGCTCTCGTGGATATTAGTGAAGGTATCCCACTCAGCCGGTAGAGCTTGCAACACTTTGAGATTGATTTCTCTTAGTGTGTATTTTCCTCTTCGGATGGACTGGATGTCCATAAACCGGAGCTCTAGTTGATTAATTGTTTCATCTGTTCTCAGACAAAAGTTGTCGAAGTCTTGGCATGCATGTGAGAACTTGTTCTCCTTCGTCTCATCGCTTCCTTCACTCAGCGATGCCAAGATATCCCACATTTCTTTGGCAGTCTCACACTCTTCGATCCAAGGGAGATAATCTTGTCCAACAGTGGACATAATCGTGCTTTGAGCCCAAATATCCAACTGGCTCACCTTGGCTTCCTCTGGAGTGTAGTCTTCCGGCTGCTTCTCCACAAACTCCACAACTGTATCCCCATCATTAGGATTTGTAGGAGTGCGAGCGATTCTCTCTTTGATGATGATCGATTCGGACGAGAGAACTTGTTGCATCCTATGATGCTTCAACAGTAGGATCTTCTTCATCCGCGTCCTTCAGGATGTATAATTTACTACCGAGAACATGACCACGATCTTGTCCTTGACGTCCATCTGCACACAACAACAGAACAAATATGCGAGCAAATATGCACTAGCGTGAAAAATTAGATCTGTTCAGTTGACCACTGAAGAAAAATACTTCGAATTCACACCTTGTGAAACAGAGTGAGTAGTCTTTTGAACCACTACTCTGATACCACTTGATGGTCCCGAAACGAGTTCTGGTGTATGGGGGAGGGGAGAATATACCAGATGCAACTTTTTAAAACAACCCCCTAAAAAATTATCTCCTTTATTCTGATAACTGTTGTTGTAAGCAAACTCAACTAAAGGCAAAATCTTCTGCAAGTTATCTCCTTTATCTATCACCACGGCTCTCAACATATCTTTCAGAACTTGAATTGTCCTTTTTGACTGACCATCCGTCTGAGGGTGGTAAACTGTACTGAACTGTAATTACGTTCCTAACTCTTTCTGAAAGCTTTCCCAAAAACGGGTGGTAAACATAGAATCTCGATCGGATGTAATCATCTTAGGAACTCCATGCGATCTCTTTAACATAAATGTGGACTAACTTATCTGATAATTAGGTGATAGGAATAGGTATGAAATGAGTGGACTTCGTCAATCGATCCACAATCACCCATATGGTTGTATTTCCTTTCTTTGTCTTTGGCAAAACCGTCACAAAATCCATATTAACATCATCCCACTTCCACATCGGGACCGGTAATGGTTGGAGAGGTCCATAGGGTCTCTGATGTAAAGACTTCACTTGCTGGCAAGCTAAACACCTTTCCACAAACAAGGCTACGTTTTTCTTCATTCCTGCCCACCAGAATTGTTGCTTCAAATCCTGATACATCATCGTACTGCTGGGATGGGCGGTGTATGAAGTATCATGGGCTTCACTAATAATCTCATTCTTTAACTCTTCATCATTTGGTATACATAGTCTACCACGAAACAACAAGGCATTGTCGTTCGACTCTCTGAAATCCTCAACTCCTTCTTTTCTGATTTTAAGCCTCAAATTCTCTAACTTCTCATCTTTTCTTTGGCTATCTATGATGCGGGTTCTAAGGTTGGGCTCCACTACTAAAGATGCACTAACTTGCTCCATCGACATCGGGGGTGGAATTACTTTGATTCTCATCTTTCCAAATTCTTAGACTAACTTTTCCTCCTCGGATAGGTGAAATCCTAACTCCGAATTTTCCTTTCTACTCAACGCATCGGCTATGGCATTGGCTTTTCCAGGGTGATAAGAAATTTTGCAGTTGTAATCTTTTACCAACTCAAGCCATTGTCTTTGTCTCATGTTCAACTCCTTCTGCTCGAAGAAATACTTCAGACTTTCATGATCCGAAAAGATTTCGCACTTGGCTCCATAAAGATGGTGTCTCCAAATTTTTAGAGCATGTACTACTGCTGCCAACTCCAAATCATGCGTCGGATACTTCTTTTCGTGAGGTTTAAGTTGTCTTGAAGCATACGCTATCACCTTTCCATCTTGCATCAATACACATCCCAAACCTTTGTAAAGATGCGTTTGTCAATAGGCTCATCATTGGCTTTGCTATCTTGGAAAATCCTTCTATAAATCACCGGTAGTAACCTGCCAAACCTAGGAAACTACGGACTTCATGAACTGATGTTGGCGATTTCCACTCTTGAACTGCTTGTACTTTGGCTGAATCCACCTTGATTCCTTCGGACGAAACAACATGTCCTAGAATATTCACTTCCTTTAGCCAGAATTCGCACTTACTAAATTTGGCATACAACTTATCCGATCTTAATCTTTCCAATATGATTCTGAGATACTTTTCGTGTTCTACTTCATCTTTCAAAAATAATAAGATATCGTCAATGAATACCATCATGAATTTGTCCAAGTATTCATGAAAAACATGATTTATCAAATCCATAAATACGGCTGGGGCATTTGTCAAACCGAAGGGCATTACAACGAACTCGTAATGTCCATATCTTGTTTTGAACTTGGTTTTTGGAATATCTTCCTGCCTGATCTTCAGCTGGTGATATACAGATCTTAAATAGATTTTGGAGAAAACACTGACTCCTTTCAACTGGTTGAATAGATCATCTATCCTTGGCAAAGGATACGTGTTCTTGAGTGTAATCTTGTTGAGCTCTCTGTAATCAATGCACATCTTCAGACTACCGTCTTTCTTCTTCAAAAATAGAATTGGTGCTCCGCAAGGGAATACACTTGGTCAAATAAAACCTAAATCTAACAACTCATGCAACCGAATCTTTAACTCTTGGAGTTCCTTCGGGGCCATTCTGTACGGGGCTTTAGAAATCGGGGCTGATCCGAGCTCAAGATCAATCATAAACTCCAATTACCTATCCGGGGGTAATCCTGACAAAACTTCTGGAAACATGTCTTTATATTCTCTTACTACCGCTATAACGTCAATACTCAACTCTTGCTCCTCATTCTTCTTCAGATAAATCAGATATACTTGCGTATCATTTTTCCTCATCAGCTTCTCTGCTTTCATAGCCGAAATAATCGGTATACTCTTTCCTGTTCTTCTATCAACTCCATGAACTACGGTCGGCTCTTTTCCAGAATGTTGAAACGTAATCTGCCTCTGGTCGCATCAGATCGTCATGAAATTCTCGTTTAACTAATCCATTCCCAAAATTATATCCACATCCCACATCTGGATTAGATTTAGGGATCTTGCGGATAATGTACGATTTTCGAACTCAAATTCTAAATTCGAGCAAACGCGTGATACTAACGTAAATCTACCCAAAGGGGTCGAAACTCTAAGCTCCTGGTTCGACTCTTCTACATCTAAGCCAAGGGTTTCTACACACACACTAGCTATAAACGAATGCGATGCACCAGTATCAAACAAAACGATAATGGGCACATCTGTTAGCTTTCCCATACCTGTGAGATTTCCTTGGTCTTTAACTCCAGCTTTCTGCTTGATCATGAAAACCCTCTGATAGTGCGGCGGCTCCTGCTGAGGGGGCTGCTGCTTCTGCGGCTGCGGCTTGCACTGACCCTGGGGTTGTTTTGGTTGTGGGGCTCCTTGTATAGCTCTCATCTGCGAAGACGGGTACTGATTCGGTCTTCCACTGCTCGTTCCATGCTATTTACTTGGGCACTGGTTCGAGAAATGACCAGGTCTTTCACAATTATAACAAACCTTGCTTCCTGCCTTGCAGATGCCTTGATGCATCCAACCGCATTTCGAACACGGGGGAGTCCTTGGGGTCCAAAAGATGCGCTATTCTGATTGCCATGCTGGAGTTTCGCTTTATGAGCTTGATGATGCTGCTGTTGTCCTCTTCCTTGCCACGGTTTCTTATTTGGATGGTTTCCACCACTCCATTTTCCTTTTCTTTTCACGTTTGGTCCATGCTGGGAAGATTGAGGGGTAACAGTTGTCGTTATCTGGTTTTAATATTGAGGGGTTGCTGAAGAGTGTGATCCTCTCTCTAGCTGCATTGCCAACTCCATGTCAAAGGCTCGATTAAGGGCTTCACCATAAGTCATACCGCTCTGACTTGAAAGAACTACGCGAATGTCTTGCCTTAAACCTGCTCGGAAAAGCTCACACATTTTCTCATCGGAATCTACTTTGTCGGGTGCAAAACGAGCTAATTCGTAAAACTCTTGATCGTACTCTGCCACTGTTTTCTTTCCTTGTCTCAGCTCCGTGAATTCGTTTGCCTTCTGCTTTCGATAACTCCTGGGTACGTACTTCTCGTATAGGGTTTCCTTGAACTGCTCCTACGTTAGATTCTCATGTTCTTTGAGAGTATACGTCCTCTGTCAGGCTTCCCACTAGTAGTCGGAGGAACTTTTGAGTTGATATGTCATGCATTCGAGATGTTCGCGATCTCCATAACGAAGAAAACAAAAAATTCGTTCCAGAGAACGAATCCAGTCCTCGACTTCTGCAGGACTGCCTTTACCATCTAAAGTCAGCGGGTTTTGTCGAAGAAAAAGCTCTTCGATTCAACACTCATTCTAAAGAGGCGGGGTCTGGTCCCATCACTCTTCTTCATCATTTTGTTCGGCTCTCTCGTTTCTTTGTCTTGGCGGCATTCTAAAAGAAATGCTAAGGATTAGGAACTTCGGCAAAACTTACTCGAAAATTTTTCTTGACTTTCGAACACTTCTCCTCTTAAGAGGAAACACAATCCTCAATCGATACTTATCAAGCATTTACGGGAGAATCTTCTCACATAAGGCATTCAATTTGCAAATAAAATAGTTCTCAACTTTAAATTAACACAATCATACAAGTAATGTCATGATTTCTCACAATATAATCAACCTCAGCTTATCACAGAATATCATGCTCAACAATTTCTCATATACTCAAACATACACAACACATATATAGTCACTCAGAAATTCACATCTCAATTAACCTTGAAAACAATCATTCGATATCTCGACTCTCTTACTCGTATCTCAAAGACATACAATTCTCAAAGCAATTAGGAGACTCAAAATTGATTTTAACAGCCTAATGGCTTCTTTTTCATGTCATCAGGATGATGGCCTCTTTTGAGGACTTATACCAAAATAAGGGATAAATATTCACATCAGAAAAAATTCCTTATACGCCTACAAGATGTTCTATATCTAAAAAATGAACTAAACACGCGATCCTACTTCACATGTTGTTCTACCAACCATCTATGCATCAAGTCATATAATTTACATCATGACAGAAAATAAAAAGAGTTTAACTCTCGACAAAAAAGTAAATATTGCACGGGGTTTTCCATAGCTTTCTAGAACTGGTCCTAAGCGTGAGAACCATCGTCACTCGAGTCGTCATCAACGCGCTGCTCCTCATCGGGGTCCTCCTCAGGATCCTTCTCTAGATCCTTCTCTTCCACGTCATTACCTTGACCCTCGGCTGCTGCTAAGACCTCTAGAAAGTCGCCATAGGCGTGTCCGGGAACTTCCCACGGGTTGGTCATGTCTCCAGTCTGCTCATCCTCGAAGTGAGCATTGACGTGCTGTAACTCAGACTCGTCCCACTCGGGGCTCTCCTAACTACGTTGGCTACTCTCGTGACGAAGATAAGATCCAACGATGCCGTTGATCTCTCGCTATAATGCCTAATCGGGGCTCACTGTCGGCACATCGTAAGGCGGATGATGGAAAGAAAATCCATTGCTCGGGAGCAGCTGGAGGTAACCGGTGCCTACTATAGCCTGAACGGCTGGGTCCTCTGAGGTTTTGTCATCATGGCCTACACGTCTTGACCTAGAAGACTCGTCCACTGGCGGCACTGGAGAGGGAGTGCGGTCTCGGTGTCGAAATAGCTCAGGTTGGTCATACGAAAGAGGTAAGGATCTGAAAGGATCATACAAACCATCTGGCTAAGTAGCAAACAAGTTGGACGAGGCGAAAGGATCAAATGAACATAGAGGTAGCACATCTCCAGAAAATGGGTTGAACTGATAGGCGGCTCTCGGCTCATGGCGAGGCGGAAAGAGGACTCGGATAGGGACTGGTCCGTCTCAGAGGGGAGACTTAGGCTGAGGCTCAATGTGAATACCATTTGGCTCAGCTGGCAGGATAGGGTCGAAAGGTCCAGGAGACGGAGCACCATACTCAATGAACTGGCCTGAGATAGTAGCAATGAACGCATTGCAGTGTCTATAAAGATAAACACCTAAGTACTGGCATCCAAGGAATCCCCGTACAAACGATGCTGCCCAGTTGCACCACTCTTGAGGAAGGGCCTGAATCAGATGAACCATTCCGTCGAGTACATTAACGTCAAGATACTTTACTGTCTCCCAAATCTTATGGTACCGTACTAAGAATTCGGCAATCATCTAGTGATACGACTTTCTAATATGCAGGTACTCCTGCATCATCACTCGGTCACTCTCATCGTCCATCCTATACGATTTAAAACGAGTTAAGCACACTTGAACAGTTAATCAATCACATTTGAATTTCCCGACTCCACATACCTGTTTTTGCTTCCCAAAGAGGTTTTATTGCTTAGGGTACTTGGCAATTCCATTTCACGAAAATGTTTGCACAAACGTTCCATCCTTTTCGATTTCCACACAAAATACAGAATTAGGGAAGAAATTCTAAGGCAATCTAGTTATGCAAGCTACTTACGAAGAATTTATCTCTAGACAAGCGCAAATAACAACTAAATAACTCAAGTAAATTTTTAACTTAAAGCTTTTGAAAATATTTGTACCTGGTTGCCAGATGATATGGGGAATGCTCGATGTATTACAGACTTAAACAAGTCTAGAAAATTAAATCTAGACTCGACTCACAAGAAAGTTTAAGCTTAACAGCAGACGAGCTGCTCTGATACCACTATGTCATGACCGTGTTCGAGTTGTATAAAGAAGACTAGAATCCATTGGACACTGAGGGTGAAACCTCGAAATAAAACTTAACTCAACAAGGGATCATGCTCGGGAACAAGGGAATATAGATTGAAAGCGATAACAAATAAGAACATGCTTTCAATTTCTTAACTGAAATAAACGAGCTTTGGTAATTAATTCAAGTGTCGGAAGTAGATAAAATATACCGAATCCAAGTCATATAGAATAATAAGGGAACAAGAAATAGTTTCTAGCATCGAGCTCATTATATCGACAAAATATCAGAGTATCAGTTTAAGAATTTAAAACAACCAAAGTTGTTTATCATACAGCGGAATAACATACTCAAGTCCCACATTTACAAATATGAAGATATGCAATTGCAAGCTTAAACCAAAAGAAGACTCGACTTTATTCAAGCAAACACACCGTCGAGCACCTTCCGCCATCTTCATCCAACAAACCTGCACGTTTAGAAATACATGCAGGGCATGCCAAAATAATTTAAAACTTTGCTCGATAGAGCTATATAATTGAATTTGTCTTGTCATTGCATCACAAGTGTTAGTACTATTTAAAATATTTTCACTTGTGTATGCAAAAATCATTTTCTTTTTCTTGAAACGACTGCGCAGTCAACATATATAATTTAATAGCAACATGTATGAATCAATCTATCATATAATCTCTTGTGTCGAGAAGTAGGCCTCCTTCTCAAACACTGTGACCGGCCTAACCGAAGCAAGGGTCACAGTCAATTCGAACAATTAACAACATGTGTGTTCCTGTCTCACACAGGATAATAATAACTCAAGTAGATGATTAAACATACCAAAACTCAGATAAAATGACAAGTAAATTAAATTAAAAACTCACATAATATGATAATAATAATCACATTCATCACTTTGTTTTGGTTAAAAAGCCCACATGACTGCAAAAGGGGTTTGTCGGGTTAGCTGCTTTCTCATTTCGTTCTCACTTCTCGGCCCCGCTCGTTCCTTCAAGAATAACATCTTATAAGGGCGAGACTACTTGCTCGAAAAACGTAACGAACTATAATTACTCGTCTGAAGGACTTCTACATGACTCGGGTTTCTTAACTTATCTCAACTTATCTAACTCGATTTTTCTCGGTTTCTCGGCTCTACCCAAGTACTAAACCAATAGACTCTCGGACTCGGGTACTTGACTCATCAGTATCCAAATATTTTATTAATTAAATAATCCACAAATGTCAAGAAATTACTATTCACATTACACGTCTCGTTTTTCTCGATTTCTCGAGTCAAATGAACTCAGAAAATTACGAGATTAATTCTCGGGTTCTAATATCACAATTCATTCACAAACAAATTGTCACATCAAGAATCGGACATTCCCAAACAGATAAACGATCGACTTCGATAAAAGAAATAATATTCTAGAAAAATTCTAGAAAATCACATAAAATTATTTAATTATAATTATCAACTCGGAAACTCATTCAAGACTCGGTTATTAACTCATGCTGACTCGACTCTGCTCGGTTCAAACTTTATAAAATAAAAGTTATTAGATTTAAACGAAATTAGATTTATTTTTCTTAAAATAAATTAAAGACTTAAAATATGGAATCGGATTTAAAATCTGAATTATTAATAAAAATTCTTCAGAATAAAGTCTACGTCATTTTTCTCGTAAAACGTGTCACTATTTCTCGTAACTCGTGTATATTCTCGGAAAATTACCAAATTTGGCAAAATGACTTGGATACTTCTAATTAATTATTAACTCGATTAATTTTACTCATCTTTGATTTTAAATTTTACAAAATTGCTTGATTCTCATTTTCTACTCGATTTTTCATTTATAATTTTCATTACTCGATACTTTCACATACTAACTCGGTTTCAAGAATTTTAAAAAGCTAATTTAGTTATTTTTATTCTAATTTCATCGTTTAATTGACAACACTTTCAAACAACATCGTGAACTCAAAATTCATCTTTAATCTCTTTTGTGTATCGATTATTTTGAATTTTAGTGCAACATTTGTCTGATTTCAAAAACTCGAGATTCTATAATACTTAGAAAAATTTCATTTGATCAATTTTTCAATCAAATTACTCAAAAGAACTCAAATACAAAAGGGATAATGGCCTGTAAAATCTAAACCTTTTTTCAAAATAATGAATTGCACATGAGCTTTTTTTCCCCCAACAAACATAACCGTGGATTTTTGTCTGATTTTGCACACGTTCACCGATTTCTCCCAACTGAAATCTGGCGTGGAGGCCTGAATTGACACATAGACGCCAGAATATGCAAAACGACGTCGTTTTGTTAAATTTTGATTTAAAAAATAATAATAAATGCCACATCATATTCCAACTAATAATTCTTAATTAAAAAAAAATATATAACTATTATGGACCTCTCTCTCTTCCCCCAACTTCTCCCTCGTCTGCTACTACCACCACCTGCCCACCATCAACTTCTTCTCCCTCTCATAGCCGCCAACATCCTTCTCTCTCTCTCACCCCCCAACACCCATAACAAATTCTCCCAGCAAACCAAACCACCACTCTCCGACTTCCTAATCTGAAACCCTTCCTCTTCGCCACTCGCATTAGGCGGGGCAGAAGGCGATCTCGGCATTCCACCTCCGCCGCCACTCAAAGCCGCCCTCCTCCACTATGCCTCATCTCCAGATATACTCAATTCCTTCTCCCCCGCATACGGGTAGACCTGACCTGGCTTATTCGCCCCATCGGATATCCACAGCAGTGAGCAAAGGTCGTTCCTGGCCGGGTTATGAAACCCGACAGCAGAACGACTCAGCGGCGGCAGAGACAGAAGTAGCCTAGTTGAGTGGCGGCGAAGAGGAGGGAGGAGTGGAGAGAGGGGGTGAGGTCGGAGAGAGAGATAAGAGGAGGGGTGACGGAGGCGGTGGATGAGAGTGGGGAGGAGATCGAGCGATGGGTGGAAAGGGAAAGGGTAGGAGGGAGGCGGTGGAGGAGATGTGAGAGAATATCGGGAGTGGTGGAGTCATAAGAGAGATTAAAGTTAAAAGAGGGGGTGGGAGCAGCGCGGCGGTGGTGGCAAAGGGCGGTGGCAGGTATTGGTGGTGGTGGTTTCGGCTGCGGCGGCTTGGGACGGAGGATTGTTTGGGGAGGGGGGATATACTGCAGCCACCGCGGCCCTCTCTTCGACGGTGGCGGTCGGAGGTGGAGGTGGGTGTTGTAGAGGGTGTAAATAGGAAGCAGACGGACGGCGAGAATATGCAGAACATTGGCTACGAGGAAATTGGAGGCGTAAACCTTATCGTCGCAGTCCCAGCAGAGACTGGCTTGATCGGAATCGCAGAACATTCTCACCGTCGTTGGTGGTTGCAGAAGTGACGATTGAGGGATGATGGTGGTGGCGGTGAGAATAGGGGTGGGAGAGAAGTTAGAGACAGAGGGGGTGGGAGGAGAGAGAAAAGAGAGAAAAGGGATGAGTTGGCACCTTATGTGTTTTTTTTTTTTTTTTACACAAAACGACGTCGTTTAGTGTATTCCGGCGTCCATCGTGTAAAATCCGACTTCCACGTCAGATTTCAGTTGGGGAAAATCGGTGAACATGTGCAAAATCAAACAAAAATCCACGGTTATGTTTGCTGAGGGAAAAAGAAAAGCTCATGTGCAATTCACGATTTTGAAAAAAGGTTTAGGTTTTACAGGCCATTATCCCAATACAAAAATTCTTTTTCTTAAGCTCATTTTGTTTGACCTTTATAGGCTTTTTTCCCATAGGAATCTGATTTTAACGATTTTAAATTCTAATATACTCCAAATAATTTCAATAACACTAATCTAACTTTATCTCATAACTAAGAACACATAATTATCAAAAATCACAAATATTTCTACCTCATTTGGTTCGAACTTTTCATGTTCGAGCAATTAAATTTCTTTCTTCTATTCTCTTAAAAACTTAAGCTTATAATCTACTCTCAATTTCATTCATCATGCATCAAACTATTCAATATTAACATACAACATCAAAATCATCAACTTATACTCATTTTTTTTTCGACTTTTTTCTAGTAAAAATAGCAAAACAACTCATTTCTTCATCTTAATCATATATCATGCATAAATCATCATATTATCATTATTCTATCATGAAAATCCTCAAGATCATCACAAAATCACCAAACACACATATATATACCCATCGAAAATTTCAAGAAAAATAATAAGAAATTTCATACTCTTTAGTTCCTCAATTTCTCATGCATCCTAATACTCAAAATTTATCAAATAATTCATCAAAACTATAAATAGAACTTAGGCATAAAAATCACTAATTCTAGTTAAAATTTTTGGTCCTTTTTGAAATAAAATGACCCAAAATTTCCAACTTCTTTTTCATGCATCTAAACCACTCAAAATCATCATACTCAAATTATCAACTCATTCATCAATCTTCCTAACAAAATTTCCTCTTTTCCTCTTCTTATTCCATTCGATTTTCATGAAGAAAAGTAGGGAAAAATTCTTCTCCTTTAGCTAGTTATCTTCTAACTCTTAGATTAATTCCTAAAGCACATTTCTATCATCAAATTCATGCTTCAATCTTCATCATAAAATTCCTAAAGTAACCCTATCATTTTCGGCACATATAGGAATTAAACATGCATGATTTTTCCTTCATCTTTTCACATACATATATACATACAAGAAGCATAAATATTATGCTTAAAACAAGAATCGACACTCCTCCACCCTAACCTTCATCATCGACGGTCAAGAGAGGGAAGAAGGGGTTCAACTTTAAACTTCTACTTTCCAAGAACAAACCTTGCAAAGCTTCAACTCTTGAGCCTCAAGATCAAGCTAGAATCGAGCTCCTTTCATGGCACAAAGCTACCGAAAAATGAAAGAAAGAAAGGAGAATGAATCATAGTCTCAAATCGATCACAAAGATATGAGGATTACGAATACCTTAATGGTTTAGTCTTTGGATGATCAGAAGTGATCTTCTTATGATTTTTGGAAGCTTGGAACTACTCTTCAATGGAGGTTTGAGGGAGAGATGGTGTGTGTGTGTGTGCGCCTATGCCGAGGGAGAGAATGAGAAGGGAGAGAGAGAGATATCGGCCATAATGAGAGAAGGGGAGAGAGAGTAGAGCATGAGAAAGAGTGGGAGAAAGAAATAGGGAGAGAGATATTTAGCATATGGTGGAATTTTTGTGCGATAAAAATCGTCGGAAGAAAAAGTTTTCCGGTTCAAAACATCCCTATTTTTCCGTTTAACTCTCAAACGAGTCCTAACTCGTCACGACTCTTTCTCGATGTCAAAAACCTCTCTACTTTGTCTCAAACCACATCAAATAAATCAAGAAATCCAAATATCCAGTTTTCAGATTGAAATTTCGAGCAACGAAGAAAAAGTCAGAATTCACTATTCATATTAGGGTTTTCTGGACCTTCAACTAAATTTCCTCTCAAACGATCTCTGACGACTCTCAAACATATCTCAAAGCTTTTAGAATCATTTTTAGGCTCAAAAGACTCTAATTAGACGAAATGCAGAAAAACTCGTCGAATAACGAAAACTCGGGAAAAGTAATTATTCATCCAAAAACGAAACTTTTTAGAAATTTCTGAAATTTGAACACAAACTAAAACTCATATAATCATACTCAATCAATTTATCACACAATCGATTCGGATAACCGAAACGAGAAAAATCACGTAAAGACATTCTAGGGCATTTTAGTAATTTTAAGAGAAAATTTCTTTTATCGGAAATTTTTATCACATAAGGCACACAATTAAGGCACATAAACTCAATTAAGACGAACTTAAAGACTTATAAAAGATCGGGGTATTACATATTAGCCCTATTTAACAAAATTTGAATCGCCTAAAATATCCTTACTACTTATCAAAATTAAAAGCAATAACATAATATAAAATATAATATTTATATAATATATCATAACAAATATTAACTTACCTTATTGATAATTTAATATTTACCTTATAGTATTATATTATGATTTGAAAAAAATATTTTATTAATATACCTATCATGCATTTATAACCTTTATTAATATGCAATACCAATCTTGTTATTTAGTCCATATGTGATTTTAATCACGTTATTGCAGCTTTTTCTTTTTTTTTTTTAAACTTTTGCAACTTCAAGTTGCCTCCGATCTTCCAAGAGCCACTTAAAATTCTTAAATATTTTTTAGGTTCAATCAATCCGTGTTTAACTCACCTAATCTTTTCAAGGTACCAAAACTTAGCGGTGATTTATTCTCCATCAAAAAGGTCTACTGCATCTGCAAATTTCAAAACGTATACTCATATTCGTGATGAACCATATTAAGGTAATTTTTCTATGCATATACTTGTGCAGTATACTTATCTATTTTTTTAATAAATATAATTATCCATTACTATTATTCTTTAATAAATATATTCTTTTTATTCTCGACAGAAGCAAGAAAAATCCACTTTATTAATGCAAAGAACGCAGCGATGCATGTTGTTATACTTATCTATTTTATTGTTAATAAATATAATTATTCATTACTATTATTCTTTAATATGAGTTAGGGTTATAGAATTAATATATTCTTTTTATTCTCGCCAGAAGCAAGAAGAAGCCACTTTATTAATGCAAAGAAAGCAACGATGCCTATTGATGAATTCTTTATTTTGGATGGTGCATATTATTTTAAAAGATTACATTCGACAAAAAGACATCAAATTTCTTGACACTCTTTCTTAATGCAATGTAATACCCCGGAAAATCCCGACTGACTTAAAAATTTAAAGTTATTAATAAAAATGACTTTGCACGCCAAAGTTTACGATTCTGAATTCTAAAACCAACGGTGAAATCCGTTTCCGAAAATAAATTACGGAAGTCAGTTAGATGACTAGTGTATTTAGGGTTATCGCGTACAAAAACTTTTTAGTTCTAGAACTCAGAACGGAAAATTGTCTGATTTTTACATTCACGAAATCGCGATACGAACTCGCCCGAGAAAGTTCGTTTTTTTTAATTTTCCGGACGAAACTCGGACTTTGACGTCCCGAGTTTTTGTCGGAATTAAGTTTTTAAATATTACTTTCTGATTAAGTAAAATATATCGAGATTATTGGTCAAATCGAATTTTGACGATATTGTGCCGAGTTACGTTTTTCGTCTTTCGATTTCCGTAATGTCGTATCGCGCCGGAAAAACGCGTATTTCTTCTTTTCTTCCCCTCATAGCCGACTTCTCTCTCTCACTCACATTAGGATATTTTCTTTTTATAAGGTATTAACTTTATGACTCACATTAGTTTATTAATTAAGTGTAACACCTCATACCTATTATACTTTACACATAAGTCTAATTAGAAATATCTTATACTTGTTAGTCATCTTCTACCCTCCCAAGCCCCCCAAAACCGCCACACACACATACAATATCTCCCTCTCCATTTTCTTCCATCTCCATTGAAGAGCTTCAAGTTCTTGACAAGAAATTCCACAAGTTCATCATCCTCCATCGAATCCTATTTCTTCCTTCACTAAAGTTTAAGGTAATCTCCTCCTCTACATTTCTATCCAAATGGATTCCATTTCTTTTAATTTTCTCATGTTGATCGAAAATTAGGATGATGTAATTAGATGTTTTGATCTTTAATTAGTGTAATTAGATGGATTAGACATGATATCTATGATTAAAATTGAAAGAAAATCAAGAACCCTATTTTCTTCTTAATACCGAAAATTTGGGGCTTTGGAGTAGGATGTTTGGATTCTTCAATTAGTTGTGTAATTGATCTTAAGAGATGTTCGATTGATGATTAAACAAAGAAAAATCAAAACCCCTATGTATTGGATGAGGACCGAGTTTTAGGCTATGGTTTGAATTGGGGGTTTTCAATTTAATGATGTAACAAGACTTGAATTGATTAATTGATAATATAGTAGTATGATTAATGGATTAATGATGTTAATCGATGAAGAAAATCACCCCCTTTAATTTGTTGTCAATAGCGAAAATTATGAGAAATTGGGGGATTTCATGTAGTTTGATTTAGTTGATGATTTGTTGATGAATTAATGTTGCTAATGATAGTAGATGATGTTGGGAATTAATTGAAATTATTCTAAAATTATTTGTAGAACGTAAGAGACTAAGAACTCGAATTAAGTCGAGTTTAAGTAATGATATGAGGTGATGATGTATATAATAATGAATCTCGTTAGATGTTGATTAATGTCGTAGAAAATGAACGAATTCCAATAACTTTTGAAATCTTGTAAGAGACGAACAAGTGGACGTAATTAATAATCGAGAAGTCGAGTAAGGATTCTGACTTGATAATAGTGTTTATTATGGACTAAGGCACGACTTTATAGTTGATGACATGAGCATTCGGATTATTATACTATGAGTTGTAGTTATAGTCGAGAACTAGAAACGAGAATTTGTTAACTTGATTTTGGTATAGTAAATGGTAG
Organism: Schizonepeta tenuifolia; assembly: GCA_029490685.1. Taxonomy (NCBI): domain Eukaryota; kingdom Viridiplantae; phylum Streptophyta; class Magnoliopsida; order Lamiales; family Lamiaceae; genus Schizonepeta; species Schizonepeta tenuifolia. Next base: position 12,961,356 of record CM055958.1, on the reverse strand, counting down.
TTGAAACGACGAGGTTTGATCGTCGTGGTTATAAATGAGTTTTGAAAAGGAGTCCTTCACGTACGGGAGTACGTGTTGACTGCCTTGAGAGTCAAGTTTCGTGAGAAATCGAGTACGAGAACTTAGAACGAGCTTAGGAAGTTATTCGTCGATTCTATCAAGCAACTAGGGTTAGCCGCGGCAGTTTTGCGACCCTTCCCGGAAACTGTAATATCTCTTAGCTCGTTTATCGGATTTGAGATCCGTAAATTGGAGCGGAAACTAGACTTTTCAAGCTTTCTAACGGTACAGGACTCATCCCCTGTTTCCAATTTCTCTGTTCTGGGCAGTCCCCAGAACTACTGCATTGCGCAGTGAAATTCCTTAGTTTCTTTCGATCTTTTAAGCCGTAATAAGTTAACGACTATCTTCTCTACTGACCTAAGAGTCGAGTATGAAACCTTTCGAGTTCTAAACGATATTTGTTCAAGTCTCGTTCCCGCTTAATTAAAAGAATATAGATTAGCGTGCAAAGGCCTAAAAGCTTAAAAACATGTGAAACTAATTTGATTTTGATTTCGAATTCAGTTTTCTTTTTATCGACTCGATGACTTATCGAAGTTATGATTATTTACGATGAAGGAGGAAGTCGACAGTCGGGATAAGGTGAAGGATCAAACGACGGGAATTCATTTAGTAGTTCTGTAACGTATAAGGTGGGCTTTCCTACTTATAACAAACAAAATGTGGGTTTTTCCACACATCGAAAGTGACATTTATAGCTTTGATAACTGTGTTTTATCAAACGTGATTATCAGGCATAAACTATTTTGTGTTTTATGTGAGTTCTCTTGTTCCTTCTGAGTTGGCTGACTAGTTAACTTTCGATCGACTTTGAGTTAGCTACATGCTTTCCAAAGTATGTGCACTTTGTAGCCTGTGGTGTATGTGGTATCCTGTTGAGGGGTAACCAGCCACGGTGAATGAGAATTGGACAAGATTTGAACGTAACATCTGTCAGAAAATGCTTGGCCAAGCTACATTGTGAAAATAATAAAATGTTTAGTAGACACGGGTTCATTTTCAAACAAAACCCCGATGTGCTACAAGGATGTAATACCCCAGAATTTCCGTACGATCTTAAAAATTTAAAGTTAATAATAAAAATGGCTTTGCACGCCTAAGTTTACGATTTTGAATTCTAAGACCAACGGTGAAATCCATTTCCGAAAATAAATTATGGAAGTCAGTTAGATGACTACTGTATTTAGGGTTATCGCGTACAAAAACTTTTTAGTTCAGGAACTCAGAACGGAAAACCGTCTGATTTTTACATTCACGAAATCGCGATACGAACTCGCCCGAGAAAGTTCATTTTTTGATTTTTTCGGACGAAACTCGGACTGTGTCGTCCCGAGTTTTTTTCGGAATTAAGTTTTTAAATATTATTTTCCGATTAAGTTAAATACGTTAGAATTTTTGGTCGAATCGGAATGTGACGATTTTGTGCCGAGCTATGTTTTTCATCATTCGATTTTCGTAACGTCATATCGCGTCGGAAAAGCGCGTATTTTCTTCTTTTTCCCCCTCATGACCGACTTCTTCCCCTCTCTCAAGCTTGATATTTTCATTTTATATAGTTTTATCCTAATGACTCACTACTAAAGATATTATCCTACTTTACACCTATTAACATTATATTTCCATAACATAATTAGTCATCATCTTCCTTATCTCCCTCCCCCCAAAACCGAAACCACACACACTTACATTCACTCTCTCTTTACTTCCATCACCATTGAAGAGTTCAAGTTCTTGGAGCAAAAGTTTTCACACAAGTCTCTAATCCTCCATCGAATTCTATAACTTCCTTTAGTAATCTTCAAGGTAATCTCCTCCTCTTTAATTCTATCCATTCCAAATCCATTTCTTTTTATTTTTCATATGGATCAATTTTCTTGGGAGGATGAATTAGATGTTTAATCTTCGATTAGTGTATTTAGATGTGATTAGATATGAATTTAGGGATTAAAATTTGAAGAAATCAAGAACCCTATTTGTCTAATCATTACCGAAAATTAGGGCTTGGGTGTAGGATGTTTGAATTCTTCAATTAGTTGGATAATCATACTTAGGAGGTGTTCAATTAGTGATTAGAACAAAAAAAAATCAAAACTCCTATGAATATGGATGAAAACCGAATTGAGCTAGGGTTTTGAATTGGGGATTTTTGTTTAATGTGAAATTAGACTTGAATTGATTAATTGATGTTATAGTAGTATGATTAAGGGATTAATGATGATGTTTGATGAAGAAAATCACCCTTTAAATTATAGGGTTAATACCGAAAAATATGAAAGAATTAGGGGTTTCCATGTAGTTGATTTAGATGTTGATTTGTTGATGAAATAATGTTTATAATGATAATAGTTGATGTTATGATTTTAATTGGAATTTTCTAAAAATATTTTGTGAGTCGTAAGAGACAAAGAGCTCGATCTAAGTTGAGAATTAAGTAATGTTATGAGGTGATGTTGTATATAAAAATGATCTATGTTAGATGATGTTTGATGACGTAGAAAATGAACGAAATCCGATAACTTTTGAAATCTTGTAAGAGACGAACAAGTGGTCGTAATTAATAATCGAGAAGTCGAGAAAGAATTCTAACTTGATAATAATGTTTATAATGGACTAAGGTACGACTTTGTAGTTGACGACATGAGCTTTCGAGCTATTATAATATGAGTTGTAGTTATAGTCAAGAACTAGAACGAGAATTTGTAACTTGATTTTGGTTTAGTAATTGGTAGTTGAGATGACGATGTTTAGGACGTCGTGCTAAAGAAACGATTTTTAAGAAGGAGTCCTTCACGTACGGGAGTATGTGTTGACTGCCTTGAGAGTGAAATTTCGTGAGAAATCGAGTACGAGAACTTAGAACGAGCCTAAGAAGTCATACGTCGATTCTATCGAGCAACTAGGGTTAGCGCGGCAATTTTGCGACCCTTCCCGGAAACTGTAATATCTCTTAGCTTGTTTATTGGATTTGAGTTCCGTAAATTGGAGCATAAACTAGACTTTCCAAGCTTTCTAGTAGTACAGGGCTCATCCCCTGTTTCCAATTCCTCTGTTATGGGCAGTCCCCATAACTACTGCCTTGTGCAGTGATTTTTCAGGATTTATTTTACTAAGTTGTTTTTCTTCGCAACTTAGTTTCTTTCGATCTTTTAAGCCGTAATAAGTTAATGACTATCTTCTCTACTGACCTAAGAGTCGAGTATGAGACCTTTAGAGTTCTAAACGAGATTTGTTCAAGTCTCGTTCCCGTTTAAATAAAATGAAACTAGTAGCGTGCAAATGCCTAAAGAAATGAAACGACTAAAACCTAATTCGAATTTCTATGATCGATTATCTTTTACGACCGATTTTAAGTGTGATTATTTTACGATGAAGGAGGAAGCCAGCAGTAAGAAAAGGACGGAAGATCAGGAGAACGGAAGCTTGTACTTAGTTCTGTAAACGCTAAGGTGGGCTTTTATATATAAAATAAAACGAGCAATGCTCGAAAATCTTTCTTTATCGCTTTGATATCTGTGTTTTCAAAGTGATAATTATGGCATGAACTATTTTTATGTTTTATGTGAGTTCTCTTGTACCTATCTGAGTTAACATTCGTGTTTTCCAGATTTTAGAGTTAATCTAAATAGGTTAACTAACGATCGGGTCTGAGTTAGCTATTAAGTGCTTTCCAGAGTTAGTGCACTTTGTAACCTGTGGTGTATGTGATATCCTTTTGAGGGGTAACCAACCACGGTAAATGAGAATTGGTCAAGATTGAACGTAACATACCAGAACATGCTCGGCCGAGTAAATTGTGAAAATAAGTCAGAAAATGTTTAGTAGGCACGGGCTAATTTTAAATAAAACCCCGATGCGCTACAAATTATGAAATGCCAAATTATCTATATTTATGTTATGTTTTCGGCATCGTGCCCACTAAGTACTTTTGTACTTAGCCCTGCATGTGTTTTCTAAATGTACATGTTGAAGCGACGAGAGCGGCGGTGGTTGAAGTTGAGTTGAGAAGTTAGGATGCTTTAGCTATGACTTACTTTCCGCTGCAAAACTCTAAGTCTTTTGAGAATATGTACATTTGATGAATCACTTTCGAGTACTTTTGTCGAGTAATCCTTCGCGATTAACTCTTCCTTTATATTAGTAAAGTCTTGTTCATTGAATGTATGTTGTCTCTTATGTATGTTTAGTTAGTCAGCCCCCTTCTTCCCCGCTTCTTTAATCCAATCCCAGTTGCACCCCGGCTTCGGCCGTCCCTCGGAATTTGGGGTTGTGACAAGGGACTAAATGCCTGATTTATCTATACTTATGATTATGTTTTTGACAATGTGCCCACTAAGTACTTTCGTACTTAGCCCTGCATATATTTCTAAATGTGCAGGTTGAAGCGACGGAAGCGATGGACGGTTGAGTTAGGATTGAGTTGAGTTGAAGAATAGGAAGACTTATGTACTTAGTCTCACTTTTCCACTGCCAAACTCTAGACACTCTAAACTCTTTTGATGTTATGTAAATAAACCACTGTAGTATAAGTTCTGTAACTTATAACTTAGATGTTTTTGATTACTTTGTCGAGTGATCTTTCGAGATTAACTCCTTCTTTTGTTATAAAGTCTTGTTCATAGAAATTATGTAGTCCTTATTGTATGTTTATTTTAGTCAGTCCCTTTCTTCCCCGCTTCTTTAATCCAATCCCAGTCGCACCCCGGCTTCTGCCGTCCCTCGGGATTTGGGGCTGTGACATGCAAAGAGAGCAACGATTTGATAAAGAGTTGTATATCTTCAGGATTGAACGGTTCAAGTTTCATTTTCTAAGATAAATTGCTTTTTTTTCTTTTGTCGATATTGTTTGCTATTGATAACACTTTTTCTTTTGAAGTTTATGTTGTGCGGTCGTTCAAAATTTGATTTAATGAGTTCAATTTTGAAAGAACCAAAAAGTGAAATATTTAGGATTTGTTCTTTTTTTACTCTAGGAAGACCAACATGCATGATATTCATTGTATGAGATAAACAGTTTATTTATGTTTAAAGATTATGGAGATAACTGTATTTTTCTTTTTATGTTATTAGAAGTTGGCAATATATGATTACGTGACATCATATTTTATTGTATTATATGACTAGACAATTCTAAACATTCTTATTAGCTGACATAAAAATAAAACAATTGTGTGAGTACCAAAGTGGCAATAAGTATTCTTTTGCTAAAAAATATGGATGGAATTTTATTTGCTCTACGTTTTACTTTCATTTTGATATAAGCATGCACTTTATGTTGTGTCGTAGTTAAAGCAACCGCTAGAACTACATAAAGATATTGAACCTAATTGTGTGTTCTTAATTAATAAAATGGTGAATTGACATATATAAGTTAACGTTGAAAAGATTTTTAAATTAGACAATGACAATAATGTATTATTTTTTTAGAATATGTTTTCTTCATGCAACGAATACAAAAATAGGATATCAGTCTCACTTGGAGAGAATAGTTTCTTTTTCAAAGTAAGCACTTGATGAGATTTGTGTATTTTATTTTGAACTCTAAAATCAAATGGCTAATTAGTGTGACTTATGATCTTTATTTTGAACTTTGTTGTACTTGTTACATAAAATCGTCTTAACATAAGATTTAGGTCATGCCTTTCAACATATTTTATTCTTATTCACCATGCTCGAACGTTAGATATTTTACAATGTTCTCATCAGATGTAGCAAGAAAAGTTTTGTGAAAACAAGTAAAGGTACAAAATTTATATTGCCTAATAAAATCTTATTATATTTTAAATTTAAAGGTATTATTATAAAACAACATATTAGTATCTCTTAAAAAATTTCTTCATATAACCACCACTAAAAATAAGAGTACGTTGATCATTAACCATTATTAAAAGAGGAAATGAGGTCAAATAGTCAATATGGGAAGTAAAAATTAAATTCTGTCAAGCCACTTAGTTTTATAAATTCTGTCATTTGTGGTACGAAATATACGTATTCGTACCATGAGTACCACAGTTAAACTAAATTAACACTGGTAAGATTGGTACGATTTGTACCAATAGGATATATACTCTTAGTACGAAATGTACGTATTCGTACCACGAGTACCACAGTTAACTTGATATGTTGGTACGAATATGCATATTCGTACCAATCATACCACTAAGAGTATATATCTTATTGGTACAGATCATACCAATACTGTGGTACGATTGGTACGAATACTTACATTTCGTACTACTATGACAGAATTTTTACTCCCCATTTTGACCATTTGACATTTCGCCCCTTATTAAATCCTAATAATATATGACTATTAGCACTTGTCGTCAAGCATCGTCCAAGACTCGTACATCAGTTTCACCATCTAGGTTTGTTCTATATTCACCTCAAGGCACCAATTGAATTCTTGGATTCGGGTGTCAAAACAATCTCGTTAAAAAAATAGATGGCTAAGTTTCAAGTAAATTTTCCACTCCTTAGTTTTCACCGCCCCGTGTCGTGTGTAACAAAGATATTAGATCACATTCTTAGTGTAATATTCCGGTCTTTTAAATCCGTAATTTAAGAATTTAATTTAATAATAGGATTTTGCATAAGTAGGAAATTTCCTCTTAACTCTAGAAAAGAGTTTTGAAATGAATTAGAGTCGAATGTACTAAAGTTATTATTATTTTTTGACTTTCGGTGGATAATATTTTGTCGACAAATTACTATTCATTTCTCATTTTATAAGTTGAATTAAATTATGTGTTTTATATATATATTTTTTAATTTAATTCGGAATTTTTTTGAAGATCGATTAATATTGCGATACGTATATCCCGGATAATTTATCTGTATGTTGTTGTGATTACAATATTATTATGGATAATATCTAATTTATAATATTAATATATGAGAAATACCTTTTATTTGACTTTAATTTGCATTTAGCCTGCATTTCAAAAGAATTCCATCTACATTTAAACTTACCCCTTCTGTAAAAGTAAAGGAATACGCAGCACTAAATTACACCACTCCTTTCACCCTCATACAAACTCATACAGTAGCTTAGGAAGATGAAAAGAAGTATATGCCATTAAAGAGAAGCAAAAGCTTGAAGTTCTTAGTCGATTCCTTGTCAATCTTCTTTTCTTTTCGCTTATCTAGCAAGATAAAATCTCTAACTTCAATTCTATGGTTTTAGATTTTGTTTGAATCCAAAATTCTACATCCAAATTCACGAAAAGATTAGGGAAGCTCAGAGTCGACAGAAGTCATATGCGGATAATCGAAGATCCAAGTTGGAATTTGAAGCAGGAGATAAAGTATTTTTGAAAGTATCCCCTTCGAGAGGAGTATATCGTTTTGGAGTTAAAGGAAAGCTTAAACCTCGTTTTATAGGATCATACGAGATCCTTGAGAGGATTGGATCCGTATCATATCGTATAGCGCTACCTCCTAGTTTCAGATTCTCGCATAACGTTTTCCACGTATCGCAATTGAGAAAGTACGTCTTCGATCCGAAACACGTTATACGCCAAGAAGATGTCAAGATGAAACCCGATCTAAGCTACGAGGAGAAACCCGAAAGAATTTTAGATCATAATGTTCAGCAGCTTAGGACGAAATCGATTCCCTTAGTGAAATTCAAGTGGTGTCATCACGATCTCGAAGAAGCCACTTGGGAACTCGAAGAAAAAATGAAAGCAAATTATCCCGAGCTATTTTCTCAAGGTTAGTAAATTTCGGGACGAAATTTTTTTTAAGAGGGTGAGGATGTAATACCCCGAATTTCTATACCTTTAGAGAGCGTTTTAAATTAACCAAGTAAGTTTAAATGACGAGATTTGAGGAATAAAAATTTTCTTTTCTAAATAAATAGAAATGAGTGAAACGACTGGAAAGCCTTATGTGTTTCTGTGTGAAACTATCTGTTCTATTTCTTGAAGTGATGATGTGATGCATATATTGAGTTTGTATGTATGAGAATGAGTACGAGTATGATTTTGATTGAAAGAGAATGATGTTAATTAACCGAGAAATTTCTATACGCCGAAGAACTTAGAATAGATTTTAATTAAAGTCTTTGAACCAAGAATTAATTCTAAGGTCATTGAGATAAGAAAGAAACTTATCCGAGATAAATTGAGAAGAGTTACGAGGATTTAATCCCTAAAGGATTAATAAGCGGATTAATAAGCCGACTAATTTCTTAATTGAGATCTAAAAGAATTAGACGATCGGAATCGTTAATCTTTTAATTAAAATATGAATTAGGTTTGATATGTTTTAGTGTCGGAAATGAGACGAGGAGAGATTAGACCCGTTTATAGCATAAATGAATTAATACGGATCGTTTTATCCGGAAAACCTTTACGACCGGGTTATTAATACCCGTAACGAAACGACGAAGACAAGTGTCGCTCTCTCTCTCCCTCTCACCTCCACCTCACACTATCTCTCTCCCTAATCTCTCTCCAACCTACTACATAGAGCTCATTATGATGTCTTGCCACAATCTTAGCAAAAGATTGCATGCAAATACTATCACATCAATCTCCTAATCACACAAGTTCCAATACAAACATCACTATGTTTATTCCATGCATTGGAAAAATAAGAAAGCAAATGCATGCACTCATCTCTCTCTCTCTCGATATCTCTCTCTATGTGCAAGAGAAGGAATTTCATTTCATTCATCTACCATCTAACACCAAAAGAAAGAAAAACTCTCCATCTCCCTCTACTCTCTCCCTCTCGGCAATACACACACCACACACATACACTTGAATTTCTTCCATGCAAGCTTAGTATTCAAGCTCAAAATCCATGGAGATGAAGTGAAGATCATCATTCTCCATCTAGTTCATCTATACCTTCAAGAAAAAGGTTAAAATTCATCAAGTTTTTGAGTTAAAATCCCATAATCATCCTCATTTTTCTTCATTTTGGCTCTTAAGCCCTAAAAAATGGATGATTAATTATTGTGTTGTATTTTCTTTGAGGATTCAAGAGGAGTTCTTCCATACATCCAAGCTAAAGTTTAAAGCCCTATTTTCCCTTCAATTCGATCCCAAGAAGCCAAGGAGAGGAGATCCAATTTTAATTTTCAAAGTATGATAATCCATTTGATTAATTGTATGTATGTATATCTCTAAGCTCTAAGAGAAACAAAGCATGCATGCATGGTATTTATTTTATGCTTAGGCAAACTTAGATTATCGATGTGAGAATTAAATGAGAAGAAATCGATAGGAGAATCGAACGCTAGGATTTAATCGATGAATTAAGAGAAGAAAAAGAAATTAAAACCCTAAAAATTTAGCTAATACCGAAAATAAGAGAAAAAAAATAAGAAATGTGGATTTCTTGAGTTATTGTTATTTTTATGCTTGATTTATGATTTTTATCATGTTATGAATGAGTATATATGCATGAAAAATTGAAAAACCGATTGCCCTAAAAATTTGAGGAATGCCGTGTGTTTTGGGAAGAAAAGGAGAAATTATTTTGTTGATTTGGTTGATGATCTAGTTGATGTTTTGATCATGAAATTATTATATGATATGTTGATTTAATCTTGTATGTGGTTAAGTATAAGAAAATCAAATTGCATGTAAAGTTATTAAAGAAAAGAATTTGTGATCATTTAAAAGATTTGATGGTTTTGATGTAATGTGTGTTAGAATGTTAATTTGATCCATTGATGAAATTAGAAATTTTTGTGAGAAAAGATTAAACTTATAAAAGTTTTAAAAGTGTTAAAAATTGAGAAATGTATAGAAAAATATAGCTAATAAATGTTCTTATAATAAAACTTGAAGATTTAGATTTTTAATAAATTAAATCAAAAAGAAATTTGTAATCAAATTAATAAGATAAACTAGTTTTTACAAATTAATTGAAGAATAAAGGAAAATGTTAATTAAGAAATTGGTCTTAAATTAAAGAGCAAAGAAGAAAAATAGTTTATTAATTAAATAAATAAGAGTCGAGAAAATCGAGTTAAAAAGGATAAAATAATAAGGAATGGAAAAGAAAATTTAATCGAGTCGAGAAAAAGATGTTAGACAAGTTGAGTACTCGTATAGTTTAATCAAAAAGGATAATGAAATAAAATACGAGTAATGGTTTTGAAAGAAATTAATATAAGTTAATTAAATAAGTTGTTTTCAAACCGTGTAGATTGAAAATAACCCGAGAAGAAGTTGGCAAGATAATAATTAAAATAATAATAATTGAGTTAAGAAATGATAATCGAGTTAGAAATGGAAAGGAAATTCCAATTTCATAAGAAATTAATATAAATTAAAGAGAATTTTTATTAATTGAGTAAAAGTTTATAAAATATTTCATAAGATAACAAAATTGGGAAAAACGTTGTTTATAAGCCGAGAAGAAATGAATTATATCGTTTGAATTTTTATGAAAAGAAGTGCATAATCGAATTAAGTTTTAAAGTATAATTGAATAAATGTTAATGTGTCTTGAAATGTGTTTGATTTATTTGGATTTGTTATGCAATTGAATTAAATGTTTGAATGAATGATATTAATTGTGACGTGAAGAATTACTGAGTTTAATTGTATGCAAATAATTGAATTGTTGAGTGGATTAATTAAATCAAGAATTGATTAAGTTTTTAAAAGAAAGCTCGAGTAATAGAACGGAGATAGACGACGTCTCATGATTAAAGCGTGAAGTGCTAAGACATTGGTTAGTAATATTAACCAATCATCGCGTAGAGTTAATGATTAGAGACGAAAATGTGAGATCTTTTAGAAAAGATAAAGCGTAGAGAGAGTCAACTCAAGTAGAAGTCCTTCAGTCGAGTCCAATGCCTTTTTACCCGTCTTTACGTATCTTATTTCTCTTTATCGATGTCGAACTATGAAGGATCAAGCCGGACAGAACGATAAGCAAGGACGAATAGCCCTTAAACCGCCTAGCTAGAATCTTCGGAAGTCAGGTGGGCTTTTCTGAACCAAAACTACCGATGAAAGTTATTATGCTATTGAATATTATTATATGATTTTAGATGCGATTGACTTGCCGTTTTTATTGAGTTTGGTATGTGTTATCATCTGTTTATATGAGATATTATTATCCTGTGAAATGCGGGAAACCCACGTGTGGTATGTTGAATGTTAAGGTGACTGTGAGCCTTGCTTCGGTTAGGCCGGTCACAGTGTTCGAGAAGGAGGCCTACTTCTCGGCACAGTGAGATTAATTGTGACAGATGATGCATACTATTGATATATGTTATGTTTGACTGCGCAGTCTATTTAAAAGAAAACATTTTAACATGCACAAGTAAAACTGTTTTAAGTTATTAAGTACTTGTGATGTTTCGGCAAGGCAAGTTCAATTGATATAGCTTTTAAAAGCATCTTTATCCAAATGTTTTGGCATATGTTCACTGAGTACAAAGTACTCAGCCCTGCGTGTATTTCTAAACGTGCAGGTTGACTGGATGGTGATGGCATGAACGCTTGGTGGTGTGGTGTTTTTAGTTGAGTCGAGTCGAATGTCGGACTGGCATTCGTACGTCTTCATACGTGTGAGTGTTGGGTTTTGATGCAAGTTTCCGCTGCAACTCTTTGAAAAGATGTCTGTTTATTATATACTCTAATACTTGGTTTTTGATTCCAAGCAATGTGCTCGATGGCCTTGAATACTTGTTGAACTCTTAATTTCGTTGACTTGAAAAACTTATCGTATCTTTGTCGGAATGTGATTTTGAAATGCTCGGTTATTGCTTCATTATGCCTTTAAAGCTTTATTCGAATACTGTTGCATTTTATTGATGATTTCCCCGAGCATGTTTCCCCGTATTTGAGTTGAATGTTAGTTGATTAGGTTGTGTTGTTGTTTGTAAGTCGCATCTCGAGAGTCGGGGTGTGACAACTGATTTTTAGAATTTGTTCGCCAAATGTTCGAGAAAATGCACAAAAGATAAAGGAGAGTATTTGTTGAAAGTTTGTGCAACAATTTATGCATATACATACATGTATATCATAGTATAGGTGAATGAAGTGTAGATAGGTGTTTTGTTGTTCAATGTTAGAGTAGATAAAGCATGAGAATTTGAGATTTAGTTTTGGAATTGGTTCGATTGGAGAAATGGAGATCTCATTTGATCTAAACGACTTGGTTGAAGCTCGGTTTAAATATCTAAGTTCGCATGTTTAGGATTTGAGGAGAATGGTTAATTAAAGAAAACAAGCTTCAAGTCCTGCCGGAATTTTTTTAACAGCACGCACACCACCTTGCACTAATTCTGTCATAACTTTCACCTCAATTAATATTTTCAAACTCCGTTTTTTTTATGAAACTAGACTTATGTGGCTTTCTAATGGTACGGGCCTTGACTTCTGTTTCTTTCTGAGTAAAAGCAGTTTATTGTTTAAAGAAAGTTCTGTTGTGCAGTTGATGAGGTTGTCGTTCACACTCTCAAAATGAATTTGTAGCCTATCCTCATAGCTATATAGTTAGCAAGTAAGTACAGGATCGATCCACAAGGAGTTTATTGTTACTATCTCTTGAATCCTCCTCCACCTATTAAGAAAGAATGGTTCTGGTATCTTGGTCACTAGGGCTCTCTTGCTCAATACGAGAACTTAAATAAATACTGAAAAGAAAACAGATAACTTGATCAATAACAAAAATGACTTGATCTGGACAAAGACATTGTTAAGTGAAAACTCTAGCTTGGTCATTGGTGCAAATATATTTATCACATGCATGCATCGTTGGTTATAGGACTTGAATGCTGAGATCCCTTTTTACTCGTCACGCTCCCAACAAACCCTTCCCTGACCTATCCTTACTTAGTTGGCGACGCACCGCTGGCTCCCTACCTTGGGCAATACCTCTGTCGGAGTCATCGTTTAGTTTATTGCCCAAGGAGAATTAATTATTAGAAAAGCCCAACAAGGAATCATCACGTCTTGCCCAGTAAGGTAGACACCTTCCTCTAATGTTAATCGATCTTAATTGAGATAAGTTATGGAAAACACTCCTACTTTCCAATTGATTAGTGATCTAATATTTCTTAAGTGATTAACGGCCTATTAACCTCTTAATTGTACTACACCATATTGGGATAAACACATCAACATATCGGGAACACATGCATGTAATTATCAAGCATAATTTAGACCTCTCAAGCCTTGGAATTCACTTAACTGTCTTGCCCAGATCAAGTATAAAAACTTAGCTAGACATGAATATAATAAATGGACACAAGTAATTGAAGAACTCATAATAAGAACTATATTAAAAACTTACGAAGTACGAGAAAATAAATCCGGCCAAAAGTGCCGATCGAAAATAGTACGAATAAAAACACAAATTAAAACGTGCCCGTAGGACTTGTTCTTTTCCTTACAATCTCTCAAAGTAAACAAGGATGAAAACATTAAAAGACGGCTCCCTTCGTAGCAGCTAGGCTTCAATATTTATAGGTGAGTGCTAGGGTTTGGGCCCCCGGTCCTTAACATGGTAGGATTCCATGAGCTACCTTGGGATGGAAGTAAATACTTGATAAGCACGACCCCAACATGGCATGTAACATCTATCTTCAAAAGATCCCTTGCGGATCCTAAATCTAGTCGGATAAGGAAAGATATTTAAGTTAGATCATCTTTTCCTTATCCTTCTAGACCTATGAGAGAAACAACACCAGTTGACCAAAACACTCCACCCATCTTGACCAATTCCGTCTTGCCCTGCCTGCTTCCAGAAATGTTACTTTCCATCCATGTTTTGCCCAGATTCCACCTGCAGAGCAACACACCACCTCCTACCCAGAATATGCACTCCAAGACACTAAAACTAGACAAAACACACACAAAGACTCGATCTAAACTACCTAAAACAGACACAAAATAGACACAAAATATGGACTCATCATGCGCACACACTTAACCCACACTTGTCTTCAAGTGTGCACAAACAACTTGCTCAAGACACAAACAAAAAAACAAAGAAAAAGACTAAAACAACATCGGCTTTGGAGAGTTAGTCAAAACAATATAACAATTTTTTAAAGAATTCTGCAAGTGAAGGGAAAAGAAAATGCAATGCCATCAAACAAGTCAAGACAGAATTGTGAGTTCTAGGATATCCTTTCCACACTCATCATTCTTGTGTTTAAGTTCATTTTCACTCTCATAGATCATCTTGATTTTGGTGTCACCATAGGCTTGTGTGCCCTTTAAATCTAAAACTCTTATTCTAAACCTCAAAACTCATCATTAAGTCTTTTTTAGGTTGTATTAGCTTAAGGCAAAAGGTAGGAAGTATTTAGATCTTGGCTAAGGATCATTTAAACTCGTACTGGGCAACAGGGGGTCCCAGCTCCTTCTTGATTTGTCACAGCTCCAAATCCCGAGGGACGGCAGAAGCTGGGGAGCGACTGGGGTTGGATTAAAGAAGCGGGGAAGAAGGGGACTGACTGAATAAACATACATACATGACTACATAATTTCTATGAACAAGACCTCGATTATAATATATATAAGTAAAGAGTTGATCTCGGAAGATCACTCGACAAAGTATTCAAAAAGAAATCTAAGTTATTAATAGAACTTAGACTACAGTGATATAATTACATAACATTAAAAGTATTCAAGCGTCTAGAGTTTGGTAGTGGAAAAAGTGAGACATAATACAAATCTTCTCCTAAAGACGACTTCCACTTCTAACTCAACCCTCCTCCGCTCTCATCACTTCAACCTGCACATTTAGAAACATATGCAGGGCTAAGTACGATAGTACTTAGTGGGCACATTGCCAAAAACATAATCATAGTATAGATAAACAGGCATCTCATTTTTTTATAGCGCAACGGGGTTTTCATTTAAAAGAGCCCGTGCCTATTAAACATTTTTATCTCATTCAATAAGTAGCTCGCGCGAGCATTTTCCATAGATGTTACGTTCAAATCTTGACCAGTCATTATCACCATGGCTGGTTATCCCTCAACAGGATACCACATACACCACAGGCTACAGTGCACTAACTCTGGAAAGCACCTAATTGACTAACTCAGAGCCGATCATTAAGTAGTTAACACCTAAATGGTTAACATACAATTCTGGAAAGCAAGACGGCTAACTCAGATGGTACAAGAGAACTCACATAAACATAAAACATTTCATTTATGCCTGATATCACTTTGAAAATACAGTTATCAAAGCTCATAAAGCTCACTTTCGAGTTGTGGAAAAATCCACATTTTATTTGTTATAGATAAAAGCCCACCTTAGCTTTACAGAACTAAATAAACGAGCTTCTCTTCTTTAGTCTTCCATCCTTTCCTTGTGCTGACTTCGTCCTTCATCGTACATGAAACATAACCTCGATGAGTCGTTGAGACGACAAAAGAAAAAATAGAAATCGAAAACAAGTTTGATTTAGTCTTTTACGTTTCAACTTTTAGGCATTTCCACGCTTAACTAATTTCTTTTATTTAATCGGAATCGAGATACGATCATATCTCGTTTTGACACTCAAACTCTGTACTTGACTCTTAGGTCAGTAGAATAAATAGTCGTTAACTCATTACGACTTAAAAGATCGAGAGAAACTAAGTTGAGAAGAAAACAACTTAGGAAAATAGATTCTGAAAATTCACTGCGCAATGCAGTAGTTCTGGGGACTTCCCAGAACAGAGTATCTGGAAACAGGAGAAGTGCCCTGTACCGTTAGAAAGCCGTGGAAGTCTAGTTTACGCTCCAATTTACGGATCTCAAATCCGATAAACGAGCTAAGAGATATTACAGTTTCCGGCAAGGGTCGCAAAACTGCCGAGGTTAACTCTAATTGTTCGATAGAATCGACGTATGACTTCCTAGGTTCGTTCTAAGTTATCGAACCTACATTCTCACGAAATTATCACGTCAAGGCAGTCAACTACAATTTCGTTCTCTCAACATTAAAGATCATTAATAACCAAATAACTTTCCTACTCGACTTTCCTATCATTAATTACGTACATTTGTTCGTCTCTTACGGATTTTTCAAAGTCATCGGATTTCGATCAAATTCTACGTTATCAATCCTCATCTATTGAGATTCATTATTATCTATATCATCACCTCATATCATTACTCAAACTCAACTAATAATCGAACCTTTGTCTCTTACATTAACACAATATATTTTAGATTAATTCCAAATAATTCCTATTATCAACTAACATCATTAGAAGCATTAATCCAACATTAATTCATCATTTAAAACCAACTACAACCAATCCCCTATTTCTCATCCATTTTCGGTTTCAACCTATAATTAGGGGAGATGGATTTCTTCATTATTTAGCTCCATTAATCCATTACTAACACTACTACAACATGAATTATCCAAAAATTAACAATACTACATCATTAATTTAGGATTTCCAACTCAAACCCTAACCTAAAATCGGTGGTCATCAAAAAATATTAGGTGATTCCATTTATTTTTGCATCATTCCTCAATTAAACATCCCCTAAGCTCCATTATACAAACAATTTATGAATTAAAACATCCTATAGTAAAGCCCTAAATTTTGGTCACCTCTAGTAATTAGGGTTCTTGAATTTTTCCATCAATTAAACCATAGAGATTAGTTTCTATCCATTTAATTGCATGATTTAAGACTTAAATCATTATCCTAATTAATCTACGATTTTCGGTCATAGCATGAAAATTAAAAGATTGGAAATCTGTCACAGTCCCAAATCCCGAGGGACGGCAGAAGCCGGGGTGCGACTGGGGTTGGATTAAAGAAGCGGGGAAGAAGGGGGCTAACTGACCTATCATACATGAAAGGCATCGATAAACCATGAACAAGACTTGAATATAAATAAGAAAGAGTTAATCGCTAAGGATTACTCGACAAAAGTACACGGTAGAAGCTAAGTTCATATTTACAGACTTAAACTACAGTGTATTGTTCAAAAGGTACATTTCAAAAAGAAGACTGAGAGTTCTGCAGCGGAAGAGTTCTAACTAAAGCATCCTATCTTTCAACTCAACATCAACCGTCGCCGCTCACCGTCGCTTCAACCTGCACATTTAGAAAACAATGCAGGGCTAAGTACAAACGTACTTAGTGGGCACGATGTCGAAATCATAATCATAAGTATAGATAAATATGGCATTTCAATAATGTAGCACATCGGGGTTTTATTGAAAAGGGGCCCGTGTCTACTAAACATTTTCTGAATGATTTTCACAATTTACTCGGCCGAGTATTTTCAGGTATGCTATGTTCAATCTTGACCAATTCTAATTCACCGTGGCTGGTACCCCTCAACAGGATATCACATACACCACAGGTTACAAAGTGCACTAACTCTGGAAAGCACTTAGCAGCTAACTCAGAGCCGATCGTTAGTTAATCTAGTTAGATTAACTCTAAATCTGAAAAACACGAATGTTGACTCATATAGGTACAAGAGAACTCACATAAAACATAAAACAGTTCATGCCATAATATCACTTTGAAAACACAGATATCAAAGCGATAAAGAAAGATTTTCCGAGCATTGCTCGTTTTATTTTGAATATAAAAGCCCACCTCGATATACAGAACTTAAAGCAAAAGCTTCCAACTTTGGATCTTTCGTCCTTTCTTTACAGATGGCTTCCTCCTTCATCGTAAAACAATAATACTTAATAACGGGTCGTAAAAGATAATCGATCAAAGAATCGAAATAAGTTTTAGTCGTTTCATTTCTTTAGGCATTTGCACGCTTACTAGATTCATTTTACTTAAACGGGAACGAGACTCGTTCAAATCCCGTTTAGAACTCGGGAGGTCTCATAATCGACTCTTAGGTCAGTAGAGAGGGTAGTCGGTAACTTAATACGACTTAAAAGATTATAAGGAGCTAAGTTGGAAAGAATCAACTTAGGCGATTTACGTTTTAGTTCTTTGAACGACTTACGAAATTTCTCGTTCATTACTTCTTTAATGAAAGGATAAGAGATAGGATCTCGACTGGTTTTCATCACTCAAGGTCCTGTACTTGACTCTAGGATCAGTAGGGAGATATTCGTTAGATAAAACAGCTTAAACGATAGAAAGAAACTAAGTTGTGAACTAACCAACTTGGAAGACAAGAAACTGAAATTTCACTGCGCAATCCAGTAACTCTGGAGGCTGTCCAGAACAGAGGATTTGGAAACAGGGGATGAGCCCTGTACCACTGGAAATATTGGGATATCTAGTTTACGCTCCAATTTACGAATCACAAATCCGATAAACGAGCTAAAAGTTATTACAGTTCCCGGCGAGGGTCGCAAAACTGCCGCGAAAACCCTAATTGCTCGATAGGTTCGACGTATAACGTCTTAGGTTCGTTCTAAGCTCTCGAATGCAAATTCTTTGGAAACTGGGCCTTCAAGGCAGTCATCACGTATTCCCGTACTTGGTGAACTCCTTCTCAAAACTCGTCCAATAGCACGTTCTAAACGTCGGCTTTCAACTAACAAATACTAAACCAACGATTTATGCAAAACGCGTTCTAGTTCTCGACTATAACTATAGCTCATATTATAATAGCTCGAAAGCTTATGACGTCAACTAGAAAGTTGTTCCCAAGTCCATCATAGACAATAATATCAAATTAGAATTCTCATTCGACTTCTCGATTATTAGTTACGACTAAAGGTTCGTCTCTTACGCGTTTTTCAAAGTTGTCGGATTCCGTTCAAACTTTACGACATTAAACTACAACTAACGTGAATCAATTTCATGCATGCAAACATTTCATATCATCATTATATTTCAACTTATAACATGATCTTCGTCTCTTACGTTACGACAAATAATTTTAGAAAAATCTAATTAAATTCCTATTATCAATTCACATCAATTGCAACTATATTTCATTAGCAATTCATCAATTAACATCAACATGTGGAAACCCCTAATTACTCAAATAATTTCGGTTTTCATATATATATTAAGAGGGTGATTTTCTTCCCCAATTAACAACATTTATCCACTAATCATCCTATTATAACATCTATTAATCAATTTCAAACCAAAAACAAACTATCATGCATAACCCCCAAATTCAACACTCAAACCCTAATTGAATTTCACAAAAACATGGGGCTTTCGATTCCTCTTCGTTCGAATCACTAATTAAGCATCTATTAAGCATGAATCCATCATCAATTGAAGAAATCCCAAAATTCTACTATAACCCTAAAATTTTCGGTATTCAAGTAGAGATTAGGGTTCTTATTTTTGTTCAATTTTAATCCCTAATTATCCTATCTAATACATCTAATTTCATTAATCCAAGATCAATTCATCTAATCCTTAATTCCAATTTTCGATCAAGAAATGAAAAAGAAAAGAAGAGAAGGATGGATGGATAGATGTTAAGAGGAGGTGAATACCTTGAGAATTAATGAAGAACGTATGAAGTTTGAATGGAAGGATTGAGACTTGTGTGTTTCTTCTTGTTCTTGGAGCTTCTATTCAATGGAGGATGGAAGAAATGAAGAAGGAGATGGAGTGAAGGAGTGCAGCTGATTTGTGTGGTGTGGGAGGGAAGAAATGTGATTTAATTTGTTAAGGTATGATATAAGGTGCAAGGTGTAAAGGTAAATAGTTCTACCCTTAGGTGTCACTTATAAAAATAATTAAAACACAAAAATCTAACTAAAAAGGAGTGGGGATGTTGGCCAAAGTGAGGGAGAAGGAAGAAATACGCGCTTTTTCCGGCGCGATCCGACGTTACGGAAAACGTTCGACGAAAAACGTCGCTCGGTACAAAAATCGTCGCGATCCGATTTGACCGTAAATTCTAACGTACAAAACTTAATCGGAAAATAAATTTACAAAATTTATTTTGACAAAAACTCGGGACGACACAGTCCGAGTTTTGTCCGGAAAATCATAAAAACGAACTTTCTCGGGCGAGTTCGTAACGCGATTTCGTGAATGTAAAAATCAGACGGTTTTCCGTTCTGAGTTCACGAACTAAAAACTTTTCGTACGCGCTAACCCTAAATACACTAGCCGGCTAGCTGACTTCCGTAATTTATTTTCAGAAACGGATTCGACCATTAGTCTTAGAATTCAAAATCGTAAACTTAGGCGTGCAAAGCCATTTATTTAATTAACTTTAATTTTTTTGAAAACGTAAGGAAAATGCGGGGCATTACAAAATCTAATTGGATAGATTGATGGAGGAGATGAATACCTTGATTATTAATGAAAAAAGAATGAAAGTTGATGGAGGATGATTGATCTTGTGAAGAATTTCTTGCAAAGCTCTAAGCTTCTTCAATGGTGAGATGAAAATGAAAGGAAGTATAGTATGTGTGTGTGACCGAAAATGGGAGGGGAGAGATGTGAGGATGATGACTTAATATTTCATGATATAATACTACAATAGGTGTTACATTAATTATTATTATAACATACAAAGGACATTAGGTGTAAAGTAAAAAGGAGAAAAAGAAAATATCCTAAGGTTGAGAGAGAGTAGAAGTCGGCTATGGGGGAAGGAAAAAGGAGAAATACGCGTTTTTCCGGCACGATACGACGTTACGGAAATCGATAGACGAAAAACGTATCTCGGCACATTATCGTCAAAATCTGATTCTACCATAAATTCTGATATATTTTACTTACTCGGAAAGTAATATTAAAAATAGAAATTCCGACAAAACCTCGGGACATCGCAGTCCGAGTTTCGTCCGAAAAATCACAAAAACGAACTTTTTCGGGCGAATTCGTATCGCAATTTCGTGAATGTAAAAATCAGATGGTTTTCCGTTCTGAGTTCTAGAACTAAAAAGTTATCGTACGCAATAACCCTAAATACGGTAGTCATCTAACTGACTTCCGTAATTTATTTTCGGAAACGGATTTCACCGTTGGTTTTAGAATTAAATTTTATGAACTTAGGCGTGCAAAGTCATTTTTATTATTAACTTTAAAATTTTAAGTCAGTACGAAATTTCTGGGGTATTACATCCTACCCCCCTTGCGAAAAATTTCGTCCCGAAATTTGCATACCTTCCGCAAAAAGATGACAATATCTCTCCTTCATCTTCTCCTCGAGTTCCCACGTGGCTTCTTCCTGCCCGTGGTGATTCCATAGCACTTTCACGATTGGTATCGATTTGGTTCGTAACTCCTGAACTTTTCTATCCACAATCGATATCGGCTTCTCTTCATAACTTAAGTCAGATTCAAGAACAACGTCCTGCTGACTTATAACGTGCTTAGGATCATAGACGTATTTTCTCAATTGAGAAACATGAAACACGTTATGGACACTTCCTAGACTTGGCGGTAAAGCCAATCTATACACAACAGGTCCTATTTTCTCGAGGATTTCATAAGGTCCTATGAACCTGGGTCTTAGTTTACCCTTAACACCGAATCTAATGATTCCTTTAGACGGTGAGATCTTAAGGAAAACCTTATCACCTACTTCAAAATAAAGGTTGGTTCGACGATCATCGGCGTAGGACTTCTGTCGGCTCTGGGCTTCTTTCATTCTATCTCTTATCTGCCGAACTATCTCAATCATCTCATTTACTGCATCTGGGCCTAGGTTTTTTCTCTCACCTACTTCGTCCCAATAAAGTGGTGATCTGCATTTCCTTCCATACAAAGCCTCGTACGGCGCCATTCCTATCGTGGCCTGATAGCTGTTGTTGTAAGCGAATTCGACCAAGTGTAAAATTTCTTCCCAATTCGTGCCTCGATCCAATACCACTGTCCTTAACATATCAACTAAAATCTGAATCGTCCTCTCTGACTGTCCATCTGTCTGAGGGTGAAATGCCGTACTGAAGTTAAGCTCGGTTCCTAATTCTTTCTGCATAGTGACTGACGGAGCGCTGTCGTCACACACTTCGTACAAATAATATTTATAAAACACCTCTTGCCCAACAAGGTAGTAGTCAGCGGCAAGCGGGATCGTACCCAAAGGACTCGGCGTAATTTGCTCTTCTGATGTTGTTCAACAAAAGGGTTTTGGTCACGAACCTGAACTCAACAAGTAAAACTATCAAATAACAACAGAGTTTGGATTGGGTTTCGAATCCATGATCCTAATTACTCTTTACTCGTTCATCAGTGCAAAGATATTCAATTAACTAATTTTATCACTTGGTTTAAGGCAAAGATTAGTTAACACCCTAAGGTCACGAAGTCACGATGCTAACACACTTAACCTATGTCTAATCAATTTTACAGATCTTGACTAGAAGGCTAGATCTCCTCTCTTGATCAGCAAAGTCACGAAGACACTTCAGTAACGATGCTGCCCAACAGGCATTAAGAATAAATAGACCCAAGACAGCCAAGAGGTAGGTCAATACCGACTGCTCTCCAACACCCTTTACCTTCTTGGGCACGAAAGACACTCTCGTGTTGATCCCAATTTCTGTTAATGACTTAATCTCAATATCTAGATGGTGATCAATCAACTTCAATATCAATTAAGTCTAGAATTAATCCTAAGTGTTTCGGGAACAAAATCAATTTAACGAACTAACACAATTAGACCTCACAAGTTTGAACGAGTAATTTAGAATCACTTCATCTACATCCAACCCAAACAATAAACTTAGC
This sequence comes from Schizonepeta tenuifolia, assembly GCA_029490685.1. Lineage (NCBI taxonomy): Eukaryota > Viridiplantae > Streptophyta > Magnoliopsida > Lamiales > Lamiaceae > Schizonepeta > Schizonepeta tenuifolia. The sequence continues at coordinate 12,938,708 of CM055958.1, read as the reverse complement.
TAGACATAATATTAAATAAGAACACAAAGCAAATAAAGAAAAGCATACTTAGCATAAATCTGGAAAGGGGTTGCTGCCCAAAAACGTAGTCAGCAACCAGGGTCTTGGCTTCATGCCAACAACTAAAACTAAAGCAGTAAAATACGAAATTAAAGTAAATTGCCCTTAGGACTTGTTTCTTCCTCACTTTCTCTCAACCTAGAATGCAGAACTAATCTAAACTACTGAATTTGAAGCCTCTTTTACATGATAGAGTCGACCATATATATAGGCGATGAGATTCTAAGGTTTAGGGAAGTTTCCTTGTTGAATAAGGATTCTTCCCATGCATATCATAACCTCCGCCTCTCTCTCTTTCCTTCACATGCACGATCATTCTTTCCTTGCGTGGTAGATATCTTCAATGATTGGCTCGGCTAGGATAAGGAAGGAAACATCCAATCCTTATCCTCTTCCTTGAAGGAAAAGAAATCTGCTGCTACTGCTGGTCCGACTCGCATCCTGCCCTTCATCGTCTGCATCCTGAATTGCCTCCGGTCTTGACCACGATCCTGGCTCCTCCGAGTACTCTGTCTGTTGGCTTAAGGATATGGGGAGGTGTTTCCTGACTTATAGAAAGGATGTTTCGATGTTGCCCAGCTACAAGCTTCCAGCCCTATGCCCATTTGCATCGTATCGCCATCTCAACAACAGATTTTCCATCGGATTTGCCCAGCATCCACCTGTTCTTCCCCTGCACACTATCTCTCGACTTGTGTGTCCTCTCAGACACATAATGACTCGATAAAGACTAAAAACACAAGAAAGAAACATTTAAAGATGGACACAAATATGGGTTCATCAGTGACCCAAAATCTCGAGGTGAATTTAGTGTCTCTATCTGATATTATGACCTTTGGTACTCCATGCAGACGTACAATCTCTCTAACGTACAACTGAGCTAATCTTTCTGATCCATACGTAGTCTTAATCGGTAGGAAATGAGCTGATTTTGTAAGTCTGTCGATAATCACCCAAATGGCTGTGTTTCCTCTCCTTGACTTAGGCAAGCCTGTGATGAAGTCCATAGCTATGCCTTCCCATTTCCACTCTGGTATATCTAATGGCTGCAACAATCCATACGGTTGTCTGTGTAAAGCCTTAACCTGCTGACATGCCAAACATCTTTCTACAAACGAGGCAACGTCTCGTTTTAGTCCATTCCACCAGAAGTTCCTTCTCAAATCCGGATACATCTTAGTACTCCCTGGATGTGCTGTGTATGGCGTATCGTGAGCCTCACTCATAATGTCATTCTTCAGTTTGTTATCGTCGCCAGGGATACAAATTCTGCCTTCATAAAGGATTGCATTGTCTGGTGCTTCGGAATATCCATCTAGTTTCTCCGTCCTTATCTTTAGTCGAAGTTTTTCCATCGACTCGTCCTTCCTCTGGGCACTGATGATTCTCTCTCGTAAATCTGGTGTAGCTTCTAATGCGGCTATCTGACTTGTTATCGTTGCTGCTGTGTCGAGTACCTCTATATCCATCTTTTCAAACTCTCGTACTAAGGTTTCTTCCTCTACGAAGAGACATCCTAATTTTGTTGGAGCCTTGCGACTCAGTGCGTCAGCTACTACATTCGCCTTTTCTAGATGGTAGCTAATTTTGCAATTGTAATCCTTTACTAATTCGAGCCACCTTCGTTGTCTCATATTCAGTTCCTTCTGCTCGAAGAAGTATTTCAGGCTCTTGTGATCTGTGAATATCTCAACCCTTACACCATAGAGATGGTGTCTCCAAATCTTTAACGCATACACCACGGCTGCGAGTTCTAAGTCGTGGGTTGGATACTCAACTTCGTGAGGTCGAAGTTATCGTGAAGCATAAGCTATCACTCGTCCATTCTGCATTAAGACACAACCTAATCTATTTTTTGAGGCATCGGTGTAAACCACATATTCTTTGTTTGCGACTGGAAGAGCTAATACTGGCGCTGTGGTTAGCTTTTCCTTAAGCGTTTGGAAACTCTTCTCACACCCATCCGTCCATTTAAATTTGGTTTCTTTCCTGAGTAGTTGTGTCATCGGTCTAGCAATTGTGGAGAATCCTTCGATGAACCTTCTGTAATAACCGGCTAAACCCAAGAAACTTCGGATCTCATTCTGACTCGTTGGTGACTTCCAGTTGTGCACTGCCTCTACCTTGGCAGGATCCACCTTGATTCCTTCTGCCGAAACTATATGACCAAGGAACATTACTTCCTTCAGCCAAAATTCGCATTTACTAAATTTGGCGTAGAGTTTCTCGGCTCTAAGTGTTCCCAACACTATCCGTAGATGTTCTTCGTGCTCTTTCTCATTTTTGGAGTAAATGAGAATGTCGTCGATGAATACTAAGACGAATTTGTCTAAGTATGGATGGAAAATTCTATTCATGAGGTCCATGAATATTGCGGGGGCGTTGGTTAATCCAAATGGTATTACTAGGAATTCGTAATGGCCATAACGGGTTCTAAAGGCGGTTTTAGGTACGTCCTCGGGTTTGATTTTCAACTGACGATACCCTGACCTCAAATCTATCTTGGAGAAGACTCCTGCACCTTTGAGCTGGTCGAAAAGATCCTCTATCCTTGGCAAAGGATATTTGTTCTTGAGGGTTATCTTGTTCAGCTCTCTATAATCTATACACATCCTCATCGACCCATCTTTCTTTCTGACAAACAATACTGGCGCTCCCCAAGGTGAGACGCTTGGTCTGATGAAACCAAGGTCTAACAATTCCTGTAACTGGATTTTAAGTTCCTCTAGCTCTTTTGGTGCCATCCTATATGGGGCTTTGGATTTGGGTGCTACTCTAGGCTCTAAGTCGATCGTAAAGTCCACGTGACGATCTGGCGGTAATCCTGGCAAAACCTCTGGGAAAACATCCTCCTACTCGTTTACGACCTTCACATCCTGAATGGTCTTCTTTACTTCTGGTTCTCCGACTAGGTACACAAGATAAGCTATAGTACCCTTCTTCTTCATCAATTTCGTGGCTTGTAGCGCTGAAATTATTGGTACGCCTCTACCCATTGAAATTCCGTGGAATTCGGTTGATTCTCTACCCGACGGTTGAAAAGAGATTTTTCTCTCGTTGCAGAGAATCGTAGCATAATTCTCTGACAACCAATCCATTCCTAAGATTATATCTACGTCCCACATTATCATAACATTTAAGTTGTTCGCTTTAACCTTAAGAGTTCCAATTTCTAAATCTAGGTTAGAGCAACATGAGTAGAAGTAGTGATCTCTCCTGAAGGTGTAGCTACTCTCATAGGGTGTGCAGCTCTTACAGGTCTGATGTCTAAGTTATCAGCACACGAGCCAGCAATAAAAGAATGCGATGCGCCGGTATCAAACAGTATCTTAATAGGGATGTTGTGAAGTTTTCCCATACCTGCGAGATTGCCTTTTCCCTTCTGTTGGCCACCCTATTTGATAGCGCATCCTCTCGCATTCTGTTGTTGCTGTGCGTACTGCTGGAATTGTTGCTGATTGATCGGTTGATGTGGCTGTGTCTGCGCTTGTATAGCCCTCAAAGGTACTGCCTGAAGTGGTTTAGGGCAGTCTTTCTTCATATGCCCTTTTTGCCCGCAGTTAAAACAGTTGGTGGTGCCGATTTGACAAACACCCAAATGTGCCTTGTTACATTTAGAGCAAACAGGCACGTTAACCCTCCCTGGGTTATTTCCTCCCTGGTTGGTGTTCCTCTGCTGCCCTTGCGGCTGATTCTGTTGACCGGTACCTCTCCCTAATCCATTCTGCCTATTTCCTTGAAGGTACAACCCCGAGTGGTTGTTTCCTTGCCACGGTCTCTTGTTGTTGTTCTGACCAGGCTGCTGATTATTATTCCTCTGATTCCCCTGATTCTGATTGTAGTTCTGGTTGTTACCACTGCGATTACCTCCATTCCATTTTCGTTTTCCCTAGAAATTGCTATTATTGTTGTTATAATAGCCTCTGTTCTGGTTCTGTGTTGGAGCTGGTGTGGTTGTTATGGTTTTCTTCTCATAAGGCACTACGGCCTCCATTTCTAAAGCTCTTCCTAAAATATCAGTATAGCTTAGTTCTCCATGACTAGCTAAGGCAATTCCCAACTCATGTCGTAGTCCCCCTTGGAACTTCTTCGATATCTTTTCCTCGGTATCGACTTGCGAAGGTGCATACCTAGAAAGCTCACACAACTTAGCGTCGTACTCAGTTACCGTCAGTTTTCCCTGTTTTAGATTATAGAACTCAGCCTCCTTCTGAGCTCTATAATTCTTGGGTAAATATTTGTCAAACAGGGCTTCCTTGAACTCTTCCCACATAAAACGAGCTAGACGCTCCGCGGGTATCACTTTCTGTCTGGCCTCCCACCAGTAGTCCGCTGATCCCGTCAGTTGGAAAGCAACACATAGTAGTCGCTCTTCATCAGTACATCTGAGGAGTTTGAAGATTTTCTCAGTAGACCGCACCCATAGCTCAGCATCGCTAGGGCTGCCCGTTCCACTGAACATCGGGGGGTTTCTCTTGAAGAAGAGGTCCTCAATATCCCTACGGGGTGGTGATGGAGGTGGTGGTGATGGTGATGGTGGTGGGGTATCATGATGTTCCTGATCCTGTTCCCTTTCATCCTCTGGTTGACGTCTTCCACATCCACGGGGCCTACCAGGTCCCCTTCTGTTGTTAACATTTCTTGGCGGCATTTTTCCTTAAGCTATAGGTAACAAAAATTCTCATTAGCCCCTTTCCTTAATCATTCTCTTACTTACTAACCCTCTTTCCAACTTAAACAAGCTCGTAGAAAGAAAATCGAACATAATTTCGATATTAATTCATTAATCTTTTAACCTCTCAAGTTAAACTTAATTCTCATTACACGAGTTCATTTGACATTCAGGTTTCATTACTCGATTCATAGGAAACTTTCTGGTGATTAAAAACCCTCTCATGGGTCATGTATATATATATACATAAAAAAGAATATTAATTCTGCCTCCAACGAGGACTTATACAAAAAGTTAGACTACTACTAGTCTAAACTAAGCTGACTGCCTACTATTTACCGGGTGCACTAACAGGCTGCATCTCCGTATCTACTAGAAGTACTAGAACGGAAACGATTCATAAAATTTCGTATCCGTTAGAGTACTAGAAAACTAGTTACTGATCCGACTATGTACAGGGCAAAAGAAACTACTACTACTACTGATATTAACACGCGTCTACGACGCTCTGCTCAACTAACTGCAGTCGAGTCCAAACTACCCTCTACGGCCTGTAAAAAATGCTAAGAGTCCTCATCTGGGTCCTCCTCCGGGTCCTCGTCCGGGTCCTCCTCAGGATCCTCGTTCGGGTCCTCCTCAGGATCCTCATCCGGGTCCTCCTCCTCAGGATCCTCGTCCGGGTCCTCCTCCTCAGACTCTGAACCAAAGACGAGCTGGAGGGCCTCGTCCTCTCTCAGAGTAGAGCCGTTAGAAAGTGTAAGCCGAGGTGGTGACGGTGCCTCTGAAACTGCCTCCTCTAAGTCTGAAACAAGGTAGTCCTCACTAGTCTCTACTGCACGCTTCTTCAGAGAAAGAAGGTGCTCTAGAACGGAACCGGAACCTGAACCTGACTCGTACTCCTCCCTAGAACGGACTCTGGATGGTCCCACCTCTAACTGACCTCTGACTACGTCCCACTTCGCACAGATCTCCTCAAGCGGTGTCAGTAGAGATGGTAGCTCTAACATGGCGGCAAGCTTCGCGTTAATCCCTCGGTACTCTGACTCTGCCCGAAACAGTCCTGTCTCTAAAGGTCCTCTGACTCTAACATAAACTTCAGGTATAAACGGTGAAGATAATCCTAACAAAGCGGCTGTCTCTGCATCGATCTCTACGAATCCTGGCCCTAGAATCAACTCCTCGATCTGTGTACGAACTGGCGGCAACTCTGGTGTAACTACAGGCTCCTCGTCTACCTCTAACTGCTCTGACTCCGCGTCAGACTCCTCACTTGGTACAAAGTCTGGTGGTATCTCCAACAAAGCGGAAAACTCTGGGTCCAAGTCTAGGTGCTCTTGCTCGGTCTCTGCTGGGAAGTGACGGTAGGGGAGATGCGGCTCAAAAGGAACTGGAAGCATGAATCTGTTGTCAAAGAATCGCCCGTGTATATATAGGGTGAATCCCGTGTAGTTGCTTGTCGGCTCGGTGTCGTCGCCAAAAATCCCAAGAAAATACCACGCCACTCGTCCGGTAGATGTACAACCAGGTCGGATATCGCCTGACTCTCCGGAATAAAGTGCCGTGCTGAAAAATAAACTGAAGAGAAGTTGCTCACTATCTGCCCCACATCCTCCATTTCGTAATCTGCCTCGTAACTGTGATAAGCGTCCTGTAAAAGGTCTGCTAAGGTACACTGTGGTGGGGATTGACTCTCCTGAGTCATGTCACTACTAGAAGCCATCCTACAAAAGTTTTAAGGAAACACGGATCAGTAACGGGTAGGGAAAAATAACTTATCTTAATGAAATACTTAGATTACAAAATGAACATTCCTTATTCAATTGTAATATCACAACTTAAACAACCACTTATCATAACATTCCTTACTCGTTTCTTTCGTTTACTTGACACCAAGTTAATTCATCCCGTCATTATTCATCTCATTTCCTCGAAGGAAGTTATTACCGGCTCCTAAGTATAAAAACAAGATTCAACTTTGCTGAGTCTTGCTCATGTCACTACACGCACGTGACATTCGCCTGAAGGAGTCGTTTTCGTTTCACGATCTCCTTTCGAAATCATTTGATAAAACATTTCTTAAAACGTCTAAGTTCTCGAGGGTTCAGAAAAAGACCTTAGATTTCAAAGTCTACGTTCTCATTAAACTGGGGAGAAATCCCTAGAATCATTCTAGATTCTCGTGCTAAGGTATCTTAAAAAAAATAATAGAAATTATTGCGCAAATAATTTCACGTAAGATAGTACTCGTACTATCACATAATCACATAACAAGCAAAGTATAAATATATACTTGCAAAATAATTCTTATTCTTGGAACGTAAATTTCATTCTCATTTTCATTTTCATTCTCGTTGAATACTCATTCAAAAATTTCTTTTAAAAGAAATTACATTACTGAAAACTCTTTTCTTTCTTTCTTTCCTCGTTGAGTCGACGTAGCGGGAGGTTGAGTTTGTTGTCTATACTTTAAATCTTAACGTCATAACTCTAGCTCTTAACTTTACTTGGAAGAAGACTCTGATCTATAGTACATACAAGTACTCTATCTCGTGACTCAAAAGAAAGACTCGTATACAGAGCAGAAACGATTGCTCTGATACCACTCTGTGGTATCACTAGAAGGAATGACTCATACTAGGGAAATGACTCATGACCAGAGCAGGAACCACTGCTCTGATACCACTCTGTCACAGCTCCAAATCCCGAGGGACGGCAGAAGCCGGGGAGCGACTGACTGGGGTTGGATTAAAGAAGCAGGGAAGAAGGGGACTGACTGAATAAATATACATACATGACTACATAATTTCTATGAACAAGACCTCGATTATAATATATATAAGAAAAGAGTGGATCTCGGACGATCACTCGACAAAGTATTCAAAAAGAAATCTAAGCTATTAACAGAACTTAGACTACAGTGATATAATTACATAACATCAAAAGTATTCAAGCGTCTAGAGTTTGGCAGCGGAAAAAGTGAGACATAATACAAATCTTCTCCTAAAGACGACTTCCACTCCTAACTCAACCCTCCTCCGCTCTCGTCGCTTCAACCTGCACATTTAGAAACATATGCAGGGCTAAGTACGATAGTACTTAGTGGGCACATTGCCGAAAACATAATCATAGTATAGATAAAGAGGCATCTCATTTTTTTTATAGCGCAACGGGGTTTTCATTTAAAAGAGCCCGTGCCTATTAAACATTTTTATCTCATTCAATAAGTAGCCCGCGCGAGCATTTTCCATAGATGTTACGTTCAAATCTTGACCAGTCATTATCACCGTGGCTGGTTATCTCACAACAGGATACCACATACACCTCAGGCTACAATGTACTAACTCTAGAAAGCACCTAATTGACTAATTCATAGCCGATCGTTAAGTAGTTAACACCTAAATGGTTAACATACAATTCTGGAAAGCACGACGGCTAACTCAGATGGTACAAGAGAACTCACATAAACATAAAATATTTCATTTATGCCTGATATCACTTTGAAAACATAGTTATCAAAGCTCATAAAGCTCACTTTAGAGTTGTGGAAAAACCCACATTTTATTTGTTATAGATAAAAGTCCACCTTAGCTTTACAGAACTAAATAAACGAGCTTCTCTTCTTTAGTCTTCCGTACTTTCCTTGTGCTGACTTCGTCCTTCATCGTACATGAAACATAACCTCGATGAGTCGTTGAGACGATAAAAGAAAAAATAGAAATCGAAAACAAGTTCGATTTAGTCTTTTACGTTTCAACTTTTAGGCATTTGCACGCTTAACTAATTTCTTTTATTTAATCGGAAACGAGATACGATCATATCTCGTTTTGACACTCAAACTCTGTACTTGACTCTTAGGTCAGTAGAATAAATAGTCGTTAACTCATTACGACTTAAAAGATCGAGAGAAACTAAGTTGAGAAGAAAACAACTTAGGAAAATAGATTCTGAAAATTCACTGCGCAATGCAGTAGTTCTGGGGACTGCCCAGAACAGAGTATCTGGAAACAGGGGAAGTTCCCTATACCGTTAGAAAGCCGTAGAAGTCTAGTTTACGCTCCAATTTACGGATCTCAAATCCGATAAACGAGCTAAGAGATATTACAGTTTCGGGCAAGGGTCGCAAAACTGCCGAGGTTAACTCTAATTGTTCGATAGAATCGACGTATGACTTCCTAGGTTCGTTCTAAGTTATCGAACCTACATTCTCACGAAATTATCACGTCAAGGCAGTCAACACGTACTCTCGTACGTGAAGAACTCCTTTCCATTTCTCGTCTATAACCACGACGATCAAAACCTCGTCGTTTCAACTAAACAATTACTATACCAAACAAGATATCATTTCTCGTCCTAACTTCTCGATTATAACATAAACTCAATATTTTATAGCTCGGATTAACACGCCGTCAACTACAATTTCGTTCTCTCAACATTAAAGATCATTAATAACTAAATAACTTTCCTACTCGACTTTCCTATCATTAATTACGTACATTTGTTCGTCTCTTACGGATTTTCCAAAGTCATCGGATTTCGATCAAATTCTACGTTATCAATCCTCATCTATCGAGATTCATTATTATCTATATCATCACCTCATATCATTACTCAAACTCAACTAATAATCGAACCTTTGTCTCTTACATTAACACAATATATTTTAGATTAATTCCAAATAATTCCTATTATCAACTAACATCATTAGAAGCATTAATCCAACATTAATTCATCATTTAAAACCAACTACAACCAATCCCCTATTTCTCATCCATTTTCGGTTTCAACCTATAATTAGGGGAGATGGATTTCTTCATTATTTAGCTCCATTAATCCATTACTAACACTACTACAACATGAATTATCCAAAAATTAACAATACTACATCATTAATTTAGGATTTCCAACTCAAACCCTAACCTAAAATCGGTGGTCATCAAAAAATATTAGGGGATTCCATTTATTTTTGCATCATTCCTCAATTAAACATCCCCTAAGCTCCATTATACAAACAATTTATGAATTAAAACATCCTATAGTAAAGCCCTAAATTTCGGTCACCTCTAGTAATTAGGGTTCTTGAATTTTTCCATCAATTAAACCATAGAGATTAGTTTCTATCCATTTAATTGCATGATTTAAGACTTAAATCATTATCCTAATTAATCTAAGATTTTCGGTCATAGCATGAAAATTAAAAGATTGGAAATCTAATTGGATAGATTGATGGAGAAGATGAATACCTTGATTATTAATGAAAGAAGAATGAAAGTTGATAGAGGATGATTGATCTTGTGAAGAATTTCTTGCAAAGCTCTAAGCTTCTTCAATGGTGAGATGAAAATGAAAGGAAGTATAGTATGTGTGTGTGACCGAAAATGGGAGGGGAGAGATGTGAGGATGATGACTTAATATTTCATGATATAATACTACAATAGGTGTTACATTAATTATTATTATAACATACAAAGGACATTAGGTGTAAAGTAAAAAGGAGAAAAAGAAAATATCCTAAGGTTGAGAGAGAGTAGAAGTCGGCTATGGGGGAAGGAAAAAGGAGAAATACGCGTTTTTTTTCTGACGCGATACGACGTTACAGAAATCGATAGACGAAAAATGTATCTCGGCACATTATCGTCAAAATCCGATTCTACCATAAATTCTGATATATTTTACTTACTCGGAAAGTAATATTAAAAATTGAAATTCCGACAAAACTTCGGGACATCGCAGTCCGAGTTTCGTCCGGAAAATCACAAAAATGAACTTTCTCGGGCGAATTCATATCGCAATTTCGTGAATGTAAAAATCAGACGGTTTTCCGTTCTGAGTTCTAGAACTAAAAAGTTATCATACGCGATAACCCTAAATACAGTAGTCATCTAACTGATTTCCGTAATTTATTTTCGGAAACGGATTTCACCGTTGGTTTTAGATATAAATTTTATGAACTTAGGCATGCAAAGCCATTTTTATTATTAACTTTAAAATTTTAAGTCAGTATGAAATTTCTGGGGTATTACATGATTCCTTGTCTCATTTATCAAGGCCTAAGCTTCAACCCTTTTCTAGGGAACTTATGATTTTTTTTTCTGTTCCCTAACTCTTTAATTTTTTTTATTTTAATTGGGTAAATCCCAACTATCAACACAAAACTTGTTCTTGCCCAGAATGTACCCCATCATCTCTTTCTTTCCCTTATCTTCGTTTATTGCCCAGGTTACCATAACCAGATAAACTCAATCTTCTCAAGGCAATAGTAATTGATAGAAAGAGTTATTTCAGTTCAAAGGGGCTTATCAAAGGATAATAATATCAGGTAGTCAATTTAAGCTCAATGGGCTAATGAAAGGACTGCCTAAATCATCGAAGCTCAGAGGTTATCAATATAAATCAAAGTACAGGCAAGTTCTAGTTCTTCTTAATCAAGATGTCTTTAATCACACACAAAGAATGATTCAATTAAGCTCAAATCCTGACAGGGTATGCTCACAACTCAATCCATTATACAAGTCATCTTCTAGCATACATAAACTTAACACTGTTCATCAAGCATCAATTAAGCACAAAAATCATCATACCATCTTGCCAAACTACTTCATGCTGATCAACACACTACTTAAAAATAAAAAACACACGGCACAGATACCCCACGCATACACTTTGCTTATAGCAAAGTCCATCCATGGAGGCCTCAACCTTGGACTCAACAAACTAATTAACAAACATTTGGCCTCCCTACGCACACACTTTGCTCTCAGCAAAGTAGTGAACGTAAAGAGGTTAAGACTCAAACACAAACAAATGAGTTTTTCGCCTACCTCACCACACATTTGGCAAGGCAAAATGTGGGTGAGGTATTCGATAACTCAACAAACTCTAACACTAAAAAGAAAAGACACTAAAAAACAAAAAGACACTAAAAAAAACCTAAACTAACACAGGAGGACATAATCAGGTAGAAGGATTAGATACTGACCCCAATTTCAGGTGGCGGGCAAGGCTGTTGAGAGTAGCCTGCATGATCAGCTGCCCATCACGCAGCTCTTTGAGCAACTTCTCGGTCTTGCCCAGCCTCTCCAAGACTTTCTTCATCTGGGCAGAGGAAGACTCAACTTCCTGCTCCTCATCAATCACTATCTTCTTAGCCAATCTAGCTGACTTCTTGGGTGGCAAACGTGCTGATGTCGGTTGAACTTTCTCATGCGCCTCCAAAATACGCCATTCCTTACTACTTTTGACAACCTCCTTCATTCTACTCAACCTCTCCATGTTGAGCACATCAGCCGGTGTCACCTCAAAATCCTTCACATCATCCTAAAGCTCCAACCCCTCTATGTAGGCAGTGACAAAATGCCTACACGAGTACTTCTGCCCCGCCTTGCCCATGACTGCCCTCAACTGCTCCATCAAGAAGGCCCCAAAATTCAGCATCTTTCTAGTCAACATACAAAACAATATGTAGACCTCCTTATTGGCCAGCGAGTTCCCACTATCTCCCTTGCCAAACATGTTGTAGGCAAGGATCTTATGGGCAATACGAAAAGTTGGCGTCTTCAGGTCTGACGCCTTGTTGTCTCCCGACCTAAACTCTGTCCCCACGCTAAATTCATTCCACATCCGGATCCATTCTTCCTTGGGCAGGTCCAATGGCACTTTCTTTACCGCCTTCCCAAACTCTGGCCTCTGCAACTCCATCATCGTGGTGAACCCCAAGATTTAGTTCATATCATTTAAACCAACCACTAATGGTTGCCCATTCAACACGAACTCGATGGATGACGAGTTCCCTTCTCCATCAAGCACAAACTCCATAGACATTTACATTTCTCTTACCAAATCCTCGTAGATGTGGCTGGGCATCTCCAAGAATCGCCCCCAGCCACACCCATCAAACAGGGCTCTTACTTCCATAGCAATGCCCAAGGAGTCCAGGTCATCAAAGCTGACCTCCCTGGGCACAAACACCTTCCTGGCTGCCAAATCCTCAGCCTTCTTCCCCTTCTTCTTCCCTCGCTACTCGGAATCCTCCTTTTTAACATTCCGAGCAGCGGATCGTGTTATCCTTTCCCCCACAAATTGGACATCTTCGTTCTCCTCGGACTCCAGCACCTTGGGTTTCTTTCCCTTGTTCTTAGAAGAAGGCATAGCCTTCTTCTCCTCCGTAGAGGACTCTCCTTCTAGTGACGAGGCGGCTTCAGAACTGACCACCTTCGCCTTTTTCTTGGCCTCTTTCTCCAGTTGGCTCTGCTTCTTCTTTTCTTTCCTCCTCTTCAAATCCTTGTCCACCTCTGTGAACAAATTGTCAAGAGAGTCTTCAGACTCCCTTTTGTCTCCTTGCTCTTTCTCCACGTCGTCCACCACCTTCATAACCACGTCTTCTTCCTGCTTCGTCTCTCCTTTCCCTTTCTTGGACAGCGAGTTTTTTGGTGCGGCTTCTTCAGTAGGCTTCTCCGATGTGGAAGAAGTTCCAGCCTTCAGAGCAACTTCACCTGGTACTACCATTGTTTCAGCAAGGGCTTCGCTTATGATCTCCTCCACCTCGGCAGTAAGGGGATACGGCATCACCCAAGAAGTGGGGTCTGCTTAGTGTAGAAGAGTTTCCAATGGCGGTGATTCGTGGTCGGAAAGGTCAATATGTGTTCCGTGAGGGATTTTGTTGAGTTTGTTCTTTGGGCGTGTGGAAACCATAAACTTAGCACACAATATAGCACAGAATATAATGACTGAGCTAAGTAAATGACACACAGAATGGTAACCCAGTTCGGTTAATCAACCTATGTCTGGGGGGCCACGCCCAAGAGAGAACAATTCACTATCGAAAGTCGAAGTTACAGGATCTTACACATATGGTCTTCCACCTTATGAAACCTCACCACTCACACCCTTCCCGATCTACGTGAACTGTGATTGCAAAAGCCACACCCTTACAATCTAGGTTCGAATAACAATTCGACCCCTAACCCTCTTTCAAGTGTTTGTTTAACGAATTAAACACTCTCAAGATTACAAAGCAACACTCACTCACGAAATAGTGTTAAAGCTAAAAATAATAAAAATAGCTATCTCTGCGGCAGCCTCCAATATGTCTTGATGTCGATATATATAGGTCTTGAGAAACCCCTAGATCATATCTCCATCGATTTGCCCTAGTTTCCTTATGCATGGAAACCTTCCTTGTTGGAGACGTGCCTTGTGGAACAAGTGGAATAATCGGATATATACGCCCAAAGAGATCTTCTCCGTATCTAACTGGATAAGGTTAAGATCTTCGCAGAATCCGCCTTATTATGGAAATAAATCTTTCACGTTGTTCCACTTCCAAGTAGCTCAGACTGAAGCGCAGTCACCAGACTCTGTTCTTCGCACAACTCAAAACACTTCAGTCAATCTTGCTTCTACATAAATTTGCCAATCTTCATTGAGTCACCTGCTCAAATCTAACAATCTCCCCCTTTGGCATTTATGTAGACAAAACAATCATCCAAGCATTAGAACAAAAACAGAGTAATAAGCATCTTCATACTAGACTTTGATCATAACAGCACATATGAAGATCTTGATGAAGCTCCCATGATGGTCCCGATATGAGTTCTGGTGTATGGGGGAGGGAATACACCAGATAGGAATTTTAAAAATAACCCCCGAAAAAATACTACAACTGAGTAAGAAGACTCAGCTGGAATCACAATTGAGTAAGAAAACTCAGCTGGAAGAGTGGTGCTGTGCGGAATGTGGTGGATACAAAAACAACTCATATAAAACAACTCACGCTCAGATGTAAGGTCGGTCAACAACCAAATCAGTTGAAATGTAAAGATGCAGTTTTGAGTGCAGGTTAGTTGGACAGTTAGATATGCAGAAAGTAACTGAACAGAAAACACAAAAGCACAAAGGAATTACGTGGTTTGGAGAGAACTCCTACGTCCACGGGGAGTTGTGAGTCCACACAACTCAGTCCAAATTCTTTAGGACAGCTACCACAAAGCTTACGCAGGCTTTGCAACCGTACAGATAAGTTTGCGGGTACTTATCAACCTTTCTACTCAATTTCGGGAAGAGCAGGATATTAACAACCTTTTTAGGGGATGTGTATAAGGATGAGTTTTCCAGCTACTAGCTTTAACAAAGAAGTGAGCTAGGATCTAAGCTTGAACAAAGGAAGACTCAAACTAAGATCGAAAACACCAAGACAAATTCTAACTCTCTATGAACTCTCTGCTGGTAATGTTCTTAGAAAGAGAATAATTGCAGTTTAGCTTGTGCACAGTATATCGTCGCTCTTTCGCTCTTCTGTCTATACTCTTGATGAATGAATGAATGCCTCTATTTATAGGCGGTGAGGATCAACTAAACGTTAGAAGAGCCGTTGATCTCTGTTCTGTGAAAGCGATGGCTTGTCTCTCATCTCTGCAGATTTTTCCGATTTGTCAACTGTGAACTTCTGCTTTCCTTCTGAGACAACCTTGTGTTGGGCTAAATGAGGTAATGACAGAACGTCAAACCTTCACGTGACTTCCTATTTGAAATTCAAATTTCAACCTTTGTCTTTCAACATTGGTTAGTCGGTTGAGACGATTGATCTTCATTCGAGTGGTCTTCAGCTGATGTTCCATCTGATCGCTACCTTCATCTGACATTCTGTCTGAAGAGGAACAGTTGAACCCTCAGCTGCCTTGAACTTCATGTTGTCGATTTATCACATTGAGTCCTGCAACTGATGTTCCATCTGATCAGGTGGATTGTCACATGTGACGAACAGTTGATTACTCAGATGTTTTCTTTCATCCGATGTTCTATATCCGAACGGTTGGCTTGAACGCTCAGTTGTCTTTCTTACATCTGATGTTCCACATCCGAACAGTTGGCTTGAACGCTCAATTGTATTTCTTACATCTAATGTTTCATCCGAGTTTCCATCTGTAGTTCTATCCGAGTATAGCTATGTTGCCGTCTTCAGCTGGAGTCCTATAAAGATAAAATCTTAACATTGCTCAAACAGCGAGCCTAAATACTAAAATTAGGATATGGCAACATCTACTCGGTTGGGGTCAGTTGGTTTTGGAATAAATCAAAACTTTACTAAATCTCCCAACAATTTCCCCCTTTTTGATGATGCCAAAACCCTACTGATCTAAACCCCACTGACCTATCTATAATCTCAGCTAAAATTCTAGACAGTCTATAAGGTTAAACATCAAAGGGTTAGCACAGTTATAACATGGTATTGAAATAACTTTGCGATTGAGTTTGGACAACTAGAAAATTGTACATCAAGATGAATCGGATATATGTTGAAAGTTTTCATTACAACTGATGTGTTTACACAGATATGCATAGAAATCAATTACAACAGTGGCTTAAAAACTCTATCTCGGCTAATACTTCAGCCCATACTTGCCGAAAATCCTGACAAAAATTTCTCTCTTAGCATCTGATTCCTTCGAGATATCCACTCCAAGTTCCTGACAGACTTTTCTGGCTTCAGCTGCGATCTTCTGCCTGTTAGGATTTCTTGTATCTGGAATGAATAGAGGAAGATATGTAACCTTCTGAGGGACAATGACGGTATTCATGTCCAGCTTTGCATCAATCATAGCTCGTCTGAACTGGTTGAACATGCCCGGATCCCCAGAGTGAAGCTCAGTTAGGGCTTCTTTGAATGCTCTTCTTGAATCCTCAGTTGCGAACACCTTCCTGTAGTAGAAATCATTCACAAATTCTTGTTTGAATGATTCCCAATCATCATTCCATTCTTCCGGCATCCATTTATCAACATGCTTGAAGCATCGCTAGAGCTTGATCTTTCCCGGCAATCTTTGCTGCTTCATTTTTGCTTCAGCCTTCACTTAATGTTTCTCAATGCATCGTCGGCTTCGGGAGGCAACATTTCTATCCAAGTTTTTGGTAACCTTGGCAAGTTCTTCCTCGAACTTGTTAACTCTTGTTGCTTGGTTGACCGCGAATCTCTTCACCCATTCCGGATTCATGTAATTCTTCTCCGGGACATCCATAGCTTTAGCAGCAGCAATACACTCTTCGATTGTAATACCGTCGAGTTCAGCATCGATCTCGGCTGCAATCTCGGCTATAGAGTTGTAGGAAACTCCATACTTCTTCGCCTGCTCCATATCCTTAGCCATTTCTTCTCCTCCGACAACAATAGATTTCAGCTGTTCTTGTTTCTTCTCGGTTGGCTTCTTCGGAGCGGACTTCTTCGGAGCTGTCTTCTTCAGCTCGGTCTTCTCAGCTGAGATTCCTTTCCGGCTGGCATACCTTCTTCAGCTTGTGTCTCATCTTCTCCCTTTTTGGCATCAGCAATAAGGCTTGCGACTGAGCCATCCAGAGAAGTGAGGTTTTGTTCAGCTTGCTGGATCCGGTTGAAGAGTTCATCTACAGCACATTCCACATCAACCCTCTTCGCCAGTTCCTTATCACGACGCTCTTGATCAGCTTTCTTCATCGCAGCGAAGGTTTCAGTGACTTCTGTTTGAAAAGCGACGAACTCAGCTCATTTTTGTTTGAACCGAGAATCCCATTCGTTGTCTTGTGTCTGTTGAGATTTTGCAAGATTGGATTCTGAGATGGACTTGAACACGTTCAGGTCTGATCTGATTCCAAGAACTGTTGTCTTCAGGTCATTGATGTCTTTGCTGGTGGATGTTGAGAAGTCATCCAGCTTCATCTTTATCGCATCATGTTCTTCCAGCAGCTTCCTATGTTTCTCATCCTGAGCTTCTATCATCCTCTGCTGTTCTTCGCGGTTGAGCTGGATGTTGGCTATCATCTCCTTCCTCAGCTGATTGACTCTCTCAGCGATCAGCTCGCATATTTCATCCGAGGAGGGTGTTGACTGATTAGATGGTGCTGGCTGTTCAACAGCAACCATGACTTGGCGATTGGCCAGGTACTGTTGAAGTTCTTCTTCCTCCTGCTTTGCTGCTGCTGCAGCTGCGTCAATATCATCCACGAATTCTACAGACTTGGCCAGCATGTTGTCAAGGAAGGTGACAAATTCTCGATCTGCTGTCAACTCCCTTGTGTCTCTTCCTTCTGCCTTGCTGATATCCAGACGGCGAGTCAGTAGTGCGATCTTGTTGTTGTACGTAATCTCGAGGCTGGTATAATTGAAGTATTCCCTCAGACGGGACTCATCTGCCTTGAGCTGGTTCCAGCTGTGTATCCGGACGGTATCTTCCTTGATATACTAATGGTTGAAAATGATGTTGAATTGATACAACAGCTCAGTTCCGAGCGTGGCAAAGGTGGGCATGTCGCGCATCTCGGGGAACATGCAAATCAGCTTCTGAAAGCAATATACCAACTTGCCTTCATGTTCCAGCGTGACAGCTCGACAATCAGCTTCTTTGTCAATGGGGGAAGGAGAGAGATTTTCATAGGGAATAGGTTCAAGAGTTTCCTCAACATTGGCCAAAGAAGAGGTCGTAATGTTGGCATCGAGTGGGGAGCTCGGAATTTCTGACTGATGATCAGTTGTGAGAACCTGTCTGTGCTGTACGGCATCAACTCCTACCGTGGGGGAGGATAGAACATCTTCGGATTCCTCGGATGAAGAAGCTGCATCCGAGGACATGTTCGGCTCATCTTTCGGATCGGTTTCCAGCCCTTCTATCCCATCTTGATGGGGAAACCTCACCTTCCTTGTTCCACTTACGCGAGGAACAATTACGAAAGCAGCCGCGTCAACTGAGTGACTCAACTCAGATAATACCTCCTCAGCTGGTTTTGCAACTGACTGTTTGATACGAACCTTCAACTTCTTCTTAAGCGGCTCTTCCTCTTTATCCTTATCTAACTCATCTCTGAGTCAGCGTGCAGCTGTCGATTTTGAAGAGTGGCCGACAGCTGGAGGCAGCTGAGGTTCCATCTGCTCCTCAGTTGTATCTTTCTCCACAGCTGATTTCACAGCTTCCCTTTTATCTTTTGGAGTGTAGACACTTCGAATCACATCAAGAGCTTTCTTGGCTGTTGGGAACAACATCTGCCTTTTAACTGGTGTCTCCTCACAGTCTTCCCACACCATGTTCTGATCCTTCGTAGCGAGAAGTATCAGGGCAGAGATTTTGACTCCAAAATTGAGAGTTCCTTTAACACTCAACAATTTTGCCCCGGAATCATTTGTAGTTTCTGAAATCTTCTGCTTCTCCATCGTCACCTGGTGTTCGAAGTACTTGAACCAGTTGATGTTGTGCTTGTGCTCCAAAGCTATCTGCTGCTTGAGCTTGGGTTGGCTGATATCTCCCAAAGCTCCGCTGTATCCAAAGATAACCTTGGATATAACATCGAACAGAAGTCGATGCTCGGGTTTCAACTTTGTTCGCTGCAGGTTGCTCCTCAATCTTTCTGAGGTGATAAGAGCATTCTCAAGAAATAGATCTGCATCTGCATCTGAGATGTTCTCGACGGTTTCCGTGGCAGTCAGATTCGGTGGAATGATGGAGCTTAGCATCTCGGAAATCGGTAGGGAGATGGTGACACGGCGGATAGTTCTGGCAGGGACGTCGCGCTGTCGACAGGAGATTTCTGAAACGAGGCCTACTCCCTCTTCGTGTTTCAGGTTCATGTAAAATTCTCCGACCTGTCACCTGAGTAAGTGGGTGGGAAAGAGCGTTGCCCACTCAAGAAGACGATTATCCCTGAGAAGATCGGCGAGAGGGGATAACGCCGGTGAGTCCAGTGCTTCTTTTGACAGAATCTGCTCAAAGTGGATTCTGGATATCATCATATCATAAGATTCTTCGTACGTTGATGGGACAAGTGCTGGTCTTGATGATGCCATCTTCTTTCCTTGCGATGAAGCTTTCGGTGCCATTTTGTATTCCAGTGAAGTTTATATATAGAGAGAAGAAAAGAAGAACTTAGTCGAAAATGGTGATACAAAATCAGAGACGAAGATGAACAGTTACTCAGATAAACACAAGTATAGAAGGTAAGAAATCACTTCCTGATTTTCCGCCTTTTATCGGTTAGTGGGTCTTTTGAAATAGATGGCCAAGATTGAATGGCACGAATCCATCAACGACTGAGATCTCGCGACTGTTGACTAACTCTGACTGACGTCACATTCCGAGTTCCAACACGCGCGCGTGAGAAGGTGAACTGTTTTTGTGTCAGCCCAGTCGCACTATAAAGTAAGGCTATTGATGTTCAGCCGTACTTTACATTAAATGCGCTATGATGGCTATTTTAATCTATCTGACATGCTCAGGAATGTTTGAATTTATTTCAAACATTCACATTTAAAACACCTACAGCCATAAATGATACCCGCCGGCTGATGTCGGAATCAGCTGTGTTCCAATGTTGCGGCATGCCATCAGCTGACTCGAGTTCGTCTGTTCAGCTGACGTCTGATGTCTTCGGATGGCGATCCACATCTGAGATTCCCCCTTCATCTGAGCTTCCCCCTCAGATGGATATCTATCTCTTCGCCTCGGTTGATTCCTCATCTGATGGATCCAACAATCCAAGGAGATCACATAACATCTTGAATCGTGCTTCGGCTAGAGGTTTGGTGAAGATATCGGCTCTCTGAATCTCAGTCAAAATCTTCTCCACAGATACATCCTTCTTCTCAATATGATCTCAGATAAAATGATGTCGGATGTCAATGTGCTTCGTCCGAGAATGGTGAACAGGATTCAAAGAGATAGCAATGGCACTTGAACTATCACAATGGATGGGAACCTGTCCAGTTGCTACTTCATAATCTCTTAGTTGTTGCTTGAGCCACAACACTTGCATGCAACAACTACCGACAGCCATATACTCTAACTCGGTTGTAGAAGTGGCAACACATGCTTGTTTCTTGGAAAACCATGAAACTAGCTTGCTTTCCATGAACTGACAGTGTCCAGATGTGGACTTCCTGTCCAACCGATCTCCGGCTAGATCCGCATCTGAGTATTCGGACAGTTGGATATTGTCATCAGTTGGGTACCACAACCCAACATTAACAGTACCCTTCAGATACTTAATGATGTTCTTTGCTGCCAACATGTGTGTTTCCCTCGGCTGAACTTGAAACCGAGCACACACTCCAACCGCGTAAGATATATCTGGCCGACTGGCTGTTAGATATAGCAAAGAACCAATAATCCCTCTATACTTACTGGCATCCACGGGTTTTCCCTCAGATCCGGGCTCAATCTTCCAGTTAGTATTCATCGGGATCCTTGTGGTTTTACTTGTCTGCAAACCGAACTTTGCGATGAGCTCCTTTGTATATTTGGACTGATTAATAAAAATCCCTTTTGGTGACTGCTTCACTTGTAGCCCAAGAAAATAATTCATCTCACCCATCATCGACATCTCGAATTTCTCCTTCATGAGAGTTGAGAATTTCTCGCACAGCTCCTCCGACTTGGAACCGAATATGATGTCGTCGACATAGATTTGCACAACAAGTATGTCTTCTCCAACTTTTATGGTGAACAGTGTTTTGTCAACTGACCCTCGTTTGAACCCCGAGTTCAGAAGAAAACCACAGAGAGTGTCATACCAAGCCCTAGGTGCTTGCTTCAATCCATAGATTGCTTTCTTCAACTTATACACTCTTCCATCACCAGTCTCAAAACTGGGAGGCTGTTCAACATAAACATCTTCCTTAATATCACCGTTGAGGAAAACACACTTCACATCCATCTGATAAATCTTGAATTTGTGAAATGCGGCATAGGCTAGAAATATTCGGATGGCTTCCAACCTTGGAACAGGCGCGAAGGAATCCTCGAAATCAATTCCTTCTTGTTGGCAATATCCCTGAGCTACCAACCTTGCCTTGTTTCTCACGATGAATCCAATGGCGTCTCTCTTGTTCTTGAAAATCCACTTTAATCCAATGACTTTAACACCATTTAGTCTTTCTACCAACTCCCATACACAGTTGCGTAGAAATTCATTCACCTTTCTTGCATGGCTGTTGTCCAATGAACACAGTTGAGAGCTTCCATAACATGCTTCGGCTCTGGCACATCAGCTACGAAACATGAAATCATGGCAACATCTCCGACTTGCTCGAACTCCTCAAGAACTGCCAACTCCTCAGCATATTGGGCGTAAGTGCTGGAATCTTTCTCGGCTGAATTTGAATTTGCAACTCTGCTCCTAGTACGCACACCTTTGGCTAGATCTCCGATGATGTTGTCCTTGGAATGATCTTCATACCATCTCTTGTTGTGTCTTCCTTCTTCTTCCAACAGTGGCGGTTCCGTGATTTCAAAGGATGGGATAACCTGAGCCGTGGAAGATGCTGGGATCTTCAGAACTAGTGATTTATCTGCTGTTGAGTCTGGATCCTCAACATGGATAATATCTCGAACCGGGCTAGGTTGGGCTTCGGATGCTGATGCAGTTGGAGTAACATCAGCTGAAGTTCCCCCTTGAGATGAGCTGGGGTCCACACATTCATCTTCAGAGGAACAAGGATCATCATCCTCGGTTGCCCATACTAATGGTTCAGCCAGATTCTTCCGCCTTAGAACCTGCGATCTGGTGAGAGCTGGTGGAACATGTGGATCTACTTGTTGTCCTTTAGCCTGTTCCCTGCACTCAAAAGTAGATTCATCAAAACTAACATGAGATGTTATCTCCACAACACGAGAACTGTTGTTAAAAACTCTATAAGCCTTGATCCGAGCGGCATATCCGAGAAATATGCCCTTCGAAGCCTTGGCGTCAAAAAATTTTAACTGAGTCTTCCCATTGTTGTGAATATAACACTTAGAACCAAAAATACGAAAATATGAAATATCAGGCTTCCTGTGTCTCCATAGTTCATATGGAGTCTTTCCCAACCGCTTGGTCAGAAGAGACCGGTTCTGGGTGTAACATGCTGTGTTGATTGCCTCGGCCCAAAATCTCTTTGGCAGAGCTGAGCTTGTCAACATGGATGTAGCAACATCCTTCAGCGTTCGGTTTCTTCGCTCGGCTACTCCATTTTGTTGTGGAGTACGAGCAGTCGATGTTTGAAGAATGATTCCGTGCTTCTCGCAGTATTCGATGATGGTTTCATTGAGGAACTCGGTTCCACGGTCTGATCGGATAGAAATGATTTTCATCTCTTGTTGGTTAGATATCCAATCCATCAGCTTGGGTAGCTCATCTCGGGTTTCACTCTTGTGACGCATAAAAATGGTCCACGTGTACCTAGAGAAATCATCAGTAACAACAAGTGTATATTCATTACCATTCTTGCTCTTGGGAGTAACAGGTCCGAAGAGATCCATATGGATCAGCTGCAATACTCGGTCGGTTGATGGAATCGTTTTCAACCGAAAGGAGGATCTAGCGAGCTTTCCCAACTGACACGCACTGCAGATATGTGTCGGTGAAGACACACGGTTCGGAATACCCTTTGCATGTTCCTGTCTCGTAAGGCGGTTCATTGTCTTGAAATTCAGATGGTTGAGCCTTTTGTGCCACAGCTAGCTCTCATCTGAACTGCTCTTCGATAAAAGACAGGTCTCAGGAGGACTACTATTCCAATCTGCATAGTAAACATTCCCGGTTGGGGATCGATTTCCCAACAATATGACTTGCTTTGTTCTGACATTTTTGACCCTGCAGCCCTGCGCATCAAACTTGACAGAGAAACCATTATCACAGAATTGGCTGATGGAGAGCAAGTTATGCTTCAATCTATCAACATATGAAACATTGGAAATAGACACGTGATTGGTTTTAAGGGTACCGTAGCCTTTGGTGTGACCTTTTGAGTTGTCACCAAAGGTAACAGATGATCCTTCATTCTCCACGAAACTTCCAAGCAAATCCCTCAGATTTGTCATGTGTTTCGAGCATCCACTGTCCATCACCCACATGGTATGTGATGCTTTATTCTTCCTCAGCTGTTTCTCCTGCTCCTGCACAGAGAAACACGCTTAGGTCCCCAATTTTAGTTGGGTCCTGGAGGGTTAGAACCAATTCCCCCTTGAATTGTGGGTCGTTTTTTCCTATAGATTCGGATAGATTTGTCATTCCAAATTATCTTTCCTTCTCCATCAACTATAACAACACCTCGGTCATCCTTAGGCTTGTTGTTATTATTGACGTTCTGTTTCTTGGGAGGAGATTGATTTGTCCCATTGTGGGCTTTAGGAGGAGAGGCGTTCCCCCTGTTTTGTTGACGTTTCTGACCCTTTTGGTTTTGCCGATGAGATCGGACGCCATTTTGGAATCTTTGTGGCTGAGTCTGATTCCATTTTCCTGGCTGTTGGCGACAGCTGTTCATGCCCGGTTGTTGATTCATGTTCTGGCATGAATATCCGCAGCTGTTGGAACAGTTCCACATTGGTTGACTCTGATGGAACCTCTGGTTGTTCTGATGATGGAATCGATGCTGATTCTGATGGTTGAATCCCTGTCGGTTCTGTTGATTCCATCCCTTCTGAGGTCGGTTCTGAGGTCAGTTCTGATTGTATCTCCGATGTCTCTGGTTCCTCTTCTGAGTCTTGGAACATTCCCTCTCGGTTGTTATCTCAACCGATGGATTCTTCAGTTCTCCAACCACAGCTCCTTTTCCTTTCTCAGCTGCAGTTCCCTTAGCAGGTTGTGCTGTAGGTACTTGCTGTGACGTGGAGGTTGGATTAAGTTGGGGAGTTGCAGACTCAACAGTATTTGATTTGGCAATCGTGACATCTACAGCCTTGATAAAGGTTGCGGGTGGAATTCCAGTGTCCTTGACCATGTCGTAGCCGAGTCCAGACACGTCATCCATTGTTCGTCGGTAACTGATGAGATTCTCGATGATTTTGGATGATTGATATAGCTTTATCAGGTTGTCCTTCTCAGTTTGTAGATCCTTGAGAAGAACAGCTATATGCTCGGTCTGTGCGTCTGACATCTTCATCAGCTGGTCGATCTGTGCCTCTTGCTTGTTCAACTGCTCATGCTGCTCCTTGATCTGCTCCTTCAAATCCTCATCGGTTGGAGCCTTAGTTTGGTTGGCCACATTCAGTTGACTTTTGAGATCATCAATCTCTTCGATTTGATTTTTGATCAGATCATCCTTTTCGGTTAAGGATTCTTCAAGTCTGGCAAACTGTTCTTGAAGATTCTTAAACTCAACTGATTGCTGATGCAATTCCTTACTGAGTTCTAGGAAGTCACCCCAAGAGGGTTCCAACTCTTCATCTAATGTTTCCTGCATGTTAGTAGCATTGGAAGAATTTAAATTAACTGGACTAGAATGTACCTCAGCATCATTCTGGTCGGTTCCAAATGCCATGAGACATTGATCCTGTCCGATATCGTTGTTGGTGGAAGTCAGCTCGTCCTCATCTTCGGTGTCGGTGAAGATGTCCATGTCATCAGCTGCTTCTTCTACAACCATGGCCTTGTTCTTTGCATTTTGCTTAGCCCTCAAAGCATCTCTATCTTTCTTCGAAAGATCTGGACAATCAACTTTGAAGTGTCCCTCTTTGCCGCATTCAAAGCAACCGTTATTCACAGGCTTCGAGTTATCTCGATTTCGGTTGGATTTATAGAACCGCTTGTATTTTCCGAACCGAGTATCCATGTCAGCCAGCTTCTTTGACATAGCGGTAATACTCTGTTGCAGCTCTTCTCTGCTCGGCTCCTTCGAAGCTGTATCCGCAGATCTTATTGCCCTTAATGTTCGCGGCTTGGTATAGTCGGCTCGAAGTGCTATTGTCTTTGTTCCGGAACCAACATCCTCATGTCGATTCGTCTGCACCGAGGACTGAGTTGATCTTCGTCGGTTCACTTTGTACTCGTTTCCTTTCAGAATTGAGAACAGTCTGTCCGTTCCTATCTCTCCAAGATCAGCTCGGCTTTCATGAATGTTGGTGAAGATGTCCCACTCAGCTGGTAGGGCTTGTAATACTTTGAGATTGATCTCTCTCAAAGTATATTTTCCTTTTCGGATAGACTGAATCCTTCGGATGATATCCATGAACCGAAGCTCCATCTGATCAATGGTTTCATCGACTTTTAGACAAAAATTGTCAAAATCTTAACAAGCATGGGAGAATTGTTCTCCTTGGTTTCGTCACTCCCTTCACTAAGAGATGCCAAAATGTCCCACATTTCCTTAGCTGTGTTGCACTCTTCTATCCATGGAAGATAGTCTTGTCCAACTGTGGACATGATAGTGCTCTGAGCCCAGATATCCAGCTGGCTCACTTTTGCTTCCTCAGGAGTAAAATCTTCTGGCTTCTTCTCGACTATCACCTCAGTTGCATCCCCATCATTGGGATTTGTAGGAGTGCGAATGACTTTTTCCATGATGGTGATCGGTCCGGATGTAATCACTTGTTGCATTTGATGATGCTTGGACAGTAGAATCTTCTTCATCCGAGTTTTTCAGGATGTATAGTTCACAACCGAGAACATGACTACAATCTTGTCTTTAACATCCATCTGCACACAACAAACAGACGACAAATGCAAGCAGAAATGCACTAGCGTGAAAAAGATCTATTCAGTTGACCACTGAAGAAAAACACCTTGATTCACTCCTCGTGAAACAGAGACAGCGGTCTTGTGAACCACTGCTCTGATACCATTTGATGGTCCCGATACGAGTTCTGGTGTATGGGGGGGGGAATACACCAGATAGGAATTTTAAAAATAACCCCCGAAAAATACCACAACTGAGTAAGAAGACTCAGCTGGAATCACAACTGAGTAAGAAAACTCAGCTGGAAGAGTGGTGCTGTGCGGAATGTGGTAGATACAAAAACAACTCGTATAAAACAACTCACGCTCAGATGCAAGGTCGATCAACAACCAAATCAGTTGAAATGTAAAGATGCAATTTTGAGTGCAGGTTAGTTGGACAGTTAGATATGCAGAAAGTAACTGAACAGAAAACACAAAAGCACAAAGGATCTACGTGGTTCGGAGAGAACTCCTACGTCCACGGGGAGTTGTGAGTCCACACAACTCAGTCCAAATTCTTTAGGACAGCTACCACAAAGTTTACGCAGGCTTTGCAACCGTACAGATAAGTTTGCGGGTACTTATCAACCTTTCTACTCAATTTCGGGAAGAGCAGGATCCTAACAACCTTTTTAGGGGATGTGTATAAGGATGGGTTTTCCAGCTACTAGCTTTAACAAAGAAGTGAGCTAGAATCTAAGCTTGAACAAAGGAAGACTCAAACTAAGATCGAAAACACCAAGACAAATTCTAACTCTCTATGAACTCTCTGCTGGTAATGTTCTTAGAAAGAGAATAATTGCAGTTTAGCTTGTGCACAGTATATCATCGTTCTTTCGCTCTTCTGTCTATACTCTTGATGAATGAATGAATGCCTCTAATTATAGGCGGTGAGGATCAACTAGTCGTTAGAAGAGCCGTTGATCTCTGTTCTGTGAAAGCGATGGCTTGTCTCTCATCTCTGCAGATTTTCCCGATTTGGCAACTGTGAACTTCTGCTTTCCTTCTGAGACAACCTTGTGTTGGGCCAAATGAGGTAATGACAGAATGTCAAACCTTCATGTGACTTCCTATTTGAAATTCAAATTTCAACCTTTGTCTTTCAACATTGGTTAGTCGGTTGAGACGATTGATCTTCATCCGAGTGGTCTTCAGCTGATGTTCCATCTGATCACTACCTTTATCTGACATTCTGTCTGAAGAGGAACAGTTGAACCCTCAGCTGCCTTGAATTTCATGTTGTCAATTTATCAGATTGAGTCCTGCAACTGATGTTCCATCTGATCAGGTGGATTGTCACATCTGACGAACAATTGATTATTCAGATATTTTCTTTCATCCGATGTTCTATATCCGAACGGTTGGCTTGAACGCTCAGTTGTCTTTCTTACATCTGATGTTCCACATCCGAACAGTTGGCTTGAACGCTCAATTGTATTTCTTACATCTGATGTTCCATCCGAGTTTCCATCTGTAGTTCTATCCGAGTATAGCTATGTTGCCGTCTTCAGTTGGAGTCCTGTAAAGATAAAATCTGAACATTGCTCAAACAGCGAGCCTAAATACTAACATTAGGATATGGCAACATCTACTCAGCTGGGGTCAGTTGGTTTTGGAATCAATCAAAACTTTACTAAATTTCCCAACATCCCCCTTAAACCGAAATAGGGACTTAAACAAAACAGCTTCTTTGATCCCAACTCCCCATCGAACTGATACTGAGGCAAACGAACTGGATCAGTACTTGGATCACAACTCCCCCCCCCCCCAACTCAAACAAAAAGAGAACTTCAAACTTTTATCTTCGCAGCGGAATTACAAAACAATTGCAAATGATTGCAATTAACTTCAACTTTTTACTCCCCCTTTTTGTCTTACAGAAATGACAAAATATCGAGAGCATTACCATCGTCTTCGTCCAAGTCCATGTCTTCCTCTTATTTGTCAGAATCTGTTTCAGCAACACCAAGCTCAGATTCTGGCTCAACATCAATGTCAATGGGCTTTAAGAACCTTCCCTAACATGTTCTAAGAAATTATCTTATGAACGACATGAGGAACGACTTTTGGAACACTTACTGAAACACGTTCTTCAGGATCAACAGAAACAGATGCATGATTATTTCCAGTAGAAACTGGATCAACTGTTGACACAGTAACTTCTGAAGAAGAAACATATATTGAAGTAGGGGCACCATCATCTAACAACTGAGAAGCTTCATCAACATACTTAGAATCTGAAAATACCTACAGAAGAAACACTTTTCTTTGTAGCATTTTGAACATTAGCAGCAACGACATCATGCTGAGATGAGATTTCTGCATGTGTTCCAACATTATCAGGAACATCTATAGGAACAGGTACATGCTTGCGTACCACTTCATTTGACTTCTTCTCTTTTCTCGTTTATCCTTATGATGGGATTTGCAATTTGGTCTAATATGACCTGATTTGTCACAATAGTGACCTATTGGACGCCATGTACTTGCAGATATTCTATGAGATTTTCTAGCCATAAAATCTTCACGTCTCGGAACAGATTGTGTCTTCTGTGCCGCATACCGAGCTCTGTCTTTCACCTTATTAGGACAAGATTGATTGGTCTTTCCACCAGAATTACCAGTACCTTTCTTACCACGTCCTTCAGTTATACGAACTTTATCGGACCGATAAGTTCTTGTACTCATCATTTTTCTTCTATCATCAAGATAAAATCCGCAATGAGGTCTGATATGTCCAGGACGTCCACATAAATGACAAATAGGAACAAATGAATTATTCCGTCGCTGAGAAGAATACTGAGCCTGGTGCCTTGACTCAGACTGTAGAGTCTGAGTTTGAGTCTGAGTCTGCTGCTTGGTGTCAGAATGTCGATGTTTCTGGCCTTGAGGTTTGGCTCTCTCCTGCTTGTCTTTCTCTTCCTCTTTGGCGGGAACGAAAATGCTTTGTGTGTTGGAATCTACAGGTTTCTATTGATGATCTCAATAACCAAGACCAGCCTTGTTTGTAGAACTTTGATCTGACTCCAAAATTTGATCCAGCTTTTCAGTCCCATTATTCATCATTTTTACAACTTTGTTCAAGTGTTCAAGCTCTTTAGTCTTCTTCACAATGTCTTCTCTCATTTGACTGACTTCAAATAGAAGAGCATTATTTTGAGCTTTTAGACTATCTCGTTCCTGACACACTTCACAAATTTGACCCTTCATGATGTCTCTTTCTTTACTGATCTCCTTGATCTTCACATTCAATTCGCCATTTTAGCTCAGACACTGGAACTGGTTTAGAAATATGTCCCTGGATCAACACCTGTATAGTCGGTGTACCGCTCTGATACCAATTGAAAAATCTAAACCGAGAAATTTATACATATAAATTGATTCTGTCACAACAAAACTTAGCACATAATATAGCACATAATATAATGACTGAGCTAAGTAAATGACACACAGAATGGTAACCCAGTTCGGTTAATCAACCTACGTCTGGGGGGCCACGCCCAAGAGAGAACAATTCACTATCGAAAGTCGAAGTTACAGGATCTTACACATATGGTCTTCCACCTTATGAAACCTCACCACTCACACCCTTCCCGATCTACGTGAACTGTGATTGCAAAAGCCGCACCCTTACAATCTAGGTTCGAATAACAATTCGACCCCTAACCCTCTTTCAAGTGTTTGTTTAACGAATTAAACACTCTCAAGATTACAAAGCAACACTCACTCACGAAATAGTGTTAAAGCTAAAAATAATAAAAATAGCTATCTCTGCGGCAGCCTCCAATATGTCTTGATGTCGATATATATAGGTCTTGAGAAACCCCTAGATCATATCTCCATCGATTTGCCCTAGTTTCCTTATGCATGGAAACCTTCCTTGTTGGAGACGTGCCTTGTGGAACAAGTGGAATAATCGGATATATACGCCCAAAGAGATCTTCTCCGTATCTAACTGGATAAGGTTAAGATCTTCGCAGAATCCGCCTTATTATGGAAATAAATCTTTCACGCTGTTCCACTTTCAAGTAGCCCAGACTGAAGCGCAGTCACCAGACTTTGTTCTTCGCACAACTCAAAACACTTCAGTCAATCTTGCTTCTACATAAATTTGCCAATCTTCATTGAGTCACTTGCTCAAATCTAACAGAAAGGAACTTGATTATTGTCTTAAAATCTTCAATCTGCCTAAACACATAAAACAAACTAATGATTAAGTTGTAATTTGATTCGGACTGTAATAGTAAAGTAGGAAGCATGTGCTTCATTTGTAATAAAATAGGTAAAACTGAAATTCAAAATATAAAGAGCTAATTAAAAGCATAAATTCGAAAAATAGAAGATGCAATAATTTCTCCTTGATCCCCTCTCACTATTTTTAATCCCATATCGAAAATGAAAGAAGAAGAGAGGAGTTGGCTTATAAATAAGATTGTTTTCATGCTTTGACTTAATCTACGATATTTTTCCCTTGATTTTTAAGGAAAGAGTAACTTGTTCATTCTAATAAAAGTTTTAAATTTGAAATAATATATACTTCTGAATGGGCATCCGATGGATACCCTTCCCCCGCCGGATAATCTCCGACCCGAATGCGTCCCTATTTAAACAGGTATGGAGACGGGTATAAGTAATTTTTGAGGTGAGTATGAGAATGAAAAAGCAATCCCCGACACAAATCCGCCCCGTTTCCATCCCTATATGTATCACAAACTGAAACTGAAAACATATTCTCTAATTAATTGTTAGTTGAGTGTAAATGAACATTCTAACAAAGAGAGAGTATTAACTAATCCTAGTTAATATTTCAACACCATATCTCTACAAATATATAGGCACGGAAATATAGTTTAAAATTGTGAAGAAATTACATCAATCACATGCAATTATATTGCTGAATTGGGATTGACGTAATTTGTGGATAATGTAATAACTAATTAAGTTTTCTAGGTTTATGTAACTGATCGGGAAATTTAATGGTCCAATGCAAGATTACCTAATGATTGATTCATTCTCAAATTTCAATTTTATATATCATAAAGCATATGGTAAAACTCATATGTAAAATGTGTTGGAAAATATATAAGCGTGTGTGATATGTGTACGAAAAATGAAAGACAGAAAGGAAATGAACCGAGGCTAGAGTTAGACTCTATCTCCTTAAGATAATATTGCTCCGCTCTCGTGCACGCGGTCTACAACAATTGCCCCCAAGATACAACGGTTCTGATGAACTTTGAGACGTTGCACGACGTGTCGCAGTTCCGGCGAACAACTCGATACTCGGGACGAGTATTCGATTCTAGACTCTACTATGTATGAGATGTATGTGTGCAAACTCGTTGTTGTGAGTTCGAATGGTGTATTTCGTGTCCTTCAATGTCGAATTCTGTGGGCCTTATATAGGCGTGAAGTGCCCGTTCCGAACGGGTGCCTACGGTGCGGTTGGAGACGTTCATCAATCGTAGGACGCCACGTGTCATGGATGAAAGGGCGTTTCTCCGGGTGCCGCCACGTGTCGGATGGATTCAATCGGTTAGAACTGACTTCAACCGCCGAAACCGCACCATACGGTTGGTCTCACCGAACACTCCCTTATCCGTACAACCGCCGTGTAACCGCCTCGCCGTGCGCACATGCCACGTGTGTTCGAGTCCCTTAGCCAAAATAAATATAAGCGTGTGTGATATGTGTACGAAAAATGAAAGACAGAAAGGAAATGAACCGAGGCTAGAGTTAGACTCTATCTCCATAAGACAATATTGCTCCGCTCTCGTGCACGCGGTCTATAGCAATTGCCCCCAAGATACAACTGTTCTGATGAACTTTGAGACGTTGCACTACGTGTCGCAGTTCCGGCAAACAACTCGATACTCGGGACGAGTATTCGATTCTAGACTCTACTATGTATGAGATGTATGTATGCAAACTCGTTGTTGTGAGTTCGAATGGTGTATTTCGTGTCCTTCAATGTCGAATTATGTGGGCCTTATATAGGCGTGAAGTGCCCGTTCCGAACGGGTGCCTACGGTGCGGTTGGAGACGTCAATCAATCGTAGGACGCCACGTGTCATGGATGAAAGGGCGTTTCTCCTGGTGCCGCCACGTGTCGGATGGATTTAATCGGTTAGAACCGATTGCAACCGCCGAAACTGCACCATGTGGTTGGTCTCACCGAACGCTCCCTTACATACAACCGCCACGTAACCGCCTCTCCGTGCGCACATGCCACGTGTGTTCGAGTCCCTTAGCCAAAATAAATATAAGCATGTGTGATATGTGTACGAAAAATGAAAGACAGAAAGAAAATGAACCGAGGCTAGAGTTAGACTCTATCTCCGTAAGACAATATTGCTCCGCTCTCGTGCACGCGGTCTACAGCAATTGCCCCTAAGATACAACGGTTTTGATGAACTTTGAGACGTTGCACGACGTGTCGCAGTTCCGGCGAACAACTCGATACTCGTGACAAGTATTCGATTCTAAACTCTACTATGTATGAGATGTATGTATTCAAACTCGTTGTTGTGAGTTCGAATGGTGTATTTCGTGTCCTTCAATGTCGAATTCTGTGGGCCTTATATAGACGTGAAGTGTCGGTTCCGAACGGGTGCCTACGGTGCGGTTGGAGACGTCAATCAGTCCTAGGATGCCACGTGTCATGGATGAAAGGGCGTTTCTCCTGGTGCCGCCACGTGTCGGATGTATTCAATCGGTTAGAACCGATTGCAACCGCCGAAACCGCACCGTGCGGTTGGCCTCACCGAACGCTCCCTTATCCATACAACCGCCGCGTGACCACCTCTCCGTGTGCACATGCCACGTGTGTTCGAGTCCCTTAGCCAAAATAACTTTGGCTCCTCAATTGCTCCGATCGCGACGGAGAAGTGCAAAGTGCGTCTCAAAGCGCCCATTGCAACTAGTGCGACGTGCACGTGCTCGTCGCCGTCGCGTCGGACTCGGACTCGGATGGTGCTTCACACCGTCCTCGTAGGATCATGGTCAAGCACAAAAGGTGACAACACTTGAGCCACTAAGGTTCACCATAGGTAGCACACTTGGATATACTCCCTTATAGTGTTGTTCCTTATATATAGCACAAAACATCCTTGAATTTTTGATGTGGGACAAACAAGATAGAATACACACAATTCTAGTTTCAAGTAGCCATGTTTATGTATTAATTGCTCATTCATTCCTTAATGGAATTGAACAAATAAATACATTAAATCATAGTGCTCGAAACATAGATTTCGTTTCTACCATTAGTTTCCACATACTTCTTATGGATTTAATGCTATAAGGTACCAAAATTCCAACAATCCCCCACATGAATGACAATTAATGCATATGCTTGCAAATGCATGAATACTACGTCCCGACGATCTATTATTGCATCAGGATAGGTAGTTTTTGGAAACTAGATTGTTGGAAAATATATAAGCGTGTGTGATATGTGTACGAAAAATGAAAAACATAAAGAAAATGAACCGAGGCTAGAGTTAGACTCTATCTCCGTAAGACAATATTGCTCCGCTCTCGTGCACGCGGTCTACAGCAATTGCCCCCAAGATACAACGGTTCTGATGAACTTTGAGACGTTCCACGACGTGTCGCAGTTCCGGCGAACAACTCGATACTCGGGATGAGTATTCGATTCTAGACTCTACTATGTATGAGATGTATGTATGCAAACTCGTTGTTGTGAGTTCGAATGGTGTATTTTGTGTCCTTCAATGTCGAATTCTGTGGGCCTCATATAGGCGTGAAGTGCCCATTCCGAACGAGTGCCTACGGTGCGGTTGGAGGCGTCAATCAATCGTAGGACGCCACGTGTCACAGATGAAAGGGCGTTTCTCCTGGTGCCGCCACGTGTCGGATGGATTCAATCGGTTAGAACTGATTGCAACCGCCGAAACCGCACCGTGCGGCTGGCCTCATCGAACGCTCCATTTTCCATACAACCGCTGCGTAACCACCTCTCCGTGCGCACATGCCACGTGTGTTCGAGTCTCTTAGCCAAAATAACTTTGGCTCCTCAACTGCTCCGATCGCGACTGTGCAAAGTGCAAAGTGCAAAGTGCGCCTCAAAGCGCCCATTGCGACTAGTGCGACGTGCACGTGCTCGTCGCCGTCGCCATCGGTGTTGGACTCGGACTCGGACGGTGCTTCGCACCGTCCTCGTAGGAATCATGGTCAAGCACAAAAGGTGCCAACACTTGAGCCACTAAGGTGCACCATAGGTAGCACACTTGGATATACTCTCTTATAGTGTTGTTCCTTATATATAGCACAAAACATCCTTGAATTTTCGATGTGGGACAAACAAGATAGAATACACATAGTTCTAGTTTCAAGTAGCCATGTTTATGTATTAATTGCTCATTCATTCCTTAATGGAATTGAACAAATAAATACATTAAATCATAGTGCTCGAAACGTAGATTTCGTTTCTACCATTAATTTCCACATACTTCTTATGGATTTAATACTATAAGGTACCAAAATTCTAACAATCCCCCACATGAATGACAATTCATGCATATGCTTGCAAATTCATGAATACTACGTTTGGACGATCTATTATTGCATCAGGATAGGTAGTTTTTGGCTTTGAACCTTCCTTAGTATAATGCTATCGGATTTACTTGTTGTTCGGTGAACGCGATGTCTTGAACCGGTCAGCTTTTGTGTAAACCAAGACAATAGCACACACACAATAATAAATCTAATATCTTTTGTTCTCACGTTGTGTCCATTTCGGCCTTGGACCATATCTCGGATTCATAAGTGTTGTAATTTGAAGCGGCCACACTTCTCACTTATATAGGTGATCTCTTATTAAGTATCATGTCATACTTTGTCTTTCTTTCAAGACCTTAGGAATCATTAAAAGCTTATAGAGCTTACCCTTTACCACATTCAACATGTTTTGCACTTGGACAGTTTCGAGAATGGATATTAAGTTATAATTCTAAGTGCACAACTGAACATTCATAGCTTAGTTGTCTCATTGAACCAAGTTCTTGGGATCTCCAGTCATCATGGTTGAGTTACCACTATGAACATTCTTTAACAGTGGATTTCATCACATTCCCCTTACTGCACAATTGATCACTTCACATGAACGGCCGTTCTTAATGAGTTTTGACTTTGGCAAAGTCAATGTACATCACTACTAGTGATCAATTGTTTATTCAAGGACAAATATTACAAATACTATGTTAATTCGTATAATGCTTCTATGACTTTCCATTTTAGCATTTTATGACGTTTTATCTTCCTTGAATAATAATCATACTAGACTTGTCATAATAACACTTTTCGAAGATTACATTTACTAGATGACATGTCTCATCTTAGTAACATTCTCCAACGAACAAGTTTATTAGACATTGCTAGACGATATCATACTTATCGTTCTAGTTTGACCATCTAGTCAAGACTTTCATCTAATAAAGTTTTCCATGTCTACTAGAATTCATCTTAGTATTTCTTGAAGGAAATTACTGTTTTGATATCTTATTTGTCTTTTAATAACCTTTCCAATTGACCAAGTTTACTAGACGACTAAATCATCTTAGTAACACTTTCAACTTGGAAATTTTAACAAGACAATATATCATAGTACTCTTTCTAACAAAGATTTCACTCAAGATATTTTATTCTAGTAACCAAACTTTATTTCTTCAAATTTTGACTTTCTAGTCAAAATTCCTCAAGTGAAGTATTCTTTACTTCATGAGTTTGTATCACTTTGATACCCCCACATTTCACACGTATCATTGTGAAGTGTACTTAGTATCATTTTTGATACTCAACGTAGTCATCTTTCTAATGTTTTAGTTCATCTTTATGAACTTACATTAGTGACTTACATTAGTGACTCATCTTTCTTCATAAGTAATCATCTCCCCCACATTTGAAGACATATTTTGATTTGTATCTTCAAACAGTGATTACTTTAAGACAAGGATTATAAAACATCTCATAATGTTTTATACGAGATAGAATTTCCTTCTTTTAAAAGACCAAGTTAACTTTATAAAATTTCTCCGAAATTCTACATTCCAAGTAGACTTTTTCTACTAGTCTAAACTTTAATGCTTTAGCAAAACATTAGTTTGTATACTTGTAGAAATTTTGACATTGTTCTTATATCTTTATCTCGATTTTCCCTACTAAGAAGTAGACTTTAATCAAGTTGTTGCATTTACAAAAAATGAACAAGCAAAGCTATAAGAATATGTACACTTTATTTATTCACAAGTAATACATCATATATACACAATCTATATATATGCTTAGCATTCATTTGAAGACTTTATCTATACATAAGCCTTCCATTACATATATACAATATGTACACACCAAAGAAGCCTCATATAGGTCTTCTTTGTCTACACGGACTAATCATAAAGATCATCCTTAAGCCTGAAGCGATTTGCAAGTAAACGCGCTTTGTACTTGCGAATCGAACCATCGGCATTGTACTTCCTTGTGAAGCACCACTCATATTCCAAAGGAAATGATTGATCTGAGTCAAATGAAGACTCTCATGTGCAATTTTTCACAATTGCATCCATGTAGTGAATGATTTGCCTCATTTCTTCATAGACTGCTTCTCTCCAAAATGGAGCATCTGGCCTCGACAGAGCTATCGTGAGCGTTTTAGGCTCTTCGCTCATATCGAACCCTTCGTAACTTTGGCCTATGATAACTCTTCTTCTCTTTGGACTGAAATGCTTGGAAGTATACATATCTTCCAAAGCATTCCAAATGTCTCAAGCATTTTGAAAATGATAGACCAAAGCATAAATAGAAGGAGTAAGACAGTCAAGGATAATGTACCGACATGTGTAGTCACTGTCGATCCATGCGTGAGTTTGCGACAAGTGCGACGTGCACGTGCTCGTCGTCATCGCCGTCGGCGTCGGACTCGGACTCGGACGGTGCTTTGCACCGTCCTTGTAGGAATCATGGTCAAGCACAAAAGGTGCCAACACTTGAGCCACTAAGGTGCACCATAGGTAGCACACTTGGATATACTCCCTTATAGTGTTGTTCCTTATATATAGCACAAAACATCCTTGAATTTTCGATGTGGTACAAACAAGATAGAATATACACAATTCAAGTTTCAAGTAGCCATGTTTATGTATTAATTGCTCATTCATTCCTTAATGGAATTGAACAAATAAATACATTAAATCATAGTGCTCGAAACGTTGATTTCGTTTCTACCATTAGTTTTCACATACTTCTTATGGATTTAATGCTATAAGGTACCAAAATTCCAACAAAATAGATGCATGCTTTTTTAAAATTTTAGGTAAATAAAAACCAAAAATTTTAAAAATTCCACATAGGAATAGGGATGAACTTGATGCTTGGAATCCACACAGGTTGATATGAGCAACTCTCCTGTGCGGTAAGTTGCATTTCACATGCGACCGGGTTGGGTCGGGTTGACCCGGTCAATTTTTTTTTTCATTTCAACTTTTTTTTATTTCAATTTTTTTCTTTTTTTGGCTCCGCCGTCGCTCCGATTACTAATATAAGGATAATCGACGGACAACAATTTTGACTTTTTTGGCTCGCTCCAAGGCCTTCGGCTTCCCTCGCTCGAATCTTGACAAAAAAAGCGGCAAACAAAAAAACGAAGAGGCAAACAAAAAAAAAGATGCAAAAAAAAGTAGATTTAAAAAAAAAAATTAAAATTAAAGCTGAAAAAAAAAGGAAACTGGAGTACAGGAAAATAGAAAAAAAAAATCGGAAAATAAAAAATAAAAAAAATAGGCTTGTGCACCCATACGACCGCGCGTGGGTGAGGCTCGTGCACCCACACGCCCCACGCGCGGTCGCGTGGGGTGCGACCTGCCACGTACGAGTATTTCTGGGTTGATATTGATTTTTAAATTTATCAATTTTATCAGAATAGTTTCAATGTATATCAATTAGTTGAAGTTTATGATTTGAAATTTCCGTCCATGGTTTGGTCATAAGACATACGATGGCTGTTCCAAAGAGTAAAAGAGTTGCATACATGGACCTAAACATTTTTGGGGGGTCATGTGCGGTGGCACAACCAAAACCGCCCTTGTATACATATGTAATTATATTTATTCAAGTCTGGGTGGACTTTCTAGGATCCAAAGGATGAAAGGGAAAAGTTTCGTTATAAAGTTTTAAACAACAATTTTTATGTAAAGAATTCTATAATAATTATAAATCAAATTAATTCCCCTTGTGTGAATTGAGTATCGACATAATAAATTGATGCATACAGAAGGTTTTTTTTTTTTTTTTTTTTTTGATAATGTAGGAAGATTTGCTAAATTGCTATCATTTGTTGGATATTTAGTCATCATATTTCACTTTATTAATAAATATATTTCTCCATCTATATTGAATATCTTCTCCTCAAGGTCTTATACCGCTTTTAAAGAAAAAACTTGTCGCTGCCCTATACAACACTCAACAAATTCTTCATCTAAAAAAACACTAAAACAAAACCCAAGGATGGAAAGCTGAAAAACATTTAAAACCCAATAAAACAGTGATCAATATGAGCCGTCGATCACGAAGGTTGGACACTCAAGCCGTAGATCCATTTTACAGAGTCCAGACTCCCCAGCAGCCGAGCTTTGGCTTGGCTGCCGAATCTCTCGTCTTCACACATCGGCTAAGCGGCTCGAGCCCCAGCGTCAACTCTAGCTCAATTTCTCCTTCGTCGGCTTCTCGCCGATCATCTTCCCTCACTGAATCCAAAGCCGGCTCGGCTCCGTGGTCAGGCTCAGCATTCCCAGCCGAACCCAAGCTCTCACTTTCCCGGCTCTCAGGCTCGAGCAGCGCCGCCGCCGCCTGATCAGATTGGTGGCTCAACGAAGACTCGTGGCTAAGCGAGCCGTTAGGTTCCTCGCGGCCCGAGTCGTCCGCAGAGGCAGCCGAGGCCCGAACCCGCTTCGACCTGGCCGCGGACCGCTTGAATGGGCACCGGTTTCTAACCCGGTGCAGGTCCAACTTATCTTCCTTGTTGACATGCCTTATGTCGTAGGCCTTAAACGGCGGCGCAATCTTAGCCTCGACGGCGTCGGTGGCCATCTGCGTCACCGGCGCCCCTCGCAGAACCGCCTCCACCGCGTTGTGGCAGAGCTGCCAGCTGCCCGACCACATCAACCCCACCGACCCGTATGTCGGGTTCACGATCCGTCCGCACGCCTCGTACAACAAAGACCTAAATATAGCTGCATGTCGCAAAATCAATCCGTCAGAAATAATTTATTCCTCCATTAATTAATAAGAAGATTGGCATATATTATATATGAAATAGCTAGGAGAAGTGTAGAGACCAGGGCGGAGATGCGGCGGACCGGCATTGATGAGGTTCATGAGGCCGGCGCGGCCGTAGAACTTGGCGAGGAAGACGGTGGCGTTGGCTTGAGAGTCGGAGGTTTTGATCCATTCCAAACACGGCCGTATGCTGCAGTGGTCGCTGCAGCCTTTCCTTAGAACTCGGCATCCATTACAGCTCATCCGCATTTTTACTTGGATTTCTGTATCTGTATTACGGCAAATTTATGATATATGGAAATTATTAAGGGCATCTCTCTATATATAGTACGGTTTGTCATCGACATAATTAATTAGTATATATAGATATATATAGTACTACTGTAGGAGTATTTGTTTTTAGGGGGGTGGGACCCTTGCGGGGGATAAACTAGGGTCGCATGCAGTTTGGTGGGAAGGGTGGGATTGCGGTGTTGAAGGTTTCCATTCCACATTCATGGAATTGGAATTGGAAAGGGGCGGCGGCTTCTTCACTACTGCATTCCATTCCCTTCTACTGGGATTAATTAATTTAATTAATTAACCCATAAATAAAATGTCAAACCATGCCATCCATCAAACACGTACGTAGCGTAGTAGTAAGCCTCACTTCCGCGGCTGGCGCGTGGGGTGCACTGCTCCTGTCGCGTGGGCTACGGATTCAATTGGTCGTGCTTCAACTTTGTACCCATGCTGGTTCACAGCGGATAAGACTGCCGAATTATAATCGACCGGAATCCCCGTCCTAATATACTCTATTACTCCTATTTTATTTGTGGATAATTCCTTTTCTTTACTGCGGCGCTGGAGATTATTTAAAATTTTAAAGGATACTAGTATTCGTTAATCGATATTCCGATTTTTTTTATGGTTGACAGTAAATTGACCACGTCGGTTTAATTTTTTGCTACGTAAGAAAATATAGAAGAAATTACTCAAATTAAAAAGTGGTCAATTTATATCACCAACTTAAATCAACACGGCAGGTTTAGTAGCTTAAAAGGGTTCACGAGGAAGAGCACGAAAATACGATTTTAGCTCAATGGTGCTGAAAATGGTGGACGTGGATTAGCTAATCACAGCTACAAACTTAGGAATCGGATGGCAAGGGAAAATTCAAATCACACAATAATGAAGCAAAGAATTGTACTCGTTCTCTACATAAAACTGAGTGTGTGTTACCGATCAGGTTTAGCTCAAGCGACTAGTTGTGTCTCCAAACATCTTTCGTAAGTGAGAGGTCTCGAGATTAATCCCGATTGTATGCAGGGTGTAGTATTTTCACACCTTATTGGTGGTGTAGAGGTCTCACTAGTTTTTTATCTTATTGGCCGTGTAGTCTTCTCACCTTTGTATGGACAAAAGGTCTACCTATATATGGGGGTATAATGATTTAATTGAACTTGATATTAATTCGTTAAGAACAAAGACCAGGTTACATTAGGATAATTAAAGATTCTGCAATTGAAACTAATTATGAAAGTAATTTTGTACATAAAATGCACAAGTTTAGTTTTAATTTATCGAGATTTAAATTTCTCATGAATCCAAAAACAATTCATATTCAAACTACAGTCATGCCTACATAATTAACGTACACTCTAATGAAACAATTAATCCAAAAACTTGTGTGGTGCGAAGTGCGAACTCAAGGTAAAATTGATTATAAGTATATATATATATGGGGAGAGGATCATGTAGGAACTCATCTTTAGGTAGGAACTAGGAATTAATCTGGACCGTTGATTTTTTTTAATCTCCGGTCTAGATTAATTAATGCATTAGATTACTGTTGTTTGTGCATTAAAGGTGTGCTAAATAATTTGTGCATTAAGTTAGTGTAATTTGTGCATTATAGTCTGTATTTTGTGCATCACGTAAGTGATATTTATGCCGGTTCCTACAATTCTCATATAAAGATGAGTTCTTACCAGATACACATCCCATATATATATATATATATATATATATATACGTCCTCCGTCCAACTCAACAAGTTCCATTTGTAATATGCACGTAGATTAAGAAAAAGAGAGTTAGAGTGTGATTAAGGTAGTATTTTATTGTTGATATTAAAGTGAGCTGAGTGGAAAAACACTATACAATAAAGTAAACAACATTGTTCACGTTTGAGTGTGACATAAACTGGATTTTAGTGTGTTAATCTTTGCCAAATAAAGAAATGAGAAGTGACACACCAAAAATGGCAAAATGAGATTTATTGAACGGGACAGAGGAAGTATATATATATAGGGTAGAGATCTGGTGAGAATAGATTTTATATGAGAACGTGAAAATGATACATTTTAATACATTTTTATCATATTGGTAATACATATATTGCAGAAATGTAATGCATACACATTCTAATGCATAAACTTGAGAAACCTAATGCATAAACATTGTAATGCATAAATTAGTACAATATAATGCATCGTTAAATCTGAGTCATTGATCAACAAAAATCAAGGGTCTAGATTTATTCTCATTTCCCACATGATCCTCTTCCTATATATGTGTGTGTGTGTGTGCGCGCGCGCGCGTGTGTGTGAATTTGGATTCGAATTGTTATCCATCGTCGTCGTAAAACCATCTCACACCACATTATTTCCTTAAACCAAGGTTTTCGATTTGGATTATATTGATTTGTTTTAGTTTGAGTTTGTTTGATTTGATTAGAGCACCTCCAACGGGAGGGCTTTACCGCAGGAGATCGGCGGGTGAAGATGGAAGGAACGATCGGAAGGCGGGCGATTGCCGTTGGAGGTGGCACGGGCGGATGATGGCGGCGAGCGCACGGGCGCTGTGAAGCTCGAGTGAAGACGACGAAGAAGGAAGGGAGGAGGGACACGCGTTGCCTCCTCCCATTTTCCAGAACTTCTTTTTTATTTTGCAATTAAAAAAATTCAAAATTCAGTTTTTAATTATCAGTATTTAATTTTTAGTTTTTAATTTTTAATTTGTATCAATTGTATTGTAATTTTGCAATGTTTCAATACAATTTTCTTATTGCTATTTTAAAAAACAAAATAAAATTAAAAAAAAAATACAAAATCAATCATTGGATCACCTTAAGGGTAAGACTTTACTATTGTAAAATTTTCACCATAAAACTATCAATCATTGGAACCCTACCAAAATACCCATCATCCTAGGACTTCAGCACCCACTCTGTGAATGCTCTTAGTTGGTTTGAAATGGCCTTATGCTATATTAATTTAATAATACCTTTTATTTGCATATGTCACATTCGATCTCATATTAATTAGACCTATAACAATATTAACATTACTGATATTCCAATTCAATGTATATATTCTTTTGAAATGGTGAGGATAATACCGTGCAAAATTAAAGATAAAATGATTTGTTTATGTAAAAATTAAAATGAATGTGTTTACATATGTATATACTAATTTAGGAAATTCAACACCATTTACAATTATATACAGTTTAATTTTATTTTTTATTGTTGTCTTTTTCATGTCCGTTTTTAGTTTTTAGTGATTACTGCGCCCCACATTCGTAGCTCATCCAAGCAATAAAAAAAGGCTCTGATGAAAATGTTAAATG
The DNA here is from genome assembly GCA_029490685.1 of Schizonepeta tenuifolia. NCBI lineage: Eukaryota > Viridiplantae > Streptophyta > Magnoliopsida > Lamiales > Lamiaceae > Schizonepeta > Schizonepeta tenuifolia. The sequence continues at coordinate 12,895,651 of CM055958.1, read as the reverse complement.
TAGATGAAAACTGTTTTGTTTCTATTCATTTATTTCAAGAGCTTATCTCCTCTATAATAACTATTCACTGGATATCCACACGTAATACATGACATATTTTGATTCTTTTAATACATGGAAGCATAATGAAATAATGTTAACTTGTATGTGGGACATAACAGCAAAAATTGTCTGGACCTTGTATTTCTCAAATCCGTATTTGGATTTTTTAAAATATAAAAGCATTATTAAAAAAAAAAAACAGTAAATTGAATGTACGTGGTATATAGCAACAAAATTTGTATGGATCCTTAAGCTCAAACTTAATTCAACTGCATGCGTCGTAACCTTATGATTGTAAATTATTTAAATTATGCAAACAACAGAATCACTCTAGTCAATTATTTTTATATAAGCATCAATCTTTATACAAAAAATATGACAATATAAATATAATTATACATATTGATTTAAGCATCCAGTTTTCACGGGATGAATTGTTTTTATAATAACTCATCTTTCCATATATATATATCATCATCATCGCTATTAATCAATTAGAGTTGTCTGAATTGGCTGTATATATTGAGGTAATCTATACATCCCAATCAAACTAGCTAGTGTTACTAATTCTGATTAAATGCAGAAACCCCCCTGATTAATTTCCGACTAAAATTTATTCATATATTATACATAAATACGCGAACCTTTTATGTAAAAGAAGTAAGAATACGTGAACTATTAGATATGCATTGTAAATTACTATAAGGCTATCTGCAATCCTTAGAGTACCCTCAGGGTGCTCTAAAGGGTGCTCTAACACTAGAGCATCCTTAGAGATCTCTACCCCTGCATCCGAAGGGTGCTCTAAAGGTACTCTATCTTTAATATTAAATAATTCTCCATTTTCATTTATTAAATTAATTCATAAATTTCCATTTATGAGAAAATAACATTAAACGTTACATTAATTCAAATAAAATAAAATTTTACATTAATTAAAATAAAAAACATTACATTACTTAAAAAAAATTTACACTAATTAAAAATGTTCGACTACTCCCGTAGAGGTCCAAATTTCTGGTAAACGTGCTCGATGAGATCATTGGTAAGTCGGGTGTGCTTCCGTTGATCTCTCAAGTCGGCTTCCCGAGCGAGATAGGTCCTAAAGGCGATCGGACAGTGCCTCTGAGATATCCCGCTAGTGGACGGAGAATCGGAGTCGTCTCTCCAATTCTCCACATCTTCCCGCTCGTCTTCGATGATCATGTTGTGCAAAATAATGCACGCGAACATAATGTCTCGGAGATGCTTCTTGTACCAGTACCGACCGGGAGCGCGTATTATTCCCCATCGGACTTGGAGCACTCCAAAGGCCCGCTCTATGTCCTTTCTCGCCGCCTCCTGCATCCTCTTGAACCTCGCCGTCTTTTCGTCAGGTTCAACCCTCGGCGCTTTGATCAGTGTTGCCCAAGAAGGGTAGATCCCGTCGGTCAAGTAGTACCCCTTGTCGTAGCGGTTTCCGTTGACGGTGAACTTGCACGGCCGAGCTCTATCCTCAAGCACGTCGGTGAACAAGGGCGATTGATTAAGGACATTGATGTCGTTGTTGGAGCCGGCACACCCAAAAAAGGCATGCCAGATCCACAAATCCTGCGACACCACCCTTTTGGGCAATTCCTCCAAGCCCAGTGCATGCAATCCAGGCTCCCTAGCATCCTCGGAAACCCATGCCGCTCCTCGTGCATTTGGAGCAGACTTGCAGTGTCGGCAGCGTTGGGCTTCCTCAAGTACCGCTCGCCGAAGAGGTCGATGATTGCCCGGCAAAAAATTTTGAGGCACTGTCGGCTCGTGCTATCGCCAATCTTCAGGTACTCGTCGAAGGCATCCGCAACACCACCGGTGGCCAGTTGACGCACCGCCATCGTGCAATTTTGCTCTGACGTCAGCCCCCAACGCTCGAGTGCATCTTGTCGATGCGTGAAGAAGTGGACGTTTTCCTCCAACGTGCTGCAGATGCGCAAGAACAGATGCTTATGCATCCGGAAACGGCGTCGAAAAAAGTGCTCGCCGTAGGTGGGGTTGTCGGCGAAGTAGTCGGCGTGTAGGAGCGCACACGCCGCTTCTCGGTCGCGGTCGACGAACCCCGCGCCCTCTTCTTCTTCTTTTTCTGCTCCGCTAGGTGTGCACGTATGTAGCGATCCGTGTCCGCCAGCATCTCCATTACCTCGTCGTCGGTGCCGCCCTCGACATATTTCACCGACGAAGATGAAGACATTTTTTTGTAGTTGAATTTGAGAGAGAAAGAGGATGATAAAATGGTGTGAGAAGAATGAGGATTGAGGGTATATTTATAGTAGAGGAAAAAAAATGTAAAAATCGGCCATTAGCCGTTAAACGATCGAAATTTTAAAAAAATTTACATAAGGCGCGTGCGATGCACGTGCCACATATATATATATATATATATATATATATATATATATATATATATATATATATATATTTTATTTGATTTCCGCCGCGCGTCGTCGCCACGCGCCGGACTCGAGCAGCGCTCGAGCGCTCGGGCACGGCTCAAGCTAGCGTCACCTGTCACGCAGGGTGCTCGAGACACCCCCTGCTCGATCCGCACTCGAGCACCCCCGCTCGAGCCGCGATACGCATAGTCTAATAGATCAAGGTGCACAGTTGTTCACCACTCTAACAAAATTAGATACGGTGACAACCTTATGGGCAGATTGGTTTCTTTATTTTTTATTTTTATTTTTTTTGTTTAGAGATAGTTATTTTTAATATTTAAATATAAGTTATATATTCCCTCTATCCGGTTCATTTTGAAGTGTAGTATTTCTTAAATATAAGTTATATACTCTCTCTGTCCGGTTCATCTTGAAGTGTAGTATTTCTTTTCAGGTCCTCTCACTCATCTTGACACGTTCCCTTTGCGGAAATAATTAGATTATCATTTTATTCACTTTAAAAGTATTGCGTTAATTTCATGAAAACGCACAAACTTTGGATCAACTTTCATTTTTCCCATGAACTTTTAATTTTTTGTGATAGTACACGAACATTTAGTCAACTTTCAATTTCCCATGAACTTCCAAATTTTCGTGACAATACACGAACTTTGTATCAACTTTCATTATTCTCACGAACTCAAACTTTGGTCCAATTTTGATTTTCCCCACATTCATTTTTTTGCCAAATTTATGGCGATCGAGAGTAAGTCTTTTCGTCAGTCGGCTAAATTAACCTACCATATTTTTAAATTTTCATACTCCGTTGTTTAATCATAAAACTAACAAACCTATTTTATTATCTTGCTAGAGTTTTGGGTGATATATATTGGGACAAAATTTTTTCTATATTTCTCCTATAAAGATAAGAGTGTCATCTCCTTCAAAATTTCTCCATATTTCTATTTTCAAATTTGCCATTAATCTTCTTGCCAAAATCAAATTCATACGCTAATGTTTTTTCTTCCCAAATGTCTTGATTGGATAAATAGGAGAATTATATCACCAAAATTATTTTCAAGACAATTAAATAGGTAAGTTAATTATGAGATTAAATGATGGCGTACGAGATTAAAAAAGAGATCGATTAATTTAGTCGTCGGATGTAAAGACTATACACTCTCGATTGCCACATAAGCTAACTTAAAGTTGGACTAAAGTTGAAATTCGTGAGAATAATGAAAATTGACACAAAGTTCGTGTATGGTCACAAAAAGTTGAAAGTTCGTGGGAAAATTGAAAGTTGACTCAAAGTTCGTGTATTGTCACAGAAAATTGAAAGTTTGTGGAAAAAATGAAAGTTGATCCAAAGTTCATGTATTTTTATGATGTTAACCCAAAAGTATTTTATATTATTTTATTCACTTCAAAAATACTTTATATCACTTTATTCATTATACTAAGCATCATCTTTACATTTAATACTCTTAACATCTGTGCCGAAAAGAAGCTCGTCAAGATGAACGGAACGGAAAAAGTATTAAAAATTGAATAAAATCTTATAGAAGATTTGTCGTATGTACGCATATATGTAATTAGTACTCCCTCATGTCCCGCTAAGTATGTTTCATTTTTCTTTTATTGGTGCCCCTTTAGTAATGTCTAATACCCAAAAAGAAACTTAACTCTTAGAAAATGTTGGAATTTATCAACTTTCTATTTTTTTATTTGTGTGTATTCAAAATCTTTGTATCCAAAAGTATGAGACATGTTTAATGAGATGGATGGAGTATATATGAATTATCGATATCATCAATGTCATATACAAATGTAATTAAATTTAGTTTTATCATATTACTTACTAAAAAGCATAGTAAAATATGAACGAAGTAATATTTTTAAATTGAAACCTTCATTAAAGCTGAATGTTTTTGAAAAGACACTCTCTTTCTCTTATTCATTATGTTTATGTAGTGTTAGATACCAAGATTAATGTAAAAAGAAAGAAAATGAAATGAATAGATTCTATCACTTTTAAAATATTTTTAATGATTAATTATTTTTTCATTTAGACATAAACGAAATAAATGGAACGTCTATTTAAGGAACTGTAGACATAATAAGTGGAACGAATGGAGGGATATATGTGGCATAATTGTTCAATGATTTTTTCAAAATTACAATTATCAAAGAATATGTTGGTGGTTGGGGAGCTTTACAAGAATAGGCGTGTGTACACCACTATATATATATATATATATATATATATATAATTAATAAAATAAAAAATTATACTACATTTAATGTGAAGTATCATCATTCATAAATGATCTACTACTAGTAGTATAATTTTGTGGATAAGTGAAATTAATGTTGTTAAGTAGGAGTCGAGAAATGTTGGTATCTAAAGTCTAAAATATTTAAATCTTCGAAACCGAGAGTGACACGTGTCACTGATTGCCCACTCCTCCTCCTCCGATTTTATTGTGTGAAAAGAAGAGTGAAGAGTAAAAGAGGAGCAGCTTTGGGTAGGAGGAAAAGAGCACGTGGAGGGAGATGGGTGCAGCATAAGGGGGGGTGGGGGTGGCACCATGACCGTGCAAATGGAAGCGGGAACAAATAAGGAACGGCGCGTGTCCATCACAAGGGCTGTCAGAGGGCGGTCGAATCGCCACATTTCGTGGAGGCCGAGGGGGGCGGGGGCGGGGGGGCCCATCGATCCCACATTCCCGGTTTTCTGGAAGTCGTGGCGGTCTGACCCGACCGCAAAAGATGCATGCAAAAAACCGCTCCTGAAATGGAAAAACGAAAACAGGGCATAGGTTTCCGGTATGCGGGGGTTCTGTGGGCGCCCATTTTTCCACGAATGCATATGCAATGGCCCAACAATTACGTCAATCGTTCTTATCCCATAAGCTCGGACGGACTCTGCTATTTTAAATTTCTCTTTTTCCAACTAAAAACAATTCTACTAGTAATATTTTTTTCATTTGAAACTAGCAATTAATTAATCAAATGATAAAATATAAATTCCCCACACCCCATTGCAAATTGTATGTACTGAGGATCCCGTTCCCACACTATAACCAAATTGCATGTACAGTATTGAGGATTCAAAATGAAGAAAAAGTTAACAGTTGGGAAAATTAATGTGTTTCTGACGCATAATTTTAACATTGTTTTTATTTATTTGACATTTGTCTCTTTATCTAGTCTTTATTAAATTTAAATTGGATTAGGTATATACATACTACTCCATCTGTCCCGTTCAATAAGTCACATTTTGCCATTTTGAATGTCTCACTCAATAAATCTAATTTCCTTATTTGATAAAGATTAATACACTAAAACCCACTTTAAGTCCCACTTAAACGTAAATAGTTTTTTTTACTTTATTGTACAATATTTTTCTACTCAATTTACTTTAACATCAACAATAAAATACTACCTTAATCACACTCTTTATCATCTAACTTTCTTTTTTCTTAATCTCCGTGCACATCCCAAATGAAACTTATTGAACGAGACAGAGGGAGTACACATTATTATGGTAATTTATATTGTAAGTTGGCACTATCCGTTTGTTATATATTAGGTGAGATATCTCAAACCGGATCCTCTATTACATTTTTATGTGACATATTCTATAGCATTGATAAGAAAACGACACGTGACATGATTAAGAGTTCAAGATTTAGGGTATATATTTTCCTTATATATTTCTTAAATTTGAACCCTTTATTATGTCATATGTTATACACTTTATCACACATGAATTGATATGTGAAAATGAGCCAAAAGATAGTGTCTGGTAAAAAATCCTCCCCAAAAAAATTATTCACCCTACAAAACATGTAAAAAGGGTGAAGTAAAGATATACGTATTAATTCATTTTCCCTCAACGAAAACGCTCGATGCCTCTGTATATGATGATAATATTAAATCGTATTTTAAAAAATAAGGTTGTACAGTAAGTTTTATTTTACAAAGAAAAATGACATATATATACACCGATCTCTGTGCATATATAAAGCACTCGTATAAGTAAATTAAAGTTGGACTTGAGAGTTTACTCAAAAAAAAAAAGTTGGATTTGAGGGTAGGGATGGTAATGGGTCGGTACCAATCCATTAAGCATTTCCCAAACTAAAACTCATGAAAATTTTCAACACCTAAACCCGTCTCAAACCCGATTAAAAATTAATTTTAAAATTCATACCCGATCCGAATCCGTTGGGTATTACTCGTTTATTACCCGCTAAAAACCCGAATACTAAAAAGTAAACATCAAATAATAAAATACTATTATAAATATGATTAAAACATAAACATCAGCAGAAAATTTCACTAAAATTAATCTCAAAGTAAAGTACTACGAACTTACAAAATCTTAAAACATAACTAGAACTATGAATTATTGATGTTGTCCTTTTGTCGTCATATTTCGGAAGTAGATTTACAAAAATATAGGAGAAACATTAAAGACTTGACTCTTACGGAATATGTGGGTTAAGAAAATCACATAAAACCCTAAATCTACTACTAACATTTATAATTATATAATAAATTATATATATAATAATAATATCTTTTATCTTATATATATAAATGGGTTTGGATAGCAGGTATCCGGAGGTCATTGCCCAAATCCGACCCAAACCCATCACGGGTTTGAATGTTTCGATGCAAATCCGTTCCAAAACCATTTAATATTTCCCAAATCCATCTTATTAGGGTTTGAGAAGTACGATTGCCCATAAAAACCCGACCCATTGCTATCCCTACTTGAGAGAGGAAAATTAATATAGCCCCTTTCCAGCCACACTTTTAAATGTAAAATAATAGATTTTAAATATCTATACTAAAATCTTGTGTCCTACATCGATTTTTCAATGAAATTTCACCTATTGAAAAGTCTATAAATACCTAGAATCAATGTATACTTTCTTATTTTTTGCTCCATCAGTTTTATTTGACCAATTTATTTATTAATAATCAGTCGAATAAATAACTATATTTTATAGTTTAATTTAATTTAATTTGATCAATTTATTAATTGACCGAATATATAATTATTTTTTGTAAGAGTTTTATTTGACCAATTTATTTATTAATCGGCCGAATAAATAAGTGTTATATTTTTATAGTTTAATTTAATTTAATTTGGTCAATTTATTAATTGGCTGAATAGATAATTTTTTTATTAGGGAACCAATTTATTAGTTGACAGAATAAATGGTTCCAAAATAGTTTGGATAATTTATTGGTTGACCGAATTAAATTTGAAAATAGTCTAATATTTTTTTATTTAATTTGATAAAAAAATAAGTAATTTCTAATTTGTCAATTAATTAGGTAGACGAGCTAATTTTCAACTGACGGGTACCTCAACTCGGGATCCCATGTGACACATTTTCATTCTTTTTTCTTATTAATTATACAATTTTCATTTTATTCATTTTTTTCATGTATTTTTTAAAATCTAGAATCGTCATTTATGAATTGATTTTTACGTTATTTGTAGTTTGGTTTCCAACTTTACATAATTTATAATTGTAATTAGTAAATATTACTAATATACAGTTAAGATGAGAACGAATAGTATAATCATTTTTTTTTAATCTTTTGAGTCTATACAAATTCTAAACGAGTTTTATAAATTATGCATTTATAAATCAAAATCATGATCAACGGGCCAATTCTGACCCGAAACCGTGGCGGTAGACGAGCCAATTCCCAACCAACGGTTGGTATCAACTCGATAAATTTTTCATTTTATGCTTTTTTTCCCCAAGTATTTTCTAAAATCTATAATCGTCATCCATGAAATAATGTTTACGTTATTTGTGGTTGAGTTTTCAACTTTGCATAATCTATAATTTTAATTAACGAATAGTACAATCATTATTTTTATTAAATTTTTGGATCTATATAAATTCTAAATAAATTTTATAAATTACGCACTTATAAATCAGAGTCGTGGTCAACGGGCCAGTTCCGACGCAAAACTGTGGCGATAGACTAATATATGGATTTTTTTTCAGAAAGGAATACAAATGACTAATTTTTTAATCGGATTTTAAACAAGTACGAGTATATAAATTTCAAACAAGTTTGAATGATCTTAAACACATCATCTCAAATTGTTTGATTAATCGTCTCCGTTGGTAACGTAGAATATGTAGGAAAATTGGCAGAAAAATTACTAACGATTTATCAACGAGCCAATTCCGACCAAGAATCGTGCGCGTAGAGGGGCCAATTCAATACTTGCAGGACAATTTTTTTTAAATATATTAAAACGTAGAATATGTAGGAAAATTGACAGAAAAATTACTAACGATTTATCAACGAGCCAATTCCGACCAAGAATCATGCGCGTAGAGGGGCCAATTCAGTACTTGCGGGACAACTTTTTTTTTTTAATATATTATATAATTTTGAACTCATAAAATTAAGGATATTTATGGTCAACTTTTATCTTATATCATTGACTAAATAATTTTATGAATCACAATCATTCCACATAAAGTTTTGTAAAAAGAAAAAACTACCAAGTACATAGTGAAACAATTCTTGAAGTTCTATTATCAGTTAAAAAAGTTATTCTCGAAGCTGGTAAAAAAGAAAACGAATGTCATCATTTATTTCTCCATGAATATATTTGGAAGATTGATTATTTATATAATACTATAATTTATAATTAAATTTTTATTTATTAAATATTGTGTGAATATTTTTGGAATATAGTTATGTATATAATTAAATACTAATTTCAGGTAAAAAGAAAACAAATGCCATCATTAATTTTTTTGTGAATATATTTGGAAGATGATTATTTATATAATTTAAAATCAGTACTGTAGTCAATATGCCGGTTTCAGGTCGGAACCGTCGGGGTAGAGGGGATGATTGTGAAGTGGTGGTTTAACTTATTTTTTTTCTTAATCTTGTATTGAATTCATAATGTGGGGTATTTAGGGTCACTTTCATCTTATAGACAATCTTAACATCTATAATATTATTCGCTATCTATATATCTCTTTTCTCTCTCTCACTACCCGCTCCTTCTCTTGCCTCTTTTTCTTCATAAAAAGTTAAAAGATTCAGCTTAAGAGTTGCTTTCCTTTGAGAGAGAAATATATTTTTGCCCACATCAGTTTTGTAGAAGAATAGAGCTTTAACAATTATCGAAAGTAATGAAAATATATTAATTATAATTTTTAACAAACATAACTATATGAGTTTGAGACGTAAACATGTGGTAAAATTACTTTTTAATTAAATTTGAGATGTGTTCAAGAGATATAAATTCCAAGCGAGTTTAGTAGATTGCATAATCGAATTATTTAACGCTAAAATAATTAACAAATAATTTTTTTAAATCTATCACATATTAATACTATTTAATAATTTTATTAATTTTTATAATTTTTCGTCGATTTTTAACGGGTATATGCTAGTTTTGTTTAAATACAAAAAGTTTATGTGGAAAAATTTTAATTCAACAAGCAATCGAAGTAGGCATATTTAATATATTGGCGGCACTGAAAATTTATAAAAATAAGTCATAAAAAAAATATTTCCCAGACCCCAGTAAAACGACAATTTTTTTCCAGTTGCCCAATCTGTGATTTGTTTAACACATGTTGTAATAAGTTAGGTATGTCACAACTTGTATTATTAAGTAGTATTTCAAATCTTGCTATTCTATGGATTGAGCCCATATTTAGTTGAGGAAATTAATATTTTACTTTATAAAAAGTTGATTTCAATGGATTTGTAGGGATGCCAGTTTTTGACCTACATTCGCATTGCAAGACAGGTCCTGTGTAACTCATAACACAATTTTTCTAGATCATTTTAAATCTAATCTAAAAATCAAAACATGGAATCATTTTGTAGTAGGAAGAACAATTGAAGTTAATTAAAAATCTGAAAAATGTATAGCAAAATATACTAAGGGATCATTTGGTTGTTTGATAAGGTATGATAAGGCTTGATTGATAAAATAATCCAACTTCATCACAAGTTTGGTTTGAATGATTAAGCCCGTAATTGATAACATGGTTCGTGCTCTTATCCACCAGTTGAGTGATAACTTATCATTCATAGGTGCCGTTTGGTTGGGTTGATTAGATAATAACGAGATATAATATGAGATACAATATGAGATAGATAAAGATTGAATCATGGCTATAAAATTGTTGTTTGGTTGATCTATCATTTTTTATACATGATTAATAATTAATGTAATTTTACTAATATACCCCCTTGATACACCCCTGTTAATGTGAAATCAATTACCTTTTTCCAGGTTCATGAAATCATCAAATGTTGGTTCATGAAAATCAATTCTCACACACTCTAAAACCTCAAATTAATTTACAATGTGTTCATAAATTCTTGCAGCCCCTTAAAATCATTCTCTTTCCACCCGCTCTTTAATTGTAGCAGCCGTTATGTCGATCGTTGCCGCCGCCGCCCCTCCTCTTCCATCTGCAATCCCTTTGTGTCGCTGCCTTACGCAACTTGTTCGTGAGCCACTACCATGGCGCTCTCCTTTCACAATTTCTTTACCTTTTTGTGTAATTCCTCAAATACATGATGAAATCTTATTAATTAGCTAGAGAGAAGATGAGATGAGAAAAAATAAATGTGTTGAGGTGGAGAGAGAGATACAGACTACAAAGGTGGAAACTGTGGAAGGGCACAATAGTAATAAGCTCAAGATACAAATTGTCGCAGGGGGTGGTAAGACTCATAGTCATGAGATTGTGGAAAATAGTAACGGACCTTTCTATTTTTGAGACTAAGTATTGGACCCTTTTGTAATGAACCAAACACAATATTGTATCATATTTGGCATTTAATATGGCCAATATAGGCAACCAAACGGGACCTTAGATTAGATTATTAAATATTAATCACTCAAATAACCCTATCAATCTCATCAATCATATCATACAAACCAAACGTCACATGCATGCAAGCTGAAATGAACTAGTTGCCAAGTTTTGAGTCTAAACGCCAATTTTCAAATTTAAGAGTAAAGATGCAAAATTATACGAACTCTCAAAATTATTGTGCAATCACACATTCACACCCCAAAATTTAACATGGGCAACATCAGCCGCTAAATAATTTTAGTTTTCTACAGTGTATATTTGAATATAACAGACAAATCAAATTTGTTGTAATCAGTTATTTGGTTGGTGTTTTTCCTTTTGACCATAGTTAAAGTTCACAAATCATTACTTGAATCTAATTTGGTTGGTGCTGCACAAATGTACTAATTGTATTGGACTATGCATAATTTGCACGTTTCTATATTGAAGAGAAAACAATCATAAATACCATGCAGCCTAATATTAATAATCAATTTGGTTCATCATTCTTGTAGGCTGCTGCTATCTGTATTAAACATAGTATTACACAACAAAAGGTTGGGTTCATTGAACAAGTCATTCTAGTACGAATGTTTATTTCATTTTACTTTATATGAATATAAATATACAAACGAGACAATTTATATAAAATCTTTTGATTTAAAAAGAAAAATTAAGAACCTGGATTTTGGACAATTTTCAAATTTAATTAGAATTTATTGTTCTGCTCGTCTGTTTCGCCCCGACTTCACGTATTATTATATATTGGGTTACTGTGCTGATAAGTGAGTGCCCTGGTTGGTTTTTCAATTCATAATACAGCCTTGGATGTTCTTTGCATGAGAGTGATGAAGGAACCAATCACTCCAACTTGTGGCATGCCAAACCAAATTATGTTTGGGAACTTCAATCTTAAGCTTGATACAGCATCTCGTGTTGAAGGAACCTCTCGATGTTTCTAAAGCTCCGGTGAACTGAACAAATGTACGGTTTGGTTTGAATTGATATGAAGGGATTAATTCTGGTGCCAGCTAGATGATCTTAACTTGTTATCATTTGATCACTTTGCTGGAATAAGCGCTTTTCTTTGTTTTGCAATTGACACAGTTTATTTTGTTGGTATTTATTTACTTGATCATAACTAGTGAGAGAGTGGATATTTTTGTGATCAAAATTCTCACCTTATAGGTCGAGCATCTCTCTTGCTTGGTTTGCAGGAGTATGGTTTACCCAGTTTGCATAGCGAGTAGCGGCTGCAATTACCCTCGTCATAACAATTAAAAAAAGAAAAAAAAAAAAAAAGTGGAAAAACAAGGGAACATAAGATACCAATAATTGAAGCTTGATGATCATCATGTATGTGATGATGAACTCTATAAATTTACATATATACTCTTTACAATGTAGCTTGTTGGGAACAAGTACGAAAACCCAATGAATAATGTTTCTCAAGAATTTACCTTTTGGCTTGCTTACTTCCCATAATTTGCTAAGCCACAACAGAAACGGGTTGTTTCCCTATATTGTCTATACACTATATATATCCTTCACAACATTCTCCAGTTGCACTTTTCAGCGTTCAAATTCGTCAGGTCGTAACAGCCTTTCGTGATCCTTCCCCTCGTTAACGAGATCAAAATTCATGTTCGTATTCTTCTCCTATGCAATGGCAATAGCATGGGAGCTTTGGCAGTTAAAAACCTTCCACTCTGAATGCTGCTGCTTGTTTCTTCCCCATTTTTTCTCTGGCATGAATGAATTGCTCAGAAGATGAATCCGTAGAGGTTTCATGCATAAAGGTTAGCTTTTCGACCCGAAAATCTGCATCGTGAACAAGAGGGTTTTGGGTTCTGCTTGGAGGGGACCCAAAGGAAAACGGGGGCGATAGAGCTTCATAGTGGTCCTGTAACAAAAGAACGCATACGGAAATAAGAGCATTGAACGGAACAGGTGAAAGAACAGAACTGTACGTATGTTGAGAAGTCTAGTAACAAATTTATAAATACTCACCACTTAATTTTGAAGAAGGTATAATTTTAACTAGACATATCAAAATTTCTTTACTAAAACATTGTCCTGTCGTGCAACTGGGTAAATCCCACCTCCGTTAACGTGCTACACCAAATTTACCCGACCACCCCACCACTCCAAAAATTGCTCGGTTCCATGTAACTTTTCCCCTGGTTAACTTGTTCATCACATCTTTTCAATGCAGTTTATTTATATGGTGAGCATTAATGTTGAGGTTGTTTGATCATAGAAATACGAACATGCATCCGACAATCATATTCTATGTTTTTATGACTTAGAACTAGTGAACACTGAGATTCTTCCTCTTAAATGTTTCACATCCAAGCAAATCTCCCTTTCCCCATCAAATAAGTCGAGACCATCAATCAATCTGGTTGAAACTGAAAGATACACTATCTTGACAATTTTCCACTACCATTCTTCCAGAATTTTTGCTTCTTTCCTAGATAACAATGAATTGGCACCCTATCAGGTCGTAGAACACCTCAACTACGTGCAGCCAGAAGCAATGCCCCAGCCTATTACCTCGAAATTCTTCAAAAATATATCACACAATACATGTTATTATTTAAACTCATTCCTGTTATATGATTTACCCCGTCTCCTCAACTTAGTTCTCTAGTTCTGTCCATGAATTGGAGTATCTATTCTGTATACCACCAAAGAACTGCTTATATCCTGTCGTCTTTATGATTTCGTGATGGTTAATTTGCGTTACAATAATTTATAAGTGAAACTAAAGACTAACATATTGTGAAATCCTCAAAAGTAGCATAAATTTGAGGGTGAAAACCGAGAAAAATTAAACTCCCAATTTAACCAAGTCTCCATAGTTGAAGGGATTCCTTCATTACCATTAAAGAAGCATTTCAGAAAACGATTGGAATCGAACCACTAAATTAGCAACTAAAACTGTAAAAAGAAAAGGAAAATACAAAGACGAAGAAGATGATGATGACAAAATTAAGGATCCGAAAAATTTGACAAAGAAGAAACCAACCCTATCCCGTGGTTAAACCATAAACGGCGACATATATACATCAGTTCAAAATGAAATGAGTAAACCACAAGAAATTCATCAAATACAATCATTATGCAGCGATTAATCGTGAATTAAAAATCGCATCAAAATTCAAATAAATCACGAATGGAATGTACCTGCCGAAGGATTAGACGTAGCAACTCAGCACCGTCATTCGACTCGGCATTATTGCTGTCCCATTAACAAAACGATGAGCGCAAACATAATTCAAATTAAAATTGGGAATTAAGAAAACTAACTCAAAAACAAAATGAAGAAAAGGAATCACCGAATATGAAATCTGGATGGCGCCAAGGCAACAGTGTTGAGACTGGGCGGGGCGACCCGACGGGGCTTGGGGCAAACGACCCGATAGTCTTCACAACAATCCATCTTCTCAGATTTTTCACAGACGAATAATGGCAAAAATGGGATGATTTCCCTAGAAACAAGCTATCGTTGAAGGAATTTTAATTTCTCACATAAATAAGAATTAACTGATTATTTGGACGTTGGACGTTGGAAGTTGGAATCATCAACTGATTAGCAATGTTCGGAGAAAATTTCGATTTAATTGACTCGTAAGAAAATAGCAATTTAATTATATATCCCATTCCATCACACAAAATATTGTAGAGAGTTTTTTGTGACACCAAAAATCAAGTCTTTAGTGAACTGATGAAATACATTGCATTATAGAGAATTTCTTGTGACACCAATAATCAAGTCTTCAGTGAATTGGTGGAATACATCGCATCAACCAGGGAACATTAGCCGATATGGTACATGTAATACATGTTCCTATGCCCATTAACTTTGCTAACTCCCCTCTTATCTTGTTCGTTCTGGAAACAAGTCTTCCTATTCCATCTTTTCTCGAATCTCCTGTAAAGGAAGAAATAAAATAGAAGCTCGAGAAGGAATACCAAAACCTAGTTCACTCGCTGAGTCTCTATGCTCCCATGGCTGAAAGGTTAAAGCACCCTGCTCATAATTAGCAAATTCGTAGGTTCAATTCCTACTTGATGCACCACAATGGAGTTTTAATAGTAAAAGTATGGTAGATATTAAGTGAGTGGAGAAAATGACCCACCATTATGAATGGAGAAAAGAATACAAACATAAAATAATGGTGGGATCATGTCCTAAAGTGGAAAAAATGAAAACTAGCTACAATCTTTGTTTACGGACGAAAAAAGAAAATTAGCTAACTGTTTTACTAAATTGTTGGATCACACCCATCGAGTCCAATAAGAATTTGGACATGAGTTTAAAAATAATAGGATAGAAATATCATACAAGCATTCAAATATTTTATAATAGAATATACTACATTTAATTGCTAATTACTTTAACGTAAAAACTTCCCAGCATATGGTTGCACAGACTGCAACCAATTCTGACCCGGCTCACCTGATCCGGATCCGACTCTTCTTCAGAAAATATATAATACATTTTTTATTTTTATTTTTACCAAAAATTCCTTCGGTTGCTCTCTTCTCCGCTTCCTCTCTTTTTCTCTGGTCTTTCTCCTTCTCCTCTTCTTTCTGTTCGATTTTTGTCGATTTGCCACCGATTTGCATTGATTCGCCGTTTCCAGTCATCATCTGTGGTCTGTTTTGTTTGTAGTTGTTCGATTCCGGCATCGTGTCAAGGTTTGTTCGAACCCTAGTTCTCAACGTGAAGGTCTTCATTATTTTCCATCGATTGTCCCCCCATTTACAAGTTACTGATTCTCAATTTTCCGATCTACAAGAATTCTGTATTTTTCCTATTTTTGTGTGTTTATTTTATACTTTGTCATTGATTCTTTTTCGCTTTTGTAGTTCTAGAAACTGTATTTCTTACTAGAGATTGACTTGGGTGCAATTGTATAAGATTTTTGTTAATTTCTTTCAAGTTATGTGGGTTATATGCATAAATAGTAAAAGTATAACTTATATTCACTAAATGTAAATATTACTGTAATGAAAAGTATAATTTTGTCCTGTCAATGTGATTTATGGCGTTTATGTACTATTTTCTGTAAAAAATGTGTGTTTACTTTAAAAATTTCCATATGTGGGTGTTCATAAAATTGATAATTTAGTATTTCATCAACTTCAACTCTATCTGATTATCATAATATTTCAAGATATGAACAGTATAGTGTTCCTAATCATATTTGTTGTATTTGGTAGTTGTGTTATGTTATAGACTAATACTCATATTTAATTAAAGTAAACATTGTTATGAATAACAATATGCTTTCGATTTATATTGACAGTGTGAAGATTATCACATTTTTAGGTTGTAAATTATGGTGAAGAGGAACTCAAAGAAGAGAAAACAAATTGTTGTTTCTTCTTCTGAAAACACTCCTCATGTTAGGTATGTTTATTGTACCTTATACAGATTAAATTAATATACATTTTCTATACTTGTATAAATTTTTATTTCTGCTTATTATATCTAATACTTGCTTTCTTATAGTATTATATACTGTTTCTAAGAAGAAAATTAAGAGGAGTCCTGCTGATATTGTTAAAAGAAAGGAAGAAGTGCACGTTGTGGTGAAAGAAGAAAGGTATTTTATGTTTTCACTTATTCTTAATTTTATTTATTTGCTAGTTTTTGATTTATTTAGTTATAGTTACTTCAGTTTTTTGAATACTACTTTCTTGTTTTTGCAGATACTCTATTAAATGCAAACCTTTTAGGCTTTGTGATTTAATTTCTGTATTGAATGATGCTAAGAAAAACTCAATTAAAGAAGTAGGTTTTGGTGGTATTTTTTCTTTGTCTGATTGGAAATATGTGTCTTGGAACCAGTGTATTTGGTTTATTGAAAATTTCAATCCAATCTCCCGTGTCTTGACTTTCAAGGGAGGTTATAATTTGATTATTAAATCTGCACATATTCAAGATCTTTTTCTTTTACCTAGGCCTAGTGATGGGGATGTTAAGGTGCAGTCTTATGCTAGAAATGATGAGACTGGGGTTGCTTTGATAGACGATTTCAAGAAAAAAATTGGTTTGTCTGGTCAAATCACTCACAAATGTGTCTTTGATATGTTGTCTGATCCAATGGATGATAGATTCAACAAGGGAGGGGAGGGGGGGGAGGGGGGTGATTTTATTATTTTATTTGTTCTTTATGCGTTGTCTACATTTCTGGCCCCTACTGCAAACACGTGTATGGAGTTCAGTCTTTTGAAATCTCTATTTTAAGTTAGTAAGATTCGAAATCTAGATTGGTATTCTTTTGTCCTTGAGAAGTTGTGCAAGGCTCTTAATTCATTTAGACAGAATAATTATTCTGCTGTAAATGGGTGTGTGTTAGTGATTCCCTTGCTTTACTTTCATCACTTCTGCTAGCAAGGTAACTCTGAGCCTCACACCTTGCCATTGATAAAGCACTGGACAAGTGCTAAGTTTAATAAGAGGTTAAAAGCTAAGTGTGGTAGTAAGTCTGATTTTGGGAGTGGAGATTGGTTGGTAGGTGTTTTTTCTGTTAGCGATATTGTGAGGGTAGAAGATGAGGATGTCGATAGGATGGGTGAGTGTTCGAAGATAGTAGAGGAAGTTCAGTCTCATCATCAAGGTGTTGCTTCAGATCTACCTGTTAATCAGTATATTACTTATAAGCTTCCACTGGGGGAGAAGACTGATGTTGTTATTGATTCCATTTCCAAAAATGTAAGTTGATTTATTTTCACATCAATTCTATAAGTTATTTTATTTTTGTTATTCTTCTAATTTATATGTCGAAGTTGATTAATTTGTTAATTTTTGTAGGATCTTGAAAGATCATTTTTAATGTTAAAAAGAGATTTCAATGTGATTGTTTCCAATCACATTTAAAGAGTTGACAAGTTCAAGAAAAACAATATTGTTGAACAAGATCCTCAAGTACCAACTTGCTCATTTGAAATTCCAAATGTGAAGGAGAATGATGAATTCTGGTATGATGAGAACGTTCACAGAATCGTTGATGATTTGATTATGAACTTTTATAAAGTTGACAAGGACCAAGTTCCAACTGAAAGAGAAGCTTTTGTGGAGGACCAAGTTCAATGTGATTGTTTCCAATCACATTGAAAGAGCTGACAAGTTCAAGAAAAACAATACTGTTGAACAAGATCCTCAAGTACCAGCTTGCTCATTTGAAATTCCAAATGTGAAGGAGAATGATGAATTCTGGTATGATGAGAACGTTCACAGAATCGTTGATGATTTGATTCTGAACTTTTATAAAGTTGACAAGGACCAAGTTCCAACTGAAAGAGAAGCTTTTGTGGAGGACCAAGTTCAATGTGATTGTTTCCAATCACATTGAAAGAATTGACAAGTTTAAGAAAAACAATACTATTGAACAAGATCCTCAAACCAGCTTGCTCATTTGAAATTCCAAATGTGAAGGAGAATGATGAATTCTGGTATGATGAGAACGTTCACAGAATCGTTAATGATTTGATTCTGAACTTTTATAAAGTTGACAAGGACCAAGTTCCAACTAAAAGAGAAGCTTTTGTGGAGGAGTAGTTGCTGAGCCTGCGACGATTCCTGAAGAATCTGCCCCAAGTATGTGCATGTAAATTTTTGTTCTTAATTATCTTTATCTATATTAACTTAGTAGTAGTTGTATAACTTATTGTTATGTTTGTTTTCACAATGAGAAGTTCCAGAGAATAAAAATGTCGTTGATGATCAACATCGTGATCATCAAGACATTGAGAAAGAGAAGAAGAAGAAGAGTAGGAAGAAAAGGAAGAGGGATATGGATTGTCCAAGCTTCGAACTTCTCAGCCAAAGCTCATCGTCAATGTCTGATTATGAGTCTAATTTGCCTCATACATGTTTGTATTTTATTCTTATTTCACTTATTTTCTGTTTTTTTTATCCTTATTAAGATTTGCATAACTTATGTTTATTTAAATTTTGAGATCAGAAGTTAAGGCAACGGAGAATGTTGTTGAGGAGAAGCTCCCAACTGAACAGGAGAAATCTGAAGATTTGGGAAAGAATCTGTGTGAGCAAGAGTCAATTTCATATAATGAAGTCTCTGTTTCTGAAGTGCTTAATATAGAGGACAGTATTTTATTATATTAAATCTGGTTTTTAAACCTTTGATTTGTTTTTTTTTTAATAATAGTGAATTATGAATGTAACAATTATATATGAGAGAAGTAATTTTTATAGTTAAGAAAAGTACTCCCTCCATCCATGAAATAAACTCCTATTTCATGCTCGGTACGGAAGCTAAGAAAATTGATAAAGATGTTGTGAGTGGAGTTTAAGTCCCACTTGTTGAGAGTGGAAAAACTGAAATGGAAGTTAAATTTGTTGTGGGTGGAATAAGGGTCCCACTTGTAGTGAGTTAAAAATATAAAATAGAGTTAAAGTTGTTGTGAGTGAAATATGGGTCCACTTGTTGTGAGTGGGAAAAGTAAAATTGGAGTGAAAATTGTTGTAAATTTAGTAAGGTCCCACATGATGTGATTGGAAAAAGTGAAGTAGGAGTTTATTTCATGGACAAATTTTTATGGATAAGTAGGAGTTTATTTCGTGGACGGACGGAGTATTATTTATGCACTTTTTAGAGTTTTATTTCTCTACAATATCTGGTATTGTAGTGGGCAAATTTCGTACTTTTATTTTAGGTCCAATGGACTTACCTTGTCAGCCCGACGAGTTAGACGAGATGGATGAGCCGGCCCAATAAATGGTATAATAGGCCCAAAATCATTCCTCAAGCAGTCAAGCTTAAACTATTAAGGGTCCAACAAATTAGCCAGGCCGACATGGTCAAGGTATATCCTGGTAGTCCTATCTAGTCAGCCTGATTGACGTGGTCAAGATATATCTTGACGGTTCCACGGAAATAGCAACAAATGAGAGTGGGGGAACGGATGGATAAGGCTGACGTACCAAACTCCAGCGGGTTGGCCGGCGCTATTAAACCCTAAGAGATTGGTCATTTCTATATATACGGTCTGACTAGGCCACGAGAGAGAGACATTGACTGATACTCGCATTATCACACGATCTATCTCCATCTTTCTCCACTCTCTGCCGCCTTATCTTCTCACTCTCATCGGCCTGACAAAGCAACTTCTGCTACCTCTGAAGTCAGGCTGCTACAAAATAACTCACTTGTCACCGTTTCCACCCTCCAGACGCTCCCGACTACACGGATCTAACAATATTCTCAACTATCACTTTCTACTCGCTTTCTTCAATAATTTTCTCATAATACCGTTACTTACTTGAGCGTCGGAGGCTCTTTGATCAACACCCCCTGCCGGTGCTCACCCAAGGGCTCTCACGTTCTGTTCGTGTTGTGTTGACAGGTTGCTAGTGCCCAATCAACCCGACGTGCCTGACGTCACCCTCAATTGTAAATTTAGCCTCTACAAGTATTATATGCTTCTTTACTATATTTTATTTTATATTTTACAACTTATATTTATATGACATTTTAAATTTAGTTGTGAAGTCCATTAAACCTAAAAATCCAGAGCAAGTTGCAAGTGATCATACGAACTTTTCTGAAATTTAAGCCATTATTGATTCAATGACTGTAGAAGATGTTTCTGTTTTTGAAGTGTATCAGAAAGTGAGCACTCATTACAACGAGCAGAAGACAGATCAAGGTATGCTTCCTACTTACATATATTGATTGATTTTTGTTGTTTTTTCTTCCAATACTTCTTTGACGATACTCATTTTTTTCTTTTTTATTTGTTGTAGTCTCCAATTTTTCTGTTATGGATCCCATGCTATGGGATTCAGATGATGATTGGCCTACAGGCTATCCTCCATTCAAGACAAGGTTTATTCAGAACAATGCTAGATATTTCAAGGAAATATCTAGGAGAGAGAAGGACATTGCTGATTTCTGCTTCCATCAGCATCGTCCAACAAAGATGTATGTTTTTTTTACGTCTATTTCATTATGCATATGAAAGTATTTATGTTGTAATTTGATATGTTTATTAATTATAAGTAAATTTGTAGGATGAATGTATTCAATCACTCTTTTCATTGCTGGAATTTTTATTTGAATATCCAAGGCATGAAATCTCTGAATGATGTCTGTTTTTTCTTGAGAATAGCGTGGTTGATGCTTGGGTATTGATTCTTAACAAAACAGTCAAGTATCAATCTTTTATACATGCAACTGATACATGAATTTTCTATTTCAACACTCAGCACTCGGTAATGATAGAAATTTTATCTTTTAAAGTTCAATTTCTGGTTTCGTTCTTACTTCCTTTCTTAATTATTTAATGATTATTTGTCTGCTCATTGCTTTTTTGTAGTCGTATGTTGAGAAAATGATTGACTATCCGGACACTGAGCTCGATGAACTCGGTTATAGTGTCCGAAGCTGTTGGCATTTTTCATTGAAGCAGATGGTGCAATTGGATGATTTTAAGACAGTATATTTTGTAAGTAAAATAATTCAAATTTTCATTAAAATAGGTGTTACTATATTTATTTGTTTGTGTTAATTTTTTTTGTTCTTTATAATAGTTCATGATCCCAATTTGTATTGATAAGCACTTTGTAGCACTTGCCATAGACTTTAATCAGTCTAAGATTTATTATCTTGACAATAAAATAGATAATTATCTTGAGGGCACTCGCAGTTGGAAGATGGTGCAGATTTTGGTAATTCTTTATATTCAAAGAATGTTTTCTGTACTTTATATACAAGTCAAAGTACTGATAAATTATTTCTTTTATGCAGAAACAACAATTCTCGACATTTCTTCATGACATGGAACGTCCTCGAGCTTCTGACTATGCATCATTTCCTATTGAAGAGGCTGCTTTGGCATGAAAAAGTGTCAAGATAAATGTTGACTGTGGTGTCTACCTTATGCGCCACATGAAAAATTTTCAAGGCCAATCATACATGCTTGAAGATCTCTCACAGGTAGTTTATTATTTGGTTTTAGGATGAATAGTCTTTATTTCTATAGTTATATGTGTTTAGATATGTTATGTTATTTGTTTGACATTTTATATGATTCAGTTTGGATATTAAACGCTGAAATATTGTTATTTTTATGTACCATTTTTCTATTAAGATTATGCAAAACTGCTAGTTATTAATATTTGAATTTATTTGTTGCAGTTTGTGGAAAGAAGAAAACTGAGAATTCGTTATTGTGCGAGGATAATTTTATCCTTTGTCAATCATTGCAGAGACTCGATCATTGCTGATCATATTCTGTAGTGGGAAAAATCCGTCTACCTAGTCGGAGCCTAATAAGCATCTTTTAATCGGCACAATTAGCTAGGCAGATCAGTCGTATAGCCGGACTAATCAGACAAACATCTTCTAATCGGCCCAATTAGCTTGGCCAAGGAAGTCACTTGGTCCGTTAGGCTTGGCTTATTCTGATCTCTAGAAGGATACTGCTGCTGTTGTTGTGGTTGTGCCTGTTGCTGTTGCCCAAACCCTTGGTAGTTGTTGTTTCCATACCTTAGGTTTTCATGATTCCTCCATCCTGGGTTGTAGAATTGCGAGTTCGGATCATATGGCCTCCCTTGGTTATTATTGTTGTATCCAATTGCATTGACCTCTTCCTCCAAGCTTGGGCATTGATCCGTTGCATGCGAGATTGCCATACAAATTCCACAAGCTCTCACCGCCTTCTTATTGTTGCCTGATAAAACGGTTACCAGGGCATCCATCTTGTTAAACATCTGGTCAAGCTTATCCTCCATTCCAGTTGAAGTCGGTGGTGCTTTGGCTGCAGTTGTTGATAGCTTGGGCAATTCTCCCCCGTCATCCCTCAGCTCCTCTGCCATTTCAGCAATCATCTTGAACACGACACTTGGCTGCTTTCTCATAACTGACCCTCAACAAGCTGCGTTGACCAATGCCCTTTCACTCGTTCTCAGTCTAGCCACAAAACATTGGATCAAGTCATGATCCGCAATTTGATGGTGTGGGCACTTTGCTAGCATCTGCTTGAAAATGTGGAAGTACGAGTAAAAATCCTCTCCAATGCCCATCTTAATGCTTGTAATCATCTTCCTCATCTTCTGAATTCGGGTGGCTGGAAAGTATTTCTCCAAGAATTTCTGTTGCAACTCTTGCCAAGTGGTAACACATATTGTGGGCAATAAATAAAGCCACTCTTTTGCGTTGTCTTGCAAAGAGAATGAGAAGGCAATGAGCCTTACATATTCGCTCAGATTTCCAACAGTATGGATGGTTCCACAGGCCATCTCGAAATCTTGCAAGTGTCTTTGTGGATCTTTGCCTGGGTGATCGCTGAACTTGGGCAGGATCTGTATAAAATGGGACTTCAGCTCCCATGCACGCGTGGGTGTAGACAAAGTTATGCCTGAAGGCCTCAGGTTCATGGTGTTAGGGAACACCATCTCCCTTAAGGTTTTCTCCTCCTCCACTGGGTTCTGCATTGACGCTTCGCTTCGATTATCTTCTTCTTCTTCTTCTTCT
The DNA here is from genome assembly GCA_029490685.1 of Schizonepeta tenuifolia. Lineage (NCBI taxonomy): Eukaryota > Viridiplantae > Streptophyta > Magnoliopsida > Lamiales > Lamiaceae > Schizonepeta > Schizonepeta tenuifolia. The sequence continues at coordinate 12,871,807 of CM055958.1, read as the reverse complement.
TCTTCTTCTTCTTCTTCTTCTTCTTCTTCTTCTTCTTCTTCTTCTTCTTCTTCTTCTTCTTCTTCTTCTTCTTCTTCTTCTTCTGCTTCGCTTGACAAGGACAGTTCTTCCTCGTCAAAGAATTCCTCTGGAATTTCTTCCAATGTCTCTTTCGTCCTTCTCTTCTCTGCTCGAATCCTCCTCAAGGTCAGGTTGATGTTATCGTCGCACCACGTTTCTCCTCCCTTTCCTGTGAGGTTAGTTTCTTGCATAAAATCAGATTAAAGAAAATAGCAAAACAGAAATTACCACTATAATCAACTCCCTGGCAACGGCGCCAATTTTGACGCAGCCGTCGTTTAAGCTGCGACAAAATACAATTTGTATTTCACTCCTATGCCTACCCCTAGGAACAGCTAGTTGGCAAGTACAGGGTCGATCCCATAGGGAGTCGCTCGCGATAATCTCTTGTTAGGTCACAAAAAGGTTGTGTTGAGTATCTATCTACTATGGCCTTGGGTAACTGTCACTATCACCTTTGGCAAACTGCTGAAAGTAAATAACTGTAACTTGACAAGTAAAAAGATCAGTAATAAAAATAATCCAGATTTAAGTTTCGAATCAATGAGTATAACTTTATCTCGATCATCAGTTCAAAGATATTTGTTGCACATGTATGTCAGTGGTTATAGGCTAAAACTATGCAGGGTCCCCACTGTCACGTCGCCACGTACGCTACATAGTCCGCCCAGCTCTATCCTTACGTTTAGGTCTTGACATGCATACCCTAGCCAATCCTCTTGCTTGCCCAAAAGTCCCCAGGCATTCCACCTTTATAAGGCGCATGTTGGTCAAGCAGCATTTGGTTCTAGATGGGCCCACTCCGACAACGGGTGAGATACGAGGACCTCTCTTCCGGCTTTCTCCAGCATTGACACATCTTTGCAGGTCTAGGCCAAGACTACAACCCGCTCTTGCCGCTCTCGAGGAACGTAAGGCAATTGCGACCAGCACTTGATAACCCTCATGCGATGTAGGAATCCATATGTGCCCAGGGCTCGTTGGCCTTCCGAGTTACCTGTGACCACCGAACTTCTTTGGAATCGTTGCCCAATATGTCGGGAACACACTTATGCAACTATCAAGAACACTTAGACCTCACGAGATTTACAAGTTATACATTATATCATCTATCCTAAACCTGGATTTAAAGGCTTAGCTAGACATAAAGTAAATAACGAAAGCAAAAGAGGTATAGAAAAAACATACTTGAATTAATAACGATAAACAAAAGAAGTTCGCCCTATTGGGACTTAACAATAAACGTAAACTGTATCTAAGAACAAAAGCATAAATTATTTGCTGCGGAATACTAAAGAGATAAAAGCTGAAAAAATGTATCCTGTGCCTCGCATGCATGCATGTATTTATAGAGTACAAAAACTAGGGCAAGCCCACAAACGGGCCTTCTAGAGAACGGGCCGGCTGCTTCCATGTAAAGCTCGATGGATAAGGTTGGAAAGATCTCTTTCCTTATCGCCAAAATAGTGTTGCTGTTGTAGTAGGAAACTTTGATCGCAATCTTGTACCGCAAGGAATTTGTTTCCTTATAGGACTCTAACAGCTGCATCTTCACGCGCCAGCGCCATTGCCCAAGCTCTGCACTCTGCCTTCCTCAGTCTCTCTGCCATCTCTTGCCCACGGTAGTTTGAGCCACGAGCACGGCTACTATGGTCATTGCCTCGTATCGCCAGTTCCTTCTCTTTTTGCATATTTTAACTCCAGTCTTGCCCAATACCTGCCTTTCCTTGTCCTGCCAACTCAAGTGTCCTCCCAGACACAAAACAGACACAAAAGACACTAAAACAGACTCAATCTAGACTTAAAACACACACGACAAGAGCACAAACTATGGGCTCGTCATACCCACACACTTAAAGTCATGCCTGTCCTCAGGCATGGTGTATGGCTTGCCCAAACAAAAGAAAAACAGAAAAGACTCACAAACTAGACTCAAAACACAAATAGAGGTTAGCACATCAAAGAATAAACAGATAAGATAGAGCATAATCCAGTTCGCATACGACTCAAGCAAATAATCCAATCCAAGCAAATTATCAAATAGGTCAAAAATGAACAAGTGAGCATTTTCAAGGATGTTCCTCACCAACACTCTCACTCTTGTGTATGGGGTGGTGTTTACGCTCAAGATATGCCATTCTTAACCACACCATAGGCTTGCCTGCTTGCTACTCTCTCCACCTCTTAGACTATGTTCGAAGAACTTATCATTAGGTCTTTTATTTGGTTGTAACTTGGCTTTGGCAAGGGTAGGAATTATTTGGAACTAGGCTTGAGTCATTCGGACTTAGGTTGGCCAAGCATAGCGGCCAACCTTAGCTTCTTTTCCTTCGCCTTTTGTTTTTGCGGGCCTTAGCACAACTTATTTAGGACTTCCTTTTTTTTTTTCTTTTTCTTTCTCTTTCTCTTTTTTATTTTTTTATTTTCTTTTTCTAAGAACTTCATTCACTAGCCCTTACATTTTTCTCAAAGGCTCAACTGATTTTTTTTTTCGCTTCATCTTATGCACTCAAGTCCTTATTGACCGGGTAGGATATAGTGTATAGGCTGCATATATCTGATCAAAGAAATTATAAAAGCTTAAAGGGGTTTAACAAGGGAAATTCAGTTGGGCAGGCTTTTTGGCTTCATTGGGCTCACAAAAGAAAAAACATGCCTAATTCATCTAAGTTCTTCTAGCCTAAGTCAATGAGGTCTCGAGGAGTAAACAGGCAAGTTCTAGGTAGCATTGAAATAAGCACATCATAAATCACACAAGAAAGAAACTGCTTGGTCATAATCATGCAGTGTAAAGCTCAAATCCTCACAACGATATGCTCACAAGTTCGTTCTTCATCCCTATCTACATACGATCATGCTTGGACATAGAATATACATATGCTCTCTAATGCGTCTTCGACTTTTGGGCCGTTTGGCCCTATTTTTCATGTCTTTTTGTGTCGATAGAGTCTGTCCAGGGGAAGGAAACTGTTGTTCGAAGGAAGGAAGCTCAGTCCAGGTCAAACAGAGGAAAGGTGGTCAGAATGAGCAGAACTGGAGTGAATCTAGTCGGTTGCAAGAACTACGCAAAGGAGTATGCAGGGCAGGAGATGAATTGAAGCGAGAGACGAGGTTGAAAGGAGGAGTCCATGTGAACCCTGAAGCTAAGTTGTTGTTCATCATTCGCATTCGAGGTATTAACGCAATGCACCCAACAACAAAGAAGATCTTGCAGCTGCCTTGCCTACGAGGAAATCAACCATGAAGCATGCAACCAGTTTGACCACTGCAAAGATTTCCAGTCTGTCGCCAAAGCTCAAGAAGGAAAGCCGCGTGGAGAGGATTCGCCAATATCTGCCAAGCATTCATGAAAGGAAGGATTTGGAGGTCAGCGCCCTACCTTAAATAATCAAAGCAATCGGAGATCGCCAATCATACATCCAACCAATCGCAGATATTCGAAATCTCGCTCAACATGGAAACTGCCAATCATGCCATTTCAATCCACCCGCCTAGGGTTTTGCCACTACCACTGCATGCTATAAAAGTCCAGCCAAAGCGGCTGGCACAATGTTGGAGAATTTATCAGCCTACAGTTCTTAGTCTGAAAAAACACTTTTATATTTTCTGCTCAAAACAATCTTTACTTGCTTTTATTTACATTCCGCTGTGAAGAACAAATCCAAGGCTGTTGCCTTAGGTACTTTTAATTCGAGTATTTCGTATTTTTTTTATTAATGTGTTCTTTTTCGCTTATCATTATATATTCAATTATGTGTGAGTAGTTTACTTGGTGAGATTTGGGTATGGGAAATGATTGGTTGTTGACATGTGAAATATTTGTGAGGCACTTGTGCCATCGGTTGAGTCCAGTAGTTCCGGAAGGACTGGAGCAGAACTCATGGGCAGTTCCAATCTAACGGGTGATCTCCGTTCGGTTGGAGCTGTACCATGTCAAGAAAAGGCAGGGCATGACAAACGGCAGCGTTTGAGGTGCCAGGACCGAGTAGCTAAGTAGCACCTGGCATGGTGCTGTAGATCTGGATGGTGAGGATTGGACAAGGGGATACTGCGTCCTTCTTCAGTCTTGGGCTTCTCTAACAATCATCCATCAACTGTGACGAGGCATCAAGCCATGGTTATCGACCAAAGGACTCATCTCGCGTATCGTAGGCATTGCAATGACCGGTTGGACGTGGTCCCGGAAATGAGTATCCCGCGAGTGGTGTCTACTCTGTAGGTGCGGACATGGGAAGTTTGGAAGAGAAGGTTGATGAGGGTCATACTTGGAGAGATCGGGTATGACTATTATCTAAGGAGGAGTGAAGCACGGCCTTGTGACCGGGGTGAAGCGTGACCTTCGGACCAAGACGACAACAAGGGATTCAACCATCCCAAGTGTAGAATATGGACTCTTGAAACGCCCTAATGTCTTTGGGCCACGCCTTGAGTTTATACGAAGCATGGACGGATTCTTAGTGTGTCCATGACCGAATTTACATGTCAACAATGATCACGACCTACCCCAAATCTTACCCCCCTTTTTATATTTGATTTCCGTCTATTTTATTGTGCAGATACACAGATTGAGATAGTGACAACTCGATTTGTATACTGAAGAGTAAGGTGGTTCATCACTCTCTGTGGGATCGACCCTAGCTTGCCGCTAAGATTAACTAGTTCGGTAGTGGGCATAGGAGCGTGTACTGTCCGTCTGGGGCATACATAGGTATTTTTATCGTACCATACGATGGGTGCGTGTCAAAATTGGCGCCGTTGCCGGGGAGTGACGCGCAACAATTTTACTCTTCTCATTCCATCTTCCACTATTAGTGTATGCGTGGAACTCGTCGAGTACAGAGAGCATTAGCTTTTGATCCAGATATTGAACGAACTGAACGACGACTACGCGCACTTGCACGAATAGCGAGACGCGACGCTATGGTCGACCAACCACAGCAACCGCAGACCCTCAAGTAGTTGGCTTACCCAACTAATCTGAATCTTAGGCCGAACGGGATCACCTTACCGACGAACCCCTTCGCAACTGAACGGTTTGACTTGAAACCTGTATTAATACAGGTCTTACCGAAATTTAATGGATATCCAGGAGACGACCCGCATACCCATCTCCAGGATTTCGAAATGACAGTGATGCATCAGTCTAATGAGAATCAGCAAGAATATGTGAAACTGGTTCTTTTTCCATTCTCATTAGTGGACAGCGCAAGGAGATGGCTGTACAATCTGCCCCAAGGAAGCGTTACCACTTGGGCAGAAATGCAGCAGAGTTTCTTGGAAGAATTTTTTCCAGCCACAAGAGTTGAAAGGATGCGATGGGACATCCGAAACATTAAGCAAGACGGACTGGAAACTTTTTATGAGTATTGGACTCGTTTCAAACGGTTGCTAAGCAACTGTCCTCACCATCAGATTACTCCAAAAGATCAAGTAGAAAGCTTCGTGAAGGGCATGCGGAGGAGCGATCGAGGACTGGTATTGGCTGCATGCAACGGATCACTGCTGAGCAAAACACCTCAAGAGATTTTCAAACTCTTGGGAACGATGGCAGAAGAATCCAGAGATGATGGACATGACAGAAGCAGAGAGATACCAGAGAGAGAAGAGGAAAAAGATAAGCTGACAAATCTGGAAAAGGAGATGAAGGAAATAAAGACATTACTGAGTGGTATGACCATACAGAAGAAGGTCAGCCAGTGTGGCCTATGCGATGCGGTGGGGCATCAATCTGAAAATTGCCCCAACTTTGGTGAAGATATAATGGACGTAAATGCCATGGGGGGAAATGAAGGATTTCAGAGGAAACATGACCCGTTTTCAAATACGTATAACAGAGGATGGAGGGATCATCCTAACTTTAGATGGAAACAGGATGGTCAACCACAACAGAATGGTACAAGTCTACCGAGATCATCTCAACCATTTGCCCAGCACCAACAACAAGGACAATATCAGGGAGGTCCACCACAACAACACCACTACCAGCCCCAACAGCAACAGGTGTATCAACCACCTCATCAGAGGAGAGCACCGTGGGAAGAGGCCATGGAGAGCATGGCTAAGGAAAGTGAGAAGTTCTGCAATGAAATCCGAGCTGGTATGAATCAAACCAACGTGCAGATTGGTCATCTGGCGAAGGCGTTAGCAAAAGTAGAAGAAAATACAGGGAAACTTCCATCTCAAGGGATCAATCACAAGGAGCAGGCACAAGCAATAATCACAGAGGTGGATGATGAGCAAGATGAATTTTTTTTTGGCAGAGGCAGAAGTTAACCGGAAAAGAGAGGAGGGGACCAGCAACAAAGTTTCAGGAGAAATAGGTGATGATGAGCAAACCGAACCCCCTTATCCGGGTAGACTTCGACAGAAAGCCAAGGAGAAAGAAGCTAACGATATGATGAAAATCTTTCGGAAGTTGGAACTTAGCCTACCCCTACTGGACGCAATTAAGCAAATCCCAAAGTATGCCAAGTTCCTTAAAGATCTTTGCTCGAGGAAGGTGAAGATTGATGAGGATGTTCGATATGTCATGGGAGAGAGTGTGTCAACCATCATACAGCAGAAACTGCCACCTAAGAAGAAAGACCCAGGGATGTTCACTATCCCTTGCAACATCGCAGGAAGGAACATGGACAAAGCCATGATGGACTTGGGGGCATCTATAAATGTTATGCCCCTGGCAGTTTTCAACAGGCTCAACTTGGGGGAACTACAGAACACCCGAGTTGTCATACAACTAGCAGACAGGTCAAACGCGTACCCAGAGGGCGTGATCGAAGATGTGCTTATCAAAGTAGGGGAGCTGATTTTTCCTGCTGACTTCTACGTGTTGGATACCGGTTTGGAAGCAACGGAGAACTCCATCCTGTTAGGCAGACCGTTCATGATGACTGCAGGAACTAAATTGGACATGAAGACTGGAATTCTATCGTGTGAATTCGATGGTGTAGTAGAAGAATTCAGCATTTACGAAGCTATGAGACGGAAACCTGATCTGGAATCTGTAGAGATGATTGACATATTCGAACCATAGGTACAAGAGCAGAACCTGTCATTCAGCTTAAGTGACATGACAGAAAGGGTTACACAAGCCGGTCTTACTGATCGAGATGCGGTACAAATGGAGGATCTCGAGATGAAGGAGACCATCATGGAGTTGTATTCTTTAAAAGAAAGCACTCTGGTAGCAGCAGTGGAAGTTGACAGGAAGATTAAAGATATTATCTTGGAAGTGTACTCCATCGGAGGATCGGGGCAGGGCAAACCGGAGTTGTTCTCTCAGTATGGGGAGCACGAGAAGCTAATGCCCTCGATTGTGAAGGCCCCAGTTTTGGAATTAAAAAAGTTGCCGAAGCACTTGCAATATGCCTACTTGGGACCGGAGGAAACTCTTCCAGTGATTATCAGTTCTGATCTAACCCTGGTGTAGGAAGAAAGACTGGTCAGAGTATTGAGAGAGAACAAGGAAGCCATCGGTTGGACCCTGGCAGATATAAAGGGAATCAGTCCAACAGAGTGTATGCATCATATATACTTGGAGGAAGGAGCACGACCAGTACGGGATTCACAGAGGAAAATGAATCCTGTTATGAAGGAGGTGGTACTTAAGGAGATCCTAAAGCTTTTGGAGTTGGGTATAATCTACCCTATATCCGACAGTCAATGGGTCAGCCCGGTTCACGTCGTACCGAAGAAATCTGGAGTACAGGTTGTGGAGAATGACAAAGGCGAGCTTGTTCCAACAAGGCTACAAACTGGGTGGCGAGTCTGTATAGACTACCGGAAGCTGAACATGGTCACACGGAAGGACCATTTTCCATTGCCCTTTATCGACCAAATGCTGGAACGACTGGCTGGTAATGCCTATTACTGTTTCCTGGATGGATATTCAGGATATATGCAAATATTCGTAGCTCAAGAAGACCAAGAAAAGACCACGTTCACTTATGTGTACGGGACGTTCGCATACCAAAGAATGCCATTTGGTCTTTGCAATGCACCTGGAACTTTCCAACGGTGCATGATGAGCATATTTTCAGATTTATTGGAAAATTGCATAGAGGTGTTCATGGATGATTTCACGGTATATGGTGATTCGTTCGACACATGTCTTAATCATTTGGATCTAGTGTTGAAAAGATGCTTGGAGAAAAGCCTGGTACTCAATTATGAGAAATGCCATTTTATGGTGAGAGAAGGCATCGTACTGGGCCATGTCATATCAGAGAGGGGTATCGAAGTGGACAAGGCAAAGATCGATTCCATCGCCAAGTTGCCATATCCAACCACGGTCAAGCACATACGGGCATTCCTTGGTCACGCAGGATTTTACCGCAGATTCATTAAGGATTTTGCAAAGGTTGCTCAACCTATGACCCGTTTGTTGCAACAAGATGTACAGTTCGACTTTGATGACGACTGTAAGGAGGCATTTCTGAATTTACGGGATAAATTAGTATCAGCCCCTATCATTCAACCGCCAGATTGGGAGATACCATTCGAAATCATGTGTGATGCCAGCAACTACGCGGTTGGAGCAGTACTGGGACAGAAGAGAGGTAAGGAAAGCCACGTTATATATTACGCCTCCAAGACTTTGAATCCAGCTCAGTGCAGCTACACCACGACTGAGAAGGAATTGTTGGCAGTGGTTTTTGCAATCGAGAAGTTCAGATCATATCTTCTGGGAACAAAAGCGATCGTTTACACTGATCATGCCGCTTTGAAATACCTCATGGCGAAGAAAGAATCAAAACCACGACTTATCCGGTGGATATTGCTGCTCCAAGAGTTCGATTTGGAAATAAGAGATAAGAAGGGAGCAGCCAATCTAGTAGCTGATCATTTAAGCAGGCTACAAATAGGAAAAGATGATGGCGAACCGATAGAAGACGCTTTTTCGGATGAAAAGCTATACGCCATACGCGATCATATGGAGATGGAGACTCTGTATGCTCTAACCGAGAAGGAGCCTTGGTTTGCAGACATAGCAAATTATCTTCTCACCAAGGAAGTACCACCAGGAAAGACCAAGTTCGAGAAACAGAAATTGGTAACACAGGCTCGCTCCTACTTTTGGGAAGCACCGCATTTATGGAAGATTGGTACAGATCAAATCATACGGAGGTGCGTTCCAGAGTTTGAACATGCTCAGATATTAGAAATGTGCCATAGCACAGCATGTAGTGGCCATTTCGGTGGGAGGAGAACAGCGCAAAGAATACTGGAAAGTGGATTCTATTGGCCTACCATTTTCGCTGATGCCAAGAAATGGGTACAGGGCTGCCCGAAGTGTCAGATGGTAGGGGGTATTACCGCAAGAGATGAAATGCCTCAGATGCCTATTATGCATATGGAAATCTTCGATGTATGGGGAATCGATTTTATGGGGCCACTCCCTAAGTCAGGGAATTATGAATATATTTTGGTGGCAGTCGACTACGTATCGAGGAAAAGGCCACAACCAGTAATGATGCTCATACGGTGGCTGAATTTTTGAGAGAACAGGTGTTTAGTAGATTCGGAGTTCCAAAAATCCTCATCAGCGACCAAGGATCCCATTTCTGCAATACCACCATTAGAGCACTAACTAAAAGAATGGTGGTGAAACATAAAGTCACGACTGCATACCACCCTCAGGCCAATGGGCAGGCTGAAATTTCTAACAGGGAGATCAAAAGCATATTGGAGAAGGTAGTTCATCCCAATCGTAAGGATTGGAGCAATAACTTGGGAGATGCATTATAGGCATACCGCACTGCCAACAAAACTCCAATTGGCATGTCACCATTCAGGCTTGTGTTCGGAAAAAGATGCCATTTACCAGTAGATGTGGAACACAAGGCTTACTGGGCGATCAAGAGAATCAATTTTAGTATGACTAAGGCCGGAGAAGAAAGAAAGTTGCAGATGAATGAATTGGAGGAACTTAGGTTGGAGTCATATGACAATGCAGTTTTGTACAAGGAAAGAACAAGGAGAATCCACGATGCCAAGCTTAGAAAGAAGGAATTCTGGTCTGGCCAAAAGGTGTTGCTATTCAACTCTCGATTTAAGTTGATGAGTGGGAAGCTTAAATCAAAATGGGGGGGACCATACATCGTGAAAGAGTTATTCCCTAATGGAAGTGTCGAAGTTTATGATTTGAATGGAAAGGATACTTTTGTGGTGAACGGTCATCGTTTGAAACCGTACTTCGATTATTCAGAGTTGAAGAAGACCAAGGAGAAATGCTCTTTACTGGATCCTATTTATCAGTAAGAGCAGAAGCTAGAAGTCGAGCTCAAGACATTAAACAAGAGCGCTGACTGAGAGGCAACCCAGGAGTGGTCGTCGGTAAGACCACAACCGCTTTCTTTTTAATTAGTTTTAAATTAGTTGTTATGAGTAAGTGAGTATTTGACTAAGTTAGAACTGGAGAATGTGGGCCAAGTTGTTTTTAAAAGTCTATCTTGGAGTTCGAACCCACTTTGCAATGCAAAGTGTGTAGGTGGAGGTCCGGGGTAGATTGCGAACCCACTTTGCGATGCAAAGTGTGTAGGTGGCAGACCGGTGTGTGGAACGGAGATGGTCTAACCAAGGAGTGACGTGGAGGCGCATCTGACAAGGACGGCTGGTATAATTGCGGCGCTTGGGATTTCGCACGAAATTTGAATTTCAAAATTTGGTAATGATTTTATTCCCTTGATTGTTTCGACTTCCCATAACTGTCACTTCACCTCTACATCAGTCAGAAAGAGAAAACCCTCCTCCATTAACTCTTACAACCTCCACAACCGCCCTACACTCAGCCACTTCCTCCACTCCGCCATAACCATCGCCCACAATCTGCCATTTAAGCACAGAAACCCAGTTCTCATCCCACATACTTCACCAACCTCGCCGTTTTTCTGAAAACCCTAAAATTTCAACCGTCACCATGGTTAGAATCAAGAAAGCCGCTCACAAAAGAACCGACAAAAGAGTCGCCGGCCTCGGTACTCAACCCAAGAGCCCAACCGCTACAAAATCTGTACCGGTGGGGGAGAAGAGGAAAACTCGCAGCACCACATCGGAGGAAACTCCGGTGCACAGTTCAGAAAAGACCACACCTACTCGGGGGGTAGACGAAGAAGAACAGGAAAGGATCCCCTCACCGGAGAAGCAAGCCACCGGCGAAGGAGGCGCTACGGGTGACCACGAGCAAGTGCAGGTCGAGGAAGAGCCAGATGTCCAACCGCCTCAGAAGAAAGAGAAGAAGAAGCCTGCGGTCAAGGGCACCACTACCGCAGCAGCAGCGAAGAAGAAAACCACCGGAAAGAAAGCAGCTAGCCCTCCACCAAAGGCGCCTACTCCAGTTCCCAGTTCTTCCCATTCTCAATCTCAATCGAAGGAGGGTGGCCTGACCGCTTCTGACCACGAGGAGAAAGAAAGAGAGGAGGAAGCAGAGAAGAGCATTCCAGTGCGGGCCCAGGAGGATGTCACCCCACAGAGTAAGGAGAAAGGGGTGGGAACAAAGAGGAAGCTTGAAACCTCTAAACCGCCCCTATCGCAGAAGTCCAAACAGAGCAAATTAGGGAGCAAGGTGGGAACTACGAGCACGGTGAGGAGGGTTACAGCTGAGGAAAAAGGGAAGAAGAAGGAAGGAGAAGCGAAGGAGATCGAAGAGGAAGAAATAGAGAGAGTGGAGATCATCGACAACTCTAACTCGGGGGAGATTCAAGAACCTGTAAAGTCTACACCCAGTGTCACCGCCACGAAATCAGGAGCCAAGAGGAAAGGCGTGCTACGACCCGCAACATCTGGAGCAACCATACCACTAGACATCCAGCAGTATGCCATCTTGCAAAACAGGGAGATCCTCCCTTGGTACTACCTGTTGACAGAAACCTTGGAAGCCTTTGGTATCAAAGAGAGGGTGGAGGGATACTTCAAGGGTATCGGCTGGGGGAAGGTGTTGGAATGGAATTACCCTGCATTCAAGAAGCTATCGGAAGAATTCATGGGGATGGTGGAATTCAAACCCCGCGGCAAATACGACATCGAGACTCCGGGAACCCTGCGCTTTCAACTGAGGGGCAGGATGTTTCCTCTCTCCATCAACGAGTTGAACATCCAACTCGGAGTACTCGAGCCGCGGGAGGTGTATGAGGAAGAGTATAAGGAGGCAGAGACGGTGGCCTCGGATGAATGGAAGTCTCAGATTGACCACTACTAGTCAATCATCTCCATCAGGGATCGCTATGTGAAGAACATCAGCAAGTCCAATGAGATCAGAGATCCAGCGCTACAGATTTGCCACAGGTGGTTGGCTTACAACATCTACGGGCGGTTGGAGGGGTCTAACGTGGTGACTCAGCAAGAGCTGTTCATTTTATGGTGCATGATGGAGAAGAGGCGGGTAAACTTTGTGTTCGTGGCAGCACAGCAGTTTCAGTTTGGAGTGACCCACCACAACAAGTTCCTCTCACTTTGCCCTTTGGCGACGATTCTTGCAAAGAATCTCACCAATTTCGACTTGGAGAAGCCAGATGATCTCGCAGCTGCTGAGACAAGGTTTCTGGACCAGGGGCGCTTCGTGAGGTGGAGAATTGTTGAGGTGGACGAGCATGGAAATTACTCGCTGGTTCATCCAGAAGGAACAGCAGGCAGAGCAGAACCGAGCAAGGCGAAGGAGCAGGCGGTTCCGCGCCGCTCGAACAGCGAGATGGTGGCTATACTGGCAGAGTTGAAGGAGCTACGTGCAGAAGTAGCGATGTTGAAAGCGGAGATGACGGCAATCCACACCAACATGAAGAAGAGCTTTGAGAAGTTGATGGCGAAAGCAGCTGGAGAGGAGGAAGATGCCTCCGACCAGGACGAATAAGTTTTTTTCCCCTATCTTTAGTTTAGGTTTTATTTTTTCTTCTTTTTGTTCTTTTAGTTTCTGTTTTTCTTTTATGTGTTGTGTCAGTAGAAGTCTAGTGTACATTGAGTCTTGAGTCTGTTTGTGTGCATGATATATGGATCAGGAAATGTGTGCATGATATTTTGGTTTGACTGGTTTGAATGGTATGCTGAGCATGCATCACATGTATAGCAGTAGAAGAAATGCAGAAATCCACACCTGTGAGAATTGAGCCTGATTGCTTCTATCTTTTGTGTGTTCATGCTGTTTAGTAATCCTAGAACTTGTTAGTGGACTTTAGCTGGTGGTGTAAATTAAAGGATAAGGGCAGTTTATTTGTGATTAGAAGCCCCGGAGTTTTTCATGCTAAACACTATGATCCATTGCTAACCACTTTGAGCCTACATGATTCTTTCGTTCATGAGCCCTTGTAATGACATTTGATTAAGAGTGTGTCTCCCACACCATACAAAATAAGAAGGGTACATAGCTGCTTTAAGAATCAAAAGTGGAAGAAGGGCGATAATAAAAAAAAAGGGTAGTCAATGTTTAAGAAAAGGGGCAGAAATGAAAAGAATGAAAATTCTAAGTACGATCAAAGATCAATACATGCCTCAGGAAAATATATACCCCAAAGAAAGAAAGGAGTATTGGGATTAGTGGGAGCACCTATGTTGAAAGAGCAGTCCATGTGGCTGGAATCAAGTCTTAACCCACTATCCAGAAAATTCTCACCCTGCTCTGTATGCCCCATTACAGCCAAATAAAGACCTTTTGATAATTTACACCTGATTACCTAATAGCCATAAATCCTCGAACAAGCTAATAGGAAAGCTAATGCAGCATGAAATGAGAGTAAACACTAGCCAAACACTTGAGTGGGTGTGAGGAAAACTGCTAGTATGATCATGTGGTGTAATTGCTCAATGGGATGTGGAATGTAACAGGTGGATACATGCATGCACGAACTGATTCATTTGACTGCGCACTTTCGTGTCTTGTAGTTTCTTTCTTTCTTTTTCATTCATTTTTTTGGTGTCTTTGTGAATCCACCAACATACTTGAGGGCAAGTATGGTTTAAGTGTGTAGGTGTGATGCGTCTTCGACTTTTGGGCCGTTTGGCCCTATTTTTCATGTCTTTTTGTGTCGATAGAGTCTGTCTAGGGGAAGGAAACTGTTGTTCGAAGGAAGAAAGCTCAGTCCAGGTCAAACAGAGGAAATGTGGTCAGAATGAGCAGAACTGGAGTGAATCCAGTCGGTTGCAAGAACTACGCAAAGGAGTATGCAGGGCAGGAGATGAATTGAAGCGAGAGACGAGGTTGAAAGGAGGAGTCCATGTGAACCCTGAAGCTAAGTTGTTGTTCATCATTCGCATTCGAGGTATTAACGCAATGCACCCAACAACAAAGAAGATCTTGCAGCTGCCTTGCCTACGAGGAAATCAACCATGAAGCATGCAACCAGTTTGACCACTGCAAAGATTTTCAGTCTGTCGCCAAAGCTCAAGAAGGAAAGCCGCGTGGAGAGGATTCGCCAATATCTGCCAAGCATTCATGAAAGGAAGGATTTGGAGGTCAGCGCCCTACCTTAAATAATCAAATCAATCGGAGATCGCCAATCATCCATCCAACCAATCGCAGATATTCGAAATCTCGCTCAACATGGAAACTGCCAATCATGCCATTTCAATCCACCCGCCTAGGGTTTTGCCACTACCACTGCATGCTATAAAAGTCCAGCCAAGGCGGCTGGCACAATGTTGGAGAATTTATCAGCCTATAGTTCTTTGTCCGAAAAAACACTTTTATATTTTCTGCTCAAAACAATCTTTACTTGCTTTTATTTACATTCCGCTGTGAAGAACAAATCCAAGACTGTTGCCTTAGGTACTTTTAATTTGAGTATTTCGTATTTCTTTTATTAATGTGTTCTTTTTCGCTTATCATTATATATTCAATTATGTGTGAGTAGTTTACTTGGTGAGATTTGGGTATGGGAAATGATTGGTTGTTGACATGTGAAATATTTGTGAGGCACTTGTGCCATCGGTTGAGTCCAGTAGTTCCGGAAGGACTGGAGCAGAACTCATGGGCAGTTCCAATCTAACGGGTGATCTCCGTTCGGTTGGAGCTGTACCATGTCAAGCAAAGGCAGGGCATGACAAACGGCAGCGTTTGAGGTGCCAGGACCGAGTAGCTAAGCAGCACCTGGCATGGTGCTATAGATCTGGATGGTGAGGATTGGACGAGGGGATACTGCGTCCTTCTTCAGTCTTGGGCTTCTCTAACAATCACCCATCAACTGTGACGAGGCATCAAGCCATGGTTATCGACCAAAGGACTCATCTCGCATATCGTAGGCATTGCAATGACCGGTTGGACGTGGTCCCGGAAATGAGTATCCCGCGAGTGGTGTCTACTCTGTAGGTGCGGACATGGAAAGTTTGGAAGAGAAGGTTGATGAGGGTCATACTTGGAGAGATCGGGTATGACTATTATCTAAGGAGAAGTGAAGCACGGCCTTGTGACCGGGGTGAAGCTTGACCTTTGGACCAAGACGACAACAAGGGATTCAACCATCCCAAGTGTAGAATATGGACTCTTGAAACGCCCCAATGTCTTTGGGCCACGCCTTGAGTTTATACGAAGCATGGACGGATTCTTAGTGTGCCCATGACTGAATTTACATGTCAACAATGATCACGACCTACCCCAAATCTTACCCCCCTTTTTATATTTGATTTCCGTCTATTTTATTGTGCAGATACACAGATTGAGATAGTGACAACTCGATTTGTATACTGAAGAGTAAGGTGGCTCATCACTCTCCGTGGGATCGACCCTAGCTTGCCGCTAAGATTAACCAGTCCGGTAGTGGGCATAGGAGCGTGTACTGTCCGTCTGGGGCATACACAGGTATTTTGATCGTACCATACGACGGGTGCGTGTCACTCTCCTCATATAAATCAGAATCAAACCATGCTCAAACGTTATCCAATCATCCTGAACATGCTTGACCTTTAAAACGCACACAAAAGACGCTCCTTCCACCCACACACTTTGCTTGGGCAAAGTGGGTGAAAGGCACATACTGACTCTAAACAAAAAGTCACAAAAAACAGACGCTCTACCCCTCTTACCCACACACTTTGCCTATGGCAAAGCGAGTGAAAATCAAGGTAGATCACACAAACTCAGACTCTAAACAAAACTTTTAAAAACATTTAGACTCAAAATAAAATACGAAAAACACAAAATAAAACACGAAAATAAAGAAAACCTAAACTACTAAAACTGGAGGACAAAATCATTGGGCAGGGGTAGGACCTGACCTGGTCGGATCATTCTTCAAGGCACTCATGATATCGGCTAGGGCTTGCTTGTTCTCCAATCCAAGTTGCTCCAGTCTGGCATTGCTCTCCTCGAGCTTGGTCAAGCGCTCCATCACCGCTGCTGCGTCTTGGGCAGGCATCGCCGGGTACTGGGCACGCCACCTCCAACTGCCTGAGGTGTAGTATCAGCAACTTGGGCAGACTCGTCGGGTGGAATCACAAATACCAACGTTCCTTCATCATCTCTTCCACATACGCCCATGGCAGTCAAGCAAGCGAGGTCCAGGCGCTCCTCTTGTATTGGCTGTAGCTGCGTATTGGCTTCGTCAAATCCGTGCATCTCCTTGGCATAGCGAGTCACCAGGTGGGCAAGAGAGAACCTCTGATTGCGGGAGTTCATGATATCCTTGAGATGGTGCATAGCAAAAGCCCCAAAGTTGAGCCTCTGCTTGTGCACCATGCTTGACAGTATGAAAATCTTCTGCCGCGTGACTGAGTTGCTGCTATCCTTCTTCCCGAAGAAGTTGTAGGCCAGGATTTGGTGACACACCCTCAAAGCATCATCCTTCATCATATGCCCCTTTTCCGTGCCAACCTTGAAGAAGGGGTCATCACTGAACTCCGCCCATTTCCTTGCCCACTCATCAGCGTCAAATTGAGGAATGTACCTCAATGTTCCCTTATACTCCTCACTCTGATCAAGCGAAAATCCTCCATGCCCAAGGCCTGGTTCAAATCATTCACGGACAACTCCTCGCTTTGCCCCATGAATCTAAACTGCATGCACTTAATGTTGTGACCTCCCACCGTAGGACTCTTCACCTGCAAACACTGGTAAAACTCATAAACCAACTCCGGGTACACTCTCTCTTGCCACTCTAAGAACTTCTCCCATCCAATCGCCGTGAAATACCCCAGTACTTCTTCCCAAACCCCCAACTCCTCCAATGCGCTTCGATCTACCCACTTGGGGACAATGATTCCCCTCTTCGGTATCTTTCCTACTCCGCGGTTCGAGGCTCTGCCCGGCACTGAGATGCGCCGCTTGGGTGGTGCAGTTGCCACCTCTTTATCCTTTTTGTCTCCATAGAAAAGCTTCAACCTCTGACCATTGACCCTAAAATATTTAGAGCTCTTTGGGCAATAAATCTCCACAGACTCATTAGGAAATTGGGTCACCACTTCATATGGTCCAGTCCATTTCGTTCCAGCTTGCCCTTCATAAACTTGAACCTTGACTGATACAGCAAAACTGCTTGCCCAGGCTCAAACTTCTTTGCCTTGATCAACTGGTCATGAGCCTTCTTCAGCCTTGTCTTGTACAAAGTGGCATTATCATAAGCCTCAATTCGAATCTCCTCTAACTCTTGCAACTGCAACTTCCTTTTCTTAGCAATATCATTCCAATCGTAATTGAACTTCCTCAATGCCCAATATGATTTATGCTCTAACTCCACAGGCAAGTGACATGGTTTCCCAAACACCAACCGGTATGGTGACATGCCCAACGGTGTCTTGAAAGCTGTATGGTAAGCCCAAAGTGCATCGTCCAAGTGCAAACTCCAAACCTTTCCATTTTGCCCAATTGCCTTCCTCAATATGGTCTTGATGATCCTATTTGTCAGCTCTACTTGCCCATTGGCTTACGGATGGTAGGCAGTGGTAACTCGATGATGGACTCCATACTTTTTGAACAAGTTGTCAATGGTGGCATTGCAAAAATGCGTCCCTTGATCACTTATAATCGCCCTTGGAATCCCATATCGATTGAAAATATTCCTCTTAAGAAAAGTAGCAACCACTCGGGCATCATTCGTTGGTGTAGCCTTCGCCTCTACCCACTTTGACAAGTAATCAACTGCCAAGATGATATACTGATTCCCGCTTGAGTTGGGCAAAGGTCCCATAAAGTCCATCCCCCACATGTCAAAGATCTCCATCGGCATGATTGGAGTCATGGGCATCTCATCCCTCCTAGTTGCATTCCTTTCTTGTTGAAACTTGAAACAATTCTTGCACCATTCGTAAGCATCTCTTAGAATCGTGGGCCAAAAGAATCCACAATCAAAAATCTTTCTTGCTGTTCTTCGGTGCCGAAAGTGACCTCCACACTCTCTGTTGTGGCAATGCTTCAAGATACTCTTGGTTTCCCAATCGGGTACGCACCTCCTTAATCCTTGGTCAGCACACTTCTTCCATAAGTAAGGATCATCCCAAACGTAGTGTTGACTCTCATTGAGAATTTTCTGCCTTTGATAGTATGAAAGATTGTTTGGAACTTCTCCCGTACTTTTGAAGTTGGCAATGTCGGCGTACCAAGGTTCTCCATGAAATTGAGCTTTCGTCATGTATAGATGCTTGTCAGGGAAAGTTTCCCTAATGGGCACAGAATCTTCTTCTCTGACTATCCTGCTCAAGTGATCCGCCACCAAATTCTGAGCTCCACTTTTATCTTTGATCTCCACATCAAACTCTTGCAAGAGCAAAATCCAACGTATAAGCCTTGGCTTTGACTCCTTCTTATTCATAAGGTATCTCAGCGCTGCATGGTCAGTGTAAACAATTGTCTTGCCTTCGAGTAGATAAGACCTGAATTTTTCAAAGGCAAACACAACCTCCAAAAGCTCTTTCTCCATGGTGGTATAATTGATTTGAGCTGCATTAAGAGTTTTAGAGGCATAATAAATAACATGGCTTCCTTTACCTCTCCTTTGACCAAGCACTGCTCCCACGACATACCCACTTGCATCGCACATCAACTCGAATGGCATACCCCAATCAGGGGGTTGTATCACAGGTGCCGTGACCAAGTATTCCTTCAACACGTCAAACGCCCTTTGACAATCTGCATTGAAATCCCACTCTACTTCATTCTGGAGCAATCTCGTCATTGGTTGGACAATCTTAGCAAAATCCTTCACGTATCTTCTATAGAATCCGGCATGTCCCAAAAATCCTCTCAATTGCTTGATGTTGGTTGGATAAGGCAGCTTGGAGATAACATCAATCTTCGCCTTGTCAACCTGTATCCCTCTTTCTGAAATCACGTGCCCAAGTACGATGCCTTCTCGTACCATAAAGTGACACTTTTCATAGTTCAACACCAAGCTCTTTTCCACGCATCTGCTCAAAACCAACTCTAAATGCCCAAGACAAGCCTCAAATGACTTCCCATAGACAGTGAAATCATCCATGAAAACCTTGATGCAATTTTTCAATAAGTCTGAAAATATACTCATCATGCACCTTTGGAACGTGCCCGGGGCGTTGCATAAACCAAATGGCATGCGGCGATACGCAAACGTCCCGAATGGGCAAGTAAAAGTTGTCTTGTCCTGGTCCTCTTGGGCAACCCATATCTGCATATATCCAGAGTATCCATCCAAGAAGAAAAAGTACTTGTTCCCTGCCAACCTTTCCAGCATCTCGTCAATGAACAGTAAAGGAAAGTGATCCTTCCTCGTTGCCTTGTTAAGCTTCATGTAGTCAATACACATCCGCTAACCAGTTTGGAGCCTTGTAGGCACAAGCTCATTCTTCTCGTTCTTGATCACTTGTATTCCTAACTTTTTGGGCACCATTTGTACCGGACTTACCCATTTGCTATCTGGAACTGAATAGATAATGCCCAAGTTTAGCAGCTTGAGTAACTTCTTCATAACCACTTCCTTCATGGCTGGGTTTAACTTCCGTTGTGGATCTCTAGTTGGTTTAGCATCATCTTCCATCAAGATATGGTGAGTGCAAAGAGATGGACTAATGCCTTTGATGTCGGCAAGGGTCCAACCAATTGCATCTTTGTAGTGCATAAAGACATCTCGAATCAACGGACTTTCCATAGATCTCTTCCACCATCAATCATGTCTGACGGACGTGACGGATCTAAAACTCCCGACGCACCCAACATGACTGCTCAGGCTGACCTAGCTGCCCAGATCGCCGCCCTCACTAAGCAGATGAATAGGGAGTGAGAGAGATGCAAGAAGTTGGAAATAGAGAACGCCAACTTGTACGGTCGTCTCGAGGCTTTGGAGCCTATCGAGATCATCAAACCTCCTGGCTTCCGGGCCCAAGTGCCTCCCATGCAGTCTCTGAGAGACACACCGATCACCTGCAATGATGGATCTAACTCTCTCGTGATGGACCCGTCACCTTCGGTAAGAAATCGTAATGTCATTAGTAACCTATCTGATCCGGCTCGTGGTATTCTGAATGCATGTATCAACATTCCGCCATCTGCGCTTGAGCAAGCACGTGATCTAGGGCAAACCAATCCGGACGCCACTGGAACCGGAGGAGTAGCCCGACCAGATGGAACAATCACCACCGGGGAACAACATGGCCGAACCATCTTCACCACCCCCGTCGTGGCAATAAGCAATGCCATCGTAGGAAACATGCAACCTGCCATACCGGAGTCCAATCAGACAATAACGCCAACCCAAGTCAATCAATAGACGATCGGACATGGTCAGACGGAGATCACTCAAGATCAGTTGTTTGCCAATGAATTCGTCCAGCCAGCCACGACTGGCCAGTATGCAATTAGAGATGAAGACTTGGGAAGAAAATTGGCCGAAATGGAGGCCTTGATCCAGTGAATTCCTGGCGTACCAGCACCCATCCGCAAAAGTTCAGAGAACAGCTACGCCGACTCACCATTCGTGGATGATATTGCCTTGGTCGAAATGCCCGTGAAGTTCAACTTTCCGAGCATGCAGATGTTCAATGGCACGACGGATCCGACTGACCACATCGCTCAATACAAGTAAAGGATGTTCACCACTGCAATTCCTCATGAATTGAGGCAGGCCTACATGTGTAAGGGGTTCGGTTCTAGTCTGACATGACTAGCCCTCTAGTGGTACACTAATCTTCCAAATTATTCTATTTCAAGTTTTGCTCAGTTAACGGATATTTTCGTACAGCAATATGCTAGTAGCAGGAAACTTGAAAAGATATCAGAGGATCTCTACGCCGTGGTGCAACGATGTGGTGAGTCTCTTTGGGACTATATCGGCCGCTTCAATAAGGAGAAGGTGTCCATAACCAATTGCAACACCCAGACAGCGGTCACTGCCTTCCGGAAAGGTCTTCTGCCCGACTCGGACCTATACAAGGATCTTACCAAGTATCCTTGCAGAACAATGGAAGATGTCCTAGCCAAGGAGTGGGCACAGATCAAGTGGGAGGAAGATCAGTACAACCACCACCGATCTTCACCAAGCAGAAACACTAGAAGAGACTCCAGGGTGGATAGGAGGACGAGTGATAGGCGGTCCGAGCCTTACCCGCCTCCACAGAAAGAATACAGAAGGAGACAATATGACCGCCTTTACAGGACACGACCACGTGAAAAGGTAGATATACCTGAGTACAACTTATCCATCTCACCAGCTGAGGCGGTCTTAGCTCTCAAGAGACTCGGAAATAAGGTCAAATGGCCAGAAAAGATGAGGACACCAGCTGATCAGAGAGACAAATCGAAATGGTGTGATTCCATATTGATCACGGACATCAAACAGAAGATTACATCGCGCTGAAGCTAGAATTATCGCACCTAATGAAGCAAGGTCAAACTGACAAAGGACGCCAGACCTTGCAGCAATCCCAAGGTCGTCAGCAAAGCAATGCAGTTGTCACCCAGGCTAGACTGCCGACACTTGATCGAATGGTAAACGTGATAACCGGCGGATCAGAAGTTAGTGGAATCACTTACTCAGCAGCTAGGAGACACACCAGACAGGCTGGTCATTTCCAACCAGAACATGGCGAAGCTCAAACAAGCAATGCCATTCTGCCAGCACAAACCATCACTTTCACCACATCTGAATCAACCAGGCTACTTAATCCTCATCATGATGCTTTAGTAATCTCAATTTGTATTACAAATTGTTTAACCAAGCGTGTTCTAATAGACAACGACAGCTCTGCCAATGTCTTTTTTCTGTCTACTCTCAGGGAAATGGGGATAGACGAAACAAAGATCATCAGGAAAGTGACAATCCTTATCGGCTTCAGCGGAGAACAAAAGAGCACAATTGGTGAAATCGAACTACCCGTCTACGTTGAAGGAATCAATCTCTGCACTCGCTTCCTAGTGATGGACTCTCCATCTGCCTACAACGTCATTCTAGGATGACCATGGATACATGAGATGAAGGCAGTCCCATCTACATTTCAACAAGTCTTACGGTTCTCGACCAAATAGGGAGTGAAGGAAATTCGAGGAGATAAAAAAGATTCCAGATCTTGCTACCAGACAACCATGAAGGCTAAGCAAGCCATCTTATAGCAATTACAGCAAGGAGAATCATCTGACCCCCAGCCGAGTCAGCAAGCCCAACCTGATCAACCTGACGCGGTGGAGCTAGATGAAGTCTCCATTTACCCAGACTTCCCGGATAATAAAGTCTGGATTGGAGCGCAACTTGAGCCCGACCTCAGAGAGAAGCTTATTGAATTTCTTTTTGAACACTATGATTGTTTCGCTTGGTCCCATGCGGATATGACCGGAATTGATCCTGATATTATTGTTCACAGGTTGAATGTCGATCCCAACTACCCTCCAAGGAAGAAAAAGCGAAGAAAGTTCGCTCCAGAAAGGAATAGAGTTATCAATGATGAAGTCAAACAACTTCTGGATATCGGGCTGGTCAGAGAGGTCCAATATCCCGACTGGCTAGCGAATGTGGTGGTCGTTAAGAAAAATAATGGCAAATGGCGAGTGTGCATAGACTTCACAGACTTGAACAAGGTGTGCCCTAAGGATTCATTTCCACTGCCCTATATAGACATGCTCGTCGACGCTATAGCAGGACACGAGCTACTCAGCTTCATGGATGCATACTCCAGATACCACCAGATACTGATGCCTCCCGATGATCAGGAGAAGACGGCCTTCATGTCTAACATAGGCATCTATTGTTGCAAATATATGCCATTTGGATTGAAGAATGCAGGAACAACCTACAGCCGTTTGGTCAATAGGATATTTGAAGAATTGTTGGAGAGGACAATGGAGGTCTACATTATGACATGCTCGTGAAGTCTCTACGAGCAGAAGACCATATCGACCATCTCCGACAATCCTTTAACATACTTCGTGAGTATAACATGAAGCTTAATCCGACTAAATGTTCATTTGGTGTGACTGCAGGTAAATTTCTTGGCTACATGGTGACCCAAAGAGGAATAGAAGCCAACCCGGCCCAAATTGATTCCGTACAAAGAATCACATCTCCAACTTGTGTAAAAGACGTCCAAAAACTTACGGGAAGGGTAGCGTCCCTCAGCCGATTAATCTCTAGGTCATCGAAGCGGTGCCACCCCTTTTCCAACACATTAAGAAAATCAAAAGTGTTTGAGTGGACACTAGAATGTGAGGAAGCACTCAACCAACTGAAGCAATACCTGACGAGCCCGCCGCTCTTGTCCAAACCCAAAGATGGCGAAACACTTTACATCTACTTGGCCGTGTCAGAAACAGCAGTCAGTGTGGTCCTAGTTCGGGAGGACGAGGGCAAGCAGTCACCGTCTACTACATCAGCAAATCATTATTAGATGCAGAGATAAGATACAACTTGCTAGAGAAGCTAGCCCTCGCTCTCGTACATGCAGCAAGAAAACTTCGTCCATACTTCCAATGTCATCCAATTGTGGTTCTTACAACTTACCCTCTGAAGACCATCCTTCACAAACCGGAGCTGTCTGGCAGACTAGCCATGTGGGCAGTCGAACTAAGCGAACACGACATATCCTACAAGCTGCGTACTTCATTGAAGTCACAAGTACTATTTCGTGAATGATTTTGCGCCTAATCTTTCAATCCAGGCAGACAAGGAGTTATGCTGCCTCACTAAAGATGAATCAGCTGGAACGTGGAAACTCTTTGTGGACGGTTCAAGTAACAGACAACGGAGTGGACTTGGACTCGTTCTTTCATCACCTCAAGGTGACGACATTGAGCAGGTGATAAACGCCCATTTTGTAGCAACTTATCGCGTTTCTATAGCACAAAGTGCGTTCCTTTGCCTTTAAATGTGAGCGGTTTTATATTGTTTTCAATTTCGTGAATGGATCTCACGTTTTGGTGGAGTTTTCGCATGTGTGTAGGTTGAACGGGATGCCGAGTCAAGAAGGGAAGGATATAGAAGAGCGGGGACGAAGAAACGGAACGAAAAAGTCGAAAACGGGACGAAACGGAGCTCTACAGAAAAAACCGGCGGTCTAAGCACCAAAACTGGCGGTTGGAGTTGGACCGCCGGAAAATGGAGCCGGGTCGCCAGTCTGAGCGCCGAATTTCACTGGAATACGAACTCCAGTGTAAAACCAAAACCGGCGGTCCAGCTTGGACCGCCGAAAATCTCGCTGGACCGCCGAAAATTGCCCGCCGACCGCCGAGTTTTGCTGATTTTCCCTATTGTCGCGTTTTTCCTCCCTTTTTGCGATTTCTACATGTATTAACACTTTTCTACTCCTATATAAAGGAGATGGCAGTCCAAAAACGCCCACCCACTACTCTTACCCTAATTTCCACTTGCAACACTTGCTATTTAGAGTTCTAAACACTATTTCATTGATTGTAATAGAGATTAGCTTGGATTTGGAAGACTTGTTGAAGATTTAAGCATTGGGTTCCTAGTATTTTATTTATGCAATCCTCTTCTCTTTGTTTTGTGTTAATTTCAATTATGTCTAGCTAAGTTTTCTTTGTTGGTTTGAGGGATTTGTGTGATTTGATGATGGATTTGATCTTAGCTTGTTATTTCTAATTGCCCTCATCTATTTGATTGTGGTGTTGGATCTTGTTTTCATGTGAGAATTTTTGATCACCTTTCTTGCATACCAAGTGTTTGTAGAATTGCTTAATAGGATTTTACTTTCATGGAAATCAATGATCACAACATGCCTTGCTTTTGAGACTTAGAAGGTGAGAAATGCATGCATGGGAGCTTGAATTCTTATGCTTTTGGGAGTTGATTCGTCGTCTTGAGTCTTAGCCGATAGAGTCGTCGAGTTGATCCGCTTTTACTATCTATCGAGAGAGGGTAGTGATTATCCTTGTGAATGCTCCTCTTTTAGATGATTAAATATGGTTATATGACTTAGTAAGTGAAGATCAAGCCATCTAGAATCAAAGCAAATCCCTAGAACCAACCCTTTCCTTGAATTGCCTCTAAATCGTTTATTTGATCATTTATTTGTCAATTGTGCTTGATTTTAAGTTTTAATTGCTTGTTTAGCCGTAATTGCTTGTTTAATAGTTGTATGAATCCAAAATCCCCTTATTCGAAGAGCTTGAATAGTAGGAATGCGCATGAACCTCATTTCCATTAGAAACTTGTTTTATAGTCCTCGTGGAATCGACACTCGTTACTTATGCTACATTTGACCCGATAAAGTGCGGTATAAATTGCTAGTAAATTTAGCGATCACTTTTTGGCGCCGTTGCCGGGGACTATTTAGAGTTTTAAGTGTTAATGATCTTTGCGTTGAGAATACTAGGTCAAGCAACTTTTATTTAAATGTTTGTTATGGAATTAAGTGTGCTCTTGGTTGGTTTTTGCAGGTGAACTAGTGCATGATCACAAGACGAAAGAAAGGAGAGCTTACTCCTTTGGATTTGGAAATTGAGGTCACACACAAGAGAGCCAACCGGGAGAGAAGAAAGCAAGCAATGGAGCGCCAAGGGCCGAATCCTATGGCCGAATTAGAGAGACAAATGCAAGAGCTTCGCCGACAAATGGCGGAGCAACTAGCCCAACAAGAGAGGCCACCACCCCCGCCTATTAATCAAATGTTCGATCCACAAGTGAACATGTTCCAAGACGGTGGATGGGGGAACCGATGCAACGTTAATCAATTCGAGATCAAGACGGGTCTTGTGAGTTTGGTGCAAGCGGAGATGTTTGGCGGGGGTTTCAATGAAGACGCTAATGCACATTTGAGAGCCTTCCTGGACGTGTGTGAGACGATAAAGATTCAAGGAGTCTCAAGTGATGCTATTAGATTGAGGTTATTTGGTTTTTCATTGAGAGACAAGGCAAAGGATTGGTACAAAACCATTGATCGATCGGAGATCACAACATGGGAGCAACTTTGCCGGCTCTTCCTTGCCAAGTACTTCCCACCATCTCGGGCACAAAAATTGATATCCGATATTTCTCACTTCTCACAAGCCGGAGATGAGTCTATTCATGAGGCTTGGGAGCGTTTCAAGGATTTGTTGAGGCGATGTCCTCAACATGGATTCTCAAAGGAACAACAAATTATAAACTTCTATCGTAGGCTCGCGAGTCATACAAGGGAAGTGGTGAATGCCACCGCCGGAGGGGGATTGACTAACCGTCCATATGAAGAGGCGGTCCGTATTTTGGAAGAGATGTCGGCGAATAGCTATCTTTGGCCTCAAGAGAGAAATCCTTCTAAGAAGGTTGCTTCTATCGCCGATGATAGATATGATGACGTGTTGGAGCAACTAACCTTGCTTAGGAAGGATTATGAAGCCGATAGAAAAGCTAAGTCGGAGGTGAAGATGATAGTTCAACCGATGCAACGTGGAGGTGAAGAGAGTTCCCATTTTGAGGATGCTAATTATGTGAATCAAAGAGGCTACAACAACTTCAACCGTTCGAGCTACCCACCGGGTAATCAAGCCTATAATCCTAACTATAGGAATCCCAATCTCTCTTATTCCAACCCAAACAATGCTATCCATCCACCACCCGGATTCTCGGTTTCTGAAGGAATGATCAATGAGCCGAAGAAGCCCACGCCGTCTATGGAGGAGATGATGCAACAACTTATCCAAAATCAAAATGCTTTCATGGGTTCCACGGGTCAAAAAGTCACTAGTTTAGAGGGAACCGTCTCGGCCCTATCCAAGTCGGTGAAGATGCTCGAAGGCCAAGTGAGCCAAATGGCTAATCAAGCGGTGTCTCAACACAAGCCGGGTCAATTTCCAAGTAATACGGAAGTAAACCCGAAGAATCAATGCAACGCTATTCACTTGAGAAGTGGGACAACCTACAAGAACTACCCGGAGTTGGAGGAAAAAGATCAAGTGGTTAATGAAGAGGTAGAAGTGGAGGAGCCGGTTCCTCAAGTGGACAAGCCTCAAGCTCAAGAAGAGGTACTTTCTAAAGCTAATCCTCCTAGTCCTTCATCTTCTTTGCCAAACAAAGATGTGGTTCCAAAAGCCCCTTATCCTCAAAGACTTGCCAAAGCTAAGGGAGACGAAAAACTTGCCAAATTTATTGAGATGTTCAAAAAGGTGGAAATCAATATTCCCTTGCTTGATGCTTTGAGAGACATGCCGGGGTATGCTAAGTTCTTGAAGGAGGCCGTATCTAGGAAGAGGAAGCTTGGAAAATTTGAAACCATTAACTTATCGGAGGAGTGTAGTGCCGTGTTGCAAAAGAAGTTGTCGTTGAAGCAAAAGGATCCGGGGAGCTTTGTTATTGAATGTGTGATTGGAGGTCAAACGTTTGGAAGAGTGCTATGTGACTTAGGGGCAAGCATCAACCTCATGCCCTTATCTATATTTAGAAGGTTGGAAATTGGAGAGTTGAAGCCCACAACGATTGCCTTGCAAATGGCCGACCGATCTATTTCTTATCCAAGGGGAATCGTGGAGGATGTACTCATTAAGGTGGAGACATTTATATTTCCTGCTGATTTTGTGGTACTCGATATACCCGAAGATGAGCATACTCCCCTTATTTTAGGCCGTCCGTTCCTAGCAACCGGTAGGGCATTGATTGATGTCCAAGATGGGGAGCTCACCTTCCGTCTTAATGATGAGAAGATGACTATTTCTATCTATGAAGCCATGAGGAAACCTCAAGAGTTGGACCTTGAAGAATGTAAGTTCATCGATTCTATTTTATCTTATCCTCAAGACCCATTGGAAACTTGCATTGTTGACTCTATTCACTCTTATTCGGATTTTGATGAGGCTTGTGATGAGTTATTGGAGTCTATTGCATATATGGATGCTAATCAAGGAGTACCTTTAGAAGATTTGGCTTATCTTGACCTCTACACACCCGTTGAAGGAGGAGTACCGGAAGGAGTATCCAAATCAAGCTCTCCTTCGACTTTGGAGTTGAAGCCATTACCCGATCACCTCAAATATGCATATTTGGGTAAGGATGAGACTTTGCCGGTTATTGTGTCTTCTTTTCTTAATGATGAGGAGTTGGATAAGTTGTTGAGGGTGTTGAGGAAGTATAAATCTTCTATTGGGTGGTCTATAGCGGATATTAAGGGAATTAGCCCTTCTATTTGTATGCATCGGATTTTGTTGGAGGATGATGCAAAGCCGAAAGTTCAACCTCAACGTCGTTTAAATCCGGTTATGCAAGAAGTTGTGAGAAATGATGTATTGAAGTTGTTTGATGCCGGAATCATTTATGCTATATCCGATAGTGAGTGGGTTAGCCCGACTCAAGTAGTGGCAAAGAAGGGAGGCATCACCGTTGTAGAGGATCCTAATGGAGAACAAATAGCCACCCGTTTGCAAACGGGGTGGAGGGTTTGTATTGACTATAGAGCCTTGAATGCGGCTACAAGAAAGGACCATTTCCCTCTCCCCTTCATTGATCAAATGCTCGATCGGCTAGCCGGATATCAATACTATTGTTTTTTGGACGGGTATTCCGGATACAATCAAATTGCTATAGCTCCGGAGGATCAACATAAGATGGCCTTCACTTGCCCATATGGGATTTTTGCTTGCCGTCGGATGTCATTCGGATTATGCAATGCCCCCACCACTTTCCAACGATGCATGATGGCCATCTTCCATGGTCTTATTGAGAATATCATGGAGGTGTTTATGGATGATTTTTCGGTTTTTGGATCCTCTTTTGATGCATGTTTGGCCAACCTTTCTCAAGTATTACAAAGATGTGAAGAAACCTCCCTTTGCTTGAATTGGGAGAAATGCCACTTCATGGTACGAGAAGGGATTGTTTTGGGCCATAAAGTCTCAAGTAATGGGCTAGAGGTGGACCGAGCCAAGATCGTTGCCATAGAGAAGCTTCCTCCTCCAACAAACGTGAAGTCTATACGGAGTTTCCTTGGCCATGCCGGCTTCTATAGAAGATTCATCAAGAATTTTTCCAAGGTATCGAAGCCTCTTTGCTCTTTGTTAGAAAAGGATTCAAAATTTGACTTTAATGATGCATGCTTGGAGTCTTTTGAGAAATTGAAGAAGGCCCTCGTTTCTACTCCCGTTTTGATTACACCCGATTGGAGTGAGCCGTTTGTTCTTATGTGTGATGCAAGTGATTGGGCGGTTGGTGCCGTTTTAGGCCAAAAGAGAGATAAGTTGTTCCGGGTGATTTACTATGCAAGTAAAACTCTTGACTCGGCTCAAATGAATTACACCACGACCGAGAAAGAGTTTCTTGCGGTGGTTTATGCATTTGACAAGTTCCGTCCGTATTTGGTGGGGACCCACTCTATTGTGTACACGGATCATGCCGCCATCCGCTATCTCTTCACTAAGAAAGACTCGAAGCCTCGCCTTATTCGTTGGATACTCCTTCTCCAAGAGTTCGACATGGAGATTCGGGACCAAAAGGGTTGTGAGAATGTAGTGACCGATCATCTTTCCCGTCTTGAAAATCCGGTGGAGGGAGAAGATCCAAAAGTGAGGATCAATGAGAGCTTTCCGGATGAGCAAGTGTTGAAGCTTGTGGACTATACACCATGGTATGCGGATTTTGTCAACTACCTTGTGATTGGAGAGTTGCCCGGTGACTTCACTTCTTATCAAAAAAAGAAGTTCTTGCATGATGTGAAATTCTACTATTGGGAAGACCCCAACTTGTATAGAAGGTGTGCCGATGGGATTATCCAGAAATGCGTCAAGCAAACGGATTGGACAAGGATCATTGAAGAATGCCATAGCTCACCTTGTGGAGGCCATTTTGGAGGGCATCGAACCGCCATCAAGGTATTTCATAGTGGTTTTTATTGGTTTTCGATTTTTAAAGATTGTTATGCCTTTGTGAAGTCATGTGATCGTTGCCAACGGGTGGGTAACATTTCCAAAAGAGATGAGATGCCTCAAAATATCTTGGTGGAGGTTGAGTTATTTGACGTATGGGGTATAGACTTCATGGGGCCGTTTCCAAAATCCCAAGGGTTTTCTTATATTCTTCTTGCGGTGGAGTATGTATCCTGTTGGGTTGAAGCTATTCCTACGGTGAAGAGTGACTCAAAAGCGGTGTTAAAATTCTTGCAAAAGAACATTCTTACTCGTTTTGGCACCCCAAGGGCATTGATAAGTGATGGAGGGTCACATTTCAACAACAAGTGGCTTGGGAGTTTACTTTCCAAATATGGGGTGAAGCACAAGGTGGCCACTCCTTACCATCCTCAAGGAAATGGCCAAGCCGAGTTAACCAATCGAGAGATCAAGCAAATTTTGGAGAAATCGGTGGCACGTCGAAAAGATTGGGCAAGCCACTTGGATAATGCATTATGGGCCTATCGAACCGCCTACAAGACTCCCATAGGCATGTCTCCATTTCAACTTGTATTTGGGAAGTCTTGTCACTTGCCGATTGAGCTAGAACACAAGGCGTATTGGGCTACAAGGCGCATTAACCTTGAGTTTAAAGAAGCCGGATATACAAGGCTTGAGAAGTTACTTGAACTTGATGAATGGAGAAATGAAGCATTTGAGAGCTCTAGGATCTACAAAGAAAGAGCCAAGAAGTTCCATGACCGAGCCATTCGATCCAAGAACTTTGCTCCGGGTGATGAGGTGCTTCTCTACAATTCTGGCCTCCGTATCTTTCCGGGAAAGTTGAAGTCGAGGTGGACGGGTCCCTATGTCATTTACAAGAGCAATGGAAATGGCACCTATCATCTTCTCAAAGCCGATGGAGAGACCTTCTTAGTGAATGGGCATCGACTCAAGCCGTACATCAATTGTGAGCCGGACCGGAACATGACGGTCACAATCTTGAATGACCCTTGAAAGTGAGGTATCGTCTAGCTTTAGACGTTAAACAAAGCGCTTGTTGGGAGACACCCCAACATTTTCCTTGCTTTTGGTTTTTCTTTTCGTTGTGGTTTTGATGCGTCATTGGGATGAGTTTGGTTTGGTTGAGAAATCGGTTAGCATGCTTGTTTGAGTTCGTGGAGAGTTTGGTGGTGTTCAAGTTAAGTGTTAGTTTGGCTTGTCGTTGGTGTTGGTTTTTCTGTGTTTAGTCTCGTTTCTAGGAAGCTTTTCGTTTCATTTTTTTTCCCTTAAAAAAAAAAAAAAAAAAACGGTTCAAAGTCAAAATCGGCGGCCGGACCGGCGGTTCGGTCCGGACCGCCGAAAAATATGCCCAGACCGCCGATTCGACCGCCGAAAATCACTGTAATTTTCGGCCCGTTCAAAGTCGAAATCGGTGACCCACTCGGCGGTCTAGCTTGGACCGCCGACTTTTTGCTTGGACCGCCGAAAACGTGGTTGAACCGCCGATTTTTGCATTTTCACCCCTTTTTCCTCCCTTTTTCTCCTCTTTCTCTCATTTCTTTCATCCCAACTTCAAAACTCACGAAAATACTCTATTTTCTTCTTCAAATTCCTCCTTCACTACTTCAAATCTCCTCAAATCCTTCCATACACACCACACCCATCACCTAATCTACATCTTCATCCAAGAAATTGAAGTGTTCATCCATCCAAATCCTCAAACCCAAGTTGTGGAATTTTTTGCCCTTTTTCTTGCAAATTTTCAAATTTTTGAGGTATTTTGCTTCTTTAATTCTTGTTTTTATGTTTTTTATGCTTAGTTTTTTTGGTTTGTTTGTGTTAATTTTCGTTTTTATTTTGGGTAATTTTTCTAGGACTTGAATTTTCAAATTTTGGGGGTTTTTGTACTTAATTGTTCATGTAATCATGTTTCCTTATAATTGGGTGTTAATTTGAGCATGTTAGTTGATCCCTTAGGGTTGGTTGTTGATTGTTTTGATATTCTGGAACCCTTAAGTGATTTCTAGCAACCTTAGTGAGCTTATTGGTTAATTGGTGCATGATTATGTGTTTAAAGAGGTTTGGTGATAATGAATTGGTGCGTATTTGTTTAAATCGTGGAGTTGTAGATAGTCTTGAGCTTGTAATGTTTCATTTTGATGATAAAAGAAATGTTTTATGGTTTGGTGTGTGCTACAATTGTTCTGATATCCATTAGTGGAGGATTTGTTGTGATGAATTCATTGCTATGTTGTTTTGGAGTTGGATACTTATCTATGGTAGTTGAGTATAGGTACCATGGGCCGAGGTAAAGCCGACAAGCGTCCACGCCTTGAGGATTCACCGCCCAAGGGCAAGGGCAAGGAAAAAGAGAAGCAAAAGCTGACTTCTTCCCGACAAGATACGGCAACTTACTCAAGACGGTGACAAGTGGAGGAAGATCCATACCATCCTTCCGTCTTTGGGATTAGAAATCTTCAAGACCATCACAAGAAGTACTTCACCCAACTTGTGAAAAGGGGAGTGAAGAAGGGCCTCGCCTCTTGCAAATATCCCGATGAAAAAGCCCTCAAGGAGCTTGGGTTATGGGAGAATGTAAAGGAATTGTTCGACAACATTGGGTGGGGGTCGATCTTGACGGGGTGGTGGCCCACTTGTCCAAGAGCATCTTACGAGCTTCTCTCCACCTTGACCATCCCAACTAGTCAACTCAAGCGCCCAAGCATGGTACATTTTAGGTTGGGAAACGAGACGCATTCGTTGACAATGAGCCAAGTCAATGCCATTTTCAATTGTCCGGAAGGAGGTGATTGTGACAAGCCGTGGGGTTTCAAGGCCAAGAATTTTTGGAAAGAGTTGACTATTACAACGGTCAAGCTATACTCTTCGGGGAAATCTAAGGCTACTTTGCTCCGCAACCCCGTCATTCGAGTTGTTCAACGAATATTGGCCCACACGGTGTTTCAAAGGGGAGAAAATAGCTCGTGTCGGAGTGTAGAGCTCCAAGTTATCTACTGCATGCTAAACAGAACGAGGCTAAACTTGGGACAATTTCTTTTTCGCCAACTTTGGGCGCAAAACATTCAAAAATCCGGGGTTCTTTGTTGTGGAGGGCTCATCTATGCAATAGCCCAAGCCCTTTGCCCCGATTGTGCGCAATGGGAGACAATTGATGCCAACTTGGTTATGGATATCGAGATGTTGAAAAATATGAGGGTTCTTGTCTCCGCATCAAAGCCTTATCTCTTCCTCCAACATCCGGAGTGGAAGCCGAGGAAAGGACACAAAGTGAAGGTGGAAGTCTTCTCACTTCCCGATACCGTCCTTACCGAGATCACCACCCTCAATCAAAAACTTAATTGGAAGATGAACACCCCCCTTCATGAAATGGCTATAGAGGCGGCCGGTGATCCACAAATTGAAATGGAGGCAAGTGGAAGTAGTAGTGGAGGAGAAGGAGAAGATGAAGAAAATAATGAAGATAGGGATTCCGAGAATGAGGAAGATGAGGGAGCGGGTGAAGAAGAAAGAAGAGCGGCCCGTTTAGAGAAAATAAAATAAGATTTGGAAAGTCGGAGGCGTCAAACCTTCGAACAAGGTCAAGGGTCCGGAGGAGGCTCCCAAGGCGGGTATCAAGGTGGTTTCCAAGGACCACACGGTGGATTTTAAGGTGGATACCATAGATTTGGAGGGCCCGATGGACCCTATAACCCGTATGGAGGGTCGGCGGCGCCGGGAACTTTCTACGGGGAAGAACTCTCAAGCATGCCCGAGCAAATCTCGCACATTGGTAATTTGTGCACCCAATGGGATAGCGAGTTTGCCGTCATGAAGCATGAGATCCAAACTAACCGCATCGGCCAACAAGACATGCGAGAAAGCCAAGAAATGCAATACGGATATCTAAGGGCTTTCCAAAATGACATGTATGAGAGGGATGATAAGGCCCAAGCCAATTTTCGAGCATTCCAAGAGGAGCAGCAAGCCTTCCAAGAAGAACAATGCACTTTCTTTCAAGAGCAACGAGCCGATATGCAAGACTTGAGGCAAGAGCTCTTTGGCTGCCAAGAGCGGTTCCACCAAGAAGAAAGGGCGGAGCGCCAAGCCTTCCAGCAATCATGGTTTGATCAACATAACGCGTTCCAACAAGAGCTCTACGCGCGTCAAGATCGTTACCACCAAGAGGATGTCGTCAAGGAGGATGAATTGTTGGATCTCGTGCACCGTTTTGAAGCCGCGCAGCTTGAGGAAGGCCATCCTTGGCCCCCATTACCGCCTCCCCAATGACAAAATGAGAGGTACCCCCGTCTTTGTATTTATTTCTTCCCTTCAAACTTATTCGATTCCTTCGGTTTCGACTAAGTTTGGGGGAGGGGGGAGGTGAATACAAAGACGGTTGTAAATATGTGTGCGTTTTGCTTGGGTCGTTGTGTTTTGTTTGGTTTGTTTTGTTGGTGTGTTTGTTGATTGTGGTGTTAGAATTGCAAGTTTGTTGAATTTGTGGAAATTTTGTGAAACATTTGCAAAAGTTGAGCGTAGTTGCTATAATTGTGGTTGTTTATTGCTCAAGTGACGTGGTGAAATGCCGATGAGGATATTGAGTTGATTTTGTAAAACTTTGTTGAGATTGAATGGTTTGTGAACGGCTTGCATGAATGATTGGTGTGCCGGTTTTTACTTCTTGATGAATGAATAAACCCGTGAGGACTTGAGCCTTGATTTGCTATGAATTTTGTTCCTTTCTTGTGAGTTTGATCATGCATGCTTATTCACTTCTAGAACTTGCTTTGGTTCTTCGTCAAGAATGCGTGTTTATGCAAGAATTTTGGAAATAATCTTAGGCCATCCTTGTTAGCTCTCTTAAAACCCAAACATTACCTTGTGCTTTGATTTATCCCTTGTTAACCCCTTCGTGTTTTATTTGCCTTTTATTGTTAAACCGGAGAAAAAGGAGGTGTTGGAGTGTAAGGGCATCCGGGGTGGTTTGACGATTTAATGATGGTTTGGGTAGTTGTTAAGGACTTGTTGCTTTGTAAAGAAAATAAATTCCCATAAGCTCAAAGTGAAAAAAAAAAATGAATGAAAAAGAGAAAAGAAAGTGGAAGTTGAGCAAAATGAGTATATATATTGTGTGTTAGGGTGTTCCACTTGAAAATTGAAAGAAGAAAAAATATGAGCATAAGGGGATGAAAGTGAGTTGAAGTCCTATGAATGAGTAGTGTGTGGTGAGGAAGGAAGTTGGAGAGATTCCATGCGTGTTTTGAAGTAGATATAAGGTTGGTGAATGAATGTGTTAAGTCACTTGGCCAAATTACCCTTCCTAAACCAATGTCCCTACATTACAACCCTAGAAAAGCCCTTTGTGATCCTTGTTCTTGCATAATTTGTTTTGCAATGGAGATGATAGACGATAAGCAAGCTTATGGTAAGTGGATTTGCATTGCATGATCTCGATGAGAGCTTGAGCCTAAACGTTTGAGAGCGAGGGATACACCACTTTGTGAGTTTCGTTTGTTGAGTTGTTGAGATTGGCATGCCATTAGTTTGTGTGAGTTGTGAACAATATGCTCGATTTTGGCATTGAAAGTGTTGAGTTTTCTGAGGCATTTAGGATCCAAAGTTGCTACTCCATTCGATGTTTATGTTCTTTAGTTGAATATGTTGTTCGGGACGAACAATGCTTAAGTTTGGGGGAGTGATAAATGCCCATTTTGTAGCAACTTATCGCGTTTCTACAGCACAAAGTGCGTTCCTTTGCCTTTAAATGTGAGCGGTTTTATATTGTTTTCAATATCGTGAATGGATCTCACGTTTTGGTGGAGTTTTCGCATGTGTGTAGGTTGAACGGGATGCCGAGTCAAGAAGGGAAGGATATAGAAGAGCGGGGACGAAGAAACGGAACGAAAAAGTCGAAAACGGGACGAAACGGAGCTCTACAGAAAAAACCGGCGGTCTAAGTACCAAAACCGGCGGTTGGAGTTGGACCGCCGGAAAATGGAGCCGGGTCGCCAGTCTGAGCACCGAATTTCACTGGAATACGAACTCCAGTGTAAAACCAAAACCGGCGGTCCAGCCGCTGGACCGCCGAAAATCTCGCTGGACCGCCGAAAATTGCCCGCCGACCGCCGAGTTTTGCTGATTTTCCCTATAGTCGCATTTTTCCTCCCTTTTTGCGATTTCTACATGTATTAACACTTTTCTACTCCTATATAAAGAAGATGGCAGCCCAAAAACGCCCACCCCACTACTCTTACCCTAATTTCCACTTGCAACACTTGCTATTTAGAGTTCAAAACACTATTTCATTGATTGTAATAGAGATTAGCTTGGATTTGGAAGACTTGTTGAAGATTTAAGCATTGGGTTCCTAGTATTTTATTTATGCAATCCTCTTCTCTTTGTTTTGTGTTAATTTCAATTATGTCTAGCTAAGTTTTCTTTGTTGGTTTGAGGGATTTGTGTGATTTGATGATGGATTTGATCTTAGCTTGTTATTTCTAATTGCCCTCATCTATTTGATTGTGGTGTTGGATCTTGTTTTCATGTGAGAATTTTTGATCACCTTTCTTGCATACCAAGTGTTTGTAGAATTGCTTAATAGGATTTTACTTTCATGGAAATCAATGATCACAACATGCCTTGCTTTTGAGACTTAGAAGGTGAGAAATGCATGCATGGGAGCTTGAATTCTTATGCTTTTGGGAGTTGATTCTTCGTCTTGAGTCTTAGCCGATAGAGTCGTCGAGTTGATCCGCTTTTACTATCTATCGAGAGAGGGTAGTGATTATCCTTGTGAATGCTCCTCTTTTAGATGATTAAATATGGTTATATGACTTAGTAAGTGAAGATCAAGCCATCTAGAATCAAAGCAAATCCCTAGAACCAACCCTTTCCTTCAATTGCCTCTAAATCGTTTATTTGATCGTTTATTTGTCAATTGTGCTTGATTTTAAGTTTTAATTGCTTGTTTAGCCGTAATTGCTTGTTTAATAGTTGTATGAATCCAAAATCCCCTTATTCGAAGAGCTTGAATAGTAGGAATGCGCATGAACCTCATTTCCATTAGAAACTTGTTTTATAGTCCTCGTGGAATCGACACTCGTTACTTATGCTACATTTGACCCGATAAAGTGTGGTATAAATTGCTAGTAAATTTAGCGATCAGCAGACAGTAAGATGCGGATTCAAGGTAACCAACAACGAGGCCGAATATGAAGCTATACTAGCTGGACTTGGATTGGCTAAGGAAGTAGGTGCAGAAAAGATCGATGTCTTCAGTGACTCCCAGCTGGTGGTAAATCAGATGCAAGGAACCTACCAGACTCGGGACAACAAGATGACGGCTTACCTGGAAAAGGTGAAAGAGCTGCAGTCAAGCTTCAGAGAGTTTACAATCAGTCAGGTACCTAGAGAAGAAAACAGCCATGCAGACGCTTTAGCTAATCTTGCCTCCTCTATTCAAACCACCGGTTCTAAGACCATTCCAATTATCTACCTCTAATGGCCGGCCGTATGGAAGAAAGAAGAAGAAGAAGTTCATGACATATCAGACAACCGGACTTAGATGACTCCAATACTAGAATACCTTGAGCAAGACATACTTCCAAATGACAAAAATGAAGCACGCCGAATAAAAACGCAGTCTGCCCGATTCTCCATCATCCAAGGTAAGTTATATAAACGATCATACTCTGGTCCATACTAAAAATGTATTAACCATGCAGAAGCAAAGCAAGTCTTGGTCGAGCTGCACGGCAGAAAATGCGGGAACCACTCCGGCGGGAGGAGCTTAGCTCACAGAGCTCTAACAAGTGGATACTATTGGCCCACAATGAAGTAAGATTCAGCCGATTACGTCAAGCGGTGCGACAAATGCCAAATATTCTACCAAGTATCTCACCTTCCACCCGAACCATTGATTTTCGTCACGTTGCCTTGGCCCTTCAGGAAGTGGGGAATGGACATCGTGGGCAAACTGCCTACAACATGAGGACAGATGGAGTACGTGCTGGTTGTAACGGACTACTTCAGTAAATGGATAGAAGTGGAAGCATTCCACACAATCACTGATAAGGTTGTGAAAGGATTCATCTGGAAGAATGTGATATGCCGGTTCGGAGTACCAAAGGAGATAGTGACAGACAACGACTCTCAATTCATCAGCTATGACTTCCAAGACTTTTGTGAGTCGTGGAATATCAAACTCAGCTTTTCAATGCCTAGATATCCTCAGGCGAACGGCCAAGCCGAATCATCCAACAAGACAATAATCAGCACATTGAATAAGAGACTTGAAAAGGCCAAAGGATTATGGCCCGCTGAACTACCCGGAGTTCTCTGGTCATACCGAACGACCACCAGAACCTCAACGAGCAAAACTCCGTTCTCCTTAGCTTACGGGATGGAGGCAGTCATTCCAGCCGAAAGCAAAGTACCCACCGTCAGAACTGAGCTTGGCTCAGACAGTCAGAACGACCGAGGAATATGTTACGAGCTTGACACACTTGATGAAAAGAGAGATAGGCTAAGACTACAGCTAGCCTCCTACCAGCAAAGTATTGCCACATACTACAACAAGCATGTTCGCGCTCGGACTTTCAAGCTGGGCGATTGGGTACTCCGATGTGTATTTCAAAACACTAAGGAGATCGGAGCTGGCAAGTTGGGTCCAACATGGGAAGGTCCGTACTTGATCACCAAGGTCTTCGGGAATGGAGCATATAAG
Source organism: Schizonepeta tenuifolia (assembly GCA_029490685.1). Classification (NCBI taxonomy): domain Eukaryota; kingdom Viridiplantae; phylum Streptophyta; class Magnoliopsida; order Lamiales; family Lamiaceae; genus Schizonepeta; species Schizonepeta tenuifolia. Next base: position 12,832,841 of record CM055958.1, on the reverse strand, counting down.
CTTAAAAAGAAAGACGGAAGCGACGTAGGCAACAGCTGGAACGCCATCCATCTTCGACAGTATCATTTCTAAACATTTCTTTTCCATTTTTTCAATTAAGTTTATTACTTTTCCCACACTGTTGCTAACAGTTTTACCCATGCCAATTCGGAACTACATCGGACTTGATCCCGTCAAAGGGTATGTAGGCAACAATACGGAGCACGGCTCTACGGAGCACAGTCCACCCCGAGAACTACATTTGGCTTGATCCTCGAAAGGGGTATGTAGGCAGCTCTCCGGAGTGCAGCCACCAATCTCAATCATCTTGTCTAGAGTTTTTCCACCTTGGCCAACGATTTTGACCTTGTTTGACCGGGATTAACCTGTTTTGTAGTAAGAGACTGGTCTCATAGGAGATCAATTTTAAAGTACAAGTTGTTATGTTCAAAAGTAAATATTTTCGTGACGAAATGTAATGATTTATAAACATTACGTTTCGTAGCAACAATTTTTACTTTTTCACCAGTAATAATTACTCTAATGATGATAAATATTTAATGTTTCTACTACTATTATCTTTATATAAGAAATTGGTGGGAAACATTACATTTCTTTGTTTTAATAATTACTTTCCTAAGACAATTAATTGTTTATTATGGTTGTATATAATTTTTTTCTAAGTTCTATTTTTTAAATTAATTAATTTTCTTATTGTTAATAAATCTTGAAATATGATATATTAAATCATAATTAGGATATAATTATTAATTAGTATATATATTTGAGGAATGTTTTTAGTGTTTTGAAAAGTAAATATCATTAGCAATAAAAGTTTCATCTTAAAGATTATAATTTTTCATCATTAAAATCGTTACTACATAAAGTGAAAACAAAAATATAGGTAAGTTGACCATTAGTTCCTGTTCAATAATTAAACTAATAGATAAAGGTCCTGTTTCGCAATAAAAATTTGAAAGTGCAATAAAATTTAAGATCTTCCAACTGAATACAAAAATAGTTAATCGTCCTAATACGTAATTAAATATATGTTGCTTTCAATCCTGATTTCTTGTAGCTGTAAAATAAGTCCCCTGCACATTATATTTAAGTGAAATTAGTACATACAAAACATATGAAAGATTATATGATGCAACATATCAATGATATAATATGGCAAATTTTATAATTAAAATTTATAAATTTTACCTATGAATAAAAATGTATTCAGTCCGGCCAGCTTTCTAGAATAAATGTGGATTTGGAGTTTTAGAACCAAATTTATTTGGCCTAAATGAATTTGGTTCTCCAGAACTCCTCTTTTTCTTCCTTTTATTTCTTTCAATCTGTCCTTTTATTCTTTTATTCCTCCCCTTGTTCACTGATTTTAAAGAATCTTTTATACCAACACCCGATACAGATGATCCGACATCATCTTCACTTTCATTTATTCTAGTTACTGCAGTGTTCAACTCTGCAACTGCTGCTGATTTTGTAGCTTGGAAACCAGCTTCAAAGATTCTGCTTGCCTTTTTATTTTCCTGGAACTGTAGAATCGGATTCAAGCAGTATCTCATCATTTCATGTCTCTAAGGTCGAACACTTCTACTTTGCTACTCAGAACTTTTATCCCACATAGCTTCTTTTGCACTTTAGTCCACCTTTTGTTTATGTAGCAATCTGATATTGTGTTTATGGAATGAATGTGTAATATCCTCAAACAATGACTACACAATATTTCACATTTCTCAAACATCTTGCAGTTACAAGTTACCAGAAGATCTACTATATAATAACTGACTTGGTAACTACCCTCAGCATCACTTACTTCATATAGCTTGAAATCATATTCATCGCTTAAAAGAGATGATGATTGAAATAGACATTTCATGAACTCATTCTCAAAGTCTTTAAGAAGGGTAAGTGTATATACCTCAACAAGCATGTTTGATCATTTCATTCATGATTTTCGACCAGCCTTCTTCTCTTCAGCCTTGATCTTCTACAAAGACTCCTTCTTATCCTTCAAGAAGGTCTTTGTCTTCAACTCCTTCATATTAAGACTGGAGGTCAAGTGTTTTACCTTCATTTGGTTGTGATTTGCCTAGTTTAGGTAGTATGTTTTCGTTGGTTTTATTGCAAAATGATTCTATTTTGTTTTGGAAATGGTACTAATCATTTGCACCAAGTGTTGTGTGGATTTTGGTTATTTGATGTCGAATTGCAGGTGTTTAGATAAATAAAGAGAGAGAAAAGTTGAGACGAGCAAAAGTTGAAGATTTCTGATCGCTGAGTCCACGCAAGTGATCGTTTGGAGTAGAGACGAGCGCTTGGTGAGTTACAAGCGATCGCTTGGAGTAGAGGCGCTCGCCTGGTGAAGCTACGAAGAAAACACATAGAAGGGCCAAGCGATTGCCTGACCCTCTAGACGATCGCTTGGCCAGGTGCATTGTTGGGCAAAGACGGAGGCCAAGCAACCGCTCAGCCTCTAGGCGATCGCTTGGCCAGGAGCAATGATGTACAGAGACGGGGGCCAAGCAATCGTCTGTCACTCCAAGCGATCGCTTGGCCCATGGTGGCGTGAACGCGCTGACTTCCTATAAATAGGGCTTATTTATATTTTTCCGTCTGTCTTCTCCTTGTACGCGATTTTTACCTAGTTTTTGAGCATTCAAGACACATTTTACATAGTTCTTAGTTTATTGCTTCCATAGTCTAGTATTTTTCTTTCCGGATTAACAAACGTCAACACCGCGGATCAATTGCAACTTCAGAATTTATTTCAATTCAAGTTTGTGAGTTTATTTGTTTTACTTTGTGCTTATGGATTCTTGTTATGATTTATGTCTTTATGATTATTAGATTAGATTTTTATTCTTGCCTAGGAAAATCTATGTTTAATTTATCTTATTGCCTAGTTATAAACAAACAATCCAATTTAATTTACTGCATTATTTTTCTTTTCTTTTCTTTTTCCAATACGAATGTTCCCCTATTAAGTCTTCCTCCAGAGATACGATTGTTCAATTCTAGTGGTTAGAATTCAAGAAATTCTTCCCTTCCACCCTCTCTTTTGATCGATCGAAATGATCTCTTCGGTGAGAAGTTGGAGTCTTTATCATCCTAGCTTTGATTCTTAATACCTTGTATATTTTCCATGCAAGGAAAGAAGTGGAAAATCCAACTACCTACACCCTAAAAAACTGCCGAGAATTTCAGCCAAGAAGGAGGAAGTTTGAGCATTGATCTTGTTTGATTAAGTATGTTGTTTATCAATCATGTATATGTATATGTATGTGGAAAAGATAAAGCAAATCATGCATGTTTACTTTATGCTTAGGTAAACTTTAGGATTTATTTTATGGTGATGATCGATGATGATGATTAAGATGGTGAGATGAGTTTTAAAAATTAAAATAGGAGTTAAAAGATGAGAAGTAAAAGAGAAGGAATTTTCTCTAATTTTTCTACCTAAAAATTGATAGAAAAGAAAAGAGGAAAAAAAGAGTTTGATGATTTTTCTTGGTGATAAGTTGATGATTTTCTTGATGAAATGTTTGATGATATATGTTTATGATGATTTGAGTGATTTATGTGATTTTAAGCATGATTATGAAGTTAGAAAATTTTTAGTTGATTTATTCTTATGCGTGCCAAAAATTATGAAGAAAAATGAGAATTTTGTGCTTAGATCTTTATTTATGGATTTGATGATGTTTTTGATGGATTTAAGTATATAGAAGCATGAAAATATGTTTAAATGAAAGAGTTTAATTTATTTCTCATTTTTATGAAATTTTTTGATATATATATGTGTATGAAGATGATGATTATGTGATGATATACATGATTTTAAGTGATATGATGATGTTAATGATTTTGAATGATCTATGATGATCTTGATAAATTTTGAGTGAAGTATGTTATATGAAGAATTAAGAAATTAAGAGATAGTAATTTCTTATAATTTTTATAAAAAAATTCGAACGAAAAATATAAAAAAAAAATGAGTTTATGATGTTCTTGTAGAACATAAAGATATGAATATAAATATATGATGTTCTTGATGAGTTCTTGAAGATTAATTTGAAGAAGGAATAATTAATTATTAATTTTTATGAAAAATTCGAAATATGCATATTTATATAGTTGATGGATTTCTTTGATATAATGATGAAATTATAGATTAATTGAGATTTTGAGCATGTTTAGAATTAATGGACAAAAGTATAAAATTTTATAACTTTCTAAGGGGATTTCGATCCATAAAAGAAGAAGAAAGTGATAATTTTTGAGTTATAAGTTTAAATATAGAATAAACCTAAGAACAAATTTCTTTGTTGAGGATGTGAATTTTTGATGCATAAGAGGAGTAAAATTCATAAGTTGTGATGTTTGGATATTTTAAGAGATAAAAGAGAAATAGAATATTAATATTAAAATTATTTGAGAAATAATAGAATTTAAAATAAAGGAAATTGAATTTTTTTAATGAAGAAATATCCTAAAAATTGAGGTATATGGGCTAAGAGATGAGTTTTACGTATTTGAGTTCGTTTATTTATTTTGATTGAGAAATCGATCAAAGGAAATTTTTAGAAGAATAAAAATAACTTGAATTTTCAATTTAGTGGAATAATTCTCTAAAATAGAAATTCGAATTGTATGAGTTATAAATTGGATGTTTACATTCTTGAGTATGTGTAAATATTTTGATGATGATTTTATGAGATAAAGTGTTATTTGCATAAATTAGAGCTTTTAAGTTTGAAAAACGAACAAGATTTGCATATTAATATGAGAAAAACGAGCTAGATGAGTTTTAATACTTGGAAGTTAAGTTCTTGATGTTAAATGGAATATTGGTTATTAGATGATGATGTTTGAGCAAAAATAATAAAGTTTGCTTTTTGAATCGTTTGAATCAGAGTTAAAACGTAGAAGTTATCGAGCATTGAAGTTTAAAAACAAAAATCTGAGTTTTTATTAAATAAAAAAGAAAATTAAATTTTAATTGAAAGAAAAAGATTAATTAATATTAATTGGAGTTGAGTTATCAAGTTGAGAATTATTCGAGTTTATGCTCGTATTTTTTGAGAAATTATAACGTAGTTTAGAGTCAAGTAATTTTAGTAGAAGTTTGGATTTTAAATCCAAAACTATTCTTTAATTTATTATAAGTCTAACGAAATAATTTTCATTAAAATCTGAAGTTATAACTTTTTAAAATTGAAAGTTGAGCAGTAACAAGTGAGCATTAGACTGTATTTGAGATGTGATTTAATTTCTGAGTTTATTATTATGTTTAATTGAATTTATGTGATTAAGTGGAATTTTCTTTTTTTTCCGCTTATTTATGAAGTCGGTCATTTATCTGATTGTGATTGTCCGATTATTGATGTGAATGATTTGTGATATTAATTATCGAGAATTAATTTTATAATTTTCTGAGTTCGTATAACTCGAAGAATCGAGAAGTACGAGACGAGATGAATAGTAAATTCTCGTTTGTGTGAAATATTATCATATTATTATTTTATAGAAATGAGAGTTCAAGTTTGAGAATTAATTAGTAATCGAGTAAAGACGAAAAACCGAGAAAGATATCGATTTAGATAAGTTAAAATAAGATAAGAAAGACCCGAGTCATGTAGAAGTCCTTAAGCCGAACCCTAAGTCTATTTTACGTTCTACGAGATCTCGTCCTTATTCGATGTTATTCTTGAAGGGCCGAGCGGGACTAAAAAGTAAAGAGGAACGTAAAGAGTAAGCTACATCGACTAAGTTTCCAGCAGTCAAGTGGGCTTTTCTAAAACTAAAACTCTAATGAATGCTATTATTTATTGAGTATTATTATGTGAGTTATTAAAATTAATTGACTTGCCATTTAATTGAGTTTGGTATGCTCTATCATCTACATGAGTTATTTATATCCTGTGTGAGGCAGGAACCTACGTGTGGTTATTTGAATTGATGAGGTGACTGTGAGTTTTACTTCGGTTTAGCCGGTCACAGTGTCTGAGAAGGAAGCCTACTTCTCGACACAATGTTGATGTGGTAGATGATTCATACTTGTATTAAATATTATATTTTGACTGCGCAGTCGATTTCAGAAAAATAAGATGATTTATGTATTCACAAGTAAAATGTTTTCAATTGTACTAACACTTGTGATGCAGTGGCAAGGCAAGTTCAATTATATAGCTCTAATGAGCAATGTTTTCAAAAATTATTTTGGCATGTGTTCGTACTCAGTCTTGCATGTATTTCTAAACGTGCAGATTAGCATGGATGAGTATGGCGAGGATGGTCCGGTGGTGTGTTTTGAGTTGAGTCGTTGGTTTAAGCTCGCAATTGCATGTCCTCATACATGTAGTTGTTGGGATTAAGTTGAGTTTCCGCTGCAAGACAGTTTTATTCAACATGTCCTTTGTTCTCATACTATGATGGTCTGATGATACAATGAGCTGTGTGTCCGAAACAATTTCCCGTTTTCTTTAGATTTTGCATGACTTGATTCCAAAATACTTATTATATTTTGTTGAAGCCAATGTAAATTATTCGTGCTCGTTAGTTTGGATTTGTTCCTTGGAAGTATATTGTTACTTGTTAACGTTTCTTATTGATAATCCCTTGATCCCGAGCATGATTCCTTGTAAGTCGAGTTTTATTTGATGGCTTCATATTCACAATTCGATGGAGTTTAGTGACTGTCGCACCTCGAGAGCGGGGTGTGACAGCAAAAGAGCCCTAGTGACCAAGATACCAGAACCATTCTTTTGAAATAGGTGGAGGAGGATTCAAGAGATAGTAACAATCAACTCCTTGTGGATCGACCTTGTACTTACTTGCTAACTATAAAGCTGTGAGGATAGGCTACAAATTCATTTTGAGAGTGCGAACGACAGCCTCGTCAAAATTGGCGCCCTTGCTGGGGAGCTGATTTTGTAATTGTCTCTTGAGGGAGAGACCCTGTGCATGTTTGGCTCCCTATTTGGATCGACGGTGAATTGAAGTATCATCCTGAACCGGAGAAGTACATCAAGGAGCAGAAGAGACTAAAAGAGGGAAGCTGAAAAACGAGCACGAGAAGAGGAACTGGCGAGTGACGAGGAGAGGTCACCACCAGAAACTTCAGACAGCGAATAGTATGAAGAAGAGGAGATGGCGCGACAACAAGCTGATCCTGAGAGGACTCCGAAGGAAATCATGTTTCCAACAGATGTCAATTTGAATCCAGCAGGCATCACTTTGATGCTATCACTGAAAGTTGGGAGTTGAAACATTCTCTGATATAGATCTTGCCCAAGTTCAGTGACTTGCTCGGAGAGGATCCGCAACGCCACTTACAGGATTTTGAGATGGCAATGCGAATTGTGCACACAACTGCCGCACAGAACACACTGAGGGAATATATTCGCCTCCTGACGTTCCCATTCTCACTAGAAGATAGGGCAAGGGAATGTTTGTACCAACTACCTCAGGGCAGCGTAATATCTTGGCAACAGATGCAACAGAAGTTTCTTGAGCAATACTACCCTTTTGCCCGAATCCCGAACGCAAGAGCGGTGATTCAGAACATAAAGATGGGTGATGAGACCATATTTTATATGCTCATCATGTGTTTTTAGGTGTAGATTGAGTCTAGTTTTGTATCTTTTTAGTCTATTTTAGTGTCTGGGAGGACACTTTTGGTAGTAGGCAGGGAAGGACAGGAACTTGGGCATTTGGAGTGGATTTGCGCGTGAAAGTGAGCACATTGATACGATGCAATGGTCAAGGAGCTCTGCTCGCAGCTAGAGATACCGAGGACGGAAGTCCAAACACATAGAAGCTGCTCCGTACTAGTCAGCATGACCAATCCAGACCGCGTGCAACCATTCTAAACAAGTCAAGATGGCAAGAGGGCTTTGGGCAAGGCACAAAAGAAACAGAAGGAAGGAAGAATACGAAGGATCCAGACGTTGAAGCTGGTATGACATCATCCAGAGGACCAACAAGGAAGGAGTTTATGCCTTGGAGGAGAAGTAATCAAGAAGACAAGTCCTACCCGGATTAGGAAACAAAGGGATAAGGATAGATTTTTTCCGATAAGGAAACAAATCTATCCTGATCCTGCTCGACCAAGAAAGAAAGTTGGCAGCTGGCGTTTGAAGGCCCGTCTGTGGGTTTTTAGGGTTGTGAGCCCATGATCCTTGTACTTTATATATATGTTCATGCATGCAGCCTCAAACAACTTTTGCACAACTTATCTCACGCACAATTTACTTTCTTGCAAGATACAATTTACTTTTCTACTGTTAAGTCCCAGTTTGGGCAGACTATCTTTTGAGTATGAATTCAAGTATATTTTCTCTTATCTCTTTCGTTATTGTTATTTACTTTATGTCTAGCTAAATCTATAGACTTGGGTTTAGGTAGAGGATATGTGATTTAAGTGTTTTATAACTCGTGAGATCTAATTGGGCAAGATAGCTATATATATGTGTGTTCTCTAGGCGTTAGGCAATGATTTCAAAACAGTCTGTTGAGCCAAGAGACCATGCTGTAGAATGGGCAATTGGAGTGCGCAGATTCCTTAAAAGGGAGGTAGCTTAGACCAACAGGGACTGGGAGAGATTTGCCTCGCGCTCCTTGAGGGCGGCAAATCTCAGGTTGAACTTGGGCGGAGCCGATCGAAGTATGCTGACGCTGGTGAAAAGTCGGAGCGGGATTCTCGTATCTCATAAGGCCGGAACGGGTTCGTCTAGTGCCCAAAGCTGCTTGTTCCAATCTATGCCCCTTGAGGAATGCTCGGGGGTGAGTTGGGCAAGTTAGGAAGAAAGCTGAGCTGGATGCAGCTGAAATCAGAGCTAAAGTAATGAAAGATGCTAAGAAAGCAAAGAAGTCCAAACCTTATGAGCCAAAGGCCCCTTACCCGAGTAGATTTACAAAGGATAAGGAAGCACAAGAGATGAAAGAATTGACCAATATGTTTCAGAAGGTAGAGGTCAACATACCCCTTTTTACCGCTTTGTAATCCATACCTAAATGCGCTAAGTTCTTGAAGGAGTTATGTACAAGAAAGGTCAAGTACACAGATGATGCAAGATTTCAAGTCAGTGAGAACGTATCCGCAGTGTTGCAAGACACCCCCATGCCGACCAGGTGCGCTGACCCAGGGATGTTCTATATTCCCTTTATCATTGAGGATATGAAGATTGAAAAGGCTATGCTGGATCTTGGGGCTTCAATCAATGTCATGCCCAAGTCGATGTACGATGATCTAAGGATGGGTCCACTCAAGCCTACAAGGGTGGCTATCCAATTGGCAGATAGGTCAATCGTGTGGCTTGAAGAAATTCTAGAGGACATCTTGGTCAGGGTGAGGGACCTCATTTTTCCAGCTGATTTCTACATTGTGGATATGGGGAGATCGTCACACAAGGCACCAGTCATGCTGTTGGGCTGACCATTCTTGAAGACCGCTCGCACGGGAAAGCTAACACGTGAGTTTGGAAGGGAGGTGGTGTCATTCGACATTTACAACACTATAAAACAACCTAGTGACACGGAGCTGATGCGTAGTATTGACCTGATTGACCAGATGGTGGATGAGTTCTAGCCACAAATAACAATTGAAGATAAGCTCGATGTGGTTCTTCAAATTGGCCTAACTGAGGTTGTTGCCCAAGACAGATCCATTGAGCTGATCGAAGCGGTGCATTATCTGAGGTCGGATGCGGAACCCTTACGAAGGGACCCATATTGAAGCAGAAAGACAGGTTGATGCCATCCATAGAAAAGGCACCAAAGTTGGAACTAAAGTCATTACCTAGCCATTTGAAATACATCTATTTGGGAGAAGATTCAACACTACCAGTGATCATAAGTGCAAAACTGTCTATTGAGGCAGATGAGCGAGTAAAAGAAGTCCTAGTGGAGTACAAGCTGGCTATTGGATGGACATTGGCCAATATAAGGGGCATTAACCCCACTGTGTGCAGGCATCACATTTTGCTTGAGGTGGATGTCGTGCCCATCAGGAATCCTCAAAGAAAGACTGAATCCAGCAATGAATGAGGAAGTGATGAAAGAAATCTTGAAGCTGTTGGATTTGGGAATTATTTACCCAGTTTCTGACAGTAGATGGGTTAGTCCGGTGCATGTCGTGTGCAAGAAGTCTGGTATTCAAGTGGTAGAAAATGAGCAGAAAGAGAAGGTGGCCACGAGGTTGCAAACGGGTTGGCGAGTATGTATCGACTATAGGAAGCTGAATCAGAAGACCAAAAAGGATCACCTTCTGTTGCCTTTCATTGATGAGATGCTCGAAAGGTTAGCGGGCAACAAGTATTTATGTTTCCTCGATGGTTACTCGGGCTATATGCAGATCTGGATCGCGGAGGAAGACCATGCCAAGACCACTTTCACTTGCCCATTCGGTACATTTGCGTATAGAAGAATACCTTTTGGATAATGCAAAGCTCCTAGAACATTCCAAAGATGCATGATGAGCATATTCTCAGATTTGCTTGAAACATGCATAGAGGTGTTTATCGACGACTTTATTGTCTATGGATCTGATTTTGATAAGTGTTTAAGTAACTTGGAATTGGTGTTGAAGAGATGTGTTGATAAAAGCTTGGTTCTGAACTATGAGAAATGTCACTTTATGGTCAAGGAAGGCAATGTTCTTGGGCATATCATCTCAGAAAGAGGGATAGAAGTTGACAAGGCAAATATCGATATCATAGCTAAGTTGCCCTACCCGAGCAATGTGAAGCAGCTGCGTAGCTTCTTTGGACATGCAGGATTTTACAGAAGATTTGTCAAAGCCCTTGCTATGATTGCACAGCCTATGACCAGGCTTTTACAAGGAGAAGTGGAATAGAATTTCGATGAAGACTGCAAGAAGGCATTCTATACATTGAAGGAGATCTTAGTATCAGCACCTATCATTCAACCACCGGACTGAGGGATGCCATTTGAGGTGAGCTGTCCTTGGGCAAAAAAAAAGGAAGGTGAACCATGTCATATACTATGCATCTAAGACTCTAAATCGTGCCCAATGCAACTACTCAACCACGGAGAAGGAATTGTTTGCTGTAGTTTTTGCATTTTAAAAGTTTCGTTCATACATGCTCAGGGGCAAGACCATAGTCTACACTGACCACTCGGCCCTGATGTTCCTCATGGCCAAGAAGAAGACAAAATCTAGATTGATAAGGTGGATCTTGCTACTCCAGGAATTCGATGTGGAGATTAAAGACAAGGCTGGAGCCCAGAATTTAGTGGCTGACCATTTGAGCCGTATCATCCAACAAGAATAGGCTGAGCCGATCAAGGAGACCTTCCCGGATGAACACCTGGCCCTTGCCCAAGACAACCCTGATCCTTGGTATGCTGACTTGTGCAATTATATTGTCTTTGGACGATTACCAGGCAACCCCAGCCTTTATCAAAAGAATAAGCTCAAGGTGGAGAGTCGATATTACATCTGGGATGAACCCTATATGTGGAAGATGTGTACTGTCCAAGTTATATGTAGATATGTTGATGATAAAGAACAAGCAAGTATCCTTGCACACTTTCATTCAAAGGTGTTCATGGGACATTTTGAATCAAAAAGGGCGGCAATGAGGATATTAGATTGTAGGTTTTATTGGCCTAATATGTTCAAAGACAACTTTGAATGGTGCAAACGCTGCGCTCAGTGTCAAAATGAGGGTAACATTAGTAAGAGGAATCAGATGCCCATAACCCAAGTCATGCTTGTGGAAGTCTTTGATATATAGGGAATGGATTTCATGGGGCCATTATCCAACTCAAGAGGAAATCTATATATACTGTTGGCAGTGGACTATGTGTCTAAATGGATGAAAGCCAAGGCAACATCAATGAACAATTTGAAGGTAGTTGTGGAATTCCTCAAGGGCAACATCTTCAACAGATTTGGTGTGCCCAGGGCAATCATTAGTGATCAAGGAACGAACTTTTGCAATGGAGCTATGAAGGGATTAATGAGTAGATATGGAGTTCATCATAGGATTTGAAATGCTTATCATCCTTAGGCTAATGGTCAAGCGGAGTTGTCCAATCGCATTATGTAGGCTGTCTTGAAGAAGACAATAAGCCCAACCGGGAAGGATTGGAGTTTACATATTGAGGATGCATTATGAGCATATAGGACAGCGTTTAAAACCCCATTTGGAATGTCGCCCTATAAGATGGTCTTTGGCAAGATGTGTCACTTGCCTGTGGAAATTGAACATCGCGCGTATTAGGTAGTACAGAAAATGGATTATAATTGGGATGAGGTTGGCCAAGCCATAAAGCTTTAACTGCAGAAACTTGAGGATATCCGACTCAATTCTTATGATAGCTTTGTTTTGTACAAGGAGAGGATGAAGAAATCCCATGATGCGTTGATCAAAGTCATGAAGTTTGAACCTGGGCAACAAGTGTTGTTATAACAATCTAAGTTTAAACTTATGTTGGGAAACTGTCAACCAAGTGGGTTGGCCCATTTGAAGTACAAGCCACATATCCAAATGGGGCTGTGGAAGTAATGAATACAAACATGGGAAAGATTTTCAAGGTTAATGGGGAAAAGTTGAAGGCCTTCTTTGGCCAAGTCATGGAGAACCTAGAGGAATACCTGACATTCCTTTGTTATATGAAGTCCTAACTTGGGCAACGAGGATGTCGTGCCCACGATGAAAACTGGGGCGCTGGCTAGAAGACAACTTGGTATATTTTTCTTTTAATTTGTTTATTTGTTTTTTTTTTAAAATAAAAAAAGGAAGATAGGGATTAAATAGCCATAACTTAATATTTTCCATCAAATTTAGGCGTATTTTAATTCCATTTTGGGTAGAATTATCTAACCACAAGCTAGGAGAGATTTTGCTTTGCATATGGTAGTTTGTTCGTGACCTGCAGGGAACAGGTGTTGGGCGAAGAAAGAAGGAAGATTTAACACTTTGCCTTGAGCAAAGTGTGTGCGCAGGATGGCAAGTGCGGTGCTCTGGGTTAAGCGATGGACTTGGGCAACAATGCTGACGGGACAGTAACTGCCACACCACGTGCGATGTGACAGTTGCACTGAAAACCTACCCCTAGCCCTATAATCATTTGCCCACCTACCATATCTAATCCCTCTAACCCTTCCACTTCCCCACGTAAACTATAAATTCAAAAACTACCATAATCCACCTTCCATCCTCATTCCCCCAATTTCGGCCATCAAAGATTTTCCTCCCCAAATTAAAACCCTAGAAATCTCACTCCAGAGGTAGCCAAGGTGAGCCAGTTGGATATCTGGGCTCAAAGCACGATTATGTCCACTGTTGGACAAGATCATCTCCCTTGGATTGAAGAGTGTGAGACTGCCAAAGAAATGTGGGATATCATGGCATCGCTGAGTGAAGGAAGCGATGAGATGAAGGAGAACAAGTTCTCACATGCATGCCAAGACTTCGACAATTTTTGTCTGAAGACAGATGAAACAATTGATCAGCTAGAGCTCCGGTTTATGGACATCCTCAGAAGAATCCAGTCCATCCGAAGAGGAAAATATACACTAAGAGAAATCAATCTCAAAGTGTTGCAAGCTCTACCGGCTGAGTGGGATACTTTCACCAATATCCACGAGAGCCGAGCTGACCTTGGTGAAATGGGAACTGAAAGATTGTTCTCAATCTTAAAGGGAAATGAGTATAAGGTGAACCGAAGAAGATCTCAGTCCTCGGTTCAGACGAGTCGACTTGAGGATGTTGGTTCAGCCTCAAAGTCAGTTGCTCTTCGAGCTGACTACTCCAAATCGAGAACATCGAGGCCAACCAGATCAGCTGACACAACTGCAAAGGAGCCAAGCAGAGAAGAACTGCAACAGAACATTGCCGCCCTGTCAAAGAAACTAGCCGACATGGATACTCGGTTCGGAAAATACAAGATATTCTATAAGTCCAACCGAACTCGAGACAGCTCAAAGCCTGTACCAACGGTTGCTTTGAATGCGGCAAGGAAGGTCATTTCAAGGCTGACTACCCAGATCTCTCAAAGAAAGAGAGAGAAGAGTTGAGGGCCAAGCAAGCTGGAAAGAACAAGGCCATGGTAGCAGAAGAAGCAGTTGACGACATGGACATCTTCACTAACACTGAAGATGAGGATGAGCTGACTTCTACCAACAACGCCATCAGTCAGGATCAATGCCTCATGGCACTTGGAACCGACCAAGAGGATACTGAGGTACACTCTAATCCTGTTAAGTTAAATTCTTCCAATAAATCTAACATGCAGGAATCTCTGGACGATGAGTTGGAACCCTCCTGGAGTGACTTTCAAGAACTCAGTGTGGAACTGCATCAGCAATCGGTTGAGTTTAAGAGTCTTCAAGCTCAGTTCACCAAACTTGAAGATTCCTTAACCGAAAAGGACGATCTGATCAAGAGCCAAACCGAGGAGATTGAGAATCTCAAAAATCAACTGAATGCAGTCAACCGAACTAATGCTCCAACTGATGAGGAGTTGACAAAGCAGATCAAGGAGCAGCAAGATTAGTTGAAAAATCAAGAGACTCAGATCGACCAGCTGATAAAGAAGTCAGATGGACAAACCGAGCAGATAACTGTCCTCCTCAAGGAGTTGCAAACTGAGAAGGACAATATAATCAAGCTGTATCAGTCATCCAAGATCATCGAGAATCTTATCAGTTACAGTAGACAGATGGATGACATGTCAGGACTCGGTTATGATGTGATTAAAGATCGTGGAATTCCTCCAGCAACCTTCATCAAAGCTGTTGAGGTCAAGGTTGTCGAACCTAACACAGTGGAACCTGAGTCACCACAAAGTAATTCAACCTCCACCTCTCAACAAGCTCAACCGACCAAGGCAACCACAACTGAGAAGGGAAAAGAAGCAGTAGATGGAGGACAGAATGTTCCATCGGTTGGGACATCAACCGAGGGGGAATGCTCCAAAAGTCAGAAGAGGAATCAGAGGCGTCGAAGGCATAATCGCAACCGAACTCAGAATCAGAACCGACCTCTGCATCAACCTCAGAGTCAACATCAGAAAGAATGGAACCGACCACAGAACCGACAAGGGTTCAATCATCTGAATCAACAGCGGTTCCAACATCAGTTCAACCAAAGGTTCCAACCGAGTCAACCAATGAGGAACGGGTCAAACAACTGGAGATATTCATGCCACAATATGAATCACCAACAGGGCATGAACAGCTACAGACAACGCTCAGGGAGTTGGAATCAGAATCAGCCACAAAGATTCCAACATGGCGTCCGACCTCACAGACAAATTCAACAGGATAAGAATCGCCATCAAAACAGGGGGAAAGCCTCTCCTCCGAAAGCTCAGAATGGGAGAAATCCAACTCCTCCCAAGAAACAGAACATCACTACTAACAACAAACCTAAGGATAACCGAGGTGTTGTTATAGTGGATGATGAAGGAAAAGTGATCTGGAATGATAAATCCATCCGAGTATACAGGGAAAAGCGATGCACAGTTTCAGGGGGAACTGGTTCTAACCCTCCAGGACCCAACTGAAATAGGGGACCTAAGCGAGTTTCTCTTTGCAGGTACAGGAGAAACAGCTGAGAAAGAATAAAGCGTCTGCAACAATGTGGGTGATGGACAGTGGATGCTCGAAACACATGACGAATCTGAAGGATTTGCTTGGAAGTTTCGTGGAGAAAGAAGGTCCATCAGTTACCTTTGGTGACAACTCAAAAGGTTACACCAGATGTTACGGTACACTTGAAACCAATCATGTTTCAATCTCTAATGTTTCTTATGTTGATGGATTGAAGCATAACTTGCTCTCCATCAGCCAATTCTGTGATAATGGTTTTTCTGTCAAGTTTGATGCACAGGGTTGCAGGGTTAAAAATGTCGGATCAAAGCAGGTGATATTGTTGGGAAATCGATAACCAACCGGGAATGTCTACTACGCTGACTGGAACAGCAGCCTTCCTGACACCTGCCTGTTATCAAAGAGCAGTTCAGATGCGAGCTGGCTGTGGCACAAAAGGCTCAACCATCTGAACTTGAAGACTATGAACCGACTTGCCAGACAAGAACATGCAAGAGGCATACCAAACCGAGTGTTTTCAACAACACATATCTGCAGTGCATGCCAGTTGGGAAAGCTCGCTAGATCCTCCTTCGGTTGAAGTCGACTCCCTCAACCGACCGAGTGTTACAGCTGATCCATATGGATCTCTTCGGGCCAGTTACACCAAAGAGCATGAACGGGAATGAGTACACCCTGGTTGTAACTGATGACTACTCAAGATATACGTGGACCATCTTCATGCGCCACAAGAGTGAAACCAGAGATGAGCTACCCAAGCTGATGGATCGGATATCAAACCAACAAGAGATGAAGATCATTTCTATCCGATCAGATCGTGGAACTGAGTTTCTAAATGAAACCATCATCGAGTATTGCGAGAAGAATGGAATTACCCATCAAACATCAGCCGCGCGTACTCCGCAACAAAATGGAGTAGCTGAGCGAAGGAACAGAACGCTAAAGGATGCAGCTACATCCATGTTAACCAGCTCAGCTCTGCCAAAGAGATTTTGGGCTGAGGCCATCAACATTGCATGCTACACTCAGAACCGGTCTCTTCTGACCAAGTGGTTGGGAAAGACACCATACGAGCTATGGAGACGCAGGAAGCCAGATATTTCTTATTTTCGCATTTTTGGTTCTAAGTGTTATATTCACAACAATGGGAAGACTCAGTTGAAAACTTTTGATGCCAAAGCTTCGAAAGGCATATTTCTCGGATATGCCGCTCGGGTCAAGGCTTATAGAGTTTTCAACAATGGCTCTCGTGTTGTGGAGATAACACCTCATGTTAGTTTTGATGAATCTACTTTTGAGTGCAGGGAACAGGCTAAAGGACAACAGGTTGACCCACAAGTCCCATCAGCCCTCACAAGATCTCAGATTCTAAGGCAAAAGAATCTAGCTAAACCACTGGTTTGGGCAACTGAGGATGAGGATCCATACTCCTCTGAAGATGAATGCGAGGACCCCAGCTCATCTCAAGGGGGAACTCCAGCTGATGCCTCTCCAACTGCATCAGCATCCGAAGCTCAACCGAGTCCGGTACAAAATAATGTCAATGTTGAGGATCCAGACTCAACAGCTGATCAATCACCAGCTTTGAAGACTCCAACTCAGATCACGGAACAGCCACAAGTGGAAGAAGAAGGAAGACGCAACCGAAGATGGTATGAAGTTCATTCCACTGACAACATCATCGGAGACCCAACCGAAGGTGTGCGTACAAGAAGCAGAGTTGCGACTCAGGATTCAACCAAGAAAGATTCCAACACTTATGCCCAATATGCTGAGGAGTTGGCAGTTCTTGAGGAATTCGAGCAAGCTGGAGATGTTGCCATGATTTCTTGCTTTGTAGCTGATGTGCCAGAACCGAAGAATGTTGTGGAAGCTCTCAACTGTGTTCACTGGACAACAGCCATGCAAGAAGAACTGAATGAGTTTCTACGCAACTGTGTATGGGAGTTGGTAGAAAGACCAAATGGTGTCAAGGTTATTGGATTGAAGTGGATTTTCAAAAACAAGAGAGACGCCATTGGATTCATAGTGAGGAATAAGGCAAGGTTGGTAGCTCAAGGATATTGCCAACAAGAAGGAATTGACTTCGAGGACTCCTTCGCGCCGGTTGCAAGGCTGGAAGCCATCCGAATCTTTCTAGCCTATGCCGCACATCACAAGTTCAAGGTGTATCAGATGGATGTGAAGTGTGCATTCCTCAACGGAGATATCAAAGAAGATGTATATGTTGAACAGCCTCCTGGTTTTGAGACTGGAGATGGAAGAGTGTACAAGTTGAAGAAAGCTATCTATGGACTAAAGCAAGCGCCAAGGGCTTGGTATGACACTCTTTGTGGTTTTCTTCTGAACTCGGGTTTCAAACGAGGGTCAGTTGACAAAACCCTGTTCACCATCAAAGTTGGAGATGACATTCTTGTTGTGCAAATCTATGTTGACGACATCATATTCGGTTCTAAGTCGGAGGAACTGTGTGAAAAATTCTCAAATCTCATGAAGGAGAAGTTCGAGATGTCGATGATGGGCGAGATGAATTATTTTCTTGGGCTACAAGTGAAGCAGTCAGAAAAGGGCATCTTCATCAATCAGTCCAAATATACAAAAGAGCTCATCACCAAATTCGGATTGCAGACAAGCAAGACAACAAGGATCCCGATGAATACTAACTGGAAGATTGAACCTGGATCTGAGGGAAAGCTCGTGGATGCCAGTAAGTATAGAGGGATCATCGGTTCTTTGCTCTATCTAACAGCAAGTCGGCCAGACATATCTTACGCGGTTGGAGTGTGTGCTCGGTTCCAAGTTCAACCGAGGGAAGCACACATGTTGGCAGCAAAGAACATCATCAAGTATCTGAAGGGTACAATCAATGTTGGACTGTGGTATCCAATTGACGACAATATTCAGCTGACCGGATACTCAGATGCAGATCTAGCAGGAGATCGGTTGGACAGGAAGTCCACATCTGGACACTGTCAGTTCATGGGAAGTAAGCTAGTTTCGTGGTTCTCCAAGAAACAAGCATGTGTTGTCACTTCTACAACCGAGTCAGAGTATATGGCTGCTGGTAGCTGAAGCATGCAAGTGTTGTGGCTGAAGCAACAGCTGAGAGATTATGAAGTCGCAACTGGACAGGTTCCCATTCATTGTGATAACTCAAGTGCCATTGCTATCTCTCTGAATCCTGTTCACCACTCTCGGAAAAAGCATATTGACATCCGTCATCATTTTATCCGAGATCATATTGAGAAGAAGGATGTATCCATGGAGAAGATTCCAACTGAGATTTAGAGAGCTGATATCTTCACCAAACCTCTAGCTGAAGCACGGTTCAAGATGCTATGTGACCTCCTTGGACTGTTGGATCCATCAGATGAGGAGTCAACTGAAGTAAAAAGATAGATATCCATCTGAGGGGGAAGCTCAGATGAAGAGGGAATCTCATATGCGGATCGCCAACTGAAGACATCAGACGTCAGCTGAACAGACGAACTTGAGTCAGCTGATGGTATGCCGATCAGATGTAGATTGCCAACCGAAGGAATCAGACGTCAGCTGAACAGACGAACTCGAGTCAGTTGATGGTATGCTGCAACATGAAACTCAGCTAATTCCAACATCAGCTGACAGGTAATATTTATGGCTGAAGGTGATATGTTCTTAAATGAGAATGTTTGAAATAAATTCAAACATTCCTGAACTAGTCAGTTACATTAAAAATAGCCATCATGTCGCATTAAATGTAAAGTACGGCTGAACATCCATAGCCTACTTTATAGTGCGACTGGGCTGACAAGATAAACTGTACACCTTCTCACGCGCTGGTTGGAACTCGGATCAAAACGTCAAGTCAAAGATAGTCAACAGTCGCGTAATCTCAGCCGTTGATGGATTCGCGCCATTTAACCCCAGCCGTCGATTTCATCCTAGTCAAAGACCTATATAAGGCGGTAAATCAGGAAGAAATCTCCTACTTTCCTCATTCGTGTATATCTGATTTAACTGTTCATCGTCTTCACAGTTTGTGCCTAACCCTTTTCTGCAAAAGATCTTCTTTCCTTTCTTCTATATATATTCCCTTTGCAGTGATCATAAATGGCACCAAAAAGTAAGAAAATAGCTTCATCCGGACCATCCCTAGTCCCTACCACATATGAAGAATCGTTCGATATGCTAGTATCAAAGATACACTTCGAGCAAATCCTCTCCGACGAGGATCTGGAGTCGCCGGTGTTGGCCCCCCTCACAAATACTCTCCTTGAGAATGGCCTCCTGGAATGGGCCAAGCTCTGCCCATCCCATCTTCTCAGGCGACAAGTGGGGGAGTTTTACGTCAACTTGAAGGCCCCCCTTGAATCTACAGAAGGAGTATCTACGGAAGTCTCTTGCCGGCAAAGAGATGTTCCGACCAGGACCATACGTCATGTCACATTCCCCATCGACGTGTCCGATGCCCTCCGATACATCATTCCCGTCAACCACACCGCCACAGAGTTCCTGGAGAATATTACCGACGAGCAGGCGGATGAGTTTCTGCAGAATGCTCTGATCGAGCCGGAGAGATTAAGGAGCAACATGCAACGGACGAAGCTGAAGCCAGAACATCGCCTGTTGTTCGATGTTGTGTCGAAGGTGGTGTTCGGTTACAGTGGTGCATTCGGCGACATCAGCCGACCCAAATTGAAGCAGTTGGTGGCCTTGGAGCACCAACACCGGATCAACTGGTTCCAATATTTCTTGAACCAGTTGATGGTGGAGAAGTCGAAGATCACCGAGACGACATCCGAGTCGGGAGAGAAGCTGCTGAGTGTAAAGGGGACACTCAACTTCAGCTGCAAGATCTCTGCCCTCATCTTGCTCGCGACCAAGGACCGCAACATGGTCTAGGCAGACTGCGAGGAGACGCCGCTGAAGAAGTTGTTGTTGTTCCCGACAGCCAAGAAAGCACAGGAGGTGCTCAGGAGTGTCTACACTCCTAAGGAAAAGAAGGAGTCTGGAAAGACAGCTGAGTCAACAGCTGAGGGGGAACCAGCTGCCGCTCGCCCCGCCAAGTCCAAAGCTGCATGCCGACGAGCAGAGTCGGAGAAGGAGTCAGCTAAGGAACCTGCCCAGAAAAGGTTGAGGGTATGGTTCAAGAAGTCGAGCAAGAAGACAGTTGATGTGCCAGCTGTTGAACCAGCTGAGGAACAAGCTCCAGCTAAGGAAGAGGCACCGGCCGAGTCTGCGCCAGCTGAGGAGGAGATGCCAACTGAGGAGCAAGCTCCAGTTGAGGAAGATGCACCAGTTGAGTCGACACATACCGGAGCTGATGAGGTTGAGGGAATAGAGACTGACGTGACGTCGGATGCGTCCTCCTCATCTGAGGACTTTGAAGATGTTTCCACCTCCCCCACGGCAGGAGATAATGCCGTACCGCCCCAGAGTCTCTTGTTCTTTCTACCCCTTCTCAACCAGATATTCCGATCACTCTGCTCGATGCCAACATCGTGACCGCTCCTTCGGCCGATGTTGAGGAAACCATTGAAACCGCTCTCCCAACCGAATCCCAAATTCTGAGCTCTGAGCTCGATGTCGATGTTGCGACCGACTCTTTGGCCAACATCGATGAACCTCTTGAACCTCAGCCATATAATCTTACCCCCTCCCCAATAGATAAAGCGGAGGACCTTCAGGCAGTTGCTCTGGAGCACGAGGGAAGGGTGACCTACTACTTCCAAAAGCTGCTAGGCATGTTCCCTGAGGCTCGCAACATGCCCGTCTTCGCCACTCTGGGAACCGAGCTCTTGTACCAGTTCCACCTGATCTTCAGCCATTGGTATGTCAAAGAAGATACGATCATGGTGCAGAGCTGGGACAGGCTGAAGTCAGATGAGTCCCGCATCCGAGCCTACTTCAACTATTCCAACTTGGAGGTGGCTTACAACAACCGAATTGCGCTGCTCACTCGTCGGTTGGACCAGAGTCGAGCTGAAGGGACGGACACCAGGGAAGCAGCTGGAAAGTAGTGCGTCGACTTCCTCGACAGCATGTTGGTTAAATCAGCTGATTTCCTTGAGGATGTGGATGCGGCTGCCGCAGCAGCGAAAGAAGAAGAAGAAGAACTGAAGCTGTACCTGGCCAACAGACAAGCCATGGTCACAGCTGAGCCTCTAGCTCTGACTGCACAAGCCCCTCCAGCTGATCAGCATGCTCCCTCAACTGAAGAAATCTGTGAGCTAGTAGCTGAGAGGGTCAACCAGCTGAGGACTGAACTGCTTGTCAACCTCCAGCATCAAAAAGATGACCAGATGAGGGCGTTGGAAGCACAAGAAGTTAAGAACCAACAACTGGTGGAGGAGAATGTTGAACTGAAGACCAAGCTGAATGATTTCTCCTCCTCCACCAGTCAAGAAGTGTCGGAGTTGAAGTCAACTCTGTTGGGATTGAAGTCGGAGCTCAACGTCTTCAAATCCTTGGCCGACTCAAATCTTGCCAAGTCCCAACAGACACAAGATGCCGAATGGGAGTCCCACTTCGAGTCGCAATGGGCTGAGTTCGCTGCTTTTTAGACAGAGCCCATCGAGAACCTCTCTGTCTTGAAGAAAGCCGAACAAGAGCGCCAGGACTCGGATCTGGCGAAGAAGATGGAGCTTGAATGCGCGGTCGATGAACTCTTCAACCGTGTTCAACTAACCCAGGATAAACTCAACTCTCTGGATGGTTCAGTAGCAAGCCTTGTTGCTGATGCCAAAAAGGGGGAAGAGAAGGAGACGGAGGTTGAGGCGCAGGAAGAAGAAGAGACCCAAGAACAAGGAGTGCCAGCTGCTCAATCATCAAAATCTCAGCTGAGGAAAAGGAAGTCTGCTGCTCCCAAGTCAACTGAAGTCGGTGGAGCTGAGATGTCTAAAGACTTGGAGCAGGCAGAGAAGTTTGGAGTTTCCTAAAGCTCCATAGCCGAGATCGCAGCCGAGCTGGATTCTGAACTCGACGGGATAACAACCGAATAGTGCATTGCAGCGGCCAAGGCTATGGATGTAGAGGAGAACGATTATATGAACCCGAGCTGGATCAGGAAGTTTGCCGCCAGCCAGGCGAGGAGGGTGAACCAGTTCAAGGATGAGCTGAAAAAGTTGTCCTAGAACCTGGACCGCAACGTTGCCTCCCGCAGCCAACGCCGCATCAACAAACTTCAATCAAAGGCGGAAGCTCGGTTGAAGCAACAAAGGTTGCCAGCAAAGTCCAAGGTCGAGAGTCGGTTTAGGCATGTTGACAAGTGGATGCCGACCGAGTGGAATGAAGAGTGGAGTTGTTCAAGCAGGAGTTCGTGAACGACTTCTACTATAGGAAGGTTTACGCAACTGATGACCCGAGGAAAGCGTTCAAGGAAACGCTTACCGAGTAGAATTCAGGAGACCCGGGCATGTTCAGTCAATTCAGGCGGGCTATAATTGACGCCAACCTGGACTTGAACACAGTTCCAGTTCCCAAGAGGGTTACTTATTGGCCTCCTCTTCTCCCAGACTCTAGCAACCCGAACCGCACGAAGATCGCAGCTGAGGCGAGGCAGGTTTGCAAGGAGCATGGAGTGTACATTTCTAAGGAGTCACCTGCCAAGAGAGAGATTTTTATTAGGATTTTTAGTAAGTATGGGCTACAATTTTAGCTCAGTTAGTTTTCAAGAAACTGTTGTAACTTTTGGCTTTTGCGCTTATTCTTGTAACACTCAGTTGTAATGAAAACTACTCAGTTATAAGATTCAACATGACGTACAATCCCTCATTGTCCAAGCTCTGAATCGCAAAGTTATTTCAATACCATGTTATAACTGTGCTAACCCTTTGATGTTTCAATCTTATAGACTGTCTAGAATTTCAGCTGAGATTTTGGATATGTAAGAATTGTATAAGGGTTTTAAAGTTTTAGAGTCTTGATCTGTAAGTTTGTAAGGGATTTTGGCATCATCAAAAAGGGGGAAATTGTTGGGAAATTTGTTAGTAAGAGTTTTGATGAATTCCAAAACCAACTGACCCCAACCGAGTAGATGTTGCCAGAACCTAATATAAGTAGTTAGGCTCGCTCTTTGAGCATTGTTAAAATTTTATCTTTTCAGGTCTCAAGCTGAAGATGGCAACAAGGCTTCACTCGGATAGAACATCAGTTGTAAGAAAGACAACTGAGTGTTCACTTTATCAGAATGCAAAAGGAGGGAAGACATAAGAACATCACCTGAGCGTTCGTCAGATGAGAATCAAGAAGGATGAAGTTACGTTCAAAGTTCAGATCAATAGTCAAGTATCCAAAAAGAGGAAGTCACATTCAAGAGATAGAACATCAGTTGTAAGAAAAATAACTGAGTGTTCATCGGATGAAAAGCAGTATGGGGGAAGAGAACATCAGATGAAAGGAAGCCATCTGAGCGTTCGAACCTAACTGATCAGATACAAGGAAGACAACTGAGTGTTCAGTTTCAGAACATCAGTTGTAGAACTCAACCGAGAAGATCAACAGCTTGAAGATGAAGTCAGCTGAGAGTTTAACTGTTAGTTGTCAGATAGAACATCAGCTGAAGAACAAGTTAGTTGAAGATCGAAAGTCTTAACCGACCACTCCTTGTTGGAAGTCTGTTGTTAAGATTTGAATTTCAAAAAGGAAGTCACGTGAGGGTTTGACCGTTCAGTCATTACCCCATTTGGCCCAACACAAGGCTATCTCAAATGGAAAGCAGAAGAGCACAGATGCCATATCGGGAAAGTCTGCAGAGATAAGAGACAAGCCATCGCTTTCAAAGAACAGAGATCAACAGCTCCTCCAACGGCTAGTTGATACTCTCCGCCTATAAATGGAGGCCTTCATTCATTCGAAAAAAAATAAGACACACACGCGAGAAGAAACTAGAGAGCGAAAGAAAGAGCAATATTCTTCACGAGCTGAACTGAATTTAATCTCTTAGAACATCACTTGTTGAGAGTTCTAGAGTTGGTTAGTTTTTGTGTCTTTAGATCGAACCTTGAGAACATCACTTAGTGAGAGTTCGTAGAGTGTTAGATCATAGCTCACTTCGTGTTCGAGCTTTTAGTTGGAACCCCATTTTCTTTCACCTGAAAAAGGTTTAGGATCCTACTCTTCCTGCAACTGAGTAGATAGGTTGTTTATTACCCGAAAACTAAACTGTAAGGTTGATAAGTACCCGCAAACTTATCCTTAACGGTTGCTCAGCCCGCGTAAGCTGAGTGGTTTGTCCAGAAGAACTTGAACAGAGTTGTGTGGACTCACAACTCCCCGTGGACGTAGGAGGTTTCTCCGAACCACGTAAATCTCTGTGTGCTAGTGTTTATTTTGTTTATTTCTTGCATTTTCAACTGATCTTCTAACTGGCATACAAACTGATCTTAGCATTATCAACTGTCTTGGTTTTTGACCGACCTTGCACAAAAGCGTGAGTTGTTTTACGAGTTGTTAATTTCCACCACATTCCACACAACACCACTCTTTCAGCTGAGGTTGCTCACTCAACTGTGAGATTCCAACTGAGCCTTTTTACTCGGTCGAAGTATTTTTCAGGAGTTTAGTTTTAAAATCCTAACTGGTGTATTCCCCCCCCCCATACACCAGTAACTCATATCGGGACCATCACTCCTTGAGATGAGCTGGGGTCCTCGTGTTCATCTTCAGAGAAACAAGGATCATCATCCTCGGTTGCCCATACCAATGGTTCAGCTAGATTCTTCTGCCTTAGAATCTGTGATCAGGTGAGAGCTGGTGGAACATGTGGATCAGCTTGTTGTCCTTTAACCTGTTCCCTTCACTCAAAAGTAGATTCATCAAAACTAACATGAGGTGTTATCTCCACTACACGAGAGCTGTTGTTGAAAACTCTATAAGCCTTGATCTGAGCAGCATATCCGAGAAATATGCCCTTCGAAGCCTTGGCGTCAAAAGTTTTCAACTGAGTCTTCCCATTGTTGTGAATATAACACTTAGAACCAAAAACGTGAAAGTATGAAATATCTGGCTTCCTGCGTCTCCATAGCTCGTAAGGAGTCTTTCCCAACCGCTTGGTTAGAAGAGACCGGTTCTGGGTGTAGCAGGCTGTGTTGATGGCCTCAGCCCAAAATCTCTTTGGCAGAGTTGAGCTTGTCAACATGGAGGTAGCTGCATCTTTCAGCGTTCGGTTCCTTCGCTCAGCTACTCCATTCTGTTGTGGAGTACGCGCAGCCGATGTTTGATGAGTTATTCCATTCTTCTCGCAGTACTCGATGATGGTTTCATTTAGAAACTCAGTTCCACGGTCTGATCGGATAGAAATGATTTTCATCTCTTGTTGGTTTGATATCCGATCCATCAGCTTGGGTAGCTCATCTCGGCTTTCACTCTTGTGTCGCATGAAAATGGTCCACGTGTACCTAGAAAAATCATCAGTAACAACAAGAGTATACTCGTTACCATTCATTCTTTTTGGTGTAACTGGCCCGAAGAGATCCATATGGATTAGCTGCAATACTCGGTCAGTTGAGGGAGCTGTTTTCAACCGAAAGGGGGATTTAGCGAGCTTTCCCAACTGACATGCACTGCAGATATGTGTTGTTGAAAACACTCGGTTTGGAATGCCCTTTGCATGTTTCTGTCTTGCAAGTCGGTTCATAGTCTTGAAATTTAGATGGTTGAGCCTTTTGTGCCACAGCCAGCTCACATCTGAACTGCTCTTTGATAACAGGCAGGTGTCAGGAGGACTACTATTCCAGTCAACATAGTAGACATTCCTGGTTGGCAATCGATTTCCCAATAATATGACCTGCTTTGTTCCGACACTTTTAACCCTACAGCCCTGTGCATCAAACTTGACAGAGAAACCATTATCACAGAATTGGTTGATGGAGAGCAGGTTATGCTTCAATCCATCAACATATGAAACATTTGAAATAGATACGTGATTGGTTTCAAGGGTACCGTAACCTCTGGTGTGACCTTTTGAGTTGTCACCAAAAGTAACCGATGGTCCTTCTTTTTCCACGAAACTCCCAAGCAAATCCTTCAGATTTGTCATGTGTTTCGAGCATCCACTATCCATCACCCACATGGTCTTTGATGCTTTATTCTTCCTCAGCTGTTTCTCCTGTTCCTGCACAGAGAAACTCGCTTAGGTCC
This sequence comes from Schizonepeta tenuifolia, assembly GCA_029490685.1. Taxonomy (NCBI): domain Eukaryota; kingdom Viridiplantae; phylum Streptophyta; class Magnoliopsida; order Lamiales; family Lamiaceae; genus Schizonepeta; species Schizonepeta tenuifolia. The sequence goes on along the minus strand of CM055958.1, from coordinate 12,806,143 downwards.
CCAATTTTAGTTGGGTCCTGGAGGGTTAGAACCAGTTCCCCCTTGAACTGTGTGTCGTTTTTCCCTGTATACTCGGATAGATTTATCATTCCAGATCACTTTTCCTTCTCCATCAACTATAACAACACCTCGGTTATCCTTAGGCTTGTTGTTGTTATTGGAGTTCTGTTTCTTGGGAGGAGATGGATTTCTCCCATTTTGGGCTTCAGGAAGAGAGGCGTTCCCCCTGTTTTGTTGGCGGTTTTTATCCTGTTGATTTTGTCGATGAGGTCGGACGCCATGTTGGAATCTCTGTGGCTGAGTCAGATTCCATTTTCCTGACTGTTTATGACTGTTGTTCAAGCCTTGTTGATGATTCGAGTTCTGGCTTGAATATTCGCAGCTGTTGGAATGTTTCCACATCGGTTGACTCTGATGGAACCTCTGGTTGATGATGGAACCGCTGTTGATTCAGATGGTCGAATCCTTGTCTGTTCTGCGGTCGGTTCCATTCTTTCTGAGGTTGGCTCTGAGGTCGGTTTAGAGGTCGATTCTGTGGTCGGTTCAGAGGTCGGTTTTGAGTTCGGTTCTGTTTGTATCTCCGACGCCTCTGGTTCCTCTTCTTAGACTTGGAACATTCCCCCTCGGTTGATGTCCCAACCGATGGAATGTTCAGTTTTCCATCCATCGCTCATTTCCCTTTCTCAGTTGAAGTTTCCTTAGACGGTTGTGCTTGCTGAGAAGTGGAGGTTGGATTAATTTGGGGAAATTCAGACTCATCTGTGTTAGGTTTGACAACCTTGACATCTACAGCTTTGATGAAGGTTGCGGGAGGAATTCCAGTATCCTTGACCACGTCGTAACCCAGTCCTGACACGTCATCCATCTGTCTTCTGTGACTGATGAGATTCTCGATGATCTTGGATGACTGATATAGTCTGATCAGGTTGTCCTTCTCAGTTTGAAGATCCTTGAGAAGAACAACTATATACTCGGATTGTGCGTCTGACTTCTTTATCAGCTGGTCGATCTGCGCCTCTTGCTTGCTCAACTGATCTTGCTGCTCCTTGATCTGTTCCTTCAACTCCTCATCGGTTGGAGCCTTAGTTTGGTTGGCAGCATTCAGTTGATTTTTGAGATTATCAATCTCTTCAGTTTGACTCTTAATCAGATCGTCCTTCTCGGTTAAGGATTCTTCAAGTTTGGCGAACTGTTCTTGAAGACTCTTAAACTCAACCGATTGCTGTTGCACTTCCTCATTGAGTGCTAGGAAGTCATCCCAAGAGAGTTCCAACTCTTCATCCAGTGTTTCCTGCATGTTAGAAGTATTGGAAGAATTTAAATTAGCAGGATTAGAATGTACCTCAGTATCATCCTGGTCGGTTCGAAATGCCATGAGGCATTGATCCTGACCGATAGCATTGTTGGTGGAAGTCAGCTCGTCTTCATCTTCAGTGTCGGTGAAGATGTCCATGTCGTCAGCTGCTTCTTCTACAACCATGGCCTTGTTCTTTCCAGTTTGTTTGGCCCTCAATGCTTCTCTCTCTTTCTTCGAGAGATCTGGACAATCTGCTTTGAAATGTCCCTCCTTGCCGCATTCAAAGCAACTGTTGTTCACAGGCTTTGAGTTGTCTCGAGTTCGGTTGGATTTGTAGAATCGTTTGTATTTCCCAAACCGAGCATCCATGTCAGCTAGCTTCTTTGACATGGCGGTAATGCTCTGTTGCAGCTCTTCTCTGCTTGGCTCCTTCGTAGCTGTGTCAGCAGATCGTGTTGGCCTTGATGTTCGCTGCTTGGAGTAGTCAGCTCGGAGTGCTACTGTCTTTGTGGCTGAACCAACATCCTCATGTCGACTCGTCTGAACCGAGGACTGAGATCTTCGTCGGTTCACCTTGTACTCATTTCCCTTCAGAATTGAGAACAATCTTTCAGTTCCCATCTCACCAAGATCAGCTCGGCTCTCATGGATATTGGTGAAGGTGTCCCACTCAGCTGGTAGAGCTTGTAATACTTTGAGGTTGATTTCTCTCAAAGTATATTTTCCTCTTCGGATGGACTGGATCCTTCTGATGATATCCATGAACCAAAGTTCCAACAAATCAATGGTTTCGTCAGCTCGTAGACAGAAGTTGTCGAAGTCTTGACATGCATGGGAGAATTTGTTCTCCTTGGTTTCGTCACTCCCTTCGCTAAGAGAAGCCAAAATATCCCACATCTCCTTAGTGGTGTCACACTCTTCTATCCAAGGAAGATAGTCTTGTCCAAATGTGGACATGATAGTGCTCTGAGCCCAGATATCCAGCTGGCTCACTTTTGCTTCCTCTGGAGTGAAGTCTTCTGGCTTCTTCTCCACTAACTCCTCAGTTGCATCCCCATCATTGGGATTTGTAGGAGTGCGAGTGGCCTTTTCTCTGATGATAATCGGTCCAGATGTAAGTACTTGTTGCATTCTATGATGCTTTGACAGTAGGATCTTCTTCATCCGAGTTCTCCAGGATGTATAGTTCACAACCGAGAACATGACCACGATCTTGTCTTTGACGTCCATCTGCACACAACACACAGAAGAAAGAATGCAAGCAGATATGCACTAGCGTGAAAAAGATCTGTTCAGTTGACCACTGAAGAAAACACCTCGAATTCACACCTCGTGAAACAGAGTCAGCAGTCTTTTGAACCACTGCTCTGATACCTCTTGATGGTCCCGATACGAGTTCTGGTGTATGAGGGGGGGGGGGGAATACACCAGATAGGAAATTTTAAAACAACTCTCGAAATATATCTCAACCGAGTAAAAACACTCAGCTGGATTCACAACTGAGTACGAGAACTCAGCTGGAAAGTGGTGTTGTACGGAATGTGGTGGATAAAAATTAACTCGTATAAATAAAACTCACGACTATGCAAGGACGGTCAATAACCAAGTCAGTTGATATGCAAAGATGCAGAGTTTGTATGTTGATTAGTTGGTCAGTTGAATATGCAATAAGTAACTGAAAAATAAACACAAACACACAAAGATTTACGTGGTTCGGAGAGAACTCCTACGTCCACGGGGAGTTATGAGTCCACACAACTCAGTCCAAGTTCTTCTGGACAAAAACCACAAAGTTTACGCGGGCTTTGCAACCGTTAAGATAAGTTTACGGGTACTTATCAACCTTACAGATAAGTTTACAGGTACTTATCAACCTATCTACTCAATTACGGGAAGAGTAGGGTCCTAAACCTTTTTAAGGGTGTGTGTGAAAGGTGGGTTTTTCCAACTACTAGCTCGAACAAGAATGTGAGCTAGGATCTAACACTCTACGAACTCTCAACTAGTGATGTTCTCAAGGTTGGATCGAAAAACACTAAGACAGAATCTAACACTCTAGAACTCTCAACTAGTGATGTTCTTAGAGGATTACAGCAGTTTTGCTTGTTTGCGATATGAACTCTCAACTGGTGATGTTCGCTCGTCTATCTCTTTGCTCTCGCACTTGTCTGTCTCGTCAATCTTGGTGAATGAATGAAGGCATCTATTTATAGGCGGAGAGAATCAACTAGCCGTTGGAGGAGTTGTTGATCTCTGTTCTGTGAAAGCGATGGCTTGTCTCTCATCTCTGCAGACTTTCCGGATTTGGCAACTGCGTGCTTCTGCTTTCCATCTGAGACAGCCTTGTGTTGGGCCAAATGAGGTAATGACAGAGAGTCAAACCTTCACGTGACTTCCTTATTTGAAATTCAAATCTTAACCTTTGACCTCCAACATTTGATAGTCGGTTGAGTCGTTTGATCTTCATCTGATTGGTCTTCAGCTGATGTTCTATTTGAATGCTTCTGTCTGAGTAGGAACAGTTGAACTCTCAGCTGACTTTGAACTTCAAGTTGATCTTACATCTGATGTTCTGAATCTTGAACGCTCAGTTGTCTTTCTGATGTTCTGAATCTGACCAGTTGGCTCGAACGCTCAGATGACTTTCTTCCATCTGATGCTCTCTTGCAACTTCCCCCTCTTTAACTCTCATCTGATGAACGCTCAATTGTCTTTCTTACAACTGATGTTCTATCCGAGTGAAGCCTTGTTGCCTTCTTCAGCTGGAGACCTGTAAAGATAAAATCTTAACATTGCTCAAACAGCGAGCCTAAAAGCTAACAATAGGAAATGGCAACATCTACTCGGTTGGGGTCAGTTGATTTTGGAATCAATCAAAACTTTACTTAAATTTCTCAACACAATCCCTATATATATGTTTAGATATATATATATTCTTTTGATCTTTGTAGATCATATGTAAATTCATTTTCCCGTAAGAAATGAGAAGCGATCTGGACCATTGATTTTTGTAGATCTACGGTTGAGATTGATCGATGCATTATAACTGAACACGAAATGCATTATCATAACAATGCATTGTAATATTCCAAAAATGCATTTTATGAGGATGCATTGTAATAATACACAAAATACGTTATTTTAATATATAAAATGCATTATTTTTATTTTTTACGCAAAATATGTTTTGTACGTGAACCCATTCCTATATATATATACTCCCTCTGTCCCGTTCAAGAAGTCCCATTTTGCTATTTCGGATGTCTCGTTCAAGAAGTCTCATTTCCTTTTTTTGGCAAAAATTAATACACTAATCCAACCCACTCTTTATTTTATTCATTTAGTACCTAGGTGAATAGTGTAGTTTACTTTAGTCTACAGTGTTTTTCCACTCAACCTACTTTACATCAATAATAAAATACTACCCTAATTACATTCTTTATCATCTAACTCTTTTTTTTTAATCTACGTGCGATTCTCAAATGGGACTTCTTCACTTGAACGGAGGAAGTATATATATGTACGTATTGAAAAAATATACATTTATGATCAGTTTTGAGAAAGGGACCCGACATACACTCCATAAAATAGGATACAAAATTACGCATATGTATATGTATGTTGTGAAATGTGAATAAATTGTTATACTATATACTCCCTCCGTCCAATTTATATGTACCCATTTGAATGCTGGCACAGGTTTTAAAAAAGCTGAAAAAATGATAATTGGTTGAATAAAAGTATATTTAAGGGGTAGTGTTAATCAATACTTTTAGTTTGTTAATTTATGATTAACTAAAGGTTGAAAAGTTACACTCCCTCGAGTGGTCCATCACTCTATTTTATCTCTCTACACTCTCCAACACTCTGGTGATGGGCATCCCTCTCCTCAAAGGAATGTACGGCAACAATTCCGACAGTTTCATGGTGTAGATTGTGGTGTTGCAGTGTACAATCCAGTTTACGCTCATGATCTTCCTCTTCGAGTACAGAGGAGCCACAATGCTCATCGCTGAGCAGTTTCCCAACACGGCCGACTCCATCATCTCCTTCCGCATCGACACCGACATCATTTCTCTCGACGGGAAAGAGTCGCTCCAAACCGAGGCCAAAGTCGGCGAAGATGGGAAGCTTCACGTCACCGTGAGAAAATCCACCAGCTCGAGATCGGAGGTTTTCTCCAGAAGATCTTACGGCCTCAACTTCGGGCTTTCTCTCACTCCAAGGCCCTCAAACCTCACCAATGCGGAGATTTATTCTCTGCAATCCTCAAGGAATCGCCTAGAGGATCTAGCTTCACTGGGTTTGATGAGGAGAGTCGATCCTGGGCTAACGGCGGCCATGGACAGGGGAATGCAAGGTACCTTGTTCCAGAGTGCGCTGGAATATTCTCTCCGATGGCTGGCCCTATGATAAGAAGAAAGCGAATGGGGCGGAGGGCGGCGGCAAGGATCTGCACATGTTTGTTTGGAGCTTTAGCGCCTCATCGGTATCTGAGGGACGAATTCATGTCTTGAGAGAGAGTTGTATGCGAGGGATTCATGTTTGGGGAAAATAAGATAAGAGAGAGATAGGATGTTAATTAGGATGTTAATTAGGTTGGGTTAGGGGTGAGCATCGGGTCGGACCCGGGCCGACCCACTAGGACCGAAGACCCGCTCCTTCTAAAAAAACTGGACCGACCCGGACCGCACCGCAGAAGAGGTCAGGACCGACCCTAACCCGGCTCAGACCCGGGGTCCGAGTTCGGTCCGGGTTCGGTCCAACCCGTAAAAAAATGCAGAACTAATGGAGTTTGTTTTTTTTTTTTCCTATTCAAATATTCAAACACCAATTTTCAGCAATAATAATATCAACAATAAAACATCTTTTAGTCTCAAATATTCTCAATCCACATCAAAAATATAAATTAAAAGCAATCCATTACATAATAATCCAATCATAAGTCTATAAAAACAAATTTAAAATCTTCAAATTCAATCCAAACTTGTTCGTTTGTTGTTGGTTCTGCACGTTCGTTTGTTGTTGTCCTCAATATTTTATCACCTGCGAATAACAAAATAAGAAGTTAAGAACTAAAGAAAAGTGGACTAAAAATCTGTAAGGAAAAATCTGCACTGAACTTGCACAAAATCTGCATAAAACAAGTACAGAAAACAAGCACAAAATGAAAATTTGCACAAAATCTGCATACACGGCACCTCACGCATGATATCAAAATGTAAAATATGTCAAATAAATCATACATTTAGTTCCTAATTCAGGTTCAGGCTCCTTTATTAGTTTATGATAGATTATATATCATCACAAGACAAATATGTAGAAGTAATGTTGCCATTTATTTATTAACTTTGGCAGGACAACAAAATACTCCATGAATCAAGATTCTTAGTCATGAAGAAAACCACGACTGTAAACACAATGAAATATTTTTATTAATACAACTGAAAAGGCCAATAATGGATCAAAAAAATAAAATCAATCATGCAACTTATTATCAAATGCAACAAAATATTTTATCAAGAAAAACACACATACTCAAAGTATGCAAATAAGATTGCACATGTGTAGAGCAGCTTTACAGTTGAGGAAATAAATAAATTGATGACAAGAAGAGAAATCGGATGGTAAGAACTAAGACAGCAGGACAGTGTATACATGTTTTTATGACAAGATTTTACAAGCCACATCCAAATATAACATCAGAGATGAAACACTAAACTAATTATTGAAAATCTGAGACAATCATACTACTAAAAGGAAGAGCAGATACGAGCGGAGAGGCGACAAACAGCGGCGGAGACACCGGAAAGACGGAGAGATACGGGCGGAGAGGCGATCTTAGCAGCGGCGGTCCGGCGGAGAGCAGATACGGGCACGACGGAGAGGGAGAGGCGAAGAGCAGCGCGGAGACGCCGGAGAGCAGCGTAGGGTTGCCGGCGGTTGCAACTTGCGAGTGGGAGGGAGAGATTGAGAGCAGAGTTTGAAAATGGAAATGAAGATTGAGAGAAAAGAGCAGAGTTTGAGAGTTGAGACAGAAGCGGCGTGGTGGGTAGTGGGTAGGGTTTCTCATGAAAATGGAAATGAAGATTGAAACTTATATATATTTCTTATTAAAAAATAATAATAATAATAATATACGGGCCGGGTCCGGGTCAAGCGGATTGAAGCGGGTTTAGACCTGGACCGATCCGGAACTCTTTCGGTCCTAAAAAAATAGTCCGACCCGGACCATTTCACTATTCGGGTCGGTCTTGACCCGGCCCAAACCCACCGGTCCGGATTGGTTTAGGGTTCGGGTTGATCTTGCACACCCCTAAGTTGGATTAGTTGTTAGGGGTGGGTCCAAAATGGCAAAGGATAGTAAATAGGGAGAAGGTATAAGAGTGTGTGTGTAAAAAAATTATAGCACCTAGATATAAATTGGACAAAAAAATTGTGATAAATAGATACTTATAAATTGGACGGATGGAGTATAACTTTGGTGAACCCAATTTTAGATATTAAAGAATTTGGGCCAAACACAAATTTATCTTACTACAATGGTAGCGCTAGGTAAAGAAGGCTTTAATGAAAATTCCTCGAGCTCCGTTAACATATGTATTTTAGGGTGTCTTTACTTTGAATTGAAATTTATCATTAGAAATAATGAAAATGATCAAGTATGAAAATATTAACATTTTTATATTTTATTTATTACATATTTACTAAGATGAAAAGAAAATTATCATGTTCTCTCTAATGTTCACCCCATTTCTACGTCTTTTATCTATTAAATAATAGGGTTAATTGTCTATAAAGGCATAATCTTTTCACAAATTTATAATTTTAGCATGATCTTTTTCATTGACAATTCAAGGCATAACTTTTCAACTCATTACAATTTAAGGCATATTTTCAAATTTCGGTGATCGAAAAGATGACGTGTAATTTTTTAGTAACGTGACATCTTATTTTTAATGTGGCATTTAAATTGAATTTAAATTTGGATTATTAAGAAAAGAGTATAATATAAAAGGAAATAAATTTATTTAGTAAAAATAAATATAAATGCATGTTAGCAATGAGTCAAATGCCACATCAAAAATAGTTAAATGTCATGTCACTAAAAAATTACACATCATCTTTCCGATCACCGAAAGTTAAAAATATGCTCTGCATTGCAATGAGTTGAACGATCATGTCTTGAATTGCCAATGAAAAAAGATCATGCTAAAATTACAAACTTGTGAATTGTCATATGTTTATATTTTCTACAATCAGAGTGAAAAGGGCGAAAAAGAATGTTCTGGGGAAAAAAAAATTATATTCCACCATTTTCCATCAAAGTAAACGCACTCATAGAGTAAAAAATAAATAGAACTCCAAAAAAACGTTGAACAAGATATACACGTAATCATAATTTAAAACATATTTATTCATTTTTTTTCTCTCTCAGTGAATTATAGTCCTCCATAGAAAAATCTACAAGTTCGATAGGTCCATGGTAGTTTGGTTCCATGGGAAAAGCATTGAAATTAGAAAGAGAGGGATAACAATTTCTAATAATCCAGTGACATTCCAGAACTCAAAACTACCTTCCATGGACAATGATTATCATAGCGGCAAGAGCAAGACGGGGCAAGGGATGAACTCCGCTAAGAGGTTTGCATCGACGTGCTTGGAGTGGATGGCCTCCATGCTCATAACCACCAGATCCATATTCATTTCATCAGCAACCTCTCCAATGATTGCAGTTGGCTTGTTTCCGTCTCCCAGTCGCTCTAACAGTTTATATTCTTGGAAACCCCCTGTATTATTGGACAATAAACAAGTCAAGCAACGGGTTCCCTAAAGAGTTGCATTTTTTAATTCCAACTGAACTAAATGAACACAGCAGATATCTATAAAATGTGTATATCTGTTAGCATTCAACAGGCTCTAACAAAAGAAGTTACCAATGCAAGACTATAGGGTTATACACAAAAGTGAAATATAAGATTCTAATTATAAGATTCTAGGTAAAGAAATATTTGTTACTAAAAGATATTCTCAAACAAGGGGTTTCTCGAGAAGGCAAATCTTGTAGGCATGTAATCACTATGATAGACTTCATGCAACGAAACATATCAGTTATGGAGAAAAACTTACCTTCAGATAAATGCCAACGAATAGTAGCTAGTTGAGTTTCATGCTCCGACAATGTTTCCTTCTCCTTTTCATCGATAACTGCAATGAACATTAAGTTCTACATTTTTTCAATCCGGCATCAAAAAGTTCTGCGACATGTAAGTTCTCCCCCAACCCCATCCCACCAGTTAGTTTTGCAGTGATCAGTGTACAAACAAAGACGGAGTTGTGGACCATACCTACAACTGTTATTTCAGCCCCATATTTCTTCGCCAAAGCAGCAATTGTTGAAGTCGCCTATTAAAGTAATGCTAGTAGTATAAGTATAACCACGAACATGTAGGAGAATCACAAGGTAAACACTAAGCTGAGATTTCGGAGCACATAATCAGATGATTATTAATTAAGAGAAACAACCAAGTTTAGACACTAGATGCATGTGAGGGAAAAAGCACTGTAACATACAAGCACCGTATAAGCATCCGCGGAATAAGTAAAAGAATAGTGGGGGCAAACAAATGTAACTCAACAAAGAATAATCATATCTACAGTTCTGAGTTTGAGCAGAGTTGCAACAAACCTCCTAGACTACACCAACAAACAAAACAGTCTGTATGCAACAAAATAAAACGAAACATACCTGCTTGGTACCATCAGTAAGGTAAGGATTACGATCTATGACTGGAAGGAGCAACTGCTTGAACTCCGTAAAGGTATACGCAAGAGGAATAGCTTCTGCTTCGTTTGGCTTAGAATTCACTGGAAGAGAAAATGAAAAAAGAGATCTTTAAAACACATGATAAGACAACTGGTACAATGAAATAATCCAGGTATCTTACACTGGCATGAATCCTTTTACTAATAAATTCATAATGGGATGGAATTGTAACATATTACTGCATTTAGACTTTACTTTAAAACTGATTTTTTTTTAATTGATGAGTCACTAGATTCAGAGAATTACAAAACCGAAATCAAAGAATAGGTCAACTAACCAAACCCCCACCACCCTTCTAATAGTTAAAATATGAAAATGAAATTAACTTTGGCTCAAATACTATTAAGCACCTCCCTTTTTAAGCTTTTTTTATGAACCATAACTAGTATATACGGTATCGATTCTTGACAAAATGTTCGAGTGGTGAACTTGCATGATATTTTTTCAAATAGCAAGTTTTTCAGTATAAGAAATCAGAACATCACAAATAAATAAAAGGCAATCGCAGTAACACGAAGCAGCTATATTGCAAATAGTTGCCAGCCCCTGCCAAAATTCAGAAACTTGAATACAAGTTGACATCATTCATGGCTAGATTAAGCATCTACTACTTTTTTTTTTCTTTTTTTTTTTGAATAATATTCTAAGGAAATTTAAATACAGCGTGACGGAGGACTCGAACCCGTGACCTTTGGCCCGGGCATTAACCTCACTACCACTAGGCTAACACACACACCAGGATCTACTACTTGTTATCGCAAAAATAGACCGTGGTTATGACATACTACGCCACCGCAATTAGGAAAAGTGGAAGAAGGAAGTTATGAGTAAAAAATGGAACAATCAAAAAGTCCCAAATTTTATTTATCAAACAATCAAAAAGGGCAGCCGCATAAAAATTTCAAAGACGCGCCTCCTAAATTTGTAAATGTAGTAAGTGAGCTGGAGAATAGTGTGGATGAGCATGCTAAAGAGGTTAAATACGAAGTGCAGATTGTAGAGATGAATTACCTTGAAGCAGAGAGGTTCTGGAGGGTTGGGGGGAAAAGCAGAAATTGCAGGATTTGAGACGCCGCGAAGTGGGGAAAGAGAGAACTGAAAGCGGTGGTGCGATAACAGGCGCAGCGGAGAAGAGGGGCTCTGCAGTTTCCGGTCGAAGAGCGAGTGAGCAACGGGCAACAGCCATGGAAGAATATTCAGGAAAGGGGTTGCGAAGAGAAGAGACCAGAAAGTGCAATTATGTCTTTTATTTTTTATTTATTTTCATTTGATGGAAATGAACTAACGATATCGTTACTATCGTCGTCGATATGATTGAGAATCGCGATGTGCATTGTGTGCTGCGGTGTTGCCATTCTTTTACACAGACTAGTATAATTAACTTGCAATTGCACATTAAAAACAATAATCATTAAAAATAATAATTATTATAAAGTTTAAATAAAATTTATAATTCACATTAATTAGACTATCTGTAATGGTATTGTTTTTAAAGAGTATCTTAAGGATTTTTTGGAGATCGAGATATAATGAGGCTGTCTCTAAAGGGTGTCCGTAAGAAATTTCTGAATTTGTATTTTGTATTAATTTTAATAAGAAAATTTGAAATTTTCATTAATTTAAACAAATAACTAGTACAATACATTAATTAAAATAAAATAAATAAAAACATTACATTAATTGAAATTTAAAAAATAAAAACATCCTACTCCTCAACCGGTCCAAATCGGCTCCAAACATGCTCAATCAAATCATTTGTGAGCCGATGGTGCTTCCTTACATCTCTCAATGCGGCATTCCGTTTGAGAAAATTCTTCTAGGAGAGCGGAGTGGGGACTCGGTCTACATTACTACCCGGCGTTGTTTCTGTGTCCTTTCTCCAATTCTCCGCATCCTCCCTCTCGTCTTCAATGATCATGTTGTGCAAAATAATGCATGTAAACATGATGTTGCGGAGGTGCTGTGTGTACCAATTGCGCGCCGGGTTCCGGATAATTCCCCATCGGGCTTGAAGAACACCGAATGCCCGTTCGATATCCTTCCTCGCCGCCTCCTGCATCTTCTTGAACCGCGCCGTCTTTTGGTCCGTTGCAAGCGGAGGAGCCTTGATCAGAGCCGCCCAATCCGGATAGATCCTATCGGTTAAGTAGTAACCACCGTCGTAGTGCTTTCCGTTCACCACGTACTGGCACGGCGGAGCCCGTTCTTCAATCACGTCTTCAAATAAGGGCGACTGATTGAGGATGTTGATATCGTTGTTGGAGCCGGCTACTCCAAAAAAGGCGTGCCAGATCCATAAGTCTTGAGACGCCATAGCTTCAAGAATCAATGAAGGCACGCTAGAGAGTAGGCAGCCGACCACGCCTTCGGGCAATTCCTCCACGCCCAGTGCATGCAGTCCAGGCTACCGAGCATCCCCGAAAAGTCGTGCCTCTCCTCGTGCATCCGCAGCAGCCTCGCGGTGTCTTGTGCATTTGGCCTCCTCAAATACACGTCACTGAATACCTCGATGACACCTTTGCAGAACTTCCGAAGGCAAAGACGGCCGGTGCTATCGTCGATCTTTAAATATTCATCGAATGTATCCGGCGCTCCACCGGTGGCTAGTTGGCGAATGGCCATTGTGCACTTTTGCACTGACGTGAGGCCCCATTTGCCGGTTGCATCTTGCTTCTGCTGGAAGTATCGCACATTCTGCTCCAGCGCCTCGCAAATCCTCAGAAACAGATGCTTGTGCATCCGAAAACGCCGGCGGAAAAATGTTGGGCCGTACGTCGGGTTATCACTGAAGTAGTCGGCCATCAACTGCTGCAGGGCCGCCTCCCGATCGCGGTGTACGACCATCCTCTTCACCTTCTTTTTTACTTTTTGGCGAAGAGTTGAGCGGCAGCAGCTTGGAGGTTCGTCACCATCGATATAATCTCGTCGTCGGTGCCATGGGAAGAGTAGCCGGTTGAGGAGTCCGACGACGAAGACATTTTTTGGCAAAATAATTGAGAGAAAACTAGAGAGAAAATAAAGGAGGAAGATGAATTTGGTGTGCAAAAATTGTGGTATGAAGTGAGGTATTTATAGGGATGAATTACAAAAAAAAAAAAAAAAAAAAAAAGGAAAATCGGCTGTATAGCCGTTGTTTTAGCCGTTGGATGCATTATAGCCGTTGTTCGATTTTTGAATTTTATTTATTTATAGCGCGTGCAATGCACGCGCCTATTTTAAAAAAATTAAAAACTGTAGCGCGTGGCGTCACGCGCCATCTCGAGACTGTCTCGTCGCCACAAGACGGTCTCGAGCCGCCGTCCTCCGCACCGGGGTGTCTCGTCGCAGCGGGTGTCTCGAGCCCCCTTCGAGACACACCGCTGCGAGCCGCCTTAGTCATTTGATTTTAGAGTTCAAAATAAAAACACAAATCTTATCAAGTATTTACTCTGAAAAAGAAACTATTCTCTTCAAGTAGATTGTTATCCCTGTTTTTGCATTCGTTGCATGAAGAAAACACATTCTAAAACAATTATGCATTATCGTCATTGTCTAATTTCAAAATCTTTTATATATATGTCAATTCATCATTCTATTAATTAAGAACATACAATTAATTTCAATCTCTTCATGTCATTCTAGCTGGTTTTAACTACGTTACAATATAAACCATAAAATGCATGCTTATATTAAAATGAAAGAAGAACGTAGAGCAAATTAAATTACATCCATATCTTTAAGCAAAAAAATACTTATTGTCAACTTATGATACATACTTACACAATTATTTTGTTTCTATCTCGGCATATAAGAATGTCTAGAATTGTCTAGTCATGTAAAATAACAAAATATGTCACATACTCATATATTGTTAACTTCTAATAACATAGAACAAAAGAAAAATGCAGCTATCTTCATAATCTTTAGACATAAATAAATCGTTCATCTCATACAATGAATATCATGTTAAAGTAAAAAAAAGAACAAATCCTAAAGATTTCATTTTTTTTTTGTTCTTTCAAAATTGAACTCATTAAATCAAATTTTGAACAATCATATAACACAATCCAAAAAAAAGGGTTATCAGTAACAAACAAAATCGAGAAAAGAAAAAAGAAGTAATTTATATTAGAAAATGAAATATGAACAGTTCGATCCTAAAGATATATAACTCTTCATCAAATCGCTGCTCTCTTTGAATGAATAAATTGTGTTAAGAAATTTGGTGAAAAATTAAAAAATAAATATAAAAAAAATTAATAAAGTGGCTTTTTTCATCGCTGCTTTCTTTGCATTAATAAAGTGGCTTCTTCTTGCTTCTGTCGAGAATAAAAAGAATATATTAACAAAAAATAGTTAAGTATATCACACAAGTATATGTATAGAGAAATTAGCTTAATATGATTTATCATGAATATACACTATACGTTTACGTTTTGAAATATGCATATGTAGTAGACATTTTTGATGGACCGTGAGTGGGAATAGAATCAGTGTCAAGTTTTGGTACTCGAAAAGATTAAATAATTTACACGGATTGATTGAGCCTAAAAAATATTTAAGAATTTTAAGTTGCCCTATTGAAGATTGGAGGCAATTTGAAGTTGGAAAAGTAAAGAAAAAAAAGGTTGCACAATAACGTGAGTAAAATCACGTATGTACGAAATAACAAGATTGATATCACATATTAATAAGGATATAAACAACACAGAATATGTATTTAATCATATATTTCTTTCACATCATAATATAATAGTATAAAGTAATAATAATATATATTATCAATAAGGTAAGTTTGTATTTCTTATGTCATATTATATATTATATCTTATATTACGCTATTGCCCTTAATTTTGATAAGTAGTAAAAATATTTTAGACGATTCAAATTTTGTAAAATAAGACTTTTTTTTTATATAAGTATATAGATATAGTTATAGAGTTGTGGGCCAAAGGGTGCATCAAATCTATTTACTTCTCTTTTTTATATTTTTATGTGCGTAAATGTAAAATTATAGTTTTAGAAATGCAACATTTTCGAAGTTGATATTATAAACCCAAAAGAAATGGTTAGATTTTTGTTGGAAGGTCCATATCTATACTTATTATAAAAGAGTGAATTCTTACAAAATTAAATTTATCTATTTTATTTCTCTTATAATATTAAATCTATACTAGATTTATATTCTAATTAAACTTATAATATTGTGTATTAAATAGTATGATAAAGCATTAATAGCAAACAAAAGTTCAATCAAACAAAAAAAATAACCTGCAAAGTTCATACTTCATACAAAACAAAGTCTTTCTCCAATTCTGGATCATCAACGCAAATAAAAGTTCAATCAAACAAACAACAATAACTTCCAAATTAATTAAACAACAAAGTAACTCTCCAGTTGTGGATCATCAAGTGATAAATCTTCCAAATCCAAGGTATCGTGCTCTTCCAAATTAGCTTTATCACCACCTATCAAATTCAAGAACAAGTATAATTCAGTCATTCAATATGTAAAATTTAAAATTACTAATAAAGTAATAATTAAATAATTAAATATGAGACATACCCAAGTCCCAATTCTTCGTTTCTCCTTCTTTATAACTTTTCTCATGGCATGACAACAATCGAAGATTGTAGTGCACGAACACAATATCCTCAGTTCTACTTGGCGCCAATTTGTTTCTTTTAATATCTTGAATGAAGGAATATGTACTCCAGTTTCTTTCGGAACAAGACGAAGAGGCCGGTTGCATCAATAGCTTAAAAGCTAGACTTTGCAATAAAGGTGTCGATGCACTATGATTAGCCCACCATGACATCGGTTCCTCATATGAACTTGCATCAATCACATAAGGCTCGCTAAAATGTCCAGTCGCGGCTAAAAATGCTCCATACTCAACTTGAACTTGCTTGAAATCACTTGGCTTTGGAAAGAGCCTTTTGAAACATGCGAGCTTATGGTGAGACACCTCCTTGTCCTGATTAGGCGCATGACGTTTATTTCCATTACTTCTCAGTTCCCCCAAGCCAGTTTTCATGATAATATCTTGGAACTAAAGCATGTGCCATGCAATGCAAAGATGTATTGCTTTTATTCCAGCTACTCTCCAGTATTTTATGCATGGTCGTTAAAAAGTTCCGATTAATCAAAAATTAAATCTTTTCTTTCATGTGCAAAAACAATCCTCTTCACATTTTCAATCATCGTATCCCACATATCATGTATTGAGTGTAAGATTGGAGTATCAGTGTCCGCTTTCCTCAACATAGCAACAATTGGTGCAGTAAATTCCAAAAAATAATCCAAGTTATCCCACCAAGTGTCATTCACAATGCATTGTTTAACCACTTGTGCTTTACTCTCATTACTCCATTCCCTATAAATTTTCCATTCCGAATCCATAACCATCTTTTCTAACACACTCCTAACCTTCCTCAATCTTTCCGTGATCACAATACTAGATGCAAATCTAGTTTCAGCCACCCTTAACAAAGTTAACTTGGAATAATTGTTGAAAATAGCCAATGCCATTCCATGATTAACAGCAAAATTCCAAATAATTTTAAACTTGACCTACTAATTCGGAAATCCATTTGCAATCTGCATATTGTGGTGATTTTTCACTAGGCTCACATATACTTTTCAATGCTAGATTTAGACTATGTACCACACAAATAGTCCAAAAGATGTGAGGATACCTAGACTCAATCATGCCACCAGCAGCTTTGTAGTTATTCACATTGTCGGTTATGATCTGCACGACATTTGAGTCTCCAACTTGCTTGATTGCATCCTCAAACACGCTAGCTACGTATTCACCGTCTTTGATGTAGTCACTTGCATGAATGGCTTTGAGAAACATGGCTCCTCCGGCTGATGCAGCCATCACATTGATTAGTGGCCTCCGTTGTCTATCAGACCATCGATCAGAGACAATAGAAACCCCTTTCTTCCTCCACGAGTCTCTGAGGGGCTGGAGTTTCTGATGAGCCGGGGTTCTAGAACAGATGAATCAAACTCGGAGTTGCGATTGAGAGGTCCAGTTACAAGATCAGACATGCTCGTTGTTCGATTCGATTCAAGACAAGACATGCTCGATGATCATAGACAGTGGAAGCGTTGTGAACACCATCAGCCAGTATTCAGTTGGGAAACTGAACCTGATTCCACAGAAGCATCCCAAGCCATACCGTCTACAGTGGTTGTTTGACAGGGGCGAAATCAGAGTTGGATATTAGGTACATGTTACATTTTCAATTGATAGATATACTGACACTGTTTTATGTGACGTCATCCCTATGGATTCGGTGCATAATTTTCTTGGTCGTCCTTGGCAGTTTGATAGGAAGGCGATACATGATAGATTCGCCAACACTTATGCCGTAACTAAAGATGGGCGGACAACCAGATTATGGCCATTAGCGCCTAAGGATGTTGCAGAAGACCAGAAGAGGATGCAAGAGAAATTCAAGGAAGAACGGGAGAAGAAGTCTGCAAACAAGGTTGCGACGTTGCCTCCTAGCCCTACCATGAGTTCGGCCGACTCCAAGTCTTCCAAGGCAGCCTCTGCCACGCCTAAGGGACCCTCTAAGTGCGTTCATGTTGCCACTCCAGCGAGTTCCAGTGCAACCAATTCAGATCCAGTGCACAAGAACTTGTTTATTAGTGCAAAGGGAGTACAAAAGGCAATCAAAGCTGGTAAGCCTATCGTTCTAGTTACTTTTAAGGCTTATGATACTTCTGATGTCGTTATTCCTTCTGTTTTGCAGCCATTAATGGAGGAATTCAAGGATGTATTTCCAGAAGAGATACCAAGTGGTCTCCCGCCTATTCGGGGAATAAAGTACCAGATAGACTTCCAGCCTGGCGTCGTTCTTCCCAACAGGCCAGCTTATCAGACCAGCCCTGAGGAGACCAAAGAAATAGATCGACAAGTTAAGGAATTGTTGGAAAATAAGCTAATCAGAGAGAGCATGTCGCCATGTGCAGTTCCTGTTATTCTTGTGCCAAAGAAGACAAATGATTGGCGTATGTGTATGGATTGCAGAGCTATCAATAAGATCACGATAAAGTATCATTTTCCCATTCCCAGGTTAGATGATATGCTAGATGAGTTGTCTGGAGCTTCAGTATTTTCTAAAATTGATTTGCGTTCTGGTTATTTTCAAGTTAGAATGGCTGAAGGGGATGAGTGGAAAACAACATTTAAGACTAAGCATGATTTGTATGAATGGCTTGTAATGCCTTTTGGACTTACTAATGCTCCTAGTACTTTTATGCGTTTGATGAATCATGTGTTGCTTGATGTTATTGGAAGTATGTTGTTGTTTACTTTGATGATATCCTTATTATAGTACTTGTGTTTCTGAGCATGTTAGACATCTTAAGCATGTTTTTGAGTTGTTGCGTGATGCTAAGTTGTGTGCCAACCTGTCTAAATGTTCCTTTTGCATGGATGAGGTAATTTTTCTTGGTTTTGTTGTTAGTAGTCGTGGTGTAGAGGTTGATAGAGCTAAGGTGCGAGCCATTGAGGAATGACCAACACCTAAGTCTAGTTCTGATGTTAGGTCGTTCCATGGATTGGCTTGATTTTACCGTCGCTTTGTACGTGATTTTTCAACTATTGTTGCACCATTGACTGATTTAAGTAGGAAAGACAAGAAGTTTGAGTGGGACAAAGCCCAAGAGAATGCTTTTAATCTGTTGAAGTCGAAATTATGTAATGCTCTTTTGTTGGTTTTACCTGATTTTAATAAGATGTTAGAGATTGAATGTGATGCCTCTGGTATAGGCATTGGTGTTGTTTTGATGCAGGATAGGAAGCCGGTCGTCTATTTCAGTGAGAAGCTGAATGGAGCAGCCCTTAGGTACTCTACGTACGATAAAGAGCTGTATGCATTGAAGATGTCTTTGGAGACTTGGCAGCAATATCTGACGCCAAACGAGTTCGTGATTCACACTGATCACGAATCGCTGAAGCACTTGAGAGGGCAGCAGAATCTAAATTCGAGACATGCCAGATGGGTTGAATTTATTGAATCCTTCCCATATGTGATTAAGTACAAGAAAGGTGAGGAGAACGTGGTTGCTGATGCACTTTCTCGCAGGTATACTTTATTTTCTGTGATGCACGCCCAGTGCTTAGGGTTAGAGAATTTGAAGAGTTTTTATGCATCTGATCCTTATTTTGGTGATATTTTCGAGAAATGTCAGTCTAGGTCTAGATCTGTTGATTCCTTTTATGTGACTGATGGATTCTTGTTTAAAGATGCAAAGTTAATTGTTTCTACTTGTTCAATGCGAGATTTGCTTGTCTTAGAGTCTCATGCAGGTGGTCTGATGGGTCATTTTGGTGTTGCTAAGACTTTGAGTTTATTGCACGAGCATTTTTAATGGCCTCGCATGAAGAGAGATGTAGAGAGAATTTGTGCTAGATGTATTACATGTAGAAAGGCTAAATCTAGTTCTAGTCCATTTGGTTTGTACACTCCACTGCCTGCACCATCTGCACCTTGGATTGACATTTCTATGAATTTTATTCTTGGTTTGCCTAGGTTTAAGTCTAGCAAGGATTATGTGTTTGTGGTTGTAGATAGGTTTTTCAAAATGTCTCATTTTATTGCATGCAGACAAACTAATGATGCTGTTAATATTGCTAATTTGTTCATTCGTGAAGTAGTTAGACTGCATGGCATACCTAGGACTATTGTGTCAGATAGGGATTCTAAGTTCTTAGGACATTTTTGGCGTGTTCTTTGGGGAAAGTTAGGTACTAAACTTTTATTTTCTACTGCATGTCATCCTCAAACTGATGGTCAGACTGAAGTAGTTAATAGGACTTTAGGTACCTTACTTCGTGCATTAGTGAAGAACAATTTGAAGTCATGGGAAGATTGCTTACCTTTTGTTGAGTTTGCTTATAACCGTGTTGTGCATTCTTCCACTAATATGTCTCCATTTGAGGTTGTGTATGGTTTTTATCCTCTTACTCCTACCGATCTTATTCCTTTGCCTATTGATCATCTTTCGAGTTCGCAAGGTTCTCATAGAGCTAAACAGGTTAAAGAGATGCATGCGAAGGTTAAGCATAGGATCGAGCTCCAAGATGATTTCGATGCTGAGGAGGAGCTGAATTCGAGGATGAATCAAACCCGGAGTTACAGTTGAGAGGTCCAGTTACAAGATTTAGAGCCAAGAAGCTCCAAGGCTATTTTCAGTGCATTGTCCGAAAGAAACTGGAAGATGAAGATATTGGAATTAAGCAGTCCAATTTGGTGAACTTGACCAGTATCCAAGACTCGTGATTATGATGAGCCAAGTTTTCGAACAAGTCCTTTTGGTTCAAAATTGGGCTTCTTTTTATTTAGTTGCTTTATGTTTTATTTTAATTGGGCTCAGACTTTGTTTTATGTTTTATTCGATTTTAATTAGTAGCCCAATTCTCACAACATGTTAGGTGCCAAATTGGCCTAAGAATTTTCGAGCCCTAGCTCTAGTATTTAAGGCTTTGAAAAACACTATTCACGCAGACTTATTTGAATCAGAAAACAGTTTATGCTAATTCACTTGTCTCACGAAAATATAGTTCTTGGTAGAGTTTGTTGTTGGCAACTTTAAGCTTGAAATCAATTGATTCGTTAGTGATATCCAGTACTATCCAGGTTAATCAAGCCATTGAAGATTACTCCATAGACGTGTTTCGGATTCATGTTGATTCGGGGTTCGTTTTGAGTAACTTTCACAATCCTATTCTTGTTTTCATCATCACATCGTCATTCCACACCTTCACAGCCTTCATATACTTTCCCATACCCTCTATAGTAATATCTTTACTGTCCGTATAGCCTTCCAAGTCCAGCTTTCAACCTCATAAACCGATCAAGCCAATTCCAAGCCCTAATAGTTCGAAAACTAACCCCGTGCCATTTTCCAAACCACTCGTGCAAATTTGCTGAATTTTGGATATGTTATTACTGACTTCAATTGATAACTTGTGTTAAAATTTGAGCTTAATCGGAGTTGATTTGCTATAGTTTCCAATCGAGTTTCCTTCTAGGGTTTTAATATCTAGTTTTGACTTGTTTTGTGTCTTGTTCTTATTTCCTGTCAATTTTTTATTTAGATCAGTCCATTGTGTGCTTTGATTGTAATTAGTTCAATTAGTGTTTGGATTGACTCAACCTTTCAGTTGACGTGTGTTCGATTTATTGCTTCCGTATGTTCATTGGCCGTATCAGTTTCCTATACACGTGCTCATTTTCTTGTGCAAGTAGCATTGTTCGTAATCTGTTAAATGTCGATGGAGTATATCCCGACAATGGGTTGTTGGCCAAAGTACGTTTATACTCTTGGAAATATGGAGACCTTGTAAAGTTAAATGCCAATCCGCTTCCGTAGAACATCCGAGCACATTCTTTATCAGCCTTATCTCTTAGACTTATGTTAAACGATTTCTCCAGTGCCCCAACAGCTTGCCCTTTTCGTTTCTTGTGTTGCAGTAGATCAGAGCCTTCGGGGAGACCAAGATAATCTGCCTTCAGCGTATTTCGATGTTGCTCGCGTAATTTTCTTGTCTCAACATCTTCATGTTCTTTTTTGATTTGTTGAAGTTCATTCGCCTTTACTTCATGGCAAAGTGCGACACCATTGTTTGGAATCTTCAGAAGATGGGCTTTCACCTTTGAATAAGAACCAACCACTTTTTTGTCGCAGTAGTTGCAGATCCATGCCCGGTTTCCACCTCCGCCAGCGGCAATTTAATGATTTTAACATGAGTCAAAAGTGGTTTATCCTCCATTCCTAAGGTTGGTCGAACAACACCCCCATTGTTTCTTCCTTCGACTGCATCTCCATGGTTGTCTGCCATTGATTTGTTGAAAATTAAAATGAATTTTTTGAGATGAATTTCTTCATGTACTGTAAACTGAACCATTTGTAGACTGATAAATATAGAGAAAAAAAGGATTGAAATTTGGAAGAACGATTGCTCTTCCCCAAAGGCGAGTCCTGCCAAAAATACCAAGCGGCTCTTCTCCAAATCCAATCCATAAGTTTTTCAGATAAATTATTATTCCCTCCGTCCGCAAGAAAGTTGTGCATTTGAGATGGGCACGAAGATTAAGAAAGTTGGTAAAGTGTGTAGTGAGTGGAGTGAGGGTTCCATTTTTAGTGTGATTTAATAGAGTGATTAACTTTGTTAAGTAAGTAGGCCACCTTTATTCACAAACCATTCCTTGGTTGTTGAATTTTATTTTTGATCCCATTTGTCTTTTTTTATTTCATTTTTTTTAGCATGAAACAAATTTTTTTAACCTTTAAGCAGAAAATAAAAAATGACCCAAGGAGCCATTATTATTGAACAACATTTGTCACACAAACAGTAAAGAATTAAAGACAAGAACAACAATAGGAAGAGAAGAGAGGGAAATCTGCATTACACTCCAAAAAAAAAGAGGGAAATTCAACCTTGATTACATAAATTAGTGATAAAGTTGCCACCTTTTACAAAGTGATGTGATA